>CM031239.1:1034125223-1034849107 GCA_018340775.1 Taxus wallichiana var. yunnanensis | reverse complement strand
GATGTAAACCATCCACATAGTGCCTCATCCTTTTCGCTCTCACCAATCGTCCAAGCCTCTCTCCATCCGATTCATTTGTCTCCCATGGCTCTAAAATTGAGATATGTATCCGGGATCTCTCCAAACAAAAGATTTGAAGAAATGTCTAGAATTTTAAACTCTTCCACCATTGGCCGATCTGGAGTAGGAGGCGGTTTACCTTCGAAATTGTTTGATCTCATTACAAGAACTCGTGAACCTGGAACAATTTGCAATCCAATCAGGGATGTTCCCTGTCAAATTGTTTTCCCCCACGTCGAGCACCTCTAAGTATGATAAATTTCTTAGAGTAGAAGGAAGAAGTCCCTACAGGTTGTTCTTTCCCATGCGCTTGATGACTGAGCTTTGTCAACATGCCAAGCTTCTCGGGAATCTCACCCCTAAACCGATTATCTCGCAATATTAAGGATCAATATCTGCGATAAGTCTGGCTAGATTTGAGGGAATCTCTCCTTGCAAAATGTTATTTTACAGAGACGTAGAATCCGAAGATTTGGCAGGAGCATCAGGACTATTTGAAGAAGACCTTCCAAGACATTTTCTCCAACATTGCATAGATCTCTTGATAACTCTCTCACTGATGATTTTGATAAACTATCTTGAAGGAGAATCTTGGATTTGAGGATGCGGTCGATACTGAGAGAAAAGAACATCACGAGTTGGGACGACCTGAGCACAACCCAAACATTGAAAACTCGCACCGAGCCATGGGAAAGCTTGACCATAGCAACAAAGTGTATCAGAAGCGTATCAAACCGGGAAAAGACCAGAGATCCATTCAAACACAAAACGAGCTCCAAAATATTACCCACTCAAAGCACGCAACGTAGCTCTAATAGCAGTGTCGGTCAATGCACCCCAAAGCTTAAAAACGAGAGAAGAAAAAGCAAGATGCATGGCGACCAACGGACACGGGAGTACAAGCTCAAGAAATATCCTACAACAAAGGCGGTGTAAGAGATTTGCACAGAAAAACCACGACTTACACGCAAATGATACAGAGCTCCCAAAGATGCGGCCATAATGCCAAATGCAACTCAAATGCGAGCTACGAGTAGCAAAATGTGAGCTCAAAAAAATAGCAAAATGCCGCTGGTTTTCGGGATACGTTTACTTCTCTACCTGTGAGCTGCTACATAAAGTCAAGCACTTCCTCATGGCACTTTCTAGGAGGATTTCGGTTACATGCTCCTCCGAACTGCATCACTGATACGAGCATGATTTTGAGACCCACACCCACCCACGCAACATCAAGGAGATAGACCTTCATTTCACCATTCTTGAATCACTATCCAGAACACGGCTGTGCAATTCATCTATTTTCAGCATTTTTGGAGTGTAAAATAAACATCCAGTGGTTGGACAAACACTGACGAGAGACCACGTGAACAAGAAGCGGTGAAGTCAACGTTTTTAATGAATGAGCATGTGCGGCACCAAAGTCTCTTGCGTGAGCAGGTAAAAAAAGGAAAACAAAGGATTTGCCAGACAGGGAAAACAGTGGGTGCGGCCCACGAGGATTCTGTCACATCAACATTAATAGCTCCACCCTCCACGCCAAGAAGGAGACGAAGCTGACCGAGGCAAGGAAGTTTGGGGGCATTACATTCTCCTCCCCTTAAGAAAGCATCGTCCTTGGTGCGACATTACAGAGAGAGGAAAGGAAATGGTACTTGCAACAAGGGATAGATCTGAGAAGAAAACACACCCTATGGTTTGAAATTTTAGTTGATTAAAGCACGGTCACAAAGTAGCCCCAGGAACATTTGGTAGAAATTTTAACTTTCAATGTTCTGTGAAGATTGGCAGTTCCTTCTTGTTCATCATTTCATTAGTCTTTTTCCATTATCATTATTTCTAGTTTTTTTTTTTTGTTTCTTTTAAAAATATCATCATTGAAGGGTTTTTGGTTTATTCTTTATTGTGGGTGCCCAACATGAACTGCTAACACAACACCCTATCGGTTCACAAGACACTACAGATTCACAAGCACGCAAGTATATACTTCATGATTGTATTACACCACAAAAGGTTACTCAAATAAGGAATAGAATAGGCCTGACCACATAACATAGTACTCATCACACATCAATGGATCGACACACAAAATACTCAAACAAAAGAGTACTACAATCCACCGAGACATTCCCTCAATTTGCATTAATGAAAGACTCACATAACACCAAACCAAGCTACAGGCACATAGTGTCCATAAGGGAATCAATGACATAACCACAACATCACAACACATATCCATCTGACATGAGTAACACATACATCAAAAGACCACTACCAAACAGCACAATAACTCAACATATATCCTGAAACATCAACCATACAGACAAATATCATAAGCCTCCCTCAAACTCTTATGCCTCCCTCAAGTCTCTTATGCCTCCCTCATACTCTTATGCCTCCCTCAAGTCTCTTATGCCTCCCTCATACTCTTATGCCTCCCTCAAGGAGGCCGATTGACCCTATGGTCCAAGACACATAGAGTTCGAACACTCCTAACCCAAGTGACATAATAACGCGTGGTTCAACAACCCGCTAGTTATATGTACTCCTTGGGCGTACCCCCATGTACTGACGAAGCGGGTCCATAGGTCCGACCAATCCATGGTGCATCCCATGACCCTATTCCACACATCAGCGACATTAGAACCAACACAACAATCCAATCAAAGTGCCAGTGGCAAAAAGTACAAGCCTTGGGCAAGGTGGTAAAACTCCAAATTTAAAGAAGACCCAAAATCAAGCAAAAATAAATGGCCAAATAGCCAAGGTTAGTATCAAAATCCCATGTTAGTGCCACAAACCAAGGAAATGCCCAAAATTGTAAAGCATTGCAATCAAGAAAAGCTGTTGGTCCTTACAAAATAAGGTAAAAAGCTCAATTTACGAATAAAATCAACTTATAATAATGTCACATTACGATAACTATGTGGCTTTATCTAGCCACCAAAGGGGTACTCAATGAGTTGCTAGCACTTTTCGGAGCATCGAGCCTCGGCTCATAAAATACATATCAATAATACAATTTGTCATCACCTCCATCTAAATCATCCCGCCACCACTTGACAAGGCTAAACATAGTCATAGATACACTAAGGTTGCATACATACTGACCACATAGGGGAGAGAGGAAAGAATCACATGTTATCTGCTAAACCAGTTTTGGCTCGAGTTATTGACCCATGGTACACCATTCCTCACTCTCAACATACACTTCTACCGATTACCCTCAGGGTCGGCTAGCGTAAGGTTCACAACATAACATACAACAACATCACTAACATAACGGTGGCACACACATAACTACCATAACGTCTCACGTATGGTATGTATCTGAGGTAGATCACAATCATACATCCACGAGTGCAATACATCACTTTACCACATTCTACACCCAAAGTGCAATTACAATACGATAGGGTTCATACACCCACCATATGACCCTAAATCACGACATGAATCATTACATATCACACACCTGACTCGGACATACGATGAACATAATAACATCACAACATAACATCCATTGCTACATAACAAGGTGGTACACACATTTCTACAAAACATGGTAAAAACATCATGATACAACTCATCTCTTTTAACATCAATCTAGTCATACAACACATTGATACACCTACATAGCACAATATGTCCCAAGCTCCCACACTATGTCATCCACTTTATAATTCTTTTCACACATCACAAGTAGTAATTCACACGTGAACTCTTCATAGAATCCAAAAGAAGGAGAGAGAATACTCCCATCCCCAAACATAGCAACATGATCACAAACACGTACAATGTGACATACACATCATGTGCGTACACAAAAACATAATTACGACATGGATCACATCACGTTTAAAGCACATTACTCTTCCGATATCTACCACCATCATGCAACATCACCATCATCATGTAACACCACCACCACCATGTATCATCATCATACAATCTGACCAAAAACACACACACGAACAACACAGTGAAATACAGGATAATTTTTTTGACTTGCTTGACACATAACATGACGCAACATGTCGTCACCAAGTATACAACTAACACTGTGAACAACTTGATACAAGGATGGCCATAAAGGCAACACGGAAACGTTCACACATATCAAGGACAATTTACTTTTCTTTTTGACAAGACAACATAGAAGTACAATCACAGAACACACTTACGGTTAGGGCCAACCACAAGGAGATATTCTTGAGGGTTATTTATTTTAAAAGGACATCTTGCAATTCTTAGCTTATGTTTTCAAGGAGGCTCAAGATATGATTCGTATGATTCAACTTGCCAAGCCAAGTTTATTCCTTTGACACTGAGTAATTATCTTTAAATCTTCTCTATTATGACATTTATTTGCTTAATTCGTTTATCAAGAAAAAGGAGTAATTAAATTCCACAAGGCCATCTGCTCACCACTAACGCTACTAAGATTCGTTCTTGCCCACAAGACAACATGGTTTTAAGTTCAACACACTTAAGAGAAGAGATATAAGGTGCCTTGAAAAAGGGATAGAGGGAGAAGGTCGAGATGAAACATTTTTAGGACCTCATTAGTTATTGCCAGTATTAAATTGAAGCTAGGGCTCTTAACCAGAATTAACAACAACTTTACTTAGGCTTCACTAAAAGTATTATCAAGGAGTAAAAGAATTTACTTTCCAAATGGCTGAGAGATAGATTGTGTGGTTTCAAAATTGTTTTCTCCTGTTTATTAAATCTTATTATCTTCCAGAACTAACCATAGATTTCCTTTAAGTTCATTTAAGAATTCCACCATGAAAGGGATAGTGTTCATTAGTGTAGCTAGGGGTATCAAGTTATATAATGTTACTTGCAATGATAGTCCTGCCCTTGATTACTCAAAGAATTTCTTGCTCTCTCAAGTTGGTGACCCTACGTTACTTTATTTGAAAACAACTTTTAATTTAACTTCCAGAAGTATTAAACAATCCCATGTTAGTTTACTTATGACACTTTATTACTAAGTCATGGCAAGGTTTAACTCAGAATTTATTCTCAAGGCAAAGTTGAAGCAACACTCATTAACGAGAAGAAAACAAGATTACATCATTTCTTAAAATACTGATACTCCACAAGTCACTCAACCACAATAACCAAATTTTCTTATAATTTCAATGATGGTCAAACAATACAAGGTTTCCAAAGTTCAGATGACAAAGTCCACAATACTTTATACTAAGACATTAATCCTCTTTTAAACTTTCCATTGGACGTTAACAACAGTTGAACAACATAAAAAAGGTTTCGAGCAAAGGAACTTCTCAACTGAGGTTGATGACAAAAGTCTACAAATCTATCCCTCATCTACACGCAAGATCCATCTGCAGCAAATTTTCTACAAGAGTCAGTTCGCGAGAACTGAGCAAGATAAGGCTACACAAAACCACCATAACTATTATCTAACAATATCATGAAAAGAAGCACCTTATTACAAGAATTTGGGTCAAACCTCTAAACACTATGAGCACATCAAGTTATAATAAAGTCTATAACATGTCGATCAAAGAAGGAGAAGACCTTGTACTTTAGTTAGGAGCAAATGCAACGAAAGTAACAATCATATGAGAATGGCCCTTGGCCCTATAAGGAGAAAACAAACAATCTAGCAAAAACAGAATCCCCATCAAGTAAGTAATTAAACAATAATTACAAGATTGAGATTTGATAGAAATAGACCATCCATCAAGAATTTTATCAAAGATACCAACGCATAGGCTAAAATAATATATTTCTAAAAATACAAAAGTTGATCGACCCAAGAAAGGGGAAACACGGGTTCAAAAATTTTAACACAAAAGTCATGTATAAATGAGTTTCAAACCGGAAATCAATTAGAGTATACACACAACATAAGTTTCGAAGTGAAGGCAAAGTATACTAGTTTTGACCATTAACTACAAAGAGATTTACCAATCATCCAGGAAGGGTCAAAGTCTCACAGGCTAGTAGCAAACACGCGAGAGAAGAAGGGGGTTTCATCCAACAAGAGTATACAATAATGTCATCAACAAATTTTTATAACACTAAAGATTTGCAAACTTCCACAACAATTCTAATGTTTGATTAATTTAAAATAAATTATCCATTTCCCGAAACAACCATATTTTAAGGCAACCCTTGGTAACACAGTCAACCTTCACACAAAGATACAAACATAACTTCTAAGTGACATTATCAAAACAAAACCTTCCGCTATGAATCCATAAGACTATCAATGAAAGCTGAGTTTTTCCCGAAGGTTAATCACATTTAAGGAAATTTCCATCACAAACTATTACGGTAATTACGTGCATAAAAACCGACCAATATTAATTAATAGCGTTAACAATACAAGGGAGAAAATAATGCAAGTTAGGAATAATAGAAGAGCGCCATCAGCAATAATTCTGAGAGGGGGATTAGACCAAACTATTCTAGTGTCAACGAGGTACTGGATTCGCACAATGAAACCTCCAGCTTAGTTGATCCGAAACGCTAATTATGGTTCAAGTTGCAGGGATGGTCAAGGTACTTCTTGAGGATGGCCTTAAAAGCCTAGAAACAAGATGAAAGATAATATAAGAGTCTACACCGCGAGACGGAAAACACACTTTGCACACAACCTTTTCATTCAAAAAGTTTAATACCAAAACTCAAACTAGTTAGCCCCAAGCCTTGATCACACAATCCTACAACCTTTCTTTCTCGATGCCAAAAGGTTATCAAAGGGACTTGCGAAGGAGCTAACAAAACGTCAAAAGACAACTTGGGTGCTAGGAAGGGGGTTTCATAGTTATTGTAAACTTACTTCCATGATATCGAAAATACTAGCTTGATCAACATAATAACTTGCAACTCAGTCGCAGGGAAGAATTAATACATAAACAAACAGACTAAGTTCTATCATTCGAGTAATACAACATTCAGAGGAGAGGGCACACGCATCCTTTCAACCCACATACTATCAACGATAAAAGCTAAAACAAGAAGAACAAGCAGAAAGGGAAATCTCCCATCATGACATCCAACTGACAAATCAACGCAAGGAAGAATGGTTCGATTTCACAATATTTTTAAATAAAATAACAGTAGAAAAGTGTAGAAATATCTTGCCTGTTTCTCCAGCTTCAACAGGTCGTACAGACTCCACACGGGCCAGCATAAAAACTGTAGGTACTGGAATCCGGGTGCACCAGTTCTAAGCGGTCCACCAGTCGAAAGCATTCATTCTTCCACCTCACATGTAAAGTAAGCACCATGACCACTGTAGAAAATCCCATTCCAACTGCCAATCCAAAACACATCCAAAACCATGGAAACCCTTCATCTCTCTCTTCCTCATCATCCATTGTGGGTACTGGTGGAGCAGACTATTGTAAATGAGGTAGAGAACAATTTCTCTCAAGAGGGCATCCCCACAGATGTGGATTTCCTAAATATGATGATGAATTATCAAATGTTAACATATGACCATCCCTTGGTATCCTGCCTGACAGATTGTTGTAAGACAGATTTAGATATCCCAGAGAATCGAGAAGACCAAGCTGTGATGGAATCTGTCCTGAAAAAATGTTGAGAGAGAGATCCAACGATTCCAACCATTTTAAATTTCCCACACTATCTGGAATTGGCCCATTCAGAGTGTTCATGGAGAGGTTGAGAATAATCAGTCCTTTTAGATTTCCAACTCCAGGAAAAAGATGACCACTCAATCTGTTATTTGACAAAACAATGCATGTGAGGCTGTAAACTACGTATTCGTAAACCAAGTTTGATCCTTTGATATTTAGATGTAAACCATCCACATAGCTGTCTCCATCCTTTTCGCTCTCACCAATCATCCAGCTCTCTCTCCATCCAGTTCGCTGTCTCCCATGGCTCTGAAATTGAGATATGTATCCGGGATCTCACCAAACAAAAGATTTGAAGAAATGTCTAGAATTTGAAACTCTTCCATTTGGCCGATCTGCGGAGGCAGTTTACCTTCGAAATTGTTGGATCTCATTACAAGAACTCGCAGACTGGAACAATTTGCAATCCAATCAGGGATGTTCCCTGTCAAATTGTTTTCCCCCACGTCGAGCACCTCTAAGTATGATAAATTTCTTAGAGTAGAAGGAAGAAGTCCCTGCAGGTTGTTCTTTCCCATGCGCAATGACCTGAGCTTTGTCAACATGCCAAGCTTCTCAGGAATCTCACCCTTGAACCGATTATCTGCAATATTAAGGATCAATATCTCTGATAAGCTGGCTAGATTTGAAGGAATCTCTCCTTGCAAACTGTTATTTTGCAGACGCAGAATCTGAAGATTTGGCAGAGCATCCAGACTAGCTGGAAGAAGACCTTCCAAGACATTTTCTCCAACATTGCATAGATCTCCTAGTAACTCTCTCACTGTCACAGTTGATTTTGATAAACTATCTTGAAGGAGAATCTTGGATTTGAGGATGCAGTCGATACAGAGCAAATAACATCACAGTTGGACGAGCACAACCCAAACATTGAAAACTCGCACTGAGCCATGGAAAGCTTGAGCATAGCAACAAAGTGTATCCGAAGCAGATCAAACTGGGGAAAAGACCAGAGAGCCATTGAAACACAAAAAGAGCTCCAAAATATTACCCAGCTCGAAAGCACAGAACAGAGCTCTAATAGCAGTGTCAATGACGCCCAAAGCTTAAAAAACAGAGAAGAAAAAGCAAGATGCATGGCGACCAACAGACCTGGGAGTACAAGCTCGAAGAAATCTCCTACAACAAAGGCAGGTAAGAGATTTGCACAGAAAAACCACGACTTGCAAATGATACAGAGCTCCCAGCATGCGGCCATAGCTAAAATGCAACTTAAATGCGAGCTACAGTAGCAAAAATAGTAACCTCCAAGCAAAATGCGAGCTCAAAAATAGCAAAATGGCCAGCTGGTTTTCTGGGATACGTTTACTTCTCTACCCTGTAGCTGCTGCATAAAGTCAAGCACTTCCTCACGGCACTTTCCTAGGAGGATTTCGGTTCTACGCTCCACTTTGAACCGCCACAAAGCATGATTTTGAGACCCACACCCACCCACGCAACATCAAGGAGACAGACCTTCATTTCACCATTATTGAATCACTATCCAGAACACGCTGTAGCAATTCATCTATTTTCAGCATTTACTGGAGTGCAAAACAAGCATCCGTGGTTGGACAGACACGACAGGAGACCACGTGAACAGCAGGTGAAGTCAACGTTTTTAATGAATGAGCATGTGCGGCACCAAAGTCTCTTGCGTGAGCAGGTAAAAAAAAGAAAACAAAAGATTTGCAAGACAGGGAAAACAGTGGGTGCGGCCACCAGCAAGGATTCTGTCACATCAAACATTAATAGCTCCACCCTCCACGCCAAGAAGGAGATGAAGCTGACCAAGGCAAGGAAGTTTGGGGGCATTACATGAATGAAGTAGAGGAAGAAAGGGAAGATGTTCTTAAGATGTTTGTAGGTTCTCGAGTGGTATAAGGATGTAATATTTTACCTCGAGACACCTATGTTGCCCCGATCATTTGAATAAAATTCGGAGAAAAGAGCCCTCAAGTGGCTTCTCAAAAATACATCATCATTGACTTTGGGCTGGCTTGGAAGAACCACGAAGGTTTCCTCTTGAAATGTGTAACTAAAGATGAAGCTCCCAAAATAGTTGTTGATTTCACGGGGGAGTTTGTGGAGGACATTTTTGGAAGGGTTATAGCACACAAAATTTTTAGAGTCTGGTTATTGGTGGCCTACTCTCTTCAAATATGTAACCCTGTTGGTTAGAAAATGTGAAATCTGTCAACGTTTCTCTGGAAGAATGAAATCTTCAGGATCCCTTCCTTTACAACCTATATCAATTGAAGCCCCTTTCAAACAATGGGGAATAGAATTCATTGGTGAGATTTTAGACCCTTCTAGTGCTAGACATAAGTGTATCCTTGTAGCACAGAGTTACTTGACAAGTGAGTAGAAGCAATTGCCACCAAGAAAGCAACACACCAAGTTGTTATGGACTTCTTGTTGAATCATATCATATGCAGATTTGGTGTGCCAGAGTCAAGATTGTTGTTGATGATGCCATGTGTTTGTGAGCTAAACCCTTTATGGAAATGTGCAAGGAGTATGGAACCAATCGACTTATGCTTTAAAATATAACCCTCATTGAAATGGACACGTTGAGTTCAAAGCAATAAGAAATTGTAGAAGATCATTAGGAGAACCTTGGAGTTGAACAAGAGAAAATCGGGTGAACAACTGAAATTTACAGTTTGGATTGATAGAATCACGCAAAGAGAACTCTTTTGCGGTAAGAACCCATTTGAGTTAGTGTATGGAACTCAAGCTCTCTTGCCCCTTCATCTGCAATTATCTTCATTTCTGTTTTTTCAATAAATTGAAGATCAAGAGGTCAGTCCATATGAAGCAATGATTAATAAAATTGTAGAGCTAGATGAAGAAAGTAGAGTATCCCACCAAAGGCATGTCAGATTTAGAGAGAAGTTGAAAAGATTGTTTGACAAGAAGGTCACTCCTAGGGCCTTCAATATTGGAGACCTAGTTTTGTTATGGGATAGCATAAATGAAGATAAGGGCAAACATGGTAAATTTGATGCATTGTGGATGGGCCCTTACTCCATTGATATCAGAATTGGTGAAAATATCTTTTTTCTCAAGGACTTAGATGGTGAATTACATGAACTACTGTTAATAGAAGGCATCTAAAGCATTTCTTGGATTAATCCCCAAATTTTAGGTATGCACCACTTGTATAGTGTATAGTCTTTTTTTTTTGGCTCTGTTTTTTCTTTTTTTGTCGGTTTGTGGTTTGCCCTGTTCTTGGCAGCCATTTTTGTCAATTGGATCACGGTTTTTCTACCTTCCATTTTTACTTCACTGTCAATGGTTGTTTTTAGCACTTGGTTTGCTTTTTTTTCTTGTGGCACTCAATGGGAGTGCCCATCCCCTGGTGAGTCAATGTTGGTGCCATTTTTGAGCTTGCACCATTTTGCCCTAAATTTTTCCTTCATTCTGTATGCTTTGAAATGTTTTTCTCTCAAATTGGTGGTCTGCAACTTTTCCCTCTAGTTGAATGCCTTGAAATGCTCACAAACTTGTTGTTTTGCCCCAATTTGAAAGAAATCTACATGTGTGCCCTGTTTTGTGCCCTAATTTTTCCAAAATCTACGGGCTCTGCCATTTTTCCTTTTGCCCGATCATGGAAGTTTAAAATTGATCGATTTGCACTTGTATGCCATTGAAAATCCAATTCCATGATAAAAAATGCTTTGAAAACATGTTTCAATTGGTTCAATTTCAAGAAATTTGTCGTCCTTAGTGAAAAAATCAAATTCTAGGGCATCCCTAGCATTTTCTGTGTTTTGACGGTCAAACAGGCATCATTTTCCCATCAATTTCTTCTTCAACATTCATCGGCAACATGGCTTGTTCTAATTGGCCAAGGGACAATGGAAAATTATTTTAACTTATCACTTTTTTTTTTTTTTTTTGGCAAAGGGTGAATTTGGTCCCATGGCTCCGGTTTACTACGATTGGTTCTAATGTTGTGACATGTCCTCTTTGATTGGATCGGAAGCATCGGGTCTTTGTGCCTTAAGGAATTTTGGAAAAATATTTAAAGCACAAATAAAATGCCTAGGGCCCGCAATGAATCAAAATGGAACATGTGGCAGCTTGAGCTAAGGACGGAACCATGGGTGGTCGAGTTCTTTTGAAGTTTTTTGACTTTATTTTGTTAAAGGATTAAGGTCACAAAACAACTGGAACTCCAACGGGCCAATCAAGAGTGGACATATGGCAAGGTCGAGGTGGAAATTCGGGACCTCATAAAATTAAATAGAGGAACGCAATCTTGCGGTGAATCATCAATCGGGGACAAATCAGGCTGCATATATTTACCCAAATACAGAATTAACTAAAAATTATAAACAAGCTTCCAAATAACATCCGGGAAGCAACAATTACATAAAAACAAATATATTGTTGAAAACAATATAACAAAAGTTGAAAACAATATATGCATCTGCACAAATATGGTTGATTAACCATATAACAAAATAACAATTTATTATTTAATTAATAAAATTAAATAATTATTAAACTATGCATAATTAAATATTAGGATAATAAAATTTATCCTAACATTCCCCCCCTTAATTGTGCATTGTCTGAAGAGATGAGGAGAGAAATGCTCTGAACAACTCGAACTTGTCACGTGCAAGTGACTTTGTGAAAATATCTACTCGTTGTTCAGCCGTTGGACAAAA
The DNA here is from genome assembly GCA_018340775.1 of Taxus wallichiana var. yunnanensis. Lineage (NCBI taxonomy): Eukaryota > Viridiplantae > Streptophyta > Pinopsida > Cupressales > Taxaceae > Taxus > Taxus wallichiana. Next base: position 1,034,836,743 of record CM031239.1, on the reverse strand, counting down.
CTGAAGCTGGATGTTGTGCTTCAACACATGTTCGTGTATGAAATGAACCTGAACTTCAATGTGCTTTGTTCTCTCGTGAAAAACTGGATTGCGAACAAGTTTGAGAACACCTTCATTGTCAACATACATGGTGGTCGGTTTGTCCTGTGGTATTCCAAGTCCTTCCAGTATGCGACGTAGCCAAATCGCTTCACTGCATGCCTTCTCCGCAGAACGATACGCTTCATGGAAGAGCGAGAAACAAAGTGTTGTTTCTTACTTCCCATGATATTGGTCCAGATCCCATAAAGAATACAAATCCGTATGGATTTTCTATCATCAATGTTACCTGCATGATCTGAATCCGAATATCCAGTCAAGAAGAAGTTTTTGTTCTTCTTGTATTCTAGACCAAGATCCACTGATCCTTTGAGATATCTCAAAATGCGCTTTGCTGCTTTCCAATGACAAATTTTGGGTTCCTGCATGAACCTGGATAGATAGCTCACTGCAAAGCTGATATCTGGTCTAGTGTAGGTCAGGTAAATGAGACTCCCAATCAGCTGCCGATAGAGAGTGGCACTTACCTCAGGAGATGGATCTGAACGAGATAACTGTAATCTGTTCTCCATAGGTGTAGCAATTGGTGTGCAATCCATCATCCTAAACTTCTCGAGCGTTGTCTTGGTATATTTCATTTGAGAAACAAAGATATGATTCTCTTTCTGCCATACTTCTAGTCCAAGACAGTAGTGCATAAGCCCGAGATCTGTCATGTCGAATGATCGCTTAAGATCTTTCTTTGTTTCATCAATCATCTTCACTGAACTGCCAGTGATGACTAGATCATCGACATAAACTACAACAATCACCATCTCCCCCCTTGCTTTTTGAGGTAGAGATTGGGATCGTATGGATTTCTGACGAATCCATGTTGTACGAGATGCTCATCAATCTTGATGTACCATGCCCAGGGTGCCTGTTTGAGGCCATACAGAGATTTCCTGAGTCTGCATACCTTTTCTTTTGACTGTGTACAACATATCCCTCAAAGTTGAGTCATGTAGACTTCTTCTTGTAAATCTCCATTCAGAAGGCACTTTTTACGTCCATTTGGTGAACTTTCCATCCAAACTGAGTAGCTAGAGCAAAGATCATCCTGATCATTTTGATCTTAGCTGTGGGAGAAAATGTCTCCTCATAGTCAATGCCTTCTTTTTGTGCATACCCCTTTGCTACAAGTCTTGCTTTGCACTTGTCCACTGTCCCATCTGCTTTGTACTTAGTTTTGAATATCCATCTGCATCCAATGGGTTTCTTCCCTGGTGGAAGATCAACAGTTCGCCAAGTGTTATTCTTCATCACTGATTGATATTCAGAATCCATGGCATCTTTCCAAGCTTTTGACTGTAGGGCTTCCTGGACTGTAGAGGGCTCGTCTGATTCAATAACTCTACTCATCAAAGCAAAGTTAACTTCTTCTCTTGCTTTACTGCGAGTCCGTGGTCCAGGGGTGGATGTATCCGGTGGAGCATCCAATCTTGCATCTCGTAATGTGCTTGTACACCATTTAGGCATACGTTGACCTGTTCCCATGGGTTGTGGTTCTATCTGATCAACACCATCATCCCCATCATCACTTTCATCTTCTGAGGGAACATTAGCTTCAATTTTTACAACTGGTGAAAAATCTACATCTTGTGAGTCCAGAGGAGGAGTCTCTGCTTCCTTCTTCTCGAAAAAACTCAACATCTCTGCTTGTGTAGACTTTTCTGGTCTTAGGATCCATCAATCTATACCCAAGAGTCTCTTCACTGTATCCAATGAAGATGAGATTTTGTGACTTCATGTCCAATTTCTTTCTGTTCTGTTTGGGTATGTGCATGTTGGCTTTGCACCCGAATACTCTGAGGTGTGCAATGGATGGTTTCCTTTTTGACCATGCTTCTTGTGGTGTAATTCCATCAAGAGCAGTTGTGGGCGCTGTTTAACAAATACACTTGTTTTTGCTGCTTCTGCCCAAAATGTCTTTGCAAGTTGGAATCATCGATCATGCATCGCACCATTTCCATGATAGTACGATTTCTTCTCTCGACAACACCATTTTGCTGCAGTGTGTGTGGAGGAGGCATTTGTCGACGAATCCCGTGAGTTTGTAGGTAGTCTCTGAACTCATCACTGGTGAATTCCCCCCCTCGATCTGAGTGGAGAGTTCTGATGTGATGACCAGTTTCTTTCTCAACTGCCACTTTGAACTTTTTGAATGTTTCAAAGGCTTCACTTTTCTTGCGAAGACAAAAAATCCACATTTTCCGTGAATAGTCATCAACACAGAGCATGAAGTACTGGAACCCTGAATGACTTGGCTGCATCGGACCGCACACAGATCGGTATGAACCAGGTCAAGTTTACCATGAGCTCGAAAAGTACTCGTTTGGAATGAAACTCTGTGTTGTTTTCCTGCTAAGCAGTGAGGACACTTGTCTGTATCCTTCTGAAGAGATGGTAGCCCATGTACCATATTACACCGGCGAAGTGTTTCGAGATATTTGAAACTTACATGACCAAATCTCCGATGCCACAACTGAGCTGAGGTGGAGTTTTTAGCCACAAGTGCTTGATCATTTTTGTGAATGAAATCAAGTTGAAACATTCATCCCACATTTGAGGCTTTTGCAATTATTTTCGAGCCTCTGGATTTATCTCGAATCAAACACATTTTCTTGCCGGATTGACTATCAAAGTCAATTTTCGGTTGTGATCTAGGAGTTGATCGACCGAAAGAAGGTTCTTTTCACAACCTGTGGACATATAGAACATCCGATAGTTTGCATTTGCGTGAACCAAGGGGTAGAGAAATGTTTCCAATCCCTCGAATCGTATATGAAGAATCATCTCCCAACGAAACATGATTTTTCGATGGCGTGTCCTCATTGAAATAAACTACTCGTGGGCTGGTCATGTGTCGAGTGGCTCCTAATCAACATACCATACGTCACTAGATGACGTGGATGGTTCACTTGATCGAGCAAAGTGAACAAGAAGTCTTCATTGTTTGATCGTTTCTTGTTGCTCAACAATATTACTCACGTGGGGTCTTCTTTCCAGCCCCTTTTTCGCCCGTGATAGTTGTTTCAATGTCCCTTGTAAGTTTGTTGTTGTTGTTGTGGTCCGTAATTGCTTGATGAACCTTTCTTATATGTGTTAAACCAACATTCTCTTGCAAGTCATGTCCTCTTTGCAAATTGGACATCGCTTCTTCTCGTTGATTGTCCCCATGATATCGATTCTCGATGTGGGGACTTCGATAGGATTTAGGTTTTCCTTTACCTTTTCCTTTCCATTTTGATGTGAAGACAAGGCATTCGCTCCTCTTCATCATCCTTGTTATGCATTGCTTCCTCTTGTCATAGAGGTTTACTAGCTTGTCAAAACTAATTGTTGATCTCGACAAGTTTAGAGTTGTGACAAAAATGCGGTAAGAAGAAGGGAGAGCTCTCGTAACAATGGGAATGAGAGATTCATCTTTGACCTCTTCTCCTGGGCTAGAAGTGAAGCCCTCAACTCGCAACTCTTCTTAGAAGGCTTCAATTTTCTCATTCTGTTTGAATTTCAATGTATGTAATCGACTCGCAAATTGAGTATGACATTCTGTTCTTGGCCTCATATATTGTGCTCACTTATCCCAAGCTTCTTTTGCTGATGTGGCATCTCGAATGTGGGCTTGCACATCGTCGGACACTCCAAACAAGATGATGAGTTTTGCTTTCTCGATCTCGCTCTATCAAATTTCGTTGTTGTGTTGCATCCGTTGGTGATCTCGGTTAGAGTACCACCACAACAGCCAAATTTCTTCAAACTCAAGTTGTGTTTTTATTTTTGTCTTCCAAGCAAAGCATAGTTGCTTCCTCCGAGCAATTGTGAATCCTAAGAAAAATTTGGGGGCATTGGTGCCCATTTTGCAGAGATCACTGATAGGGTTTGGCTCTTATCACTCCAGGTATTAGGTCTCCCAATCTATATACCGTCAGTCCGATATACCGAACCTTTCTATATACGCGCCTTCCGATATACCCGTGGTACGTGGAAGAAGCTCGCCCTTTCTATATACCCGGTGGTACGTGAAAGAGGCGTTAACGTACGTGAAAGAATTCAATACGTGGTACCAAGACAATACTGATGGGGTCTGTGTGATTATTGACACCGGCTCAAAGAAATATCCTCATACGCGCGCGTAACTTCGCTATATACTCGGATAATTTCTCAGTCTGGATTTATGTCTTGCAATCGTTCACAGACGGATGGGATGGTTCATAGTGTGTGCACTGTGACCTTATTACTCCCCGTCGATTTATAGGGACGATGCCCAGATGACGTTGTTGCAGCTATATTAGGCGTTAAGTGCAGTAGTAGTCACGACGGCTTTACCCGTAAGCGCTTCCCAGAGGCACTGTATATACCGAACGCTGCGAATGAGATCTAGGATCTCGTGAGTGTTACAGAACCAATTTTACTATTTTTTATTACAATTCTGCCAGTTTCTGAGCAGTTACAAAGTTTTGCAGTTGACTATGGCAACCTGCAAATTAGTACAATATGCAGTACAATTTGAATAACAGGAAAAAAATTTCAGTTTCGGGGTCCTGGTGACCTCCTGAGCCCAAATGACCCAAAATGCTAAAAATTGCAAAAAAATAGCTGAAAATGCAATTTTTAGATGGGTCTCCTTTTGCAAAAAATGTCTGGAATGATAAAACAGACCAGATGGGAGAAATTTTTTTTTACCCTAAATTAGGGATTTCTCCGCTAAATTTAGTTAGTTGTAACTAAATTCAAAAAAGCCTGCTAAATTTAGCAGTTCCGCCAAAATTTCCGCCAGATGCAAAAGGAGAGTTTTTGAGTGTTTTTAGTGGGATTTGACCCTCAAACCTCTCACTCCCAAGGCGCATGCACTAGCCAACTTGCCCACTTAGGGCGCTTGGGCTATGAAAGGAAGCAAATTGTATTTAATGATAAGTAAAATTGACTTACCTTTAAAAAAATGCGACTTGGTGAGCCTCCACGTGGCGCATGCTGGTGAAGAGGCGTTTTTAGGGTTGTATTTGCCTAAAAAATGGATCTGAAGCTTTGTTTGCCTTTGTATGGCCGCATTTCCTCCTTTGGCCGCGTTTTTTAGCTTTGCACGCACAGATTTTGTCAGCTATTTTTTGCTTTTTAGCTTGGTTTTTTTTTGCAGCGCGCATTTTTTGATTTCCTTCGCCGCATTTTTTTTTGCATTTTTTGCCGTATTTTTTTTTTGCAGCGTTTTTTTTTCATAATGCCCGCTTTGGTGCAGTTTTCCTTGCGGCGTTTTTTATTGCCTTGGCCACGTTTTTTTTAATGTTGTTTGCTTGTTGTTTGCTTATGCAGACAGTGCGAGAAAGAAATGAAAGAAGGGTTTTTGCTTAAACAAAACGTTTTTTTCCTTTGCTGTGCCACGCAGGCCAAAGTGGAGCGTGGAGGATGTTTTTGCGATGTTTTTTCTTCTTCCACTATATATTTTGTGCAGGTCCAGCGTGGGTGCCTCCTTCTCTCGCCTTTTTAATTATTTATTCTTTGCTCTGTGTATTGATCACAACTCGATCCTCAAGCACATGATGTTCAGTTTGATCTGTGCAAGACAAGACTCGGCTGGGGCTTGATGAATAGCTCAATAGACCTCCAAAACAAGCAAAACAACCTCCAAATACAGTAGATACTAAATGATTCTCTAATTTAGAGACAAAACCCTTATTGGGAAAATATTTTTTATTATTTTCAATACCTGGAGCAATTTTTGCCTGGTGCTGAGTGCACCAGTGCAAAAAAAATTTGCGTTCCAAACACCTGGAACGAACTGGGGGATGTGGAAAGGTAGAGATGAGGCTGGGAGGTTGCAGGAGGTGCACAGCTCTCTATGCTGCATACTCTTCTCCAATCTTCTCTATTTCTGCTGCATTCTCTTCCACACCTTCACAGGGCCAGAATTTCGCTGGTACCAAATGTAGATTGAGAAACAGGGACGGAAGCCTGTGTAATTTTATTAATCTCAATCAACTAAAAAATTACAGTGAATAGGCTGCAATATTTATAGATATTGCACAGCCAAATACATCCGGGAAAATGAGTTGCACAGGTGCAACCAAAATGCCAGAATAAACAAGCTTCCAATAACATCCGGGAAGCAACAATTACATAAAAACAAATATATTGTTGAAAACAATATAACAGTATGCATACAGACAAATATGGTTGATTAACCATATAACAAAATAACAATTTATTATTTAATTAATAAAATTAAATAATTATTAAACTATGCATAATTAAATATTAGGATAATAAAATTTATCCTAACAAGATCAAAGATGTTTTTGAAATGAATTTTTCCCTAACCCATCCAAAAACGTGAAATATCAGATCCAAAAGTTGCAGAGTCAAATTTTGGAGGGATAAGGATGAAATAATGAAAGGAAGGGGGTCTGCATGCTTTGAAGATGAAAAATGTTCCTCCACAATGGATAATGATGTGAATTTTGCAATGATTCATCTCTTTTTGAGACAACTCAACTTTTTTGACGTGTTCTCGTTAAACGTCCCTATCTACAAATCGTGAGAAATTTTTGTAACAAATTTGATCCTTTGGCATATTATTTTCTTGGGAAAGAAGGATCGAAGGAGATTGAAAGATATATATTGCATGAATTTGTCATGCAAAGGGTTAGAAGAGTTTTAAAATCCTGGAAAACTAAAAATTTCATGGAAAAATCTGGGAAGAAGCCCATTCTCTGAGTGACCACTTGAGAAACTCATGTAACTCTCTTTGTATCAGATTTCAAATCATGTTAATTTGGTTGCACATGTATAGCCATTAAAAATCTCGAGATTGTTTTTCAAAACATTCCCCGCTGATAAATCTGATCATTTTTTACTTATTTTGTGTTGTCTTTTGGAGAAATTTGTGAATGTTTACATTTGAGAATGCCTCCCAAATCACTACCCAAAAGATATTCCTCCAATTTCTTAACAACTTCTATTATATTACCCCTATATTCCTTACCATTCAATAATATTTGTCTACCATCTTATCATTTCCTCATACTTCATTAAATCCCTCATAGTTATTTCTAGTCGTAGATATGTTCATACTCATAAGGGTATCTAAGGTCATGATTATGAATGATAGGAACGCCACTCCTAAAAAAATGTTATAGCCATTCCATAAATTAGTACTCCAACAAAACAAGAAATAGGAAAATCTACGCTTTTAGAGCCATCCTCCCTGCTCCTTTACAATGAAAGATGGAAAACAAAAGCCAATGAAGGTTAGGCTTTCCAATCATTAATATAATATGAAGATTACCCTCAAAATGAAGACTTAGTGAGCTATATCTAGGCCTTTGAAGTCAAGGCTTTCTCACCAAGCCATACCCGTGAGCAGGAGAAATCAAAAACAAGAAAAGAAAGGTCTTCAGGCATTATCTCCAACCAGTGCAACCCATGAGCTCTATAAAATAGTGGTCAAAATTGTGCAAGATCCTCTACCGGACAAATTTCCATAATACCCCAAATGGCCACAACAGAAATGGCAAGGCATGCCCAAAACAACAAGCTTAACAACAAACATGGCAGCTTCACCATTTCAAAACCAGAACCAATCTCTCAGACAAGAAGACTGAAGGAAATAGCAGTGTATTTAGATGTTTTTTCTCCCCTTCAAAGTTACCTCCCTCGATTTCTATTCCATATGTGACTATAGGAGGAAGGGATTTGGATTTATACCTGCCAATCATTTTTTTGAAGGTTTCTAAGCCTTTTCAACAAACCATTTTGTGCATATCCTGTGGTCAAAGCTATCCACAAACCACACAATTTTTTTTTTTAGAGATATTTTGTAACACAGTTGAACTGCCTAGTCTATGCTTCCTCATTTAGTAAACATGATAGCTAGAGGATCTGCGAATACAACATCTGAAAAAACTCCTCCATATTTTTACTTTGCTGGATGCCAAAACCCTACTCCAGAGCTCGCATTTTTGCACAGAATGGGAGGATGCTAGCAAAGGTAAACTGATCCAGTTGGATACCTGTTAATTGCATAGGTGGAATAGTGAGATTGTTATGTGAGGAAACCATGTCTTATGTGGACTGCAGGAAATGTATTCCATGAGAAGTTGTCCCTTCTTTCATTTTCATAGACATTGTGATAACATCAATGTTAATGCCATCCACCGCCAATCTCTAGCCACACTGCCCTACCTGAAACAATTTGACCTGCCTACACACCAGCCCACATGCCTTCACATGGGATCCATGATTTCCTCCAACCACTCCCACCTACTCCTTCACTTTCCCACGCCATACTGGCATTTTAACTTATCATTATTTTATTATTTTTTAATTATTTTTCTTTTCTTTTGGTTATTTGTTGGAAACTACAGGCAGCCTAATAGTTGTTGGGTTATGCACTGGGTCACTTTGATTGTTCAAAGTTTTTTTGGGTAGGTTCAGTTATCTCGTATATTTTTTTGTATATGGTTTTAGGGTTCTTTCAAAACATCCTTATTTCCTAATAAAAATAATGTTCTTAATAATCACTCCATGGTTATTTTTTCTACAACATCCAAAGGGTTTTCATCACCATATTTTATCATGATCTTGAAACTTTTATGTAATGTACACTAAAATTATTATTCCATGTCATTTCATTGGAACAACCCACACCTCGGTAGAAAACCTATTCAGCAATGATTTCAGCTTTATCATATGAAAGAAATAAATTACATGGATAATATTCATCATCATTATTACCATAATTCAGCCCATGTTTCTTCTTTATTTTATTTTATTCTACATTTCCATTAAAAGTGACCATTCTGTGGCAATAATAACACTAAATATGTATCTTATCTAGTATTATTCTACCTCTTGCTCTTGTAAAGAAACCACTTCTTATTCCTCTTCTTGTTGAATAAATTTGAATTATATCTTTTCCTTTCCCTTATTGCTTGTAATAATGTGTTTTCCTTGTACTCGGTTTGTTTTTATACTAGTGTTAGTATATTCACTCTTGTGATCTTCAATTTTGAGTTAAAATCCTTATCGTGACTTTTATGTAACTATCTTGTAATCCTTCTTTGTGTGACATATTAGATATAACTAGATGATCAAAATAAATATTATTCAAGTCTTTTCTTTCTTAAATGATGATGGAAAAATGATTCCACCTTAGTTTTAGAGACCTTAATACATTTTTACCAAAACCTTTTTTAATGCATCTCTAAGAGTAGCCATTTTATTGGCCACATCATATATTCTTATAGAAAATTCACTCACATTTTCATTTTCTTGCATCCTCAAATTCTTTATTCATATTATGCAACCTAACCACTTTAATTTTTTCACTATATTTTTCAAATTCTTATAGAATCTTCAAGGATTCTTTGGTTGTGTTTACACATAATATTCTTGGAAATAAGTTGTTATATAAAAATTTCTTAAATATGAAGAAATTATCATGAGTTCTTCCTCTTATCTTACTTCTTGTCTTGTTTGTCATTGATTGAACATTGGACCATTCAGATGAATCTTCATAACAATTTTATACAACATGCCATAGGTACTTTCCTATTAAAAGAGTCATCATCATGATGTTCTCAATAATCATATTCATTTCCACTAAATTTTGGAATAGGAAGAAAGTTGGATTTTTCATAATCAATTGTTAAAAATATGGAAAAAACAAATTCAACCCAAACCTTTCTTTTTATACCAATTGAATATGTTTTAATAAGGTAAAAAAACAACTTTGATATTCATAAATATGGAATGATAAAAATATCCCACAACCATAGTGAAATTTTTTCATATACAACCCAAGAAAAGTGTAGATCGACATGAACTTTATAACACATTCAATTATGAGATAATTCACCCATTACAAATATTTAAGGATATGAAGGTACACATCCTTTTCCAAAATATAGTTAATTATCAAAAATAGAACTTCTACTTTTAAATAATAATATATCTAATTATGAAGCATGCATGTCCATAATATGACTTCTTTCACTTTTAAAATATCTAATTAAATATATTCTTAACTACAATCAATACATGGTGTTTTACCTTGAAAGAATAAACTAAACTACACTAAATATAAATAATACACTAAATAGAAGTGAACCAATAAAAATGCAATTTTAGAAATGCATGTTGAAAATTAGTGATTTTTTCAACAAAAAGTACACTACTTATTACAACAATATTTAATGTTAAAAATTAGGTGGAGAATAAATTTAAATGTTCAATTTTTTATTCTCATCTTTATAAAATTTATATTTAACTCATCTATGGAAAATTTTCATTAAGTTTCTTCGGAACCTAAAAGGAACAATTTATAAATGGATGCATTTTACTAAGAGGTGACATATTTTCTAAGTAAAAACATAACTACCGATAAGAAAAATTATGATCATTCAAAATATATTTTCATAGGAAGATAGCCAACATCCTAAAAAATATTATACAACATAAGATGTTGAGATGAAAGCTTCATCTTGATCACCAAAATATGCAAAAATAAAGATCTTGCTTTGGATATAGATGTGTATGGAGCATTATGAATACATATATGTATTATCAATGGCTAATGTGGCATTGTGAGTCAAATTAATAAAGTGTTGTTCGTTGGGCTTGAGTTATTATTAAGAATTTATAGTAAGGCATAGAATAGCTATTTTATTTTGTGAGGTTGTTGATAGGCGTTGGATAATATATCTTCCAAAATAATCTTGTGTATTCATATTCCTCCACTTTGCGATCTATTTTAGTGTATTCTAACATGTATAAAAATGAGAAGGAGGAGTGATGTAGAGATAATATACAAAATATATATATTAAACTTTTCAATATTTTTCAAGACACAACTTCATTAATATTTACAAAAGAAGGATCAACCATCTAGGCCAAAATGGCTAAAAATGTTATAATTTGTTCAATGTTTGAATAGTTAGACTAAATATCACCTTAAATGTCTTCAAAATTTCTCATTTTTCTCAAATGTATCTAAAGTGGACTCAAACCTCATCAATAACATTTTATGCCTTGCATGTGACCTTATCTTATTTATCAAATAAGTTCATCATTCAAACCAACTAGTACTTATTTACCTTACTTGGCTCTTCACTAGCTCTTGGTTCCATTGTCAAACTTGTCGTATTTTTCTCCCGAGACTTCTCCACTCAAAACCCTACCTTTCACTCAAATCAATATTATAATCTTGAATAAAATGCATCAAAATAATCCAAACTCAACCTCTTACTGACTTTCCTTTACTTGCCCTTCCATGCTCTCAAGAACACACTTTTTGTCACACCTATGTTATGAAACCTAAAGCTACCCATAATGAATTATGAACTCCTTAGTTTCATTTTAATACTCCCTTTATATACTATTAAATTTTTACAACTTAACTCCTTACATAACTCTTTCTATCCCCCTTTTGCTTTTTTTTCTCATAAAAGGCCATAAGCCCTATCCTACTGTATTCTTAGCATATTTTCCACTTCACCAAGGTCTAAGGTACAAGGAGTACATTTTAAATTACCCATTAAGACATTTTTACTTCCTATCAAATCCTAAGGGTTAGCTCAAACTAGAAGTACTACCTCCATTGGAAAACATTCCTCTAACTACGCCTTTAAAATTTGTTTTCCATTCTTCATCTAAACTATCATATAAATCTCTAAGACTATCCCTAACTTCTTTAAATTTGTTTCACAATATCATTCTTAGGCCCCTAATCATCACATCTTAAGAGTTTCAGAGAACATGTAGTTTTTAGGATTCTCTTAAGGAGAACCCTACCTCTAACTTGTAGAAACCCTCCTAATGAGCTCGGGAGAAGTTATTTAGCTATATCATTCGCAAATCATCAACATAAGACTTGAAATTTTCCAAAAATGTGATTTCAAACACACAAGTAAGATATTTTATTACTAATATGGTTAGGGAAGAATGAAAAAAACCTTAGTTCATTCACTTTTCCATTGTCTCACATTGTACCTTTTTAGTCAAGAATGTTACTTTTGCTAGGACAAAGAAAATAATCTTTTCTTATCAACCAATATACTTCTTCAAAACATGGCTTACTAAATAACATTACTAATCAACTCTTCAAAGGACATAACAAGCTCTTAATTCATATGTTCATGGAGAGTTCATGGTAGTTTCACATACATACACATTATTAGCTTGGTTAAATATGGTGCAAAATCTCTCAAACTATCATGTTTTATACATATTTCATTAACCCAACACAGAGAATCTATCATTAAAATTTATAGTTATTAGATGTATACATCCAATGGATCCATTACCACATGATGCAAATTCCAAACATAATCCTTAACTATCAAAAGATGGTATTGAATTAATTATACCAATTTGAAACAAACACATAAAAGTATCATTAGTAATCCCACATTTGTATTCTTCATGCATTGAAAGAAAAATAAGTTAGATCTTAATACAAACTCAAAACTATATTTGAAAAGGAAAACTATCAACAAATAATAGAGATATGCATATATCTACTAAAATATTCACAAAAAACTTGATCATTCTTCACTCTATTATTATCCTCTTCCTCCCACATGAGGAATGAAAAAAAAAAGTAACTATCACAATTGTATATTCAAAATTTACCTAACATGTAACTCCTCCTAGATGGTTCATGATTGTCACATTTTGATCTTTCAACTTCTCTTTACCTTCAAAATGTATACCTACCATGTCTTACATTTTTTTAAGCATCCTACTAATGCAATCCCCCAAAAAGGACTCACCACACACACCTTACCACATAAAAAGACACTTTTAAACCTTAAGAAACTCCAAAAACCTCTAACATACTTAAACACCTTTCATAAGCCATGTTCTCATTACATGCCCTTGTAATTTCAAATGTCCCTTTTTGAGGGAAAGTGCAAAACAACGAAAATTCAAATTCCCCATCCTCATATTTTTTTTTGAAATGGATTATATGAATCATTAGAACCTCTAAATATCTCTCACAACTCACATTGACTCCAACAAATAATAATTTTGTAATGAAAGGTTTCTTTATGGATGGTCTGATATCATACTCTAATGGTGGAGAAAAATCTTGCATACTCTTTGTTTGATTTCTTTTTATTCATTTTTATTGCTTGTCCTTTTTCGTATATTTTCTTTCTCCCAATGTCATTAGTTTTGTCATATCCACTTGGGTCCCATGTAGTTGTCATTTGTCTTCCATTTTCCTTTACTCTTCTCCATTTTTCCTTGATCTTCACCTTTACTTTCATCATCCTCAAGTATCCATGCTCAATACCTTCATATGAAAACACAAAAATAGTAAAATATGTTTTTATTATACCCTTATTATCTGCTCATCCATATACAATTCATGTAGCCATCACCCCTTTTCAAAAACTTCATATTCTTACTTATTCACTTTCTCATTCTCATCTTTCATCTTCTCAAGCTTCACGAACTTTGTTTTACTTTTCCTCCTTTCATTTTTACCATCATATTCCTAAGAAATATTCTTTGTCTCACCTATACCTGAATTTTTCTTCTTTCCATCTAACTCATCTAACAAATTTTGCAAAATATCATTAATGTCATCCACAAAATCTACATCCCCTTATTGCTCATCATTATGTTTTCAATTCCAAAGCACAAATGAAGTCATTTATAAAAAATTCAAGAAACTCCCTCACTTCATCTTCAATATCAAGCAAAATTTCATCAACTTTCCTTCCCTAACATTCACCTTTGGCTTTATTTTCTCTTTAACCTCAAAAATTTTCTTTTTTTCATGAGTTCATCCTCTTTATTTTGCATTTCATCTTCATTATTCATATTTTCAACATTATATTTTTTATTATCTTATTTTCTTAACTTCTTTTCTTTTTCTTGGTCATTCTCTTCAACTAATTTCTCTTCACAATCTACATCATAGGCCATTTATCTTTCTTTATCATGATAAATTTAATTCCATACCTTGGTTACTCCTTAATATTTCTTTTAACTTCTCTATATATTCTCTCAACTTCTTCATCTCTGCTTCCATCCACTCTTCATGCTTCCTCTACTTCTCTTTCTTTGCTTCATCTCTCTTCTTCTTCTCGACTCTTATTTTTTTCTCTTGTAGCTAATCAACTTCCACAACTCTAGTATTGCTTCCTCTTGATCCATCTCTCTATGACAAGTCTGTTTCATTTTTCCTCTTCTCTTCCACACCTCACCTTGGCCTCACTAGGTATTTTGGTGTCTTTAATTTTTCTTCTCAACTTAACATACTTATTTCCACATGTCACTTTCTTCACTACACACACTTCCGAGAAAGTGTTAGCCACATAAGCATGTATTAAATATCAAAACAAATAAGATCCACACTTTAATAAGAAATGATGAAGGAGAATATAAAAAAGCATATGTTTAAATTTTAAAGATATTTCAAGCCACATAATTTGTCAATCTCTGCAAAAGAGGATCAACCATCTATGAAATAATGGCTAAATTTTTTTATATTTTTCAATCTTAACTAATCGAGACTTAATATCACCTTAAATGTCTTCAAACATGCTCATTTTTCACTCAAATGTATCTCTAGTGGACTCAAACCTCATCATGCCTATTTAATTCCTTTAATGTGGCCATTATTTCACTCATCAAATAAGTCCTTCATCATCTAAAATCACTAGTACTTACTTACCTTGTTTGGCTCTTCACTAGTTCTTGGTTCCACTACCAACTCATGGAGTTTTGGATTCCGAGAGTAATATACAACTTTAAAAATTCCTTGCACTCAAATCACTATTATAAGATTCAATAAAATTCATCAAAATCCTCTAACCTCAACCTCTTATTGACTTGCCTTTACTTGCCCTTCCATGCTCGCAAGAACACACATTTTTCTCACCTTTAGAATATGCAATCCTAAATATAGGCATAAAGATTTATCAACTCCCTTAGTTTCATTTCAATACCCATGATATGATTGGAAATTTTTAGAACTTAACTCTTTATACAACTCTTTCAATGTCCCTTTTGGCATTTGTTCTCTCTAAAGGCAACTAGCCCTATCCTACCATATTGTTTAACATATTTCCACTTCACCGAGGTGTAAAGGAACAAAAGTACATTTTAAAGTACCCATTAAGACATTTTTACTTCCTATTAAATCCCAAGGTTAACTTCAACTAAAAGTACTACCTCCTTTGGAAACCACCCTCTAACTAGGCCCCTAACCGTAATTGCCCATCTTCCTCTAAACTGTCATAGAAATATTTAAGAATAAAACTTACTTATTTAAATTTATTTCACAATATCCTTCTTGGACACCTTATCATCATATATTTAGAGTTTTAGAGAAGATGGAGTTGTTTAGGATTCTCTTAAGGAAAACCCTAGCTCGAACCTCTTGAAACCCTCCTAGTGAGCCCGAGAGGAATTATTTAGCTATATCTTTCACAAATCATCAATCCAAGACTTGAAATTTTCCACACATGTTTATTTAAACACCCTCTAAGATTTTTTCTTACTAGTATGGTTGGGAAGCATGAAAAATCCTCCCTTCACTCTCTTCTCCACTATATCACGCTTGTGCACCCTTCACATTCAAGAATGTGACTTTTCCTAACACAAAGAAAATTAAATTTTCTTATTAAGGAATAGGCTTGTTCAAAACGTGGCTTAATAAATAACATTACCGATCAACCCTAGATAAGGCCACAACAAGGATGACTTGATGTCTTCATGGAAATTTTAGAATCTTATGACATACATGAACAATATTAGTTTGGTTAAATATGGTATAAAATATTTCAAACTCTCATTTTTATACATGTATTTAACCCAACACAAGGAATATTTCATTAACATTCATACCTATTAGATGGATACATGTAATTGCTCCATGGCCACATCACACACAATCCAAACATATTCCTTATCTATCAAAAAGGGGTATTGAATTCCTCATAACAGTTTGAAACAAATGCATAGAAGTCTCATTAGCAATCCGATAGTTGTATATTCATGCATTGAAAGAAAAATACCTTAGTTCTTAATACAAACTAAGAAAACACATTTGAAAAGGCATATTATCCACATAATATAGAAATATGCATATATCTACTAAAATATTCATACAAACACTTGTTCCTTCTTCACTCCATTATTATCCTCTTCCTCCCCACGAGGAATGAGAACAAAATTAACTACCATAGTCCTATATTTGAACTTTACCTCACATGTAACTCAACGAGATAGATGCTTCATGATTTGTCACATTGTGACCTTCCAACTTCCATTTACCTTCAAAATGTATAATTGCCCTGTCTTACATTACTTTTGAGCATCCTAATGATGCACTTCACACACAAAGACTCACCACACAACCCTTACCACCTAACAAGACACTTTCAAACCTTAATATACTCCTAACACCCTCTAACATACTTGAACACATTTCACAAGCCATAAGCTCATTACATGCCTTGTAATTTCAAATGTCCCTTTTTGAAGGGAAAGTGCAAAAGAAGGACAACTTAAATTCCCCATCCTCGTTGCTCGGCGCCTAAAATGATTTGTATGAACCATTAGGACCTCTAAAGTTCTCTCACAACTCACATTGATTCCAAGAAACAAGAATTTTGCGGTGGACCGTCTCTTTATGGATGCTCTTGCATCATGGAGATTAATTCCTAGGTAAACTAGGCAATTTTCAAGCAAGCAACATTTAAGTGGTACAATTTTCTTTTTGTTTTATTATATATTTTTATTAATAATAGATCAATTTATTAAATATATACACTATTAAGAGTTAGTGTACGTCCTTACATACCAATCCAATTTTATTCGTTGAAAATAAAATTAATATTAAATAATTCTATTAAGATTATGATATTTAATAGGTCGTGATACTTATGTCGAGTTGTCTTTGTTATTTGATACTTAAATTTAAATCATATTTATGTAATTTTAATATTTTGCATTCTTCTAAAGTCTTGCAAGTTTTTTTGGGATGAGAGATCAAGAACACTGAATGTGTAAATTTTTTTGGGGAAAATAAATAGCAAAGATATGAGAAAATGTTAAAGAATTAGCCGAAAAATATAACATAACATATTTTTATACAATATTTAGTTATGATATAATTTTTTTCAATAAAAGAAGTTAGCTCCGGTATTACCTAAGGTGCTTATATCACTTAATCTGGCCGTGACAATGGGACATAACAGATACACAATGTGATCTGGTGTTCACAATTGTGTGATTCCTTGTTTGGGAAGGTTTTCATTAATATGTTTTGGATAAAGTAATGTAAAATTTCTCGTAGCTTGTGTTATGAAAATTCTTAATACGTCATCCTTCCTCACTGCACTTTTTAGCTACTTTCACAATATCTCATTAGACATATTTTAAGAGGAATTAATAGACCACGAGGATTTTTGGCCAATATTGGTGCAGGTAGCAAAGTCACCAATGAGAGTATTTTTCGCTCGGATGAAATTCCGATAGGGTTTAGAAGCATATCGTATTTAAGTCAATATTAAGTGATATTTTATTAGAATCAACAGAAAAAATCACACTGCCATTAGTGCGATTGATAGTGTTTTGTTGCATGTATACGTGGTTTTAATGCTTTGAGAGTACAAAATATTAACATCATTCCTGGCAGGTCACAGACGCGTATATAATCTGATAGTTGCATTCACCTGGTCTTCACCTTTAATTCGAATGCTTTAGGTTTTTTTCTTTTCAGAAGGTTTTTTTGTTCTTGATCATGTAAATTTTCTCTCTGCAAAACTAGAGTAATCTTAATATTGAGTGTTCTTGATCATTGACAAGACATGGCGGTGATAAACATTGAAATCGATATATTTTAAGGGCCTATTTTCACATTAATCGTTTGGAGGAAATATTTTGTTCTTTTATGTATCACAAAGTTTCTTCTTACAATATTTCATAAAATACTATGTGGTCTCAGATGGAACAGAACAAGCATGATATGGAAGAGAAGGTGGGAGAAATAAAGAAAAGTTTAGAAGAGCAGTTAGAATCTGTCGAGTACGCCCGGAAAAATGCTGAAAATGAAGCAAGAGTAACAAAACAAAATTCCGCTGAAAAATTCGGAAGCTTCGAGAAGAATTACAGGAAGCTAAGAATGTTCTTCAGGCGGCCAATACACGCCGACAATACCAAGAATACATAACAGTAACACGCCGTGTATGCAATATTTTATAAGGAAAACGACACTGTATGTGTTAGTGTTCAAACTTAGATAAACTGTGTGATTATGTACGTAATTATATGGTCACCTAATATTTTATATCCACAAGCTTATTATTGGAATTAAGAAGTCTGCATATTCTACAGTTTAATGGGCTGATTGTTTTTCTATATAGTTAGCGGAATTGGTGCTTATGGACAGTCCATCTTTATAGTCTTATTGACAACACCTTCCCTTAGTTTTTGGCATGCATCTCGACATCCTGCATTTTTGTTCAACTTACTAATTCAGGTTCTAAAATTTTAGGATGCGAAGTAATGAATTTCTTGGGGTCTCCCAAATCCACTACGTATGTAAATGGCTCATTAATGAAGTTACATTAAGTAATCGTGTAAGATATTTGTTTTGATACAAAGATTAAAATGTTTTGTGCCTTTTTGAGAGGTAAATTTTGTGTTCTAAATACACAAGTAATAATATAGTTAACCTGAAAATTTACTTAAAAAATAATATGGTTTCTAAAACATATTAAAATTGTATTTATTTTTAAATGATTATTTAGATTTACAATAATATTAATAATCCTAATTTAATAGTTTAATTTTTTTATAAAGTATATGAAGATTGCTAACAATTAGTTTATTAATTTAGCATAGATATATGATGAGCATGTGAAACAATCATTTTCCTTTTCTGTTTCATTCATTTTAACACGACACCTTTCTTTTTAAAAATATTATTCAATGACATAAACAATAAAATATAAAATCGAAATACTTTAAAAAATCAAGAAGAGTTAAAATAGTTTAAACTTAAAATATTTATACAAAAATTACAGTAAAGTATTGTGAGTTTCAAATGTTATAATCTAATGGATTTATACTATCACCTAACTCCTTGAACAATGCAATCATATGCACCATTATTTATTTTACCACAAATTTAGAAAATTACCAACTTTTATTTTCTGCCACGGAATTCTAATTGTTTTTCTTGTTAATATTTTTTAACATTTACACTGTCCTCGATATTTTTAATAGGTATTATGTAGATTTTAAAAGGAATCCTAATAAAAGGATCTATACCAATATAAGCAGGCACATATGCTTAGATAACGACTACTCATATATTTATTATATTAAAAAGACATGTAGATTCGATACAGAAAATTTGCAGTAGAGTTGTTGCATGACGTGGCAATGTTCTTTTTTTTTTCATTGTGAAAGAAAAATGTTCTATAAACTAGCAATCGCATGTGTATAATGCAATGTGAACGCCGAACGGTATATGTTTTTTGATTTAGAGGGGTAGTTAATTATTTGGGTGAAATTGTGTTAGTGTTGCAACGTGTTTGAGACGGTGATTGCATCTGTTTTTGGTTAGTTTTTGTTGAAAATGCCTTTTTTGTAGTGTCGTTAATATGTTGATAAGGAGTGTGATACTTCAAGCCAACAAGTTTGTATTATTGTACATGAATGAAAATGTCCTTGTTGTATACAACACATTTCTCTTTAAGCCTTGATGTTCTTGCATATTCAGGGTCAATGTAGCCAATGGTAACCATAACATAGGTGCAGGTGTGGGTTTTGGCCGAGGAAATGTACTCAGCAATGCCAATTCTGACAAATGTGCCTTAAAATTATCATCCAAAAGAATGTTATAAGTCTTCACATCCCTATGACCAATGCATGGGCTACAATCATGATGAAGATATGCTAATCCTTTTGCAACACAATTCGTAATCTTTAGCCGAGTGTCCCAGTCTAACTTTTGTCTTCTTTTATGATTTTATACGAAATTAAAAAAATACACTTGTTAGATTCGTCAAAATTAGAAGGTTAGATATTTATTGGATTCGTAAACCTAATAAACTACAGTTCACGATTTTTCCCAAAGGTGATTGGTTAGATTCATCTCCTATAATATCTCTAAAGGTAAACATCATTATTAAGAAGTAGGCATGCATTTATAAAGATATGTTTGATCCTAATTACTAATGACACTATCATGGAGATATTTCTGAGAACAAATATCAAGACAGTAATATACACATGTAGTTGATTGAAATCTCCCTATTTCGAAGGATCCAAGTATTTGGATTTTTTGGGATATTTTTCTATTCACGATGGAACAGCTGATTGTAATGACAATATTGCCATGAGCTTCTTGATTTGAGCTCCAAGCTACACACTCTCCATGCATTCAACTCAAAAGCATATTTATGACCACCTAAGAGAGATTCATGAATATCATAAACAACATCGTGTTGTTGATACATTGGAAGATTATGAAGAATTTTTGAAGAAGGAACCACAAATTGATTTTAGTGGAGAGGAAACATTTGGATGATAGCTTAATATTCATAAGCGTTACAATGAATATGTTAATTCCAAGATGAGACTGTGTTTCTTTAACTTAACAATTGGTGATACCTCTGGGTTGAATCAGTGTCCCCTGTGGACTATTCCTCATCCCATTTACTTTGAATGTACTAAATTTATTTCCAAAATCTGTGCAATATAGAATATAGAATATAGAATATAGAATATAAAAACCTTTAAATAAAAACTTCCTTCTGAAACTAAAATCTTTGGACTCGTCCATTATCTGCTTGAATCTAGGAAGTCTGTGGGTTTGAATTCATTTTCTTTTTTCAATTAAATTTATCTGCTATAAGATTTTTCTTCTGGTATCAAACATCTGTCTGCAGCTATATAGGAAACAGAACAAAACTCTGCATCAGTTGCGTTGTGCATAAATTTGCAGGCCAGAATTGATATAATTAGAAGCAGAGCAGGATTGCAACTTCAAATTAAAGGAAGACTTAGCAGAGCAGGGTTGCTGCTTCAAAACAAAGCAAACTTAATGGACAGATCAGGACTCCACTTGCTTGGAGTATCAGGAGACCATATTCTCCTCACATTTTTTTGAGGCATTTTGTCGAACAGTTTGCATGCCTTGTGTATGCTTCCACATTTTGCGTACATATCTAACAGGGCGCTTGCAACTACAACGTTAAAAAAAACACTGCTTTCTATTATGCTTTGATGGATTTCCATACCCTGTTCTAAAGCTCCCATTTTGGCACAGGCTGGGAGGATGCTGGCAAATGTTACGGGGTGGGCTTTTACCATTCCTCACTGCAAAAACCTTCTTCACCATTCCTGCAGTTACAACTTTCCACCTGCTGCTCTGAATATATAATAGGCAAGATCAAAAACTCTACATAGATTACAAAAAAGAAAGAGAAATTGACATCAACGATAACCTGGTGCATGAGATGGCATTTTACACGCAGGCTTTAGAGGGCACACGCGAGGCTTATAATAAATTGCAGGCCAAGGAAATACCCTTCTGAAAGGCCGAAGATTATTAAAACGATCAACATATGCCGAAAGTGAAGGAAAATTTACTTTTCCAGAGCAGAAAATGGAGGAGGCCGAGGAAAGGAGAAAGTCCAGAGAAGCGAAGAGATTTTCGAAGGCTGTACAGGTTACTAAATCAGTCCTGCAAATAGAGATAAATCTGTAACCCTAATAAACTACAGTTTGCAATTTTTCCCAAAAGTGACGGCCATCAATTTTAACTTAGTTAGAGAAACGTCCGCAGAGGCCTTTCCCATAGGGGGAACGCCTTCGGCGTAATAATTATGTCTCCATTATTTCAATTTCCTTCTATCATAACATGATCTAAATTTATGTTTTCCTCTTCTTCTCTTAGACATCACATTGGTGGTATCAACTAGCATACTTATATTATATAAATATATATAAATATGCCAAAAGGTATAGTTCGCAAGGTGCCTATACCACTTATGTCACACTTTTTAAATAGGCACGTCGTGAACTATAGCTCTTGACATATTTTGCATACGATGTTTTAATTTATGGTTATATAAATATTTGAATGTAAACTAAGCCAAGAGGTATAGTTCAAGAGGTGCCTATTTTAAATGCATGACATAAGTGGACTAGACGTCTTGTGAAATATACCTCTTAGCATATTTAGATATATTTATATATTAAAGGTATGCTAAGCATTCGTGAGAGTTACATTATACATAATACGATACCAAAAATAAAGTTGGGAAAAGAAGGTTGGGATTTAGTTCATGCATTTAATAATCTTTTCAAATATTGATATTGATAAAAATGTCACAATCAACAACTAAATTGAGAAAATGTTAAAAATTAATCCTTTTCCACTCAAAAATATTACAACCGACCTCATAAATGCATTTAAAGAGGGAATCATATTTCTTAAGAGAATAAAGTATAAGCAATAAAAATTCAAGGTCTATAATAAACGAAGTTCTTAGAATATTTTCAATAAGGTTTCCGTATTATCATGTTAAAAATAAAGCATTTTTCATATGAATGAAAATGTGAAATGTACATCACATGTAATGGAAAAAACATAGAATGAAATGTGTGTTACATAGGGGACATTATTTATATTACAAGGAGTTAAGTGTTTCTTCCTCGCCTCCCGTTTTGAAAGTATTTTCCCTTATTCATCCTTTCATAACGCTCATATGTAAATGGTGAAGTCATTCTTAGACTTTGCAATGAATTTACTCGAGAGATAGCAAAAAATATTAAACCAATTGTTTCCTTTCTACAATATCAATTTTAGCCTTGGAAAGATTCAATCATGCAATTTATGTATTTGAAATGCCCATGCCAACTGTAAGGGTAATTGGTGTGTGCATCCCCTTTGTATTAGTGTAATTAGGATTGTACGTGGAGCTCTATCTTCAAATGGTGTTCGAAATAACTATCAAATTCGACCATTACATATGTTGGTGGTTTTAGCGGACCACTACCATGTGTGTATACTAGAGCTCCACTTACAAGACTTGCTTCTATGAAAAGATTGGATGCTAAAATCACCCTTGCATCATTAGAAATTAATAATTCTACATAAATATTATCATTTGGACCTCTTTCAAGTATGTTGACGGTACTTGTTGTAGTTGTAATGCTATGTGCAACAACTCTTTTCAATGAATGAATTTTTTATGGTTATTCACCTTAATCTTATCATGACTAGTTGAATATTATTATCAAATTCTTCATTTCTAGATTTGTCTAATGCAGCATTTGTTCAACTCATTAACAATATCCAACAAACAATCCGATTGGAATCCTTGAGATTAGTTATAAGTTTCAAAACATTTTTGGCCTTTGCTTTCTCCTTTTTGTCTAAATACCTTATCTAGTGTAACAATTGTCGTGAGTACATCCCTTAACAAGTTTCTTTATTATTATCATATTATTATCTATTATTATTTATCGATAAAAGGAGTAAGTTTCCCCAAAACTCCCACAAAAATCATAGAAACAACACCAACACTTATAACGCTTATTTCATTGAATCTGGACATATTCTAGTAAATTTGGACTCCATTATTTCAAGTATTGGAAGAAATCCATCTCCATTTTAGCATATATCGATTTCATTTTTTTATCTTTGGATTCCATTATTGCTATTATTGGAATCTATTAGTAGCAATATTGGCTTCATATATGTCATTATTGGACTTATTCTAGTTACAATTTCACTATTATTGGATTCCAATTTCGTTATTATTGGATTCTAATTTTGTTGTTTTTAGATTTTCAATGTTGGGAGTATGTAAGGCTAGGAGCACGACTATTATAAGGCATGAGCCCGTTGGATTAATAAATTTTTATTTTAACAATAACTTCTTGCAAAAGTAAGTTTAGACTCATGAACGGTTCTTAACTATTATATGGTGAGCCCGTGGTATTAAGGTGAAAATTCAGTAACTATTATAATTCATGTGCCTCGATGTAAGGTGAGTGGTCACTAGATATTATAAGTCATGAGCCCATTGTATTAACTAAAAATGTAAAAGCCTGAATGTAAGATTAGTTTCGCTAGTTGTTATAAGTCATCATCAGTTGTATTAAATGAAAGTGCAAAAGGCTCGATGTAAGGTTAGCATGTGCTAACTATTATAAGTCATGATCTCATTGTATTAAATTAAAAATAAAAACTAACAATAAATCCCTGCAATAGCAAGTTGAAGTGTGAACCACACACTTTCAAATGGAAAGCCTCACATTGTCAAATTTATGAGACTTACACTTTCAAAGTTGAAAAAATATGAGACTCGCACTTTGAAAGTGCAAAGGCATAAATTTTTGAAGTTACAAGCCTCGCACTTAAATCTTATTTACGAGCCCCACACTTTGAAAGTGTGAGGCTCTCCCTTTCAAAGTGCGCGCCCCACTGTAAAAACTCGAGCCTCACACTCTAAAAGTGTGAGCCTCACACATTCAATGTTTGATATTCTCACTTTGAATGTGCGAGTCTTACACTTCAAAAGTTGGAGACTCACACATTCAAAGTGAGAATCTCAAACTTTTAATGTATGAGACTTGCACTTTTAGAGTGCGAGACTAGTGCTTTGAATGTGTGATGTTTGCACTTTAAATGTTTATTATATACGTATCCTTAAATTTGACACCAGACTTAAATGATACTAGTGTTATTTTGATTTCTCGGTTCAACTTATAATAAAATTATTTTCTCACCCGAAAATAAACCTCAGTAACAACTCAAGTATTGTTTTCTTATATTATACATGACATTAAGGTCACTAGTGTATATTATTATAAACTATCTCTCTGAGTAATCATTAAAATAAAACAACATAGTTGGGAGTTTATGTATATCACAAATTCTATTACTCTAAAATATTGTAAAATTTATGCTTGTAAGTTGTTCCATTCTTCATATAAACAACAAGTCACTTCCGTGAGAAAAGAAATGAAATAATCCTTGACAAAATGCAAGGAAAATGTTTGTGAGAAATGATGTCTTACGCCCTCGGAGATACATTGAACCAATATTTTATAGTTTACAACAATCAAAAGATTTGTTGTGCCACAATTGCATTGTTTGTGAGTCAAGAAATTCCAACACCTTTTTCCCAATGTTGGTCTATGCGAATGAGCTACATTTGCATCACATACCTTAATGTGGTATAACACTTTTCTACTATTTGTTTTCAAAAGTCTCCCTCTTATAGCCCATTATATTACTCTGTAAAATTGTAAGGCCCTTGTTGTTCTTGAGGACTTTGATTGGAATATCATTTTCAAAGATTTTGAAATCCAAATCAATGATGCATGTTTCAGAGAACATAGTAAATATGAAAATATTTTGTAGGTTCAAACTAGAGGTATATACGTTGCTCCATGTCTCATTTATTTTTATTGGGCACGTAGGTTTTGAAAACAAATGTCTTCCTAGACCTACAAACTCAAAGTATATCCCATCATGCTCTAAATTTTTTAATGATAGAAGTATCTCAAAATAACACAACTAATATGTCATCATCTTTACATTGAAAGGTTATATCTGTACATTTAAAATTTGTTACAAATTCATACCTATATAGTTATAAATCTAATACAAGGAGTGGTATCCTTTTGTGGACAATTTTATTTGCAAAAACATGAATATATTTTTCGCCTCTTAAACAGATGCCGCTTTGGATACAAGTAGTGTTGAGTAAAGTAGAAGTGGAGGTACTATAAAAGTAGAGACTAGTATTTACGTGCAGGAAATAAGAAAAGAGTGTACTACTAGTAGTAATGAAGTGGATTGATTTATCTACTGACGAAAAAAATCCTATTCGGTAAGCTGGAAAAGAAAAAAACTTCCCAAAACTAATTTTTTCCCATTCAAAAAGAAATTTGGGCACACTTTTATTTGTTTTAAGGGTTCCGAGTGGTCTAAATTATTATGGACACAAATTTAGACTGTAATAGGTAAAATTGGTCATTGTTTACTTGAAAATCAGCTCAGCCATTGAGAAAAGTAGACCCCGGGATAGAGAGGACTCCAGGGGATGATTTTTTTCCTTCACAATACCGTCGAAGTCTCATTCTAGTGAATTTTTTTTTAAATCACCTAACTAAATTTCACAAATAAATGCCTATTGTTGGCATGGTGGCACGAGAGAGTCATTGTCATTGATGCAAAATCACATTAATGAAAAATTGAGTGTAGTAGGATGATATCATGATTATTTATATGATTCTAACATATTGGTTCATATGTTTATCAACTGCACTGAGTGGGATTTATGAGGTGTACTTTCTCTTGCAAGCCTATACAGTGCCTAAGAGGTGTTGCTTCATTTGTATGAGCTTCTTTATTTCTTAGGAAGCATTTTGACATAAAGGATATCTTATTTTGAGTGTTTTTAAGAAATCATAGTAGTGGCATAGTTCAAGTACATGTGATTAACTTTGTTACAGTCTTGATTGGGAGCAGTATAGGTGCTTGGAGGAGTGACAGAGTGGTTTGGTACTATACGAGCTCATGGAAGCATGAATTAAGGTGCATCATGGAATTGAGATATGTTTGGGTCATTTTAAGATGTTTCTTGTTTAGTTATTACATTATTTATGTTGACCCTAGTTGATACTATGATGATCTACCATGTAAGTATATGTAAGTCTTAATGAATGGAGAGTTTGATCCAAAGAAATGATATCATGATGATTTGATATGGTACAAGAATGATTTATGATTCTCTAAGAAAAATTTCAGATGCCCATATTCGTATTATTCTAGATATAACAAATTTTGTAAGACAGAGGTCAAGACAGGTGAAAATCAAGCTTGAATTTAAACTTTTGATGCTCGTTGTAAATAGTGTGATTTACATGGGACCTTTTGGAGTTTCCAGATTTTTATAAGGTGAGTTTAAAAGGATTCAAAAAAATAATTAAGTCATCCGATCATCACATTTTTATGAATGAATGTTAAGAAGGTAAAGAGGTCTAAAACCCTAGTTAAACCCTAGTTAGGAGTAGTTGTGATGAAAGTGAAGAGGTATGACCCAATTTTTATTGAATCATAAAAAGTGATGATTTTTAAGGGGAATTATTAGAATTTAAAAAAACGTATGGTTGAGGGAATGGTGATATGCGGCCCCCACTGAAAAAAGTGATTTTGGAAAATAAGTTTATAGGACAAGATGGTATAGAGGAGTAACATGAGGAATTGATTGTCCATGATACTTGGATTTTTTTCTATATGTACATGAATTTTTCAAAACATGTTGATGTAGGTTCATGTTGTTTTAAGTTCCAAATAGGTTGGTGGTCAAAGGGATATTTTGGGGTCTCAAATAGCAGGGTCCAATAAAATAGTCATAACATGAGCTACATGTGGATTTTTGAGATGATTAAAGTTGTGTTGGAAATTATATTCATATATATTTCCATTTACATATTTATTAACTTATTATAAGGTAATTAAATAGGTATTCCAGGTCATTCTTTGAGTAAGAATATTTTTAAAACATCAAGACAACATCTGTTTTGGTGCAAGGTTGATGTTATTTAAAGCATGAGATGGATTGGATGATGCTTCATATAACCTATAATGTTAATATTAATTCATGTGGCATAAAATGAATCATTTTAGAGGTCTTGAATCTATGTAGAAATTATTTTATGATTTAACCTTTTGAAATAGATTTTTTGGCGAGTTGATTTGGTGAAGACAAATGTTTATTGTTTGAAGTGAAGGATGGTTCATGACTTATAACTTTATTATAAGAATTATATAGGTTATTACCTTTCTTTGCAGAGGTTAGATGACATTTTTTTGTTGGTTATTAGTGATTTTGTGATCTTATAAGGTTTCCATGGTCTTTCAAGGGTGTAGGAAACAATAATTCTGAAAAATACAAAGGATATCGAGCTGTTAAATGAAATTATTTGATTTGTTAACAAAAATTGTGACCATAGTTAATTTTTAAATGATGTATTTCTCATTTTTATGAATATTGGATCTTTACTAAGCATATTTTTGAAATGAGGAGAATTTTGGCATCCTAATGCATGTGTTTTACTGATGTTCGAGATCTTGAAATGAAGGGTTTTTGCTAGGCCGACCTAATTGGGTCACTTTTAGTTTTTGTGAAAAGTTATGGGATATTTTTAATGATGCATGGGTCTAATTTATCATGACGGAATGACATCCTTTGGGTTAGAAAGAAGAAATGCATATAAAAGTGATATTTTGGCTTATTTGTTAAGCTAGTCTTGCATGGGTGAAGAGTGCGACCCATAGGTTAGTGAATTTAAGGTAAAAAGGAATATTTTAAGAGATGATCATGTTCATGAAAATTTGGATATTTTTTGAAGACATGGGTGCAAGATTTTAGAGGCAAGACAAGTCCATGAAGACTTAGAGAGATCAAGTTGAAAAGGTGTGCTTGAGAGAGAGTTTGAATATGTTTGGCATTGAAATTTGGGATCACTATCAGCTATGGTATAAGAATATTTTCAAGGGTCATAATTCTTCAAATATCTTATGATGAATCATAGTCATAGGAGTCTCTTATTGTGAGTTATATCAAAAAGGGTTTAGGGGTTGGTGCTCCTTATGGGGTGGGTGCCTCACGAAAGAAATCTCTTGTGACGTGTAATATTCACTTGAGTCCTTTGTTGTGTGTAATATCCAAAAAAATTTTGGGGTTGGTGCTCCTTATTGGATTGGTTCCTGTGTAAAATTAAAAACACGTGCCCTTCTTCACACCCAAATTCCCAAGGTCGTGTCAAGACAACGGTGTAGAATAGAAAATGATGTGTGTATGTGGTGGTGATGGATAATCTAATGAGATATCCTTATATCTTTAACACACAATAAAGCTATTTGTGACTCCAAGGAAAAGAGTGCTCACCTAACCTAAAGTAGCATGATTGATCGATCCGATAGGATAGCTGCTCGGAGACTTGATTAATATCGAGCTCTATCAAGATTCTATTCATAGGTTTTTGAACACGCGCAAATTGACCTACAGGTGCCTCGTATAGATTTCTAGACAAGGTCATGGAAGTAAGAATGAAAGGCGTAATAAGACCATAGGGACTATGGATGATTGTTTGGTCCGGGTCCGAAGGTCTTAGCCTAATTGATTTCTATGTTCAATAATGAAATTTGTGCAATGATATCAGGTAGAAGTGATGATGATCTAAATATTGATGCATGCAAACTAGTGTCTATATATAATTGGTTAGCTTGAGTTCCATTGGGTTCTGGGACCGAGGGTCACAACAAAAAACTCGAGGAGGTTATGTTCATGTTATGGTTATGAACATAATCAAACCATGTTTCCAAGATTAGTCTAATAATCGTAGGCTTGATTAGCAGCGATGTTTAGTGTGTTTAGTTGTTCTATTTTCTCAGAGAATGTAATAGGTGTGCGTAAGACTATCAAACGTAAACTTGTATCAATATCTGTTATCAACTCTGGCCCGTTGGGTTGTGGGACCAAAGGATCACAACTATACATCTTTTCTTGTTGTGGGCCATTGATGGTCATACAAAATGAAATTGAAATGATCTTGATAAAACAAAATAACTATAAAAGGAAATATAATCTATGTTTTTGGAATTTTCATAATATATCAGAGAAAAAAATGAAATCAAACTAATCTAATAAAAGTAAATGTTTTTTATCTTTTCTAGTTTTTAAGCAATGCATTCTAATCTAATAAACAAACTAAAGACAAGTAATCAGCCGGATGTAGCTAGTTACTTGTGTGAATATGTGAATATAATTCTTAAAAAAACCTAATCTAATAAAAACCCTTCAAACCCTACCTCAGATGTGAATAACAAATCATGACCCTGAAAGAGCTATTGTTCCCCACAACTTTCCCAGTAATTTCAAAGACCAAACTTTCTAATGATTTGATCTACTTTTAATTTCCTAATCAATTGAAATGAATGATTTTACTATACTATTTGCTATGCAATTGAAACTAATGATTAAAAATTGACAATTTGGCAAATGAAGAAAACAAACAAGTAATTCCAACCTGGATAAACAAGAGCTTTGGCAAATTCAGTTTTATCTATGTATGTCCCCTCAGTTTGTTCCTTTATTTCTTTGTGTGTTCATATGAGTCCAGGAATTGGGAATGTAAGAAAATTAGCGAGAAGAAGATGATTGAGCAATCATACTTGAAGGCGTCTAGCTGCAATGCAAGTAGAAAAGAGATAGCATAAGAGATCTGATCTTGGCTATGCAATTCTGAGTAGGATTGTGGTGGAAATACTATGAAAGATACACAAAAATTATTAGGAATTTTTCTTGAACAAAAGCATAGAATATATAAGAAATGGGGTTTGGATGTGCCTTCATGCACAAGGAAAGAAGACATAGTTCCAACTATCAAAAGAACATGCAAAAATAGAAGAGGGAAGGAGAACCAAGCAATTAAAACTATTTTTAGAAAAATTGGTTCACAAATGCATCCTAAAATTGAAGTTAAGTGAATCATCGCATGTTAAAAACACACATGATGGAATCTGGAAAAATTACTCAGGACCGCCACCCCGCCTAGGCGGTTATTTATGAACCACTACCCAAGAAGGGTGGTGGTCCTAGAACTAAAGGCCAAAACATGCACAAAATGAAGCGGAAAGTTGGAAAAAGTGTGGAAAAGCTATGTAAGGACATCTAGGCTACAAATATACACTGCAGATGGGTTTTGGAGCTCGAACATCTTTTGAAAGGATGTGAATCATCATTGGGAACTTTTGTAACCATTTTTGAAAATGTATCACATGTAATTTTGGGTGTGTACATTTTACCCCCTCGGAGAAGCATCTTAGCCATGAAAAAGGTGTAAAACATAGAGTCTGAGTATGTAATTCATGAAATGGGGAGTTAGAAGCTATACCTAACATGCCTATTTTTTGAAAAGTCACCATCAAAAATCCCACTACCTGTAAGATGAAGAGAAGGCTCAAGTGCAGATAGATAAAATATCAAAAAATAAACACTAAATTAAAACAAAAAAAGGAGTTACCATTTGTGTAGGGATATAGAAATATACCTATGCCAAGACTCCATCCTTGTGAACATATGCACTCAAAATGAAGTTCTAACAACATATATATATCTAAACAAACTCATTTTCAAATTTATTTGCACATATCAACTTGGTGATTTTTGAGCTTTGGGCCCATGTTGACCATTTTTGTGTTTGAGTATGGTTCAATCAGAATGGATTTAGGAATGGTATTTTGTGTTAGGCTTGGCCCTTTGTTTTTTAGTGATTTTTGAGAAGAACTCCTAAGAAATTCATAGATAGAGTGGTCATAAGGGGCCTTAAAGAATCGGATAGACAGAGTGCCTTTATTTTTTAATCTCCATTTTGTGAGGCATATATGATGTTTTGGTATTTCATGCTCATTGCGAGTGTTTTGACTGCACCTAGTGTGCAATGGCATTGTAAAAAACTATGACATGCCATGATATACACATATATCTCTTTTTGGCTTAGTTATTCCTTGCAGGAGTTGAATTCCATTTATTGTTTGATACATGTGTGTACTCTTAGATGTTTAGAATTTCGATATTATATGCTTTTGGAATGTATGCGGTGGATGTGAATGATAGCAAGATGATTTTTTTGTATTTTATAATGCTGATATATGATAATGTGAACACATTGTGATGCTGAAATTTAGTTTCCTTAAACAATTTTTTTTGTACTTCGTATTGTTTTGGCAAGACGTGGTGATATAGTGATATGATAAGACAATGAACTTGCCCCATTCTTGACTCCATGCAACTTGTAGGATGTGGTGGCTTAACACCAAGATCTAGAACAATACTCAAAGATTGTTTTGGTGGGTACTATTTCAATCTCAAATTTCCCTTCTTCGTTTTTTAATTTTGTCCTATTTACAACTAGACCTAAGTCTTTGAGGGAAGAGATGCTAAACCGAGAAGACTACCAATATCTTGTTGTTCAAATGGGAGGAATATTGGATCATCGCTCTCTAAGAGTTTCATAATTTCCAAAGTGGTTTTAGTGGACACTACTTCCATAGCTATTGCTTTACCCTTATCTCTTTTTGCCACCTCAAATATTTTTGGGTCAATGACTTCAACCTTCGACACGCCTGGGGTGATTGGGACTTACTCTTTTGATGGAGTTAATTTGTTCAATTGATTGACAAAAGTTCATAATTTGTATGGACCCATTTCTTTTCATGAGGTTATCTAAGTGTATGTTAAAGGGCTTAGGATCCCCTTGAGCAATGAAGACCTTCCCCAAATGGAGTAATCTAATCTCTCGGAATATGGTAAAGAGGATAGCCTTCATTCAATGAATCCAGGGTCTCCCAAGGATCATTTTATAACTTGTTTCCCTATCGATAATGTAAAACTATGTTAGGATGTTTTTAGACCAAGTGTGACTGGGAGAACTATGGTTCCAATCAAGGTCGCTTTAAGACTATTGTACCACCATAACTTGTTTCTTGTAGAGGAACAATTTTCTCTCCATATCCCAAATTCTTCAAGAAAAAGAATGGAACGACATTTATAGCAGCCCCATCATAAATCATGGTTCTCTTAGTGTAATTATTATAAAACCAGACCTATAAAATAAAGAAGGATCACTTCTTTAGGTAATTTCAACATCATATGGCATCTTGTCTATATCGAAAACAAACCTAGTATCCCTATCATTCTATCTCGGAGGATGTATGTCAAAGTCAATATGATTTATTTGAGCACTAGGAGGTGGTGTAACATGGATTAGATGACCAAGACCTAGTGCATTGAGTAACGTATAACTATGCGTAGGTGAATTCTTCAGCAAATCTAGAAATGAGATGTGAGAAAAGGTTTTAGTCAAATCTGATATTAAATCATATGCTCCTACTGGTTTATAGATTGTAGGAATGTCATCTTGTGGGGAAGAAAGAGTGGGCGGGGTTGTGAAATGTACTCCCTTATATCGAGTTCTTACATTAAATTCACTCAACTTCTATCTTAATTAATCCCAAGATTTTATTATTATCGTCAGAACCAAGGTTCGGAGTAAACGAGAGTCTTCAAAGGTTGAGGCTTCATGGTCATTTTTTCCTATAGGAATACCCTTGTTTATATTTTGAAGTTTTACTTGGGAATCCCTAGGAATTTTAGGGTTCACATTTTGAGGTGTGAGAGGTCTGGTATGACTAGGTTGCGGGTTTGTTTCAAGATTTTCTAGGAACATGTCTACAAAGAGTTTCCTTTGGTTTTCGGGAAGTCTCTGCAAAAACTTGTTGCAATCGTGAAAAGTCCTATCATCATGAAACTAAACCTTATGGAAACCATAATATAGGTTAGGGTTGTAATCTCTTAGGCTTTGATGAGCATCTTGTTGTTTTTACTATAACCTTGGTTGTAGTTTTGAATTTGGTTGTTATAAATATGATTCCTTGCCCCTTGTCAAAAGTTTTGATATTGGTTTGGGCCTTGGGTTTTTTTTTTTATGGTGGATGATTACATCAACCTTGTTGATATAAGACACGGTGTTAGGGCCTTTTTGATTTCTGAGTTGTTATTGTTATTATTTCCATCATTTGTAAAACCGACTTTCTTGGCTTGATCAATAACACTATTCATGGTAGCACCATAATTGTGATTCACACCCTCAGGCCCTTGTTTTTGGCACCATTGTTTTTATAATTTTTATTTTGATTTGAGGATACCAATTTACCATTAGGACAATATATCTTATGCTCACTATCAATAGTGCTTGGTCAATTCAAAGTGCACCCTCCAAAACTTTCTCATAACTACGGAATGGAAACTTTTTTACCTCTTAGTTAGTCTCTCGATTAAGCGAGTGAAGGAAAAGATTGCAAAGTTCCATCTAGTCCATGTTGGGTTCCCTTGTAGAGGAATAAATAATTTGACACCATCTCTGGATGAAATGAGTGGCATATTCATATTTCTCCTTTCTAATATGCAGAAACTCCCTAATCCATATACGCAAGAACTTGTTCATATCGAATGCTTTGATGAATTCAAAAACAAGTTTTTAAAGGAGTGTATAGAAGCTTCTGAAATATGGTAATACCAACCCAATGTGATTC
This sequence comes from Taxus wallichiana var. yunnanensis, assembly GCA_018340775.1. Lineage (NCBI taxonomy): Eukaryota > Viridiplantae > Streptophyta > Pinopsida > Cupressales > Taxaceae > Taxus > Taxus wallichiana. Next base: position 1,034,802,515 of record CM031239.1, on the reverse strand, counting down.
CTTCTAGATTATTTGGAAATATCTTAGCCACTACAACATCCCAAGGAAGTAATTCCATGACAACAATAGCATAGGCCTTGATATGAGCATTCGGGTCTCCTTCTCCCTTAGTTTTTGGAAGATTTGGAAATGGGCATGGAAGCAGGACACCATGTATGGTGAATTCAAAAGGCTCCTTTAAGTACTCATCATATGTACCCATTGCGTGAGATTCCAGCATTGAGTATCCTTGATGAGGTGGTGGAGGAGGAGGATTTGAATAAGCTATATTATAAGCATCGACGAAAATGTATGGGGTCCTTTGATATTGCATATAGGGAGCTGGAATGGTGTATGGGTCAATATTGGGGTTTTTTTAATACATATGCATATAAGGTGGAATAGTATCGGGATATAGACTAGTGGGTGTAAAACTAGGGAATGTCAGACCGCCCATTGTGGTGGAATTTGAGACCGCACTTCCAGTCAGCCCTTGCATAGGATAATCTTGAGAAGGATGAGGACCTACTATCTATCAAAAGTGCACCCTGTAGAGAGATGGATGCAACTTTTATAAGTTTGCACAATTGATCTCTCTCTTTCATAGATATAATGGAAACACCTCAGGTCTATGGGTATACCTATTTTGAGGTGAGTCTCTGGGATTAAAAGGCCGGTTCCTTATTGATGTATCCTAAATTGATTCTAGGGTTTAGGGGTAAAAGATGACTGTAAAATAATTAAAACTAAGGTGATACACCAAATTTGTATGAGGGATTTGACTGAGTATATGCATAATTGATATGTGAAGGATTTTTGGTGCATGAACCAACAATTCTTTTACAGAATATTAAGGGAAAAACACTTGGAGGTATTGAGGGAGATTATCACAACAATACTACTAAGCTAAACATGCACATTAATATCATGCAGAAATTACTGAATTTTACAATAGGGTAAGATGATTAATCAGGGAATTTGCATTCACAAGACTAATAGAAACATACACAAGATTACAAATAATTGGGAAGGCAGAAAATACTTCACACTCAGAAGGAAAAATAGGCAAAAATTCACTCAAGTACTCTATATACAAAAAGTCCTCTCCAAGTTCTCTTGTACTTTGCAAAGGCACACAATATATAGCAAAATAAAGTTCACCCTCCCATAAATATAGCCAAGGCTTGTACTTGCCCATGCGTGCTATTTTTATAATTTATTTAATAATAGATAAAGCGATAAAAATAGAGCATGCAATTACAAATAGGCATTAATAGCCTTGATTACAATGCATTCAAACTAAAGTTGATTGTTCTATTTTAAGAAAGCAATGGTAAATAATTTTCCAATAATAAGCTTGCTTGCAAGGCAAGTCCTTCTCTTTTCAACATGCAACTTTGTTTCTTTCTTTGTTATGCCTTCTTGTGGAGCATGTAAAAATTCAACTTTCTGTTCATGGGTAAAAGAAATAATTATAATACCTAAAAACACCCACTGTGGGGACCACTTTGCACTTCACCATGTTTCGGCCATCTTTGTCATTGTTTGAAACATACATTATAATTCAGGTTTTTTTAAAGTCAAAAATTGAAATGATAATTTGGATGGCACGTGGATTCTTCTTCGTTCACTTTTACAGGCTTGTGGGTAAAATTTTGGAAATTTTAAGACCTTTGTGGAATTTTGGGGTTTTTTGAAGTTTTGAGCCCTTTGTGGACTTTTGGGCCTTTTGTGACTTTTAAGTCATTTGCGGACTTTCGGGCCTTTTTGAAGTTTTGAGCCCTTTATGGATTTTCAGGCCTTTTGTGACTTTTAAGTCATTTGCGGACTTTTGGGCCTGCGGGCTTATTGGCAATTTTAAGTTTTGTAAAAAGGTATCAAAATGTAGAGAGGGCTCACCGCTCCACATTTTCTTTGACTTCTATTCGCTGTTGACTTTTGCCTTTTGGGGTGTCGGGCTTCGGGAGATTTTTTGAAATTTTAACATTTTTGCAAAAGGTTTCAAACTTAAAGTATCTCCGACCTCCACTTTTCCACTTTTTGTAATGACAACACGTGTCCTCTTTCGGTCCTGTGGGCTTGCAGATGAAATTTTCACAATTTGAAGTCTTGAAAGTTGACTAAGTCGATAAACGACCGCCATTCCACTTGGATGAATTTTGCATCGATTTTAGTGATCCATTTGTGAGAGTCGATCTTTGTACTTGTTTATTTTTGATCGTCAATCTGCAAAGTATGATTTTATGGTTTTGACATGTATTAAATACATTTTTAAAGGGCTCAAACCATGGTTTGAATTGAAAGTGTAGACCGATCCTCAACCTATGATCTTTGTACTTGTTGAATTCGATCGTCGATGACTTGACCATGGTTGAGTTATGTTAACTCATCTCTCGAGTGTGCATGGTAAAGGTCAATTTGGCCCTAACTTGATCATTCCATTTGGATATTCAATCTTGCAGGTGAATCCTTGACAAAATTTATTGGTGTCATTGTTGATTTTTGAGCTCGGCTCTATGTTGTTCCTCTTGATGGCCGTCGTTGTTAGATTTTTGAGCTCTGTCACTTCTGCAAAATGGTCTTTGGGCTCGATTCATTTTTTGAGCAAGATAGTCCTCTACCTTCTTCAGAGCTATGTGAGCTTCTGGGTTTTTGAGATCTTTACCTTTTCCTTGGCCACCATTGGAGCTTTGTCATGATCATTCTGTTAGAAACTTCCATGGAAGTTATTGTCTTCCTTAGTTCAAGCCCTCTACAACTTTGAACTGTGAATGCTGAAAAGGGTGAGTTTCTTTATCTTCGAACATGAAAACTATTTCATTTTCATGATTTCTTTCCTACTCGATTCTTTGCTACCCATGAATAGGTCTTATTTATTGGCCATGATCTGTGTTTTTAGTTCCATTTGCTTTGGCCAATTTCATATAACTTTCCAAATTACCATGTTGAAACATAACTTTTAAAGGAGTTTGAACTTTGGATCTTTTCTAGTTAGATGTAGATTTTGTTTACACTTTCTCCTTCAAAATTGAGTAATGGTATATATAAAATACTTTGTATTTGATATTCCAGTATTGATTTTCTTCACCATAGAGTTATTCTTCAATTCACTTTTGATTTCTCGATTGGAACTTGCTCATTTTGGAATGAGGAAAACATATGAGTAATTCTTCTTTGTCAATGATTCAGAGTTATATGCCTCATAAATTATTTTCATTCAATCATCTTTGAAGATTTCCACATTACATCCTAATAATATTTGTTGAAGTTTTCAAATCTAGGGTTGACATCTCAAGCTTGATCCATGGCTGAGTTTTCAATAATCTACTCTGTGCTGCTTAGATCTGCTTATTGACCTCATGTGAGTTTTCTTAAAATGAGTCTCTCTACTTTCTGACTGTGTATTGACCGGTCTAAGCTTTGCAAGGTTGAATGATGTTGATAAAACTATAACTAAAATGGGTTGCTTGAAAACTCTACATTTTATATATCCCTTTCTTCAGTTCACTTTTTGAAATGCCTACTTGTAACCTGTAGTTGCATTTATACTCTTTGATTCTGAAGTTGAAGATTACTATGATTGAATATTGAACTGAAAATGCCAACTGCAATAGAAATACACTTATGATATTTTGTAATTAAGATGCCTTTGTACCCTACAAGTGGTTTTCTTGAAATTACAAGCAATTCTTCTTCTGTTTTTGATACCATTCTCAGGCATAAGCCTTGATTCAGATACTTCATTGAAATATTGTAATCTGTTACTTTTACTGCATTTCCCTTTATTTCAACTTGATATGGATACTGGAAAATTCATAAATGTCCATTTTACATGGTGAAGCCCTGTCAAAATTTTCCTGAATTCTCTCTTCCTTGACTAAAATTTGGAAAGTGTACATTGTCTGCATGCAACTTCTTTTGTTACGCATCGTAATATTTTCCTTTTACAGAAGATATCTGAGTTTTGAGTTACATTAACCCTTCTTTCCAGCATGTACATGGTCCTTTTCTACTTGTCTACAACCTGTACCTACACACTTAAGAAAATAGTTAGAAAATAATTAGGCTCTTGGCCTCTCTTGTATCCATTTTCCTTATTTTATTTTCTATTTCTTATTTTGAGTAAGCTATGCAGTTTGATTTTTAGGTACTATATATCTTTTGTTGGTTAGAGATCCATATGCATGAATTAGGACAGTGTAGGAATATGGATTAACCCTAAGCTCTTTATTGATGATTCCTTTCTTTTAATTTTTAGGTACCATGCTTTGAATTGTGAAGACAAAGATGGAACAAGCTGGAAGGGGGACAATCTACACAACAAATAATATATAAAGGCAATGATGGGTTCACTCATATTCCTTTGGTTTATATTTCATGCATGTGTAACTCTTTTTTAGTAGATGTACTTTACTTTTTAGTCACATCCCACGGCTTGTGTGGGAAACATTTGACCTTCCTTGTGAATAAAACATTGAATTCTGAAATTGAGTTGTGTATTTCCTTCTGCATTTCAAGCTTTTGAATGGAGTGTATGATGAACTAAACAACTCAGTCATATAATTGAATGTCTTAAACATGAAGGAAATAAATTAATGAGAACCTGTAACATTCAGTAATGAACTCTGATTTCTATAATCTACACTTATGTTTTCTGTCCCAAAACTCAACACTTCACCTACTCTATAATTCGGTGTCTTCATCAAGACAACACAACTATCCTTTGGGGCCTTTGTGTTCTTTTGTTGAAGGTATCATGAAATTGCAGACTATGTGATCTGTTACATTTTGTAACAACACACATAGCTGCAGATTTCACTTAATCATTAATTAATTTAGTAGTAACTAATAACATCAGAACTTCCTTAGCTTAGGTATACTTCACCCATGACTTTCATCGTAATGACGAAGTTTCGATGTTCCATTTTTGTACAAGTGCAAAAAATTTCAACATGACCCATCCCTAGTGTGTCTAATCTTGTGAGAGGATCACATGGATTTGAATGAATCGGATAACATTTTTGTACAAAATATTATGTTGGTTCCTCATTGAAAGGGATGTATCCTTTGCTATCAACTGGGTACCCTGTGTTCGCGCCCTACTACATGTGTTGGTTTTGAAGTCCTGGGAAATTTCTAGTTTTCTAATCCTCCTTGTTAAAGTAGAAATAAGATTATTAGGAGAGGATTGAGTCCTTTTTGGGTTTCTTATGGTGTAGGGTGTGATTGAGTAGGCTCATTATACCCTATTATGAATTTTTCAATGTTATTATTATTGTCTTCCTCGAAGTAATAATATTAGGATAGGCATTCTAAATCTCAGAGGTTGTAGCCTTCATTCTATCCAAAGAATCATCTATCTAATGAAGAGGATTTGTTATTCATGTGAATATATCATCTTTTGTTGATTACATGGAAGTATGAGGTCTTAAAAGATTTTATGGTAAGAACCTATTCCATTTTTTATAACAACGTGGTTTTCATTAGCTTGATTTGTATTGCATGTTTAATGATTGATCAACCTCCTCCATCCTTACATAGCTAATGGGATTTGAAGTGTAACTAGGGAGGTTTAAATGTTGTTGTAATTGTCACCCCATCTCAAAAGAGAAGGGGATTTTTGTGGTTACATGTTGGTGTAATATCTATTAGAGCCAAATGGCACACAAACTCTCTTCAAGACATATTATAGAAAGTATAATATGCCTATGAAAAATAGGGAGAAAAATGGAGAGGTGAGGTAATAAAAATGAAAGAAAAGGAAAAAAAAAGGAATCAATCCTTCACATCAGGTTCACCAATTTATATGAAATAAAATCAACACGTGACCTTATTAGCACCTAACTTCCCAAGGTCGTGCCAAGACAAAGTTGTGTAGAATATAAAATGATGTGTGTATGTGGCGGTGATGGATAATCTAATGAGGTAGCCTTATATCTTCGACACATAATAATGAGATTTACAAATCTAAGGAAAATAATGCTCTCCTAACCTAAAGTGGTGTGATTGATCGATCTAATATGATAGCTTCTCGGAGACTCCAGTCAATATCGAGCTCTATCGAGATTCTATTCACTGGTTTTTGAACACGTAGAAATTGACCTACGGGTGCCTCATATAGATTTCTAGACAAGGTCATGGAAGTAAGAACGAGAGGCGTAATGAAACCGTAGGGACTATGGATAATTTTTGGTTATGTCCGGAAGGTCTTATCCTAATTGGCTACTATGTTCAATAATGAAACTTATGCGGTGATATCAAGAAAAAGTGGTGATGACCTAAATACGATGCACACAAACAAGTGTTGATATCTAATCGGTTAGCATCCTCGTTGGGTCATGGGACCTGAGGATAACAACTAAAAAACTCATGGAGGTTGTGGTCTTGTTATGGTCATGTGTGTAATCAAACCCTGTTGCTGAGAGCGATAATAATTGTAGTTTTGATTAACAACAATGTTTAATGTGTTTAGTTCTATTTTCTCAGAGAATGTAGCAGGTGTGCATAATACTGTCAAATGTAAACTTGTATCAATATCTGTTATCAACTCCGGCCTGTTGGGTTATGGGACCAAAGGATCACAACTATACGTATTTTCTTATTGTGGGCCGTTCATGGTCCTAAAGAATGAAATTTAAATGATCATGACAAAACAAACTAATCGTAAAAGGAAATATATTTCATGTTTTTGGTATTTTCATGATATATCAAATAAAAATAATGAAATTAAACTAATCTAATAAAAATAAATGTTTTTTTATCTTTTCTTGTTTTCAAGCAATGTGTTCTAATCTAATAAACAAACTAAAGACAAGTAATCAACTAGATATAGCTGGTTACTTATGCAAATATGTGAATCTAAATCTAAAAAAATAGCCTAATCTAATCAAAACCCTTCAAACCCTAACTCATAGGTGAAGAACAACTCATCACCGTGAAATTTCTATTGTTCCCGAAAATTCCTTGTAATTTCAAAGACCAAACTTTCTAAAGATTTGATCTCGCTTCTAATTTCATAATCAATTAAAATGAATGATTTTACTATACAATTTTGTATGCAATTGAAAATTGATGATTTGGAAAATGAAGAAAACAAACAAGTAATTCCAACCTAGATAAACAAGGATTTGGAAAATCCAGTTGTATCTATTTTTGTCCCCTCAGTTTGTTCCTTTCTTTCTTTGTGTGTTCATATGATTCCAGGAATTGGGAATGCAAGAACATTAGTAGAAAAAGATGCTTGAGTAATGGAAACTTGAAGGATGTATGGTTGCAATGCAAGTAGAACAGAGATAACATAAGTGATTCGATCTTGGCTATGCAATTTTGAGCGGGATTGTGGCAGCAATACTATGCAAGATACACAAAAATTATTAGGCCTTTTTCTTGAACACAAGCATGGAATATATAAGAATTGGGGCTGGTATGTTCCTTCATGCACAAGGCAAGAAGAGGCAGTTATAACTAACTAAAGCACATGCAAAAATAGAAGAGGGAAGGAGAACCAAGTAATCAAAACTATTTTTAGACAAATTGGTTCACAAACGCATCCTAAAAGTGAAGTTAAGTGAATCGTCACATGTTAAAAACACGCATGACAAAATTTGGAAAAATCACTCAAGACCACCACCTTGTGCGGTGCCGTGGTCGTAGGACTATTGTCCTTCTTGGGTGGTGGTCCTAGCAAAGTAAAGGTCAAAACATGCACATAATGAGGTGAGAATCTCGAAAAAGCATGGAAAAGCTATGTAACAACATCTAGGCTACAAATATACACTACGAGATGATTTTGGAGCTTGAACATATTCTTAAAGGATGTGAATCATCATTGGGGACTTCTATAATTGTTTTCCAACAATGTACCACACGTAATTTTGGTTCGTAAAGTGCGTCACTAAACAATTCTTGCAAGTCCTTACTTTGAGTAATATAAGAAATGGTTTTCAATGGGGTTTCTTCCACATGAGCGTTTCCCACTTACATATGTTGTTTATGTGTTCTCTCTCTTATTACATGATCTTGTTAATTGTAAATGCACATCTAATAAGCTCACATGTGATTATGAATGATGAATGGTTAAATGAATTTTATGTTTCTCATGGTAAAAGAAGTTCAAGTTTTGTATGATTGATTCAACTTCTCTTAGTCCATTGTGCTTCCAACACCTATCAAAAGTGAATATTGTGCTCCCTATAACATCTAATTGCTTACCATTTGCATATCCATCCAAATATCTACTTTTATTATTACTATGGGTTAGTTGGTTTATTCCGATACTAGGAAATTGCGTAGGAGAAGGAACTGACAATGTCGACTTTAGAACTTTGGAATCATCATGCATGGTGGTTCAAACATATGGCCATTTCTTGGTGTAAAGAAAGGCCAACTCAAATATTTTTCTTAAAAGTAAAAGATCCTTGTAGGTTTCTTCTACTTCTATATCAACAGTTTGCCAAAGACAATTCCATCCACATTTGATTTCTCCGAGAAAAAAAAACCATAAAAATACTTAAACAAAGTGTATATAGTGTAAGCTCCAAATGAAAATAACAATATGAAATATTACCAACTATGAAAGATTGGAGTTATTGGCCACAATTTCTTCTCATCGAAACTCCACAAGAGCAATCCCATAATTGTATACATCATATTTCTCATTAAGACTTTATGTTCTTGTATATTCTAGGTCAATGTAACCGATGGTACTCATAACAGAGGTAGAGGTTGTGTTTTTGTCCAAGGAAATGCACTTGGAAATGCCAAAGTCTGATAAATGTGTGTCAAAATTATAATCCAATAGAATGTTAGAAGTCTTCACATTCCAGTTAACAATGTTTAGGTTACAGGTCATAGTGAATATACAAAGCTATCTTTCTACAACACCACGAGGAATCTTTAGTTGAGTGTTCTAGTCTAGCTTAATCTTATTTCCTATATGAAAATAAAAATTAATAAAAACTTGTTTTATTTTCATACAATCCATTTTTATATAAGGGTTATAGATTCATTGGATACTTATTTTTAAAAAAGAATCTAAAATGTACCTATCCATTTTCATCATAACATAATAAATTTACTCACCATATAGGATGTCCCATAGACTTTTGTTTACCATGTAATCATAAGACATGAGGTTTTTAAGTGGAGAAAGCAAATATCCATGCAGAATCTTGCTTGATGCTTCCAATTGTTTCCACATCAGTTTCAAATGCAAGAAATCCTAGTGGGTAGTGATTGTACATTCTCTTTATAGCAATTGGATTATTCAATTTTTTCAGATCACATTTATAAACAGTGTTTGTAGCACCATAACCAATTACATATTTATTTTTTAGATTTTTTATGATTGTAATTATTTCGTCGTACATGTAAAGTTCCATGTTCATGTGCGTTATGAATAACCTTAGAGAACATAAATGTAACAAATAGAAATGTCAATAAAGAAATGGTAATAAGATATTGCTTTCTAATTTATTGTCTGATAATCTATACAATATGAAATCATGTCTAGCCATGTTAGTTTTAACATCTTACTCCATTTTTTTTCCAGAGATTTTTGTAAATGCGTTTGGATGATTTGAATAATACTGAGCTATAATTATGCACAATAGTTGTATTGAAACCTAATAGATACAAACAATTTCTAGTTTTGAGATGGATGTTGATCATTACATTGGGCCAAAAATTTATTAGACAACATCATACATATCCAAGTCTACAATTTTTTTGATAATAATAAAAGAATGTCTCGGAACTTGATCTTTTAAAAATACAACTATTATTTCTTACATCAGTTAATTGCTAATATCTAAGAACCATAAAAACAAAACTGAATTCGTATGCAGAGAAAATTTGCGTTTATATCTACACCTATCTTGAGGAAAACATGAAAAGTTTTTTAATGACACGAGGACATGTTTCTATAAAAGAAATAGAGCCAGCTATAGTATCTTCTATTATTAGAGAAAGAGAATTAAATTTATTCCTTTCTTAAAGACTTCCATATCTTTTGATAGTAAAGACCTCTAGGTTTCCACAACGATGTAGTGTACCTCATTTTTTTTGTAGTGATGGGAACATAACCATCAATCCACGATTAGCTCCTCTATTCTAAGGCTAAAAGATTGTTTTTTAATTTTATCAAAAGATATCCTAGAAAATATAGATACTACAGGGCATTAGTATTTACTTCCAACAACAAATTGACAACTTCAAACAAATCAAATTGAATAGTAATTAATTATATAAATTACTTAGTACAATGCATAACAAAAAATTTTATTAATGATTTCTTGTTCTTTATAAATAAAGGAGGTTGAAGGGTCCATTTCCTTTTATAGTAAAGATATAACAAGAGGATAAATCTAAAAACACAAATGATCCATCAATACTTTCCTAAAAAAAATTGCAAGGATTATGCCAAAAACACAAGTAGTTGGGAATACAAAAGAATCCCAGACTAGTAAGACAGACAGGATGATTCGATAATAATGGAACTGGGAACGCTATATAAAAACCAGAAAAAAGATAAAGAGTATTGTGTTTTGGAAGCACTTATTTCACATAATCATTTGACAGCTTCATAATCTCCACTTTAACGGGGATGAAAACAGTTCACGCTGGTGGTTCCAAAAAAAATGCTCTTTTACAACAACATCCCGACTCTTTAACCAATCGTATGCCTCAGGAACTTACAAAAAAAGAATATCCCAACATTTTGGTTCCTATTAGAGTGGAAAAAACATATCATCAAGTTTAGGCAAGTAGAGTGAACTAGATCCCACCCTCAGTATCTCACCCCATTTGGACACACCAATCACAAAACACATTAGGACGTCAAACCATTTGTACAACTCTCTACAAAATTCCACATCCATCAAACCTTCTTGTATATAATGAGCCCGAGAAATTAAGGGTCGTGGACGGACTCAAGATTTTGTCCATTTCTACTTCCATGCCAACCCTATACGTTGTCTTGATCTAGTGACGAAACATATCCAAAACCAATCCTTTGACGTATGTATGATAATAAGATGACAAACAAAAATTGAAGAAAATTCTGCATTTACCCTTGGACATCCCTCAAGACAAAGATAATCATCTCCAAGAACTTTATCAATAGAACCCATGTATCACTCTGATTTAATCCAAAAAATGGATTTCAAACACTTACGTGAAATTTCGGTATAAAATCCCATTTCACACACCGATGTAGAACTTGCATGAAAGGTCACATTGAAAATGCCATGAGAGATGAAATGAAATCTAGTGAAATAAACCCGAAAGGTGTGAAAATAGAAAGAGTGGATGGGTAAATATATGGAGTGACTATACCATGACATGCTTGTAATTAATACAAGCTTACTAGGGATTTAATATCAACATTTTTTGCAAAAGGTGATGATTCTGGCCAATCAACATATTTATTTTGGATCTTATCAGAAAACACTTGGTCAATCCCTTGATTTTCTATAAAATCTAGCTATTTAGTAGCCTCAAAATACATAAGATTTGAGATCCAATTTGTAATTAATGAAAGCATAAAAAAGAAATTCTATTGACACAAAATTTTTGATGGTAACATTAGCAATAATATGATACTTACCTCCAATAATTAATAGATTACTATTCAAGTCAATATCAATGGACCAACAATGTTCCAATAATTTTATTTATTTATTTATACATTTATTAATTTATTAATTTACAAAAATTATAGTCATTAGTCATGTTATTAATTATGTGATTAGCATATGGAATATGGCCGCCCTTATTTTTCATGGCTATCTTACCAAACACACTTCGAGGATTGAAGAGAGGCCGACATGCACATTTAGCACTTAGACTCAAATTTTTGTTTTCCTAGGACAACAAAATTTTGTTTATTTTATCAAACACACAATTGGGAATACTCAAAATAGCAACCATATAAATTGAAATACAAAAATAGTATATCAGAAAGATTAGATCAATGCAATAGAATGTCATCATTTAATAATGCGCGAGAATCCTGTTCACCTTCGCCCGCATTTGTGGTAGATCATTTAGATATATTTTCATTAAAGGATGATTTTAAGTAAATATACAAGGCCAAGATGAGTATGATACTTCTTTAGGTTTAACTGATCTACATCTGTTATAATGATATAACCTTGTCATATTATGTGGCTATGTTTATTACCGAAATTGTTGATCATAGATATAACAACATCTTCCCTTTTATTAACTAACGAAACTTATCAATTACAAAAAAATTATTTATATGAAAATGATATGAATTACGTTTTATGCACAATGTATCAAATGAGAACTACATAATGTGTTATTATTCTCAAAGGTATGTATTCATGGACTTGGCTCTACCAAGGACATCAATCGAATATAATATAATTACAAATAATGACATAAAACCTGTTTAGATTGATTTTTGCATTGTTAAAATGGATTCATTGACAATATAAAGGCTAGCAACTGACATCCTTCTCATCAAAAAAATTGTTAAACATAAAATATGCATTGTTCTTCATGGACTTGGATCATTCATTCTCGAGAAAGATTCATTTTAATCTTTTCCCTCGATTTTTAGTAAATCATTTAGGACTATTTTGTTTAACAGGTTATTTCTTGAAATATGCAGTTTCAAGATGATTAATATACGTCTTTAGGTTTAAAATATGTAATTCTATTATTATGCTCTAAATTTTATGTTTTTGGCAAAGGTAGACAGTGATTTTTATTAGGTCGCTATTTTTAAAAAATAGAAAAAGTAGAGCCTAGTGAGTGCCAAGCCACTCCTTTCAATAAGTAATGTAGCTTAAAATTTTGTATGCATTTTATTCGATACAAACCAACATGAAAAATGCCTTGTGACCACATTTTAATCCATTATTATGATATGTTTCTTTTAGCGCTATGTTCTGTAAGTATTCGAGCTTAGTGGTTGCTAATCATTTTCTTTAATATGAACATTTTTTTAATCTTTATTTTTGTAATTAAGAAACGGTTTAGCCTAGAGGCCACTAATTTATTCCTTTCTCAATAAACAATAATCCTAGAGCACTATGTTCTATAAGTATTTGATCTTAGCGGTCGCTAAGAATTTTCTTTAATATGAACTATATTTTGATATCTATTTTCAAAATTAATAAACAATTTAGCATTAAGGTTGTTAATCTATAACTTTCTCATAGACCTTTGTAGCTTTTGATAGTAAACTATTTTCATATATCACATATTTATCATATAAATATATTATTAAAAATGCCTAGTGACTGATAATATGTATTGCTATGATCTATTATTAGAGTGTTATGTTCGAAATAAGATAGCTTTTTAGCCTAATTGCCATCAAATCATTCATTTATGTAAGTATTCAAGCTTAGTGGTCACTAAGAATTTTTTTAATATGAACTATTGTTTGATCTCTATATTTAAAATTAAAAATTTGTTGAGCCTAACAGTTGCTTATCTACTCCTAATAAGTAGCAAAGCTTAGTGGTTGCTAAGATTTTTCATTGATTCCCACCGATATGTAAAAAATAAAATATGCAAAGGTGTGTGCCTAGCAGTCCCTATGATGTTATATAAGCACCCTCAAAACATTTTTAATAACTATCTTTCTTTCGGACTATGCAAATACCTTCATAGATTTCAACAATAAAAATTGTCCATATCTCACATATTTGTCATCGAAATATATTATGGAAAATGCCTAGTGACCACTAATATCTATTACTATGATTTGTTATTCTAGTGTTATGTTAAAATTAAGAAATTGTTTAGCCTATTTTCCGCACAATCATTCCTTTCTATAAGTATTTGAGCTTAGCGGTCGCTAACTATTTTGCTAAATACGAACCGATATAAATTATGTGTTAAACAAAATAAACTTATTAGTAATATAGAAGTTGTGATATATTTCAAGGGTATGTAGTGACGCACTTGGCAGTGTAAGGATTGTATAGAAAATAATATATGATTATAGTTAATGAAAAATACTAGTGATCCATAATTGTAGATTTATTTAGTTACATTTTAAGAAAAGGAATCGTAGGAGTCAGTAGAGGCTAGCGGCCGTTGCTAGGCTTTTACTCAAAAATAGATGGACAACATGCGACATTCGAGTTGTTCATTAACACGTACTGAAAAGAATAGCATGATCCCCTATAAAATATAAGTATTTAATATTTTTAATTCCTTGTTGCAAAAATATCATTCTAATAGAGCTTATTGGTCACTATTTTCTTTCATATCTATAAGGTAATCTCAAATTCTGGTGAAGCGTAAAATTATGTTTTAGTTTTTCTAGAGTAAAGTGTAAATAACACCAAAATATTGATGATCACAAGATATATTAGAAATTTCATGCCACGTGTCAACATTTTAATGGATTACAATTACAACTTAATAATGCGGATTTTTATAGGTAAAAAATATTTGTTAATTCTATCGCTAATTAAAAATTTCTTAATAAATGTGTCAATTATATAATTGTGTAATTAACTAGTTCAAACTTGCAAGATGCCACATTTTATTGGATTTTTTTAAATTAACGCACATGATATTTTAAAATATTGAATTCACATTTGATAAAAATTAATAATAAATGTGTGTATATCACTCTCTTAAACTTTAAACCTTTGTTTAGAAATGTTCACTTCTATTTTCTATATGGTTTTTTATTATGCTTAAATTAATATTTTTCCTTTTCCCGTGAGTTCACAAAGAAACAATTGTCATTGTCCCACTTGTTTCTAAAGTAGAATTTTTAAATTTGATTTCCCGTATCCCACGCTATCCCTCAAATTAACACACATTATATCTAAAAAATATTGAATTCAATTTCGATTAAAATTAATAATAAATGTGTGTATATCGCTCTATTAAAATTTAATTTTTGTTTACAAATGTGCACTTTTATTTTATAAATGATTTTGTATTATGCCTAAATTAATATTTTTCATTTTCCCACAAGTTCACAAATAAACATTTTTATCGTCCCAATTGTTTCTAAAGTAGGTAAAATTATTAAATTCGGTTTCCCCATATCCCACGTTATCCCCCAAATTAAATGCAAATTTAATAATGGGTGAATTCAAAGTTCGATATGATATATCCCCCACATTAAATGCACATATTTGAAATATAAAAATCCTACAGTTTTTCTTTAAGAAGGGGAAATTCAAAACTTGAAATTTTCCTATTCTATCATTTTTTTAATTTTCAGAATTTCTTTCGCTCAATGTATTGGGAGAAAATAAATACACCAGAGAAATATATATAAGGGTTTCTTTTTTATTGTGAAATCACGTAAAAGAAACTCTTGCAATTAGGCTACAACACGCACACACACTCTAATTTATTCGTCCGAGTGCTCGATTCTTGACCATATTTTTGAATAAAAAGATGATGAAGTGATTATAATTTTTTTGGGGGCACGCAAATGAGACTGAAATTTTTGATTGTGGACAAATCACGGGTACAGTGTAGATCAGAGGCCCACAAAGGATGAAATCAAAATAAACATGTAAAAGGTTATAGATAGAATCTCAGAGATACTTTTTAATGATAGATTACGAATATTTAACAAACATTATCAAGCACATAAAAATTTCAAATACAACTAAAACATGTATTTATCAAAAGAATCTATGTTATTGTATGCCTACCATAGTAAATTGTGGGCACATTAATCTTCTCTGTATTTGTCTAGTTTTGTGTTTTGTACCACAATACATCCTTGCCTTTCCCTTTGCATATTTTTCAGTTCTCTTTCATATCCTTGTCAAAACATGTTTCTCTTTCTAAAACCACATTTTTACGATAATGACCAAAGAAATTGTAATACCTTTTACAATATATATTCTTTCCGAAAACCCATTTTTATGCTCAGTCGTAGCTCAATTATTTGTGTCTATTAAATAGGTTCCATTTTTATCCCTTCTATCTATCTCTCTAGTAATTTTTGTGTATTTTTAGTCTCTTTCTTGTGTTTATTCTTTCTCGTAAGTGGTGGCATCTATCCCTAGTTGCAAAACACAATTCGCATATTCATTTTTAAAAAATCATAATGGTTTTATTTTGTATAGTTTAGGTAATTTTTTGACCTCATATAATGATTTTTATTATTTGAAATAAATAGTCATGACTAATTATTTCAATATTCAATTCTTACATGATTTCCATGTTGATATATATAGTTATTCATATTTTTTTCTCATGTAGAAATAGTTAAATGTAATGTATTTTGCAAGTTTTTGTTAGTATTAGTTCATTTTATAATACATTGTTGTTATGTATTTGTTGGTGGATAGTTATAACTATCACCTTCCTCTCCTTTATATTTGGCTTTGATCTTTCATTTAGGATATATTAAATACATTGAGGATATTGAATACATTGAATAAATCATTCTTTGTCTTCTACTATCATTGGTATCAGAGTGCTGACTATCTGTCGTGACCTGTGCATGGTGGAGGGTGTAGGAAAAGGTCCTGTGTGTGTTGTGCGTGGAGGAGGTGAGCCATTTGGAAGGAAGCACTTTGTGGTGAGCCGTGAGGAGAAGCTACCATGGAAGGAGCCCAAGTCTTGCGCCAAGGAGACAAGCTGCCACCCCATAAGCATGTTGCCAGTAGGAAGCCACCAAGGAGGAGCGCTACTAGCAAGGTCAAACCTATAACCAACAGAAGAAAGCGCCAAAGGAGAGGAGTGGTGACCTGCGTGGAGCCGTGTCAGCAAGGAGCCTGCATGACCTGCATGGAGGATCTCATCCAGCAAGGCCACCGTGCCATCTACCTTGTATTTCTACCCACCATGAGCACTCGCATTCAAGCAAATCCACATTTGACAATTTCCGGCACTATGTGGAAAGGAAAAGCCAATGTTGGAAGTAAGGAGGTGTTGGGAAGCAAGGAGGTGCTGTTGTGTGATGCCAAGGAGCCAAGTGCAAACCCTTCCAGCATGATTTCCCTAGCAGAGTGCCAAGAGGGCACGTACATGTCGCACATTTCGATGCTGAGAGTGTTGTGAGAAACCCTTCCACTGAGTCACCTCTGAGAGCCCAAGAGGACACCACTGGCATCTATTTTGCCTTGCTCAATGAATTGTTGAATACTGGTAACTTATTATTTGATGAATTGGTGTGTCAAGGATTGTTCGACTATTTTTGGTTCGACGTGTATTGTCAAGCGCACCAAATCCGCAAAGAATTGGAGCGCAGCTATGATGTAGATGATGAACACAAAGTAGAACACCCACAAGAGCATCTCACTACATGAGCTTATAGAGCCCATCTTTGTGATAGGTTCCTTCAGTAAGCATTTGTAACTATTTTTGAACAATCAATAAATAAAATACAATTTTGAGTTTTTGGAAATGTTTGCACCTCACATTTTGTTGTCGGATGCCCAGTTGCTAAAAGGGCCAAATTTCACCGCATGGAAAACCAAGATGCAGATGATTCTTCAGTTTGAAGATCTTTGGGGGATCATTTCTGGCATGAACGCCCCTCCCACAGATGTTGATCTATTGGCTAAGTATGAAAAGGCCGATGCAAAAGCATTAATGCTTATCACTCTGAGCCTTTTTGATGAGGTTTAACCTCACATTCGGGAAGAAACCACTTCCTCTATGGCATGGGCCATGTTGTGTACCATCTATGAAGCCAAGAATTTGACGACGATGTTTTATCTTTAGAAAAAGCTTTACATGATGAGTATGTATGATGACGATGCATGATGGCGAATCGGTCAAAGCCTTCTTGTGGCGTGTGGCCGAGTTATGCGTAGAACTTTCTGCTCTCGGTGAAACAATGGATGATAAGTTGCTAGTCTAGCTCACCTTGTGAGCTCTTCCTTCCCGGTTTCAGACACTGATCACCACGTTGACCATCACTCAACAGGAGGTGAGTTTTGCCACACTGGTGAATTATCTCCAGCAGGAAGAAGCCATTCAGAATGTTTAAGAAGCCTTCGAAGACAAGGCTCTCATCACGAGGAAAAATCATAGCAACAAGCCTCGAAAAGGGTAGTCAGCCCCCCAGAATCAGAAGTAGCATCCACAGTAGTAACCTTCTTTAGTGGCCACCCCAGAAGTAGTAGAACAACAAGGTAGATCGATGGTGCCACATTTTCTCCACGAATATGCACACGACTGTGAACTATTATTACAACGGTCGCAAGCATGGAAACTCTGGCGAAGAGAGCACTTCTAGCCAAGGATATTCTAAGAAATCCCAATGGTGTGCTCATAATCAGAGGTAGAAGGGTCATATTGCTACTCAGCAGGATGCCTCCTCTCGATGAAGAGGTTCCAGACGCAACTCATCTAGACATTGTCCTAGTCTCGACAAACTTCGCAGCCATCAGAAAGTGTCTGGTTGATTGATTCGGGTGCCAACAAACACATGACTGATAATAAGAAGTTGTTCCATACCCTGAGTGACTGGCCCACTAGAGATCAGATCACCATCGTAGATAATCAGGAGTATATTACGATGGGGATTGGTGATGTCATCATTCCTCTTGGGACACGAAGATGTACTCTCACGAAGGTGCTATATGTTCTAGGTTTGACCTCAAATCTTTTGTCTATGAGTCAAACTTCTTAATCATCAAATGTGGGTTGAATTCTTTGTTGAGAAAGGGGTCAAGTCCTACATCATTTCCCAGGGAGACTTAGTAATTGCTTGAGAATTTATGAAGGGTCATCTATTTGCATTGGATGTGGTCACTTCATCTAACATTGCTCTCTCTGCTTCAACGGTGGAGTCCACTGCACTGTGGCACTTTCGATATGGTCATCTTTCTCCGCCAGGGCTCTGCACCAACTCGGTGTCAAGGAAATGGTAAGAGGGAAAACAATATAGAGGTCCAATCAAATAGAGTTCTTATCATTCTACGAAGCATCTTCAGTTATACACACCGATCTATGCAAACCCCTCGTCTGCAGCTTCTAAGGTTTTGAATACTTCCAGCTCATCATTGATGATTACTCATGAAAATGTGGGTATATTTCCTCTGGAAGAAGAGTGAGGCATTTTCCAATTTCCAAGTGTTTTACTAACTAGCCACCAGGCAGTCTGGGAAGCCTCTCCTTCTCCTCCGCTCAGATCAAGGGGGGGAATTTGTATCAAATAAGTTCTTTGCATACCTGAAGTAGCATGACATTCAGCAACATCTGATTGCACCCTACACTCCCCAACAGAATGGGATTTCGAGTGACACAACAGGACTGTCATGGAGATGGCTCGTTGTATGCTCTCCACCGCCAAGTTGGAGGATCAATTTTTGGCAGAAGTAGTCCAGACAGCAGTGTATCTACTCAACCGGTCACCCATGAATATCTTGTAGAACAAGACACTGGAAGAGGTATGGATTGGTCATAAACCTTCTATCTATCATTTGAGAGTTTTGGTTGTACTGCATATATGCATGTTCTAGATAAGAAAAGGAAGAAGATCGATCCAAAGACATTGCCATGTCTTTTCTTGGGGTATAGTACTACCTCAAAGGCATATCGTCTCATGGATCCTGAGATGAATAAAATATACGAGAGTTGAGATGTGGTGTGTGATGAGTCGTCCTTTGTCTCCCTGCCACACAATGGAGATCCAAAGACCAACCTCATCACATATATTGCTCACACATCTAGATGATGGGAAAGATGATTCTTATCAAAGAGAAGAAGAGATGAGTAGAGACTTATTCATTGATCTAGGCACACTGGAGAACACATCTTCACATCAGTAGCAGTAGCACCAACATCTAAAATGGGTCCGAATACTATCGAGGATGCATACCTGAACTCACTTCCAAGCACTTCTATGAGAGTCAGAACACGAATTCAAGCCAAACATGAGGTAAATTTTGCACTCATGAGTTTAGTTGTTGATAGGACCGAACCTGACACTGTTCGTGAGGCATTAGACCAACCACAAAGGAAACAGGCTATGGATGTTGAATATGATTCCCTACTTCAGAATCGAACATGAGAACTTGTCGATCTACCTCCAGGTAAGAAATCCATTGGCTGCAAATAAATTTTCAAAACAAAATATTAGGCAGATGGTTCAATCAAAAAACAAAAAGCACGACTTGTTACAAAGGGTTATGCTCAGCAAGAAGGAATTGACTATGATGAGACCTTTGCACCCATAGTGAAGATCAAAACCATCAGAGTTTTCTGTGCATTGGCAACAAAATTGGATGGAAACTTTAGCAGATGGATGTCAAGAGTGTTTTTCTGAATGGTGATCTCAAAGAAGAAGTATACATGGCCTAACCCGAAGGGTTTGTAGACGAGCATCAACCACACAAGGTATGTCATCTGATAAAGTCACTTTATGGACTCAAACAAGCACCTAGGGCATGGTATATAAAAATGATGATCACTTATTGCAGCATGGATTCACTCGTAGCCCCTCGGATATAAATTTGTATATCAAGAAGGTAGGAACAGAGATTGTTATTCTAATTTTGTACGTAGATGATCTTATGATCACAAGAAGTTCTGACAATATTTTGGATGATGTAATGAATGATCTGAAGAAATCCTTCAACATGACTGATTTGGGGCTACTTCACTCACTCTGTCTTGGCTTAAAGATATGGTAGAAGAAAAATCATATCTTAATCTTCCATATGAAATATGCCAAGACACTCCTAGAGAAGTATCAAATGTCAAATTATAAGCCAATGTCCACACCTATGGAAAAAGGTTTGCAATTATCTAGATTCTCGGATTCACCATAGGTAGATGGCACTCACTATAGGTAGCTTGTGGGGTGTCTCATTTACTTGACTTATACCAGGCCAGATCTTTTCTTGGTAGTGAGCTATCTCGCTAGATTTATGCAGGAGCTTAAGAAATGTCATTAGATAGCAGAAAATCATGTGTTGAGATATGTCCGAGGTATAGTTAACTTTGGTCTAGAGTATTAGAAGAACATTCAGTTCTTCTTATAGGGATATATAGACTCGGCCTCTATAGGATCCATTGATGATGTGGAAATCCACTTGTGGTATTTTTTCATCTCGGATCTGGACCTATCTTGTGGATTAGCAAGAAGAAAACTATTGTTGCTCTCTCATCCACTAAGACTGAGTACCACACCACACGAGGAGCTATGTGTGAAGTGATTTGGTTACGTCACATTCTTGCAGATATAGGGATTTCTGAAGATAAACCTCCCATCATTAATTGTGAAAATCAAGGTGTGTTGAAGCTTGTGAAGAATCCTTTTTTCATGAATGAACAAAGCATATTGAGGTTGAATGTCACTACATTCATGAACAGGTCTTGAACCACCAAATTCAGCTCCGATCTGCCCTACTGATTTTCAGGTTACAGATATTCTCACCAAACCTCTCGGCAAAGTGAAGTTTGATTTGTTTAGGGGGTACATTTGTAAGAGCAATGTATTAAGGGGGGGAATGTTAGCATTAGTTTAGTTTATAATACATTGTTGTTATGTATTTGTTGGTGGATAGTTATAACTGTCACCTTCCTCTCCTTCTTCTCGTAGCCTTTATATTTGGCTCTACTCTTTTTAGGATATATTGACTACATTGAGGATATTGAATACATTGAATAAATCATTCTTTGTCTTGTTATGATTTTTTTATGTTTAGTAAAAGTTAAGAACATTATATGTACTCGTAAATATTATTAAATATAAATGTTAATCATTCTATTTACAAACATATATTTCATTTTGCGGACCTTATGTTATGCCATATATTTTTATTATGCTACATATCATTGGTTGAGTTTAGAATTTTTCAAATATATTAATACAAGATTGTACTCATATATTTATGTACCTTTTGTAAATTCAATCAAGAAAAATGTTGTTTAACCTAGCTGCCACAGAGGTATAATTCTTCTTTGTCGAAAACATTCATGTAGAAAACAATTAGTAACGACTTACTTGATAAATGAGCCAATCTAAAGTAACAATTTTTAAATTCTAAAATACCATATTCCAAGACTAGCGGCCACTAAGCTAGATGTTTATGAAATTTCTTAGCTATTACAAGACAACACAAGGCAACAAATATTCCAAGATAAGAAAAATATTAAAGATTTTCCTGAATACATTTATTCAAACAAGAATGGAGACTAGCGACCACTAAGATACTGGTTGACTCACATATGATACAACTAGTGACGACTCACCTAAAAACCGAGCTAAGCACCATTATTATATTTATATTTTTGTATTATGATATCCAAATCCTAGCATGATATTCGAATCCTAGTGGTTGCTAATGTCGAAGATTATTAAATAACATTGGTGCAACATAACAAATACTTGAGATTAATGACTGCTAGGATATTTTTTTCCTTGCATACAAGACAATTAGTAACGACTCAAATGAAAAAATAACTAAGCTCCTTTATTATATTTGGATTTTACAATACTACCTTCTAAGACTAGCGACCACTAGGGTTGATTTTTAGTTTCTTTCTTTGATTAATTTAAATAATTTTATGCTTTGCATAGCACCACCGAGTGGAATATGTTATTCGAAATCTATCACAAGATATTCAAATCGTATTGGCTGCCAAGGTCGTATATTATTCCAATGTGTTCGTGTAACATAACAAAGACTTAAGATTAACGATGACTAGGATAATTCTTGTCTTGCATTCAAGATATTGATTAATGACTCAACTAAAAACTAAAAAATGAACTAAGCTTCAACACCATTTTTTTTCATGGTGGCCTCTCGAGTACAACATCTTTGTTTGAATTTTATTACATGATATTCCTAGCCGACTACTAAGGTTAAAGATAATTACATAGTGCTAGTGGAAAATCATAAAGACTTGAGGTTAGTGGCTCAGCTAGGATATTTGTTATCTTGCATAAAAGACAAGTAGTAATGGATTTACTTAAAAACTAACTATGATCCATTACTATATTTAAATTTTATAAGACTATCTTAAGGTTAGAAGCGCATTTAGGATATTGTATGTCTTACATGTAGAACAAGTAGTAATGACTCAACTGAAAACTAATTATGCTCCACAATTATATTTAAATTTTGTAAGACCGTCTTCAAAGAATAGTGACCACTAGAGTAGACGCTTACTACATTTATTTGATGTTCCAAGACAAGAGAAGATAAATATTCATGACTTTCCTGAATGCTCATAATTTCAAATGAAATTTTAAGCCTAGCGGCTATAGAGTTTATTATGATATTCAAAGTCTAACACATGAGATTTGAAAACCATTTATTGCTAAGGTCAGATATTATTAATTAGAGTTGTTGCAATATCATAAAGACTTGAGGTTAGCAGCCGTTACGATAGTTGTTGTCTTTCATACAAGATAGTTAGTAATGACTTGACGAAAAAATAAACTAAGCTCCATTAATATATTTAGATTTTAGAATATGATTTTCCAATCCTAGCAACCCCTAGGGTGGATGTTTATGTAACTTCTTGGAAATTCCAATATACAATAGGAAAAAATATTTGAAGACAAGATAAATATAAATGATTTTCCAAAATACACATAGACACTAAGATTGAAGATTATTATAATTCGTTGTTGCAACATAAAAACGAATTGAGATTATTAAATGCTAGGGTAGTTTTTTCTTTGCATATGGGACAATTAGCAATGATCTAAATTAAAAACTAACTAAGCTTAATTATTATATTTGGATTGTACAATATAACCTTGTAATACTAGTGACCCGCTAGGTTGGATGTTTACTTTATTTATTTGAAGTTCAAAGACAAAAATATTACACGACATCAAAAATTTTAACAAATTTCATGATTACACATAATCCATAATTAATTTTTCATCCTAGCGGTAGTTGAGCTCAATATGTTATTAAAATTCTACAACATAATATTCAAACGATAATGACTGCTAAGGTCATAGATTATTCTATTGCGTTGGTCTAACATAATAAAGTCTTGAGATTAGCGACTTTAGGATAATTATTGTCTTGTATTCAAGCGCCTCTAACCTAAAGCTATAAACAATTGTTTTATACATTGATGGAAATATATCCTATAATATATAGGTGTTAATAGCCACTAGTCTTAACTTCTACTAAGAAATTGACAACTTGAAACAAATAAAATTTAATAACGATTAATTATTTAAATTACTTAGTACAACACATAACATAATCTTATATTTATGATTTCTTTCTTTTTATAATTAAAGGAGAGTTGAAGGGTCCCTTTCCATTTACATTACAGATACAATGAGAGCATTAGTCTACAAACTCGAATGATCCAATAATATTTTGCTAAAAAAATGTAAGGGACTATGCCAAAAACACAAGTGGGTGGGAATAATACAAACCCCAAACTAGTAAGATATATATGATGATTCGAAAACAAGGGAAATAACAACACTATATAACAAAAAAACATGTTATAACCGACATATTTTAGAAGCACTTATTTTTTTGAATTAGATGACACCTCCATAACCTCCACCTTAATGGGCTTGAAAATGGTTTTGTAGGTAGTTTGGGAATAAGATTCTCTTTTCAAGAACATCCTAACTCTTTAACCTATCATACGCCTCACTGTAATTACTTATGAATAATATCCCAACATTTTGGTTCCTATTGCAATGAATAAAACTTAGCATTCTAGTCATAAAATTGGAATGACCTACCTCTCATCGATGATCTCTCACCTGTTTGGAAACTTCATACACGAAACACATTAGCACATCAAATGCATTATACAACTCTAAAAAATGGACATGTTAACCAAATCTTATTTTTTATAATAAGCATTAGAAATCAAGGGCCGCAACACGTTCGAGGGTTTGTCCATTTCCACTTCCATGTCAACCCTATAAGCTGGCTTGATCCAACGATGACCCATATCCAAATCCCAATCCTTCCCCGAATGTATGATAAGAAGGTAAAAAGTGAATGTCGAAGCAACTTCGCATTCAACCTTGGATGTCCCTATAGAATGACAATCATCTCTAAGAACTACCTCATTAGCAATCTGTCTTTTTCTAATTTAATCCAAAAATGGCTTTCAAACGAAGACATGATTTTTGGTATAATATCCTATTTCACACATTGATGCAGAGAATTGCATAAAGGGAAACATTGGTCCAGCCATAACACAATAATTGAAATCTCATGAAAGAAACTTGAAAGGTATAAAAATAAGGGAGATCACCTAGATAAATATATGAAGTGAATATGCCATCACATGCTTATATCTAGTACAAGCTTGCTAGTGGCTTTAATATCAACCTTTATTGGAAAAGGTGATAAGTCTAGCCAATCAACATATTTAATTGCAATCTTATCAAAAATACTTGATTAATCCATTGATTTTCTATTAAAAAAATATTATTTAGTAGTTATCTTAATAGATAAAATTTAAGGTCTAATCTAGAGTTAATGAAATTATGCAAAGGGGATTTTATTCATGCAAGATTGATTCTCCCGACAAGGTATTATTTTTTATGGCGGTGTTAGCAATAATATGGGAGTATCTTGAAATAATTATTCATTACTATTTGATTCATTAGCCAAGGACCAACAATGTTCCAATGCTTAATAATACCGATTTATACATTTAATACTTTACTAAATTTACAATCATTAGTCAAGCTATTAATTTTGACGATAGGCTCGGAAGAGTTTCACCCATTATCTTTTTGTGGATACCTTATCATACAAGCTTTGAGGATACTTATTATACTATGATCTACTTCTGCTACTATGATCTAACCTTGCCTAACTATGTGGCTATGTTTATTACCAGAAAATTGTTTATCTTAGCAATAGCAAATCCTTCCCTTTCATTAACTAATGGCACTTACCAGTTGTAAATCATTTTTGTTTATATGAAAATATATGAATTACATTTTTTCACAATATATCAAATGATAAATAAATAAAGTTGTAGGATTATCAAATGTATGTATTCAAGGACTTGGCTCGCAGGATAGTCTATTGAATATAATATAATTACAAATAATGACTACAAACTTGTTGAGATTGAATTTTGTATTGTTAAAATAGATTTATCAATAATATAGAGGCTAGCGGTCATAAGCCTTCTCATCAATGAATAATTGGTAAACATAAAACATGGATTGTTCTTTACGGACTTGGATCATTTATTCCTAAGCAAGATTCATGTTCATCTTCACTCTCAATTTCAAGTAAATTTTCTAAGACTATTTTGTTTATGATAATTTCTCAAAATATATAGGTGTAAGATGATCACGATATATCTCTAGGTTTAAAATATGTATTTCTATTATTATTTTCTAACTATTATCTTTGTTGCTTTATGATAGACAATGAATTTGTATTAGGTCGATATTTTTGAAAAAGTAGTATAGCCTAATGAGCGCCAATCCACTCCTTTCAATAAGTACCGTAGTTTAGTGATCACTATGCAATTTGCTTGATATGAACTGAGCGTGAATGATGTGATATGACAATATATTCAATGATTAATATATAAGGCTTCTTCCTTTTGATTATTATTTTTAAAGTTAATATGGATTACGATAAAATATAGATGAAACTACCCGAGGTAAGTCAAAAAGGTAAGCTGGAGTTTCCAATTATATTCCTTTCTTTGATATTCCAAGACAAAAGAAGACAAAAAAATATTCCAAGATAAGAAAAATATTTACGAATTTCTGAAAAAACGTAATTACAAAAAAAAATTGAAGCCTAGTGGTCATTCATTTCAATATGATATTTGAATTCTATTACATGTTATTCCTATCCTAACATGATATTCAAAGCCTAGCAGCCACTAAGGTCAAATATAATTACATAGCGCTGGTGGAAAATCACAAAGACTTGAGGTTAGTGGCCACTAGGATATTTTTTGTCTTGCATACAAGACAAGTAGTAATGACTCAACTGAAAAAATAACTATGCTCCATTATTATATTTAAATTTTACAAGACTATCTTGAGGTTAGTGGCCACTAGGATATTTGTTGTCTTGCATATGGGACAAGTAGTAATGACTCCACTGAAAAACTAACTATGCTCCATTATTGTATTTAAATTTTACAAGACTAGTGACCATTAGGGTGGATGCTTACTACATTTATTTGATGTTCCAAGACAAGAGAAGACAACAAATACTCCAAGAAAAGAAAAATATTTACGAAGTTCATGAATAAACGTACTTCCAAATATAATTTCAACAACATACAATACACATAGTCAAACACGTAATGTTAAGCCTAACACCTACTAAGTAGATTAGTTGTGACTATGATCCTAAAAGACACCAGTGTTGTCCATGATTTATTTGTTATTTGATCACTAATTTTTAAATAACAAACTATTGAATTTTGATACCGGGAAACCATTACTTTCAATCACTAACTGAACTTAATGGTTGTCAGGGATCATCCTTTACACTAGCCAATTTTAATTATGTGATATAGACAATATATAATATGAGAACTATAAAAGGAACCTAATTACAACACCAAAACACCTCATGACAGGTAATATTTTCTATTATTAAATATTCAATTCTCAACCATTATCACCCAACTTGGATTTCAGGTTTCTACAACTAAATTTATTTTTACAAGTGATGGGAAGATAGCCATCAATCCACTATTAGCTCCTCTATCCTAAAACTATACAAATAATTTTTTACATTAATGAAAAGATATCCTAGAATATATAGATGCTAGCAGCCGCTAGTCTTCACTTCTAGCAACAAATTGACAACTTGAAACAAACCAAATTTAATAGTGATTAATTGTTTAAATTACTTAGTGCAACACATAACAAAAATTTTATTAATGATTTCTTGTTTTTTATAAATAAAATAGGGTTGAAGTAAGCTTGGTGACCACTTTGAGATATAAATATATATTTGTACTAAATTTTACTCTATGAAAATAATGACATCAACGTACATCATATCCTTGTTATTACACTATTAAGAAACAATAACTATTCTTTCCAATTTCTTGCTAATTATTAATTTAATTAATTCCTTTTTTCTAGGTAATATATCTTCCATTGGTCACATTCCATTCATTAAAATTACTTTTATTGAAGGAGTAGAGGATATGAAAAATAGAGGCAATGAAAGGTTTGTAGAAACACAACCCCCAGAAAATTACCATAGTGATCTATGGTTATTTTTTTAAAAGAAGATGTTGTCAATAAAGTCACTATTGTACTAAATTCAAAAGATATTGATCATTAAACATTGTGTATTCATGTTGAATGCATTGATGTTGTAATTAATAAGTTCCTTATTCTTCACATGGAATTGGAAGTTTCATTGTTCAATAAAATAGAAATGAAGGCTTCCAGAGAAAGTAAAACGTGTTCTTTTTTAAATATGGTTAGAATTTGGGGTTTTTCATACAATTACACAAAATAGGCTATGAAAATTTCCTTGAAATTCATAATAGCATGACTTTGTAATCCAAACAATTGTATAGAACTGAATATACCTCTTCTATTTGTCATTATTTAAATAAATAAATATTTCTCCACCAAAACATGGAAAACTATTTACAACACTAATTCGACCCGATCTTAATTATCAAATTTAGAGATAGATCCCTTTAAGTTAAAGTTGTAAGGGATTAAAAAGAATAACAAATCACTTGTTTTATTGAATAAATCGACCATTATATTTGAGAAAACAGAATATTTAACCACTAAACAATTAAAATAGTTGTTTTCAATGGTGATGTTGTCCAGTTGAAGTTTCGGGTGACATGTGACACCTCTAAAATATAAATATTATCCCGTGTATGATGAGAATTGATATTTTATGAGAATGTTGACCTCTAAAATATCAATTCTTCTTCCCTTTTTACATTCTACAAAGGAACTTGTGAAACTCGAGGATCCAGATGACCTAAAAAGGGATGAAGTGTAGTTCTACATTCTTGATGGTCAACATACCATTTGTGCCCAACAAATTTGTTTAGCTGAAATAAAATACAAGTCATTACATACTAAGATGCAGTTTAGAAAGGCTCGCATTATGTCCTCAAACGTGCCTAGCGAAGACATTTTTGATATTGGCAAGGAAAAATGAGATAAAAAAATTGATTGATACCAATTTTATTGATGTACTCTACAAGGCTCAAATTATTTGGAGATCCCTAGGATGTCCTCAGATTCCCGAGTGAGAAATGCAAAGACAAATGAGTTAAGGGTAATGAAACTTAATTTTAATGCATTTGTTCTTAAAATTTAATTTTATAAAATGCATAAATTGAATATACTATTTCCTCTTTCAATGCAGAGTTTCGAGA
The DNA here is from genome assembly GCA_018340775.1 of Taxus wallichiana var. yunnanensis. Taxonomy (NCBI): domain Eukaryota; kingdom Viridiplantae; phylum Streptophyta; class Pinopsida; order Cupressales; family Taxaceae; genus Taxus; species Taxus wallichiana. Next base: position 1,034,773,253 of record CM031239.1, on the reverse strand, counting down.
AGCAATGTATTTCTATTCTCAAAGTGGATAAGGCAGAGAATCTTTATGACAAAATGACATTTCTATTTTTACCTGAGGACATAAAGAAACAATAGGCAACAACCTTTAAGTTATTTAAATCAGGTTGGCTTATTTATTCTCCTTTTAAGGATAACAAACCTAAATTTCAAGAAAAGGTTCACGTTGAATTCGTTTAGGCTCGTAAGAGAAGTGTCCAGGTTAGGAGTCATCAATTCTAGGAGATAAAGTGTAATTAGGGAAATTATGGCTAATTGGCCGTATTAAAGTATACGTCATGGCGAAGAATTTTTATTTTTACTACTAAAGAGTAAAAGATGAGAGAATAATGAGAGGAAAATGTCTAAAATATATGAAAAGTGAATGTTCTGTGTAATATTTTATTGGAAGAATGCGTGAATAGAATATTTTTGAAAATTTTGGATTGCATGAATCTCACTACCACCAGTTGTGTGTACTCTTGGGAGAAGAGAATAACGAGAAAAATAAAAGATGATTCTCAAGGAATTGAAAAAATAAAAAATAAAAATTGATGCTAAACTTGCAGATGTTATCCCATTGGTAGCTCAAAAATTATAGATAACTATGTGATTTCAATGGAAGAACAAATTCCAACAAGGATGGAAGACATCAATGTTAATCTTAGTAGTTAGTAGCTTGGACAGCTATTTGTCCTCATCCATTTGTTATGGGTAGTTTGGACAGCCTAGAATTTAGAGAAATAGTTGTTTTTGTCAAACAAATATTGTTAGGATAAGAACAATTGCTATCTAATATTGACTCCTTTTAGGTGACACCTCATAACCAAGGTTGTTATGGTTATTGAGTTGTCTTAATCTCAGCCATTCATTTGTATTAATCTCGGCCGTTGATTTTCAACGAGAGTAGTATATAAGGGGGTCATTGGGGTCATTTGTAACAAGGAAGTTTTTAGAGAAACTTGTAGTGTTAGCAAGTAGTCTTGCAGTGATAGCGTTGGAGATAGCATTGGAGGAATATCAGTAGGAGGATTAGGAGATTGTCAGAGCTCTGCCAGTAAGAGGCAAGCAGTATTTGTATCTCTTGATTTGTTGAAGTTTAATAAATTTCTCATCGTAGTCTTGGTTTTCCCTATGGGGTTTTTTTCAGAACAATCGTCAGAAAATATTGTGTTTACCTTGTTGGGTATTTTTTATGTGTTTATATTTGTGAAGATTACTGGTTGTGTTATTTTCCAATATTTGTTGATCAAATAATCTTATAAGATAGGAGGTTAATAATCGATAAGAATGTAATAGATTTTTACATGGTATCGAGCTAAGTTCGGGTAGAAGAGATTTACCCTAGGTGAAAGAAAGTGAGGGTTTATAAAACCCAGTTTAACCTCTTCAAAATTATTATTATTATTTTCTTTTAAGATGGCCTCAGCAGGTTTAAGAGATCAGGACAGATTGGATGGAGCCTCGAATTTTGGTGTCTGGAAAGCCAGAATTTCTCTATTGCTGGAAGAGAATGGTATCAAGGAATATGTGACCACTGTTGTACCTGTACCTACAGATGCAACACAACTCTTAGCATATAAGAAGGAAGATGCCAAGGCGAGGAGGCTGATTCTTGACGGTGTCAAGGATCATATTGTTCGCATATTGCAGAGTTAGATACAACGAAGATGATGTGGGATGCCATTATGAATCTGTACCAGAATGCTACCACTAATCGGAAGCTGATTCTCAGAGAAAAGTTGAGGAATACCCAGGATGAATAAGGGAGAAGATGTCACAAGTTACCTCACCAGACTTAGACTTGTCAAGGATGAATTGGCAGCTGTTGGAGACAAACCAAGTGATGACGAGCTAGTGAGAATAGCCCTAAATGGGTTTACTAAGCAGTGGGATGTCTTTGTTCAAGTCATCAATGGACGAGACACCTTACCGAGTTGGGATCGACTATGGAGTGATTTCACTCAGGAGGAGCTTAGACTAAGTCTTGTCAATGGAGCCAACAATAAGAGTCAGAAAAGTGAGGTGGAACAGGAAAATGTTGCCCTAGCGGGTAAAGGGAAGGCAAAGAAGGGGTCTAGTAAAGGATCAAATTCACAAGGTGAAAAGAAGAAGAAAGATTCTTCGAAGATCAAGTGTTATGGCTGTCACGAGTTTGGCCACTATGTCAGCGATTGCCCAAAAAGGAAGAAGAATGAAAAGAAAGGCAAGAAGCAAGTTGCGGCTTCAGCAAGTGCAGATGAGCTCTCTAGTAGAATGGAAGATGAGTTTACACTCATAGCATGTATGGTTAGCTCAACCTCACAGAGTGTTTGGTACATAGATAGTGGGGCGTCATATCATATGATAGGAGTTAGAGAATAATTCTCCAGTTATAAGGAAGAGAGCACCAGAATCTAGATCTCTATGGGGAACATGTCCAAACTCAACTCAGTTGGGAAAGGGACTGTTCAGTTTCAGAGGGAGAGTGGTAAGATGATTCCCCTTCATGATGTGTTGCATGTTCCAGGCTTAGGGATGAATTTGATTTATGTATCTGTCCTTTAGGACAAAGGGTACAATGTACTCTTTAGAGGGGCACATGTGTTGATCAAGCACAAGGATTGGAAATCACCCATAGCTATTGGAGTTAGGAGCGGTCGGCTTTATAGGCTGTAGTTTGATATTCCTAAGGCACTCATGAGCAACAGTAATCTTAGAGATCAGGGAGAGCTATGGCATAGAAGGATGGGCCATATCCATCATGGAGCCCTTAAATTACTTCATGAGATAGTGACAGGTGTTCCTGAGGTGAGCACAGAGCACGATGATGTATGTAAGGGATGCGTGTTGGGGAAGTTTGCTAAAGCATCTTTTCCAAGGAGTGACACCAGATCCAAGGGCATTCTTGATCTAGTACATTCAGATGTATGTGGACCAATGTCAATGAAGTCTCTCAGAGGGTATGAGTACTTTGTTACTTTTATTGATGATTTCTCCAGGAAGACATGGATATACTTCTTGAAGACCAAGGATGAGGTTTTCAGTCACTTCCAAGAGTTCAAAGCTCTTGTGGAGAATTCAACAGGAAGGAAGATAAAAGTTCTTCGGTTAGACAATGGAGGCGAGTACAAAAGCAATGAGTTCCAGGAGTTCTATACCAGAGAAGGAATCAAGAGAGAGTGGACTGTTCCTTACAATCCGCAACAGAATGGAGTTGCTGAGAGGAAGAATCGGTCTATAACAGAGGCATCAAGGGCTATGTTGCATGACCAGGATTTACCCCATTATCTGTGGGTAGAGGCATGTAATACAATAGTATACATACATAATAGAGTTCCACATAAGGTACTAGGGAAGATGACACCAAAGGAAGCATTCACTGGGAAGAAGCCAGATGTCAGTCACTTTAGGATCTTTGGGAGTTTGGCATATTGTCACATTCCTAAGGATACACGTACCAAGTTAGATCAGACTTCGAGAGAGAGGGTACTTTGTGGGGTACAGTGAAACCTCTAAGGCATATTGGATATTCATTAGGGACCAAAAGGATTATTGTTCGACGTGATGTCAAGTTCATGGAGGACAAGGCATTTAGAAGGTCTAGAGATTTTCCAGTAGATGATCAGAGTAAGCAGCCAACAGAAGCTCCAAGGATCACTCAATCGAGTCAAGGGCAGCAAAGCTCGAGTACAGTTACTAGTACAAGCATAGACTCAGGAGGAGAGAGTTTTCAAAGTATGGAGCAACAGGTGCAAGAAGAGATGCATCAAGAAGACATGGAGGTTGATATTTCATCCTCTACAGTTGGTAGTAAGAACCGTGAGGTTCAACAGACACAGAAGAATACTCAGGAGTTAGTGGGTACTCCTAGGAGGAGTAATAGACAAGGGAAACCACCAGCTAGGTATGATGACTATGTTGCATTAGTTAGTATGTTGGTAGATAGTGAACCTTCTAGCTATCAGGAGGCTGCACAACATCAAGTGTGGCAAGAAGCAATGGTTGAGGAGTATACTTCAATTATGCAGAATGATGTGTGGGAGGTAGTGCCTAGACCAACAGAGATAGGCGTTGGTTGGATCACGGCTGGATCTATAAGATCAAGCACAGTGCAGATGGTAGCATCGAGAAATATAAGGCAAGGTTCGTGGCAAAGGGGTTCTCTCAGAAAGAGGGAATAGACTACGAGGAGACATTTGCTCCAGTTGCCAGGTATACTTCTATACGAGCTGTAATCTCAATTTCAGCACAGATGGGATGGCAGATCCATCAAATGGATGTCAAGACAGCGTTTCTTAATGGTGAGTTGAAAGAGGAGGTATACATAGAACAACCAGAAGGCTTTGTAGCACACAGCAAAGAGACCCACGTGTGTAGATTGAAGAGAGCATTGTACGGACTCAAGCAGGCTCCCAGAGCGTGGTATGAGCGCATTGATAGTTACTTGCAGGAAATGGGCTTTGTGAAGAGTGAGGCAGATGCTAATCTCTACTACTTGGTAGTTGGAGGTGAGATTCTCATTCTTGTTCTATATTTAGATGACTCTTTTCTTACAGGTTCACTAGGGCTCATAGAAGAATGTAAGAGGGATCTTTGTGAGTTCGAGATGAAGGATTTGGGACTTATGCACTACTTTCTAGGCATGGAGGTATGGCAGAAAGATGGAGAGATTTTCCTTGGGCAAGGGAAATATTGCATGGAAATCTTGAAAAGGTTCAGGATGGAAGATTGCAAAGCCATGTCTACACCCATGATCATGAATTGGAGGAAGGTAGACACATCCAGGGAGAAGGATGTAGACCCCACCTTATACAGGCAGTTGATTGGTTCTCTCATGTATTTGGTCAATACCAGGCCAGATATAGCTTTTGCAGTTAACTCTCTTAGTCAGTTCATGGTTGAGCCAAAGAGAGTGCATTGGACTACGGTAAAGCATGTGCTGTGTTATTTGCAAGGTACAATCGAGTATGGAATTAGATATGCTCGAGGTGAAGGAATCAGGTTGATGGGCTATACTGACGCAGATTGGGTAGGTAGTACAATGGACAAGAGGAGCACTTCAGGGTGTTGTTTCAGTCTGGGATCAGGAGTTGTATCTTGGTTCAGCAGGAAGCAGAAGTCTGTGGCTCTGAGTTCAGCAGAGTCAGAGTACATAGCAGCTAGCATGGCAACATGTGAAGCTATATGGCTTCGGAAGTTGCTAGTAGCTTTGTTTGGTCAGAAGGTTGAGACTACGGTGATACACTGCGACAATCAGAGTTGCATCAAGTTGACTGAGAATCCGGTGTTTCATGATAGGTCAAAACATATAGACATCAAGTATCACTTCATCAGAGATTGTGTACAGCGCGGGGTTGTTAAGCTACAGTTTGTACCTACAGATCAGCAGGTAGCAGACATTCTGACAAAGGCATTGGGGAAGGCAAAATTTATCTTCTTCAGAGAGATGTTGGGTGTCATGCAGAACAGCTTCCTCACTAAGAGGGAGTGTTAATCTTAGTAGTTAGTAGCTTGGACAGCTGTTTGTCCTCATCCATTTGTTATGGGTAGTTTGGACAGCCTAGAATTTAGAGAAATAGTTGTTTTTGTCAAACAAATATTGTTAGGATAAGAACAATTGCTATCTAATATTGACTCCTTTTAGGTGACACCTCATAACCAAGGTTGTTATGGTTATTGAGTTGTCTTAATCTCAGCCATTCATTTGTATTAATCTCGGCCGTTGATTTTCAACGAGAGTAGTATATAAGGGGGTCATTGGGGTCATTTGTAACAAGGAAGTTTTTAGAGAAACTTGCAGTGTTAGCAAGTAGTCTTGCAGTGTTAACAAGGGCGCAGTGATAGCGTTGGAGATAGCAGTGGAGGAATATCAGCAGGAGGATTAGGAGATTGTCGGAGCTCTACCTGTAAGAGGCAAGCAGTATTTGTATCTCTTGATTTTCTAAAGTTCAATATATTTCTCATCTATAGTACTGGTTTTCCCTACGGGGTTTTTCCAAGGACAATTGTCTGAAAATATTGTGTTCACCTTGTTGGGTATTTTTTATGTGTTTGTATTTGTGAAGTTACAGTTGTGTTATTTTCCAATATTTGTTGATCAAATAATCTTACAAGATAGGAGGTTAATAATCGATGCTGTAATAGATTTTTCACTATCAAATACTTTACCTATCCATGTGCATGTCCCTTACGGCTACGATTAACAATATCTTCTCTTGTTAACTAATCCATTAAATGCACAATGTGTGGTCAAAAATTTCTTGAATTTTTCTAGTGTACTAACTTTCAATGCAATAATGGACTTGCTTACGGTTTTTAGATATAGCATGATAACTGGTCTAATTATTTTGCTCTTTGCTATTGCTTCTTAAAAAATGTTAAGAGAGACAATAAAAAAACATGCAAAAAGTTAAAGATAAGTGGGAATAAGTTATGGAAGGTTTTTACATATTTTATGACAATATTGGAAAATTTAAGATCTTTTGCCTCATGTATACAATAAATGATGTGGATAATTGTGATGATGACGATGGGGATAAAGTGGAAATCATCATGGATTGGATGGACCAACTTCCGTAGAAATTTTTAACTGCAAGTGAAATCAACCTATGAGGAAAGACACATCCTTTTCTTTATGATAGATCTTATGGGTTTTGGTATCATATGTTCACTTGACTCACTTCTTAAAATTCTCTTGTTATAGTGCTTTATAGCGGCAGTGTTGCATTGCATGATTTGGTTGAATCGGGTCTATCTATGGTTTTTATTGTTGAATCACATGATGAAGATATGTTTTTAAAAAATTAATATTCTCATTTGAAAAAAGGTATGTTGATTAAGATCACTTTAAACAATTCTATTATTTTAATGCATTTGAACTGATACATACAATATTTATGCAAACAACCAACTAGTAGAGGAAGACATCGTCTCTTCCTCTCCACATACAAACAAAGGATATGATGTCATTATTAACATGTCACAACCAATTCAAATTATTTCCATATTTGTATCGACCATCCATCTAATGAATCTATAAAAGGTGAGTGGGAAATACTCGTTTTATAAATTTATCACTATAAGAAGTTTTCGATCGTCATTATTTACACATTTTTGATAAAACATCCATTATTTTCAGATTTGATGCCAAATGGGGAGGCTATTGTCACATCACACATGAACTCACTAGACATAAAATTGTATGATAGTAATGTACAATTATAAAAAACCATTTATATACCCCTCATAATTGTAGGAACCTATAGCAAAGTAGTTTATTTGTTATGTGGATTACCCTAGCGACGCTAACATACATATTTTAATTAAATTTATTTGTAATTAATTAAAATTTTAGTTTATTGGCTAATCTTAAATTATGGATAGCTAAATAATATATTTATGTATAGTTGGCTATTTGCATCCACTAAGCTAATCAAATAATGTCATACCAACCATAGTCTAGGAAATAATGGGTTAGCCTAGTTGTTGCTAATATACATCAATATCTATGTAATATTGTCCATTAAAGGTTTTTTCATTGAATATAAGAAAGTTATATCACAAATTTAATTATGTCACCATGATTTATATTTCCGATTGATTTTTTTAATTAGTTAATGATAAAGCTGTCTAAAATCAAACAAACAAATACTTCAGTATAGTGATCGTTAATGGTCGCTAAGCCCATCAAAGACTATCAACCCAAACATAGTATAGGAAATAATGGCTTACGCCTAATGGTCACTAATATACAAGTACATCTATGCAATATTGTATAAAATAAATTTGTATCACACATTTTTACATTGAATTAAAATTTAGTTTCAATTGATTATTGTTTTTAAATAAAACGTGCATCACAAGAACTTTCATAGGGAAGTGTAGGGAATCCAAGTTGGAATAACAATCAATATGTGTTAACATACTGAAATTTTGAGTATTTAAATTTTTTAATATCAAATTTTTGCCAATTGAGAAAAATTATGTCTATGAAGTTGGCCAAAAGGATTATTTAATAATTTTATATTTAGAGGGTTTTCTCTATGAGAAAAAATAATCCCTTAAGGAGTTGGCAATCAAGTTCATTAAGGAGAATAACTTTTTTACTTTTCGGAGGGTTTCTTAAGAGGTTAGGTTGTTTTTTTTTCGTTTTTTTATAGTTATAGGTGGTTAGATTGTAAGATGGTGAAATGTAAATTGGTAGATAGGTAAAAATGACCATGTGATGTTTTGAAGTGGTGTCCGGCATTCATACACACCTATGAGAATATCAGTTCCCTAATTATAGTGTCTACATTTACCCCTTTTTTAAGTGTTTTTGATATACTATCCACTAGAATAAAATGAGTGATATGGTCATATTTATGTGAGATAGGATGCTATATAAGTAATCCCTCCTAAAATAGGGTCCATTTCAAGCTAGTGTGATGGTCACTAGTGTGAATAGATAGATGGATAGATGAAAAAAATCCTATATGATTGTATAGGATTTTATTTATGAATGAATATGTTTGAATTTGAGATTCCCAAGATCAGGTATGAAATAGCTTTCAATAAAATGTTAGCATTAGGTTCCTACAAAATCAAGTCATACGAGGGGCCAATGGGTTTCCACCTATCAATGTATGAACTATGCAGAAACGGGAAAAGGATCACGAGATGCTACAAAATCCATTATGTTGTTGGAATTGTAGGCTCGAGATAGATACCATCAATATCATGAGCTACTACGGTAATAATTTTGTGTGGTGGTAGTAGTACATTAGAAGTTTTTTTCAGATTTTATTATTGAGTGGGAAGGCGATGGGAGCAAGAGAGGCTAGAGAGGAGAGGACTAGAGTTTAGAAGGGGCCTCTGGTATAGTTAACATGCCTTAGTATTCATCCATATGAGATGATATTATGATGTTGTAATGGGGGACATGCTTCTAGTGGTGTTATGTTATGAGTTATATTTAGTGATTAAATGACAAGAATCATAGGAGGTTTGTGTGGAAAGCATAAAGAGTGTTGGAAGTCCTTAGATGGATCTTGAAGGTGGAGAAGCAGGTATGGCGATATCATGAATTTTTTTAAGATGTTATCTTTTTATGGGCCATAAAGCCTAGTCCTTAATGAGTACATCAATTTTGATATATATATATATATATATATATATATATATATATATATATATATATATATATATATATATATATATATATATATATATATGATGTTTTTAGACATATGGATGTATAACATGTGTCGATGATTTTTATCGATGTTTTGTATGAGTTAATAAATTTGAGATATGATGATGGTTATGTTATAATGATGTTTTATATTATTTTTGTGGTGGGTTTTATATATGGTTATGTTGTATGGTTGATGATATTATTGATTAGTGTATGATAGCTGGGATGTGTTTTATTTATTTGATGTGGTAGGTATATAATTATGATTTAGACACAATGGACTTACAACCCTAATTAATGATTATGTATAGATAAAAATGGTTAGTCTGTGTATTTTGATGTGATAGATTTAGGATGTGATGGAATATATGACTTAAGTTTCTAGACATGCTTGGGATTTATATATATCTAATACACAATAATTTGTGTTCCTTAGAGGTCCTAGGCATAACCTCACATTTTATTTTGATAGTATGTAAGATAATCAATACCGGAAGCTTACATCCTTTTAAGGAAAATATGATTGATGTGTGAAGATTTCCTAGGATGAAAATGATTTTGAATATGTTTAGAAAGTTTATCAATGTGGGAAGCTTTCAATTGGTCACCATAGATTTATTTTTGTCTTTTGGGTAGCCATCCTTTGAGGTATTTGTCTTCTATAATATTTTTATTGTGATGGATATGGTAGATATATGTTTATTTGATATTTTTCCTTCAAGGCAATATTTTATAATATATTTTTATCCCACAGTAATTTTTATTCTTTTAGTTGAGGGTAACCTTGAGGGAGTATTTAAGTATGGTGGGTTCGTGTATAATATAGCATGTATGTCCTTAGCGTGTGTTTGGATGGATGGTTTTTGGGAGAGTAATGATTACGGATTTTGTTAGTTGTAAAGGAACTTTTCCATGATATGGAATATGTTATGAAAACTTCCATTCTGCCCATATTTATGAGCACCATAGGTATCTTGATAAAATACCACATATTTCCATATCATTTAACTAGTGAGGTATTTTAAGTGGTAGGTTTGAGGGAGGAGAATTTTAGGTGGAATAATGTCTTCTATGTAAATGTGTTAACACTAGAAGGTTCGGAAGTGAAAAATATTAAGAGGCCCATTTTTAGGTTTACCATCAAGAGAGGGTAAGTTATAGGATCCAAATCCATAATCTTGAGTAATTATGTAAGGTCAACTCCAATTTTTAGAAAAATTTCCATGTTTAATTTGTTCCATATTTGTGACATGTTGATTCTCCATGAGGAAAATATCACCAACATTAAATTAACATTTTTTTGAGATGTTTATTGTATGTATGTTTGATTAATTATTTATAAATGTTGATATGTTTGAAGGAAGTTAGTATGCGTTCATCTACAATTCAAGTTGTGCTATGTGTTCATGATGATATTATTATTACGGAATGAAATATTTGGGAGAAACATATAGGGATGAAATTTGGACTTGGGGAGTAACATATTTATTTATGAATACTAGGGAGAAATGAGTAGCACCCGTGGGATTATGATTACTAGTCCGATAGGCTGTATTACAATGGAATTTTGAGCTGCCAATCCCTACTAGCTTGATCGATAGGTTTAGTAAGGATTTTATTGAGGTTTTATTGGATGCTTCAAAGATGACCGTTGGCTTGTTCAAAATCATTGTTCAAAAAATTGAGTCATATGTTTTAATGTCACAATGTTTTTAACTTTATTATTTTTGAATGATTTACCCTTATTTGTGATGATTTTGTTAGGGATACCAAAGAAACATATAATATGATGTCAAACGAGGTCAAAAATATATTCTTATTTCCTAGAGATAACTGGGATTTCTTCAACACATTAAGTGAACTAATCCCTTGGTGTGATGATGGAATTATGTCTTTGAGAATATAAATGGTTAATAATGACAATCAAGTGAAGCCCCCATTGTTAAAAATGCCATAGATCTTGAGAAAGTTGGATTAGATTAATGTGGATGTGTGAGAGTGGAAAGTTGTAGATAGTTGATACATTTATTGACATAGTCACTACAATTTGAGTTTAGTGTAGGCCCAGTAGTAGCCCATTGATAGGATTCATTTAGCAAAGGCTAAAATGGTAAAGTGTCTTCCAAATATTATTTCATGGTCTTCTAGTATATCACGGTGAGCTTCCGGAGATTTACGATGTTTGAGGAGAAGGCCTTAAAACCCTCTTTTATAAGGATACCCCAAAGTATGAATTGGTGAGATGAATGTTTTTGAAATGATAATTTATCATTTCTAGATAGATCTACGAGGAAATTTGTCTTATGGAAATATAGTAGTATCTTTAAATTTATGAATTTTCAGATTGGATATCTTCTATATGCTTGATAGAGAGAATGTCAATGCTAGTATAAGATGGTTGATCAAGTTTTTGTGTAATGATAAAGATTTGTGGATCTTTTGGTGATAAAGGAATGATAGATGTGAGGCATCTCATATTATTTGTGAATTTATTAGATGATCATGGAGTAGTTTGAATTTCATAATGATCGAAGAGTTTAAGGAGATCATCAATGATGGTTTGATTTTTATAAGAACTTATTTTTACATTGATATGTTCCTTTGATTTGATTGATGATGAGATGAAAATCTATGTAGATATCATGGATTTATTGACCTATAAATGCAACAATTTGAAGACCCATGATGATGGATTCATAGTCTACCATATTGCACATGTACCTCAAAATTTAATTTAAAGTATAGTGCAGTAAGGTTTCCCCAAGGAGGCATTATGACTATGTTGGAACTCACTCTTTGTCTACATTTAGACCCGTCAAAGAAAGATGTAATTTTGAGAGGATTTTTATCATGGTTGAGTGTGTTGATGGATTTATTGGGAAACTATTCCCAATGTTTTGGTTAGTAAGAAAGGGATATTATATGAGTTGATCAATAATGACCTACCATTTGATGAATTTTTATGAGATAAAAATTTTTCATGAGCATGAATCATCTTGTTATACGATTGTTATGATATGGTTTGGATTGTGTATATTTTAGTGCGGTGTATCTAAAAATTCCATCTTTTTGATAAGCATGAACAATATTTTTGATGTTTTGATTTTTACAATAGGTAAACTATAGTCTTCTATAGTTTTATTGATGCGTTCATGAAATATATATATGTCATGAATGTTGATAATTTTGTCTTCCATTTTTCAAACCAAATCATATTATTCTATAAAAGTAGGTTCGCCAATGGGTGATGATGTCTTATGTTGGTCTTATGGTAGGATTTTGATCTGATTATAATTAGATAAAACATTCATAAAATAAAACATTTCATGTCATGATGTTATATTGATAATATGATGAATGTTTGGTAGGATAAGTCATGTTTGGGACAAGCAAGATTAAGGTATGAAAAGTCTTTACAAATACACAAATTCCTAGATATTTTAGTGACCAATAGGATATTAGAAACCCAATGAGGGAATCGATGGGTAGTATGAAATTAGTTGAAAATAAATGTTAAATTTATTCTTTGTTATCATGGACATGGGGGATGCATCCTATGAATATTTTTCTTCACCGACTTAGCTTACGGGATGGTGATGATATTATAGATAATGATATTAGGGTTGATACCATAGATTTCATTGTAATACCAAGTGAATTCTTGACCGTGATTGGATAAAAATGTGGTGAACTCATAAAGTTCTTATGGGTCTATGGCTTGGCTAATTTTGACAATGTGTGGTTTTTAAGATTTGGATATATTAAAGTTCATGATATATTAATTGAGAAGTGTGAACATATCGAGGTAAGGTTTTTAGAGATAGTGATCTTTAACACCCATGTATGTTAGGATAAATTTTCATTGTGGCGGTGGAGAATATCATTTTTGGGTGAATCCTGCTCTATCATGTCTAGGAAGGTTAAGGTAAGGGACTCGGTTTGTTATTGGTATGGTATGTTAGTTTTCCTAATCGATAGTATTGAATTAAAAAAATGAGGGATAGGTATGTTGTTTTCTTCAACAAAAAATACGTTTAATAATAATGATGGGGATGGTTTAGGTTCTTGTAGTGATAGAAAATTTTGAGAATGGGATTTCAAGCCAAGGAAATGTTTGCCATAAGGTTTCCATACATTTTTAAAATTTAAATCATGTGGGAAATTTTCATACCTACCCGGGAAAAATTATTCCCACGTGTAGCAATGAAGATACATCTAAGAAAAATTAAGCTTATCTAAAACTTAAATTTCTAAAGAAAAACATTTTGCATGAGGTTGATATTTGAAAGGACAGGTGGGAAGATCTATCTCTCCTAAAATGAGTTGCATCCGAAGGAAATTCAGACCAAAGGAAATAATGTTTCCCATGTGATGTTTGTAGAGGGTATTTATCACCAGATTTATCCCATAGGTTTTTGATGTCATGAGTGTGTTAATTGTTAAGAGTTGAAAATACCCTAATGAGAGGTATTCCATGTTTTCTTCAAAATATTAATCATTCAGAAGTTTAGATTAGGGGACAAATGAGGTTGTATATTCTTAGTTTCAAAGGGGTGTTTTGTAAAGGAAGAAACATGACATTTGGTATGTATGTGATGTGAAAAGCTTTTAAATTGATTGAGAGCAGTGGTAATCATGAAGGTTTTACACTCATATACATGTTTCAAACACTTGTGTAAGGTGGATGAGACACAACATATGATAGAAATCAAGGGGTGTCCTAAAATAATATTATATTTAAAATATATAGTTATGAGATAAAATAGTTCATGGATAACTTTGAGACCTACTTGTATAGGCAAGATCAATGTGCCCAAGTTGAGAGTGAAAATATATTTAAAATAACCTAAGACAAAGTTATTGATCTGTAATGGTATCACATAATTAGAGTTTTTTAAAAGCATGTGATGATATTATATTCATGCTAGTGAAATTTTCGATAAAAAAATCTTTTAACAAGAGCTATCTTGATTTTTGTGGTGATGAATAATGGCGAGTTCATGTCCTTTAGGTTATAGTGATGGGATTTAAGATTCATTTCAGGTGATGGTTATCGATATTTTAAGGGCACCAAAAAGGTTCGCAAATATTCGGGGGCTCATCTTGGAGGGAATCTATCATGGCTTATTAGTGTTTACAGGAATTTCCAATGAGATGGCAAAGATAAATTTTGATAGGTGTTTGATGTAATAGTTGGAGAGTAATATTTGTTATAGATGACATGCATTGAGTGTTAGGGACTATAATAATTGAGACTTCAGCTTTAGGGGACGATTGATTAGGTAACTTTTGAGGAGCTGTAGAGATATACATTTTAGGCGTATTTTTATTCCGGGATTTCAAATCCTATGTGTGGGCTCTCATTTCTATACAAATATCATTGATTTGGAAGGAGGATTCATTACAATAGGTTATTCCTCTACTAGCTAGGTTTTAAGGTGATGTCTCGGGATTGTGATGCTTAGGTATTTTAGGGATAGGTTTGATTTGTTGTTTTAGTGTCTTCTTTTGGATTTATATATGGACTATGATGGATTGTATTTTTGTGAGGACTCATTTCTTGGAAACACATTGAATCACAACTTGAAGGGATTCACAATTCTAAGTGTGGTGTCTTATTGTTCTATGATATGGAAAAATTACATTATATTGGTACGGGTAGGTTTTCACCCCGGATATTAGAGTGATTGATAGGGAATAGTATTATGATCGATAATTTGATAAGATTTTTAATATTGATCGTATAATATCCTAGTTTATCTTATCATGATGATGATAGGGGTTCATAATTATAAGTTGTAATTTATGGCTTAGGAATGTGTGGTTTAGGAAGTGTCTACTAGGGAATGATATAACGTGTAGTTTTAGATGTTAGAATAGGTTTGTATTCTAATATATTTATTAGAAGTTTTTATAAGGTATGTTTTCCAAAGATGGAGAGTAGTGGTGTTTTATTTTTAGGTATGTTTATTTTATGACTACTTTATTAGGGTTCAAGTTTTTTTATGTGGGTGACTTGTTTCAATTTGTACTATGACACTAAGGTTTTTGATTTGATAGTGAGGTAGATTAAATTTGAAAGTTAATTTTATTATTTTAACAATGGGATATTACTTTTGTGATTACCAAGAAAAAGATCGAGTAAGTTTGTAGTACAAGACGAAGTGGGTGTTACAATTTTGAAGAGAATCTTGTGTTGAAGAAGTGAAAGAAATCCTTCTCTTTAGCTGATATAATGGGATATTATCTAAGTGTGGGTGAATAAATGTTGAAAATAACCTCCAAAGAGGGTTGGTTCCCTTGATCAATCACCTCAACTAGTCTCTTGATGGGGAAAAGGGATATAAATAACATGAACTAAAAAAATTTAAAAACAGGTGATACACCAATTATTTGGAGACTTATTACTACAAAAGACACATTACCATATTATTCAATACCTAAAAATATCATTTAATTTAGTATTTAATTGAAATTGACACAAGAATCTGACAAAAGGCATTATCAATCAATTAATATAGCATATGAGGGCAGATCTGAAATGTTTTCCACTTCCAAAATAATCAACGCACTAATCTACACTTAAAATGGCTTGTGAAAGCTTCAAAACAACTTAATGGAGGTGTTAAGATTCATAACATGCAAAGGAAATAAGATATTCACTTACAAATACCAATGGACCTATATAACACACTTCAATTCAGTTGCTATAAAAGTGGAGTAATTTTGTCTATTATTTCATCAAATACATCTTGGAGTACATAATTTTGCATAGTTGGCATGAAAAAATAACAAGCCCCCTAAAATGCTTCAAAAGCATGGTACATATAGGAAAAAGAAGGAAAAGGAAAGAAGAAGAGAAGTGGAGTTGGAACTTCTTAACACTTGATCCACCTCATTTTCTCTTAGAACTCAAAAGTTACTTAATTCCTTATTTCAAATGCAACACTCAACTATGAGTTCAAGAATTCAGTTTTTGACTATTTGGAGAAAAATCCAATGTTATCTCTTAGTTCTTCGATGCAAAATTCAACCCCTTGTAATTAAAATACAATTTTTTAATAATAAATATACGATTATCATTATTCACATTATTTACAAAGGATTAATTATGAGTTTGCATGCAATTTTAACTACTAGTTGACCTTGGTCAACCTCCCCTTTGGAAAATTTAAGGAAACTATTCGGTCCTTAGAAAAATTTAAGGTAACAATGATCTCCTTAATTTTTGGCATATATGATTAGTTAATTGATTAAATTAAATAGGAAAATCATACATTATTCTCATCCCCACACTTTGAAATATGTTACTATGATTAAAATTATTAATAAAACCCAACCTATGTGGACATGTGAAAGGATGATTAACGTTTTTAAAACCACAAGTGGCTTTAACCATAGTCAAAGTTGGCCATGGTTAAGGCCACTTGGTCAACCTATCTCACTCATTAGAGTTATGCAACCTAAAAAGATTTAATTTTCCATTCTATATTTTATGGAGATGTTGTTTATGTTGGAAAACCACTGTGAGATGTTTTCTTTGTCATCATTGTTGAATAGTTAGATCTCACTAGGGTTTTTATTGTTTGTCAGGCCACCATTGACTCCATAGTTTGAATTCGCAATTGTTAAATGCTAGTAAAATGTGATTTTTATGTATCTCCACATTTGATATTTTGACTTGGGTTCAAGCTAGATCTGGTTCTTCCAGGTTGGCCATGTTTTCCATCATTTTTTCTCAATATATATCTTTATTACATTCAACATGTATTTTATGGTTGGCTCATACGCGTTATTTCCATCCATTTTTAGCTATGGTTTTTATCTCGTCCTATTCTTACGAAACTCTATTTGAATTTTTTGGAGGGCTCGACCCTAATTGTAATAGTTCGGCTATGATTATTTTATTATTATGAGGAATGTGGTGTTGGTAGCTCAACCATGTTGTGGGTTATGTTTCATTATATCTAGATTTGTGTTTCTTCTCATCTTGCTATGTTGACACACAACTCAACCAAGGATTTTAGTTTCTCGAGCCTCTTTTTATGTTTTACTTGTGCTTAGCTTGTTTTATCCTAGCTCAAAGCATGTTGAACCTTGAGGTCAACATGTTGACACCAGATTGGCCATGTTGAAGTCCTCACTTTACCATGTTTGTTTACCCATATCACCATTTTGTTTGGATATCTCACTATTTTTCATTGAGCTTGCTATTTTTCATTGATCTCATTGTTTTTCTTTGAGCTATAGCTCTCTTATTACCAACTCAACCTGCATCATTTCCTCTTGTTGTGCTTAAAAAGGTAAGCATTTATTTATGATTTCAAGCTTGATGGGTATTTGAAAATGTGGGGTTTTGAAAACACACAACCCATATTTTTAATTAATAGTGGCAATTTTATCATTAATTCATACACATTGAAATGCATACTCGAGAAAGTCTTTTTTTTTTTTTAAATCATGAAAACTCGAAAAAAATCTAATTAAAGTTTTAATTTTAAAAATAAGATGAGGGGTTTGGCCACCATGTTTTAGATCTAGAATTTAGCATTTATGAAAACTTGTTTTCATAAAAATTTTATTCTAAAAATATGTATTCTTTTCCAAATGTATGAGAAAATCTATAATTTTCAGATCTTCAATAAACTTGGCTATATATAACGCAAGTGATTTCATAAAATCATTATTTTTTCATTTAAATTTATAAGAAAAACTCTAAAAAAAATTACTTATGATTTAGAACATAACTATATAATTTTGTTCTTTTATCCGTTTATAGAAAGAAGAATGAAATATCAATTGTTTCTTTTCCTCATAGGATCCTACACTCTATTTTATCATTTTTAAAAATGAATTAAAACAAAAAAAAATATTTTCCATCACGATCTAAACTTTTTTCCTTCATTTTGTTTTTAAGAAATGTTATACTCCTTCATTTTCTGCAATACTCGCTCATCATAATTAATAAATATGGAAGATGATACTCGTAAATGATACATACACAAATAGAAAAATGCGTGATATTAAATTTTGATCTGAATTTTGTATCTTTTCAACTTGATGTAATACTTCACATCCATAATTTTTGAAAGGAAACTATAATCATTTTGTATAATGTTTTCCTGCAGATGCATTATATAAGAGTAGTGAAACAATTGTTTCCTTCTTTAAGTACTATGTTTTTGATAAAGAAATAAAATACATTTGAAAGTGAAAATATAATGAGTATTTATGAGTACCAAGAGCCCTAACACATATTTCTTTTCTATATTTAAGGTGCACATGAGTGATAGATGGAGAAACTTGGAATAATCGCATTGACTAAGGGGATTCATATTTTAGCAAATGATGGGTCCCCTTCTCTTCCTTATGTGTTTAGTTTCAGATATATCTATCTTATTGTTTCTCATAGTTATATCCGAAAATTTATGTGGGTGTAGACAAAAATCACATACATACTACTATTTAATATACCACCAGTATATTGTTTTATATATGGATCTTGAGTAAGAAAGTATTCACCTTTGGTGACTCTACGGATGAAAATTGACATGTATCCCGAGGTCGTGCTAGAGCAAGCGGTGATGTTGAATGTGTGTGGATAATTGTAGGAGGATCAGTGACTAAGATATGGTAGTGTGATCTCCTAGTAGATGAGTTAGAAAATGGGAGATTCAGAGGATATGAAAGGGTAACATAAGTTTCCTATGGTTTGCTTGCCTAACTAGATCTCAATGTTGAACTAGTTTGAAGTTTCCAAATTAACTATGATAAAACTAACAATCTACTACTGATAAAAGGAAACTAATCTAAACAAATCAAAAGACTGAAATATTACAACCACAAACAACAATTTGGTTCTATTCTAAATAATTAAAATATTTCTACAATAAAAATAAACAAGCAAGATAATCCGATGTGGTTATTCACTTGTGTTGAGTGTATTGAAACTAAACTAACTCAATATAAGAAATTTTCAAAATGATATATGATATGTAGACAACCTCCTATAGATATTCTCTCCTTCAGATCCATAGGGATGGGAAGAAGAGGATCTGTCACTGGGAGCTGCTATTAATGATTTAAACCCTCTTGAAAATTAACTAATTACTTGCAAATGAAAGTAAATTGATTTCTCCTCTATTTGATATGATGTAACAATGATAAATTATAGAAATGAAGGAAATTAAATAAAAAATCCAACATAGATTTCACATAATAGAGGTAAATCTAGCTATGTGATGACTATCCTTTCCTTCTCTATGTGTCCATATGAGTCCAAGAAATTGGGAATACAATGGTAATAGTAGTAGAAGGTGATTGAGAAATGGCAGATTAAAGGAATTCTGGTTGCAATGAAAGTGGGAGATGGATAACACAAGTGAACAAAGCATTGCTATGTAATTTTTAGCAGGATTTTGGCAGTAATAATATGCAAGAAACACAAAATTCTCAAGCCATTTTTGAATACAAGCATTGAATATATAAGAATTGGTTGGGATGTTCCTTCATGCAGAAGGTAGCCTTGGAGTGCCAAATCATTGGGTGAAGAGGCAGTTCAAACTAAATAAATTTATTTAAAAATAGATGAGGGAAGGAATGCCATGCAATCAAGACTAGTTTTAGGTAATTTGGTTCACAAACGCACCCTAGAAGTCAAGTTAAGTGAAATCAAGCATGTTAAAATCAATCATAAATAATTATGGAAAAAGCACGTAGGACCAACACTCTTCCTAGGTTGTGGTTTTAGAACCACCACCCAAGAAGGGAGGCCATCCTAACACTAAAGGCCAAAACATGCACAAAAATGGTCGGGAAGCTGGAAGAAAGCGTGGAAAAGCTAAGGATGTCTAGGCTATAAATATGTACAATGAATGGATTTAGGAACTTGAACACCTTCTAAAAGGACATCAATCATCATTAAGGACTTTTGTAACCATTTTTGACAATGTAGCAAATGCAATTTTGGGTGCGTCAATGACCCATTCCCTAGTCTATCCACTTATTTAGTTAGTTTCTATTGCTTTTATCTTTCACACTTATCACTCATACACCTAGTTCTTGTCAGATCACATGGATCCCTGTCAGTTAGTCTCGACTCATTTGTCATCATTTATCTATGGACACTAGTGCCCAAGAACTCCTATCCATCCAGGTGATTGTGCCCGTTTTATGTTTGATCTTATTTTTGACATTTAATCTTGGTATTATAAGTTTTCTCACTCATTTCCCGAGGTGCTAGTTCATATGTCTTGTCATTAGTTTTGAAATTCAAGTAAGACATCCCTAAATAAAAACAACATGCATGTCATTAATGGCAAGGATGATTTATATCAAGGAATATATATCTACATATCAAAGGGATGACATCTTGGGCTCATTATTCTACACAAAAACTACATAAGAAGGGGATTTCATCTTTTCCATCCATAAATTTTCATTTTATCTAGCTACCGCACATTATCTTGGTGTTGTTGGAGGGAGGGAGACCCATGAGTACTTTCACACACTAAATAACATAAAACTACGGTGGGTATGAGATGTAGTGCAAAACTCATTCGTAAGCTCACTAGTTGTGATTGAGGACAATCTAACCCCTCATTTGTCATCTTTATTTGTTGGATTGATGTATTTTTTAGGGTTTTGCATTAGAATATTTGTGTGCAAGTTCACATGTACCTTGGTGATCAAGTGTGGCATATAAGCAATGATAGGTGAACAAGTATGAAACCCTAGTGACGATATTGGAACTAGGTTCTAACCTTTCTACAGACTCCAATACCACCACAAAGCTCTTGGGTGCACTATAGGGACCCTTGTTCTTTCCTAGGAACCCATGTCTAAGTATTTCCACCTCCTATGAAGTTTTTTGAGGTTCGTTTTGACGGTGTTTTTGTCTATTTCATCACATTCTTAAGACCAGGAATACTTTAGGATAATTAAAATCAAGCTATGTGCCCAATCTCTTCCATTTTATTTAATAACTAAGATTGGACAAATTGCCTAGCATATGTATTTCATTGTATGTCATTTATAGAAGAAATTGGTTTCATATTTTAATAAAATAAATATATATTTTATTATAACATTTTGGTGAACCCGTATCTTATAAATCATTTCCCTATGATCCATTAAACCCTTAATGGCTAAGACTAACTCTTCTTCTCCTACCCAATAATCACCTTAATGGGAGTATGATGTAATGCCACTTCTCTTCAACACTAAATGAACCATGATTATCTTTTCCGAATTGTTATAATCGTAAACCTTGCTGCTTTATTCTAATTAGCATACTAATAAGATGTGCGGGAATCATGACTCCATTGTGTTTTGGTTATTATTATTTTAACTATATGTTGTATTGTGGACCCTGATGGGCATTTAAGGATAAAACAATTAGCTAGAATGGTTGCATTGTCGTAATTTGATTGTGATAGCATTACTCTTCGATATTGTTTTGTTGTATTTGGTTTATCTCTGTGACTGGACACATAGACACTATTGTGCATTATTACTGGAAGATATTAATAGACAAATGACATTAACACATTGTGATATGGGAATTGAAGGATAGACATTATTGTAACCAAACTGATTAAATTTTGATAGACATTCAATATGGAAGAAAATGATGTGTTGTTAGATAAATATATGTCGATATTTTGAATCATTTCATATTGATTTTATTATGATGTTCAAATTTATTTTTGTGATCTCTTTGATATTGGAGGATTGGTGAAATTGGGAACAAGTGAAATTATTTCTTAAATCGATGATTTAATTGGGTTTTGATCTTAGTTGCAAACTGATGTATGAGTAGAATTGAAATGTTGAAAATTGGAATAATTGTTAAATTACTTGGTCTTAGCAATAGTAGTTATGATATTTGATGTTGAAATTGATAGTTAGATGTAAGTGTTTTATTACTTCGACATCGTTAATATGGCCATGAGGCTAGAGGGGTATTGTGTGTTTTGCAGGAAAACATATCACAACAAACAACGGGGGATTGGAGACCAACCACATTAGAATGCTAAATGAATTCAACAAGGGTCACCATGGAAACATGTATTTTTATGTGTGTGTGTTTGAATTGTTGTTAGGGGGTTCCCATGGGGGGAATCACCTCCAATTGTGACCAAGGGGTTATGTGTTTTCTTTCATTTAGTTTCCTTTATTTAATTTTAGTATGTGAAATTATAGTGATGTGTTCTCCTTTTGTTAATCACTTGATTTATGTCTAGATTAGTAAATTAATTAGTTTACTAAATTAATTAAGAATGGGTCAAAAGAATTCATTTATTATAATTGATGGCTCTTGGATTATGTGTTGTAAGTTGAGTGCTTGTGACCTTGAGTGTTGTACACTCTACCCCTTCATGAAAATTCGGATTTGGCCTTAAGGGCCAATTTTGGAGGCTTGTGGGACAAGTTAAACTTGTCCCACACCTCTTAAATTACTATACCAACCCTACCTATGGGTTAGGGGTAAAAATAGACCCCATTATGTGTTTTGGGATGAAAAAAAGGTAAAATATTATTGCACTTTCCTTCTTGAAATTAAATTTTGTCCTTAGGGGGTGTGGGCTTGGATTGTGTGTGTAAGTAACTTTTCATTTCTCTCACCCACCAATTTATGGTGCATTGGGGTTGAGGTTTGACTTGTGAGGTGGAGTTGAGGATGAGTGATGTGGCATCCTACATGGAACCACCTCACCCTCCTCTCTCCCTTTTCTATTTATTCAAGTTCTTTTTCTTGTTTGGGGGTTACTTCATTCTTTTGTGCTCTTGAATTTTTGGGAGTTAGTGGATTTTGGAGGGCTTGGGTTGAAAGAAGGTTGTAGATTGACTCTTGGAACAAGATCTACCATGGAAAGGTAGGAGCTTTACTCTTGCTTAATTTTTTATTGTATTGTATGTATATGAGCTTGTTTGAATGTTTTGTTATGCTTTTTGGGTGTTTGGGTAGATTTCCTAAGTGTTGGGTAGGAGGAGGACTATGGGGAGAATTCATATAGGGAGGTATAAGAGTTTATTTCATGTTTTGAAGTGAGTTTGAGTTGGGTGCCCCACCTTGGACAAGGAATGCTTCTATTTCTTACTTGCTTGTTTATGAGGGAGGCATAAGAGAATGAGGGAGGCATAAGAGTATGTGGGAGGCATAAGAGTGTGGGGTTTTGAGATATGTGTTGGAGGATTTTAAGGTGGGCACCCATTTCCCATTTGGAGGTATAAGTGGCCTCCCCATAGTTTCTTGCTCCTTTGGCTCTTCATTTAGAAGCCTTTTATATTTGTTGTTTTCCTTCTTATGTTTGTAGTTTGATTTGGTTGTGTTATGGAATGGTTGTAAAATATTTGTATTGTGATGTGGAAGCTTGTTTTGTTGCCATGAGTTGGATTGATCCTTTCATTGCAATGTGGTTGGGGCTCAGGGGCCAATGAGGAGGATAGCTTCTTCTCCTAATTAGTTATTAGTTCGGTTGAGAGTGTTGCCTCTCCCCCCTTTTGTTGTGATCAAATGAAGCTTGGTGGAGTTCAATGGAACAAGTGCTCTTGTTGGGAAAATACATGAGGAGTTGTAGCTTGTGCTATTATGATTCTAAAACTTGTAAATGGCACTAATAGTATATTGGATGTAATTTTATTCATTGGTTAAACCCTTGTAAATTGTTTATTTTGATTTACATTACTTCATATGAATGTGAACTTGTAATGATCTTGTAATGGAAATTAAGCTCTCACAAATCAAAGTTTGTGTTTAGGAGTTGCATTACAAATGTATTTATTCTTAAAGGCTAGAGCTCTTGGATGGGAAATAAATATTGATTATTTGCATTATTAAACCCTTGCTTACTTGAATATTGAAATAAATTTCATTTAAGAGTGGTTTATTTTTCCCTTACCCAACTAAATGTGTAAGAAGGAATAAATAGAATGGATTTATTTATATAATTTCCTCCTTTTTGCAATAGAAGTTATCCTAATAAAATGAATAAATCAAAATTAATTTGACCCTCTTATATGTTATCTAAATGACCAGGAGTTTGACAATTTGTTTGGGTTAAAGTAAAAACACAATCTCTTACATCTATAAACATCATCATTTATACAATTACATATAAATTCAGTCTATAACCACAACCCATTGCTTATTCATATTACAACCCCTACTTTAAAAGGAAGATGTAATTAATAAATAAATAAATATTATTAGTACATAATAGATCTATTTATTAATAATATAGACCAAATATTTCAAAAAAATAAATTATAATAACATTGCATAACATTAAAACATTATTAATAAATATCAATACTACTTTTAAAAGAAAATAAATACCCATATATATATATATATATATGAGTAAATATATATATTTACATAATAATTATCTATATAAATGCATATGATATATTAGTAATCATTAATAAATCGAATTAATATATTAAAAAAACTAAAATAAAACTTTTAAATCGGTCAAAGTTACTTTTTGCTTGATTAAGTAAATAAATAATTTAAAAACAAAAACAAAAAAAAAAGAATGATATATGCGCCACGGCCCACATGGTATTTTTTTAAATATTTGAAGTTTATTAAATGTTTGGGGGAGGATATATATATATATATATATATATATATATATATATATATATATATATATATATATACACACATACATATACATGAGTAAATATATATATTTACATAATAATTATATATATAAATGCATATGATATATTAGTAATCATTAATAAATCGAATTAATATATTAAAAAAACTAAAATAAAACTTTTAAATCGGTCAAAGTTACTTTTTGCTTGATTAAGTAAATAAATAATTTAAAAACAAAAAACAAAAAGAAAGAATGATATGTGCGTCACGGCCCACATGGTATTTTTTTAAATATTTGAAGTTTATTAAATGTTTGGGGGAGGGTGCCGATGCAGCCCCAACCCATATAATATATGGGGTGGGGAGTGAGGCGGCGCCCCCCCAAATGTTTTTAATCCACTTAACTAAATCAATGACCCCCACTTTATGTCTTTTTTTAGCAAATAGTTCTTTTTTTTTTTTGCCTCTGTGTTTCTCTTACATACGAACCTCTTATATATATGTATATATATATATATATATATATATATGTATGTATGTATATATATATGTATATATATATATATATATATATATATATATATATATATATATATATATATATATATATATATATATGTATATATATATGTATATATATATATATATGTATATATATATATATATATATATATATATATGTGTATATATATATATATATGTATGTATGTATGTATGTATGTGTGTGTGTGTGTGTGTGTATTTGAATCTTGTTTTTGAGTTTTTAATAAATAAAATATATATATAAATATATATATGTACAAGGATTTATTATTATTTTGTGAAATAAATACTTAGGGTTTGGGGTTTTGTCCAAATGGGTATACTCACAAAGTATACACCTTGAATCTACAAGTAAAATACTTCTAATGAATAAATACAAAAGAGAAAACAATACCCACAAAGGGAAAATGAATGGATCCATGTTTTAAGCACAAATTTTCTTCAAGGAGAGCTTCCATGATTTTTTCTCCTCCCTTCTTCCTTAACCTGCAAGTGAAAATAAGAAAATAAGAGAATAGGTCTAAGAAAAGAATATATGAGAACCCATAAGGATTTCTAGGGTTTCTTTACCAAATTTAAATCTAAGGGTTGAGAAAGATTAGATCTAAGGGTGTAGGATGAACCCTACATCACTTAAGTGATGGGGTATTTAATGTGGGAATGTAATAAATAAAATATGTGTGTGTAATGTTAAATGGGGCCTAAGGGGTTAGACCATGTTGTGTACCCTTGACACCTTAGGTATTAAACCATGTTAATTTGATTTATTTTTTTAAACTAGGAGATTATTAATCTTACCTAATAAAATTTTGAATTTAATTTGGGGCCATTCAATAAATAGAATTAATAAGACCCTTGGGGATAAATAGCAAAGAGTAAAATGGATTAATATTTGAAGTAAGCAATGAAACTTAATAAGGGAAATTAAATCGAAATATTTTAATAGGGTTGGGTCAATAGTAACTAATTATTATTTTAGTCCCGATAACCTTGAAATTGTTTAAAATTGTATACCAGGTTTTAATTGAAAATTTGGCTAAGGCCATCGAACCTTTCAAAAAAAAATTCCATAATTTTTCATAATTTGCTATCGGGTTTAGCATGGGTTTGAGTGGGAAAAATGTGGGCGTTACACTTTGTATCAGAACCATGGGTTCAACACTTGGACCTTGGGCCGACATTAAAACCTAAAAAATAGTTAACAAAATTTGAACCTTCATGATTAAAATAATAATAAAGTAATAAAGTTGTTTGAATTGTTGTACTTACTTAGTGGCGTTTTGTTGAACCCGGGTAACTAAAAAATGTTAAATTAAATCGGTATTCTTACAAACTTCTGGTATATCAGAAACTCAATTCACTTACTAAGATGTTGTTTAAAGAGTCCTAACTCTTGCTTTGGTTGTATGATGTGATAAAACCTTTGAGACCCTTCCTCATTGGAATTATAAATTGTATGGCGTGATTCTTGTGGTTAGACATTAGTGATTGTGTTTAGGGGTCAGGAAGAGTAAATTAGAAGTTGTTTAGTCATCTAAAGCTCCCATTTTTCCTTTAATGGTTAGATGAGTTAGTTTTGGTTGCTTGCTTTGGCGACTTAATCCCTGTATGAGTAAGTGGATATTAGGTCTTGGTGTCGCTTTTGATCCAACTTTGTGTATGTGTTATTAGAATGGAGCTCGAGGTATAGTACCCCTATTGGTAGCCATGAAGGGCTGCAAAGTGACTATGATGTTGAATTCTATATTTTATATTTGTAAACTTGTGTTATTTTATCAAGGACCAACATCTTATTTTATGATTGGATTGAGAATCTCTGAGACTCTTTTAGTTATTTATATTTTTGCAAGAATTTTCAGACATTGCATAGATTGAGGGCCATGGACGTGTCTATGCTTTGGGAGTAGACATCCTCGGGACTACCTACCATGATTTATACATAGTAGTTTGATTACAGGGATAGTCATTGAGCCACCGAATCTTGTCATGAGTTGGGTGTATGAGCATATCACCCATATGGGAGAGGTGTAGAGGTAGAGGATCCGGGGCCATCAATAGCCTCACCCGGCCGGTGGCCTCTTTGACCACTATAGACATGGAGGCTGCTCCTTATCAGGCCATGGCAGGGGTATGGGGAGAGGAGACTATTACGTTGATTGCTTTCAGAATACTAGTCAGTTGATAGACAGGGCGGGGAAGTTGGAGATCCACCCCTTTGATAGAGTACCACAGCAGATTCGGCATCCCCTATAGTGACATGCTTCTCTCGGTGGGGCCGGTGTATAGATATATTCGTGAGGCTCGGGGAGGTCCTAAAGGCGGGGTTGGACTATTATTACTCCGGTGTTCCTATTGTGGCCAGGAGGGTGGTACGTGCTCAAGGGAGAGCCGATGCTCCTTAGGCACATTTACTTCAGATTGGCGTCGGTCCCACCCATGCGGTGATAATCCCATTGGCGTAGACTCGATTCTAAGGAGTTCACCTGGGGAGAGACAGAGGAGGAGAGAGGAGATGAAGATCAGTGAGACGGGTGGGGGAGATGATAGTGATCCTAAGTGCATGGCACTTAGGATATCGTACAGCAAGAGGGCAGAGCGGAGTGTAGAGAGGGTGACTCTGGTCTCAGAGGTGTTGCTCTCTCAGGACTTAGGTGGAGATGGCGAGTCCGTTGTAGGCCATCACATTACCCCATATGTGGGAGAGGGACACCAGCCAGTGGTGGCGTTAGTGGAAGGTGTGGGTCCTAGAGATCCTTCTTGGAGGCTCGAAGATCCAGTGAGTTTTCACTCTTTTCTTGACATTTGTTTTAGTTTAGTTGTTATTTCTTTTTATTTTGTTTACTCTTGGTTTTATTTTTTGATTGTTTTCTAACTTGTTTTCTCCTTTGTTTGCAGCAACTGTTGATGAGTGGCAAGACTTGATTCATTGAGTATGTACCAATACCCTATTGTTCCCCTCGGAGAAGAATCATGCTTGAGCTTTCCGTGGACGTGGGGGAGCCTTCAAGAAGCCGGTAGGCATGCTGATGTTTTTTCCTCTGTCTGGCATGCGGCGAAGATCATGACTTCTCTCCGCACTGAGGTAGCTGGGTATACGATGGTCGAGCACTTGATGAGGAGGATTCATTCTCATAATGAGACGGTAGCCACTGGTCATGACCACGAGCCCTCAGTGCATTGAGTGCCGGCGTAGCCAGGCGTGGTCATGCACCCTTTGAGGGATCTCGAAGGGATTGAGAGGCCATTTTTGTAACATTTTTTCAGATATCTATATGAGTGTTTTTGTACTTTTCGGGGTCATTGAGTGTTTTGACCATTCCTAATGCATGATGGCATTGTATAAGAACCTTGATTTTTTTTATATATATATATATATATATATCTCTTTTACATTACGAGACACTCTTTGGCACCTAGAATTTTGTGACTCGTTTCCACATATGTAATCGGATGTTTTTAGAATATTTGTTTTCATGTTTTTTAGAATGTATGCGATGGATAACAAATGATAGTAAACAGAATGTTTTACTTTATATTTTTTTGTAATGCTGATATGAGATGATACTAACATATGGTAGTGCTGAAATTTTGAACTCTTTAGGCAACGTCTGTAATTTCTTCTTATGTTGACAAAACGTGATGAATGTATAGTGATAAAGAGATGAATTTTCCCCATTCCTAACTCCATGCAACCAGTAAGATGTGAGGGCTCTACACAAAGAGTTTGAAGGGCACAAATTGTATGAGTTTGAGTGAATGGAACGATGAGAGAAAAACAAACAAATAATAGAAATGAAACATAGACCTACACATCTACCCTACTCAGAACTACTACCAAGATTAGATGGCCACTTACTTTCAAGATTATCTAGACTTAGATTCATAAATGGAAACCTGGTTGAAAAAATTTGGTTTTGAGGATTTAATCTTTTTGGAATTTGAATATTTTTTTCTCTTGATAGAATTTGATTTGTGCTT
The DNA here is from genome assembly GCA_018340775.1 of Taxus wallichiana var. yunnanensis. Lineage (NCBI taxonomy): Eukaryota > Viridiplantae > Streptophyta > Pinopsida > Cupressales > Taxaceae > Taxus > Taxus wallichiana. Next base: position 1,034,743,966 of record CM031239.1, on the reverse strand, counting down.
CCAAAGCATACCAAGTTTTGTTAATTTTTTGAATGGACCCCTAAAATCCTACCTCATGCCACTAGTAAGAAGCATGGGTTTGTCACCAAAGGAAATATATAGGAAAGTAACTTCTTTCCTTTCCCAACCTCACACCACTAGTAAGAGATGTGGGCTTATCACCGAAGGTTGATGGCGCAAAGAAGTGTGTAAAATAAAATATTCTATTTGCTTGGTGCTTTTGATTTCATTTGATTTTGACATTTCTGATCTATGACTTTGGGATATCCTTTCATTCAAAGAGATTTAAGAGGGATATATGTGACATGAAGAAGCTTCTAGAACAGACCGTAGGCAAGGACAACTTCACCTAGTAGAAAGAAAGAGTAAAGTGAAGTATGCACGGGCCACGAGTATGGTTTTCGTCAATACTTGTTTTTCAAACTTGATGAGAAGATTTGAAAATATTTGATGATGTTTGGAGAGATGTGATTTGAATGCTTTTGCCAATATTTTCAGAAATTTGTAACAGATTGCTTAAGAGTAAGCTCTGGACTACCATTTTTATGAAATGAATGGAAAAAATGAAGCAAGCTAAAGAACTAATGCAATGTAGTTAGATATAATGTACAAGTGGTGATTTTGATTTCTTATGCATAAAAATGTTTAAGATGTAAGGAATTGATAGATTCACAAAATTCCTCACCTTCTAGTGTGCACAAGAGATATGCACCATTTCGTATTCTTTCATGACTAAGACAGGCCCAACCACTTGGGCCGGAACTTCCTTCCTTCCTTGGTTTTTTTCTTTTTGATCCACTGTCTAGTCTTAGAACTAGATCTCCCTCATATATTTCTCATTCATAGACTTTTTTGTTGTACTACTTTGGAAAATCCGGTCAGCATAGGCTCTTTGCCTTTGTTTAGCATTTAACCTGACCTCATCAAGGCTTTCTAGTTGACATAGGTGTGCCTCCCTATAAGCTTCTTCATCCATAATCCTTTGTAATGAGATGCGGAGACTGCGTATTTCAACCACAAGTGGGAGAACTGCTTCTACCCCAAATACTAGCAAAAAAGGGATTTCCTCGGTTGGTGTTCTTATTGAGGTTTGATGGGCCCACAAGGCCGGATATAGTTTTAAGTGCCAATCTCACTTGTTCTTCTTGACCATTTTGAGGAGAATAGCTTTTAACATTTTGTTTGTCGCTTCAGCCTACCCATTAGCTTGAGGGTAGTAAAGAGAGGCCGTGTGATGGTTTATCTTGAAATTTCTACATAACTCATGGACTTCATCATTTTTAAAGAATGTTCCATTATCTGAGATAATGACTTATGGGACACCATACCTGCAAATGATTTGATTTAGAATGAATTTGGCAATTGCAAACTGAAAGTACGGTGGTGAGAGGCATGGCCTCCACCCATTTAGTAAAATATTTGATAGCTGTAATTATAAAATTATGGTCATCGGTTGATGAGGGAGAGAACTTCCCCATCAAGTCTAGACCCCTCGTGGAGAAGGGCTACGGGGTGCATTTATTGGGCGGAGGATTGTCTTTGGCATGTGAATCTCGTGAGAGAATTATTGGCATTTGTTGCACTTACGGATAAATTCCACTGAATCATGCTCGAGAGTGGGCCAAAAATAGCCCATCCGATGTTTTTGTGAGCAATGATGGCGTGACCACCGAAGTGGCCTCCACATATCCCACTATGGGATTCATAAAGAATGTTCTTGGACTCTTCTATGTCGAAGCATCTTAGAAGCATGCCATCGAAGGCTTTGCGATTGAGTACTTGTTCTAAAACAACATAATTAGTGGTAATAATGCGTAACCACCTTCTTTGTTGTGATGTGGCACCTTCCAGGGTATGTGTGGTCTATGATAAAATTGATGATATTAGTGTACCAAGGACATGTAGAGATGGGGGGCCTGGTTTTGATGAAGTATACACACTCATCAAGAAAGTCCAAATTTACCAGATTGCCTCCATCTAGTGGATTGTCAGCTAACCAGTCTGTAATGATTTGTCCCTTAACGAATTTTTGGTTTACGAATGTTAACTCAAATTCTCCCATTAAGGTTATGAAACGCCCAACCTTTTTAGACAAAGATCCTTGTGTGAGAAATGTTCGTAAATGATCTATCTTTACAATGACCCTTGTTTCTTGGTTTAACATGTAATGTCTTAAACATTTTGTTGTAAAGACTATCGCAAGGCATTCTCTCTCTGTCTGTGTGTAACGTGTTTCAGTAATTGAGTAACATTCGACTAATGAAATAGACCGCATGTTCTTGTTTATCATTGTCTTCTTGAGCCAGCATGTAGGCTAACGAGACATGAGTAGCTCGTGAGTATAGGATCAGAGGGCGATCTGGTTTGGGAGGCATTAGTGTGGGTGGAGACAACAAGATGCATTTAACTTCTTCAAAGGCCTCGTTGCATTCTTAAGTCCAATACATGTTATAATCTTTCTTTAATAGATTGTTGATTGGATGAATGGAAAAACTTAAATCGGGATGAGTCTTTGGTTTGCACCTAGTTTCCCAAGAAATGACTTGATTCTAGACTTATCGATGGTGGGATCATTTTGAGAACAACCTATATTTTGGTTGGATCAACATCAATCCCTCGTGAAGATATAATGTAGCTTAGGAGTTTGCCTCTTGTCACACCAAACACGCACTTCTCGGGTTTAATGTGACGCCATATTCAATTAGTCATGATAGGATGATACGGAGCACTTCCAGGATGATCACAACATTTCTTGGCCTTAGCCAACAAGTCATCCACATAGGATTCCAAAATCTTATGGATAATATTGTGGAATATTTATGTCATTGCTCATTGATACGTAGCGCCGGAATTCTTAAGACCAAATGGCATGATAAGCGGAGCAATAAGTTCCGGAGGAGTTATGAATGTAGTTTTGGCTTGATCTTGTTTAGATATTTTGATCGATTATACCACGAGAACCCATCCATGAGGGACAACAGTTCAAATCCAGTTGTTGTGTCAATGATAACATCAATGGATGGTAATGGGAAGTCATCCTTGGGACAAGCTTTGTTAATATCCAAAAATCTATGCAAATGCATATCTTCCCATTATTTTTTAGGACAGGGATGATATTAGATACCCATTGTGAATAGTCAACGAGCTTGATGAATCCCAATTGGAGAAGTTTTATTACTTCCTCTTTTACCATGAGAGCCACTTTTGGCTTCATTGGTCTTGATTTGTTTAATTGGCTTCGCATTTGGTTTAGTGACAAGATTATGTCTGCGACCTATGGTGAAATGCCCGTCATTTCTTTATAATTGAATGTGAAAGCCTTTTGGTGTTTTTGAGGATTTGGGTATGTATTTCTATCTCCTCTAGAGTTAACGAGGATCCCAACTTCAAAATTTTTGGTTCTTCCTCCGTTCTAATGTTTATGTTAATGGTTTCTTCTTTTAAAGAAGTGTTACCTTCTTCAAATTCAGGTGAGGTGGAGGTAGTTCCAAGCTTTCTCCATTTTCTATCTCGTAGATATCAAGATCCTTCTATGGAGGAGACTCTACCATGGGATTTCCAAAGTAGAAAGCGGAATGTGGTATTAGGGAAAGATCAACTATATGGTGAGCAAGGTGTAGCTCCGCATAGGCATTTAGATATTTGAGAGTGACTCTTTCATCGTCAAAGTGATCCATGATAGAAAAATAATCTTCAGATTCTCCATGAGTCAGGAGTGAATTTGTTGATATTTTATGCACTAATGGTTTGGTACAGTGATCTTTGTGAAACTTGTATCTTCCAACTCACTTGTTTGGAGTGAAATGGGAGGTGAGGTTGTTATTGAGTCTGCGAGAAGGTTTTTTTCTCGTGGGATTGCTTCAATTGATATGAATTTAAATCCCTTGCTTAGATCTAATATTGCTATTTTATAGAGTTGTAAATGCTCAGCTCTAGTTTCATATACCTCAGAGACTTGGTTTGCAACTAGTTGTGAGTCTCCTAACACTGTAATGTTATCGGCACCCATTATTTTAGCTAGGATGAGGCCAAGGAGGAGAGCTTTGTAGTCAGCCCTATTGTTTGTAGATTCAAAGTTTAATTTAAAGGTGAAAGGTAGGATCTTTCCCTCAGGTGAAGTAAATATTACTCCTTCCCTGGCTCCAAAGCGACATCTATCTCCATAGAAGTGGAGAGTCCAATATTTGCTTGGAAAAATGTATGTTGGGATATCTGTCGTATCTATTTCCTTTGCTTCAGTTACTTCTAGCATAAAAATTTGTCTCGATGGAAGAGAAGAAATTCCCAGTGTGTCACATACCCATATAATCAAATGGTAGGAGAATTGGTAAGTCTTTCTCTAAAGCAACTCGACAATTTTTTTGGTAGTCCCTAGTGACACTATTTTTATAACATTGGTCTCATTTTTGAGTCTTTGGAATGTCCTCGGATGGATTTGTAGCTTCTAACTTTACGGTGGGTATCAACTCTTCTTTCGGTTTGAATTAATTTGTTTGATGAGTTGGTTTATAGGGAGTTAAAACTTAGAGTGAACGTCCGGTGTTTTCTTCAAATCAGCTAGGTGTATATCGAAGGGTTTTGGGTCACCTTGTGCGATGAATATTTTCCCTATGTGTAGAAATCCTGTCTTGGAATAACGTGGAATGGATTGCCTTCATGCGGTGTATCCATGGCCGACCAAGGATCATATTATAGTTGGTTTCTGGTTTATAATATAAAACTCGGTGAGGACCGTCTTGGGTCCTAAATTAACTGGTAAAACTATGGTTCCAATCAAAGTGGCCTTGAGGCTATCATATCCTCTTAGCGTATTTCACGTTGTGGAACATTTTGTATCTCCATATCCTAACTTTTGAAGAAAAGTGAAGGGGACTATATTAACTATTGTCCCATCATCAACCATTGAACGTTTAACATAATTATTGTAAACCCATACTTGTAAATGTAAAGCTGGGTCACCTCTTCATGTAATTTCAGCATCTGTTGGCATTTTTCTTATATCGAATATAAATTCAGTATCCCTATCTGGCTGCCCCGGAGGATAAACATCAAAGTCTACATGGTTTACTTGTGTTTCTAGAGGAGGAGTGATGTTGATTAAATGACTAAGGCCTAATGCTTCTAAGAGGGAAGCCTTATGGGTGGGAGAGTTTTTTAACAAATCCAAGAAGGAGATATGAGAGAAGCTTTTATTTAAATTGTTAATTAAATCATAGGTGCCTATGAGTTTTACCAATGTTTGTTGATTTGTTGTCTTGTTCTAATGGATAACTTGGAGTAGGTTGAGAAGAATAATCCCGTGTTCTTGTTATGGTTTCTATGGGTAGTTCGGTGTCTAACTCTACCAAAACAACTATCTTGGTTTTGGGGCGAGTTCCTAGTTGGGGTGAAACTAGTGGATTTAATGAGGTTGAAGCTTCATGATCATTGTCTCCTATTATGGCACCCTTGTTTGTTCCATTAGAATCTAGCCTATTATTGTTAGAATGGTTTGGGAGAGGATCATTAAATATCTTGAGGGGTGCATTTTGAGGGTAAACTTCCCCTGCATAAGTTTTTGCATGGGTACTACAAAATTTTCTACAAACATATCTATACAGAGTTGTTTTTGATCTTTTGGCAAACGCTGCATGAATTTATTGTATTCACAAAAGTCTTAGTATCATGGCCTTGAATCTTGTGGAAGCTATAATATAAATTGGGATTATAATTTCAAGTCTATTTATTTATAACTTTGTTGTGGCCCGAAATTTCGATAAGGTTCTTTGGTTGTTAGAGTTAAAATTTTGACGTTGTTTCCTTTGGTTTTGACTCGATATCTATTTGGGTTTCAATGTGGACTTTGTGTTTGGATTTTTCATTGTTGTTTTTGTTGTCGTGGTGGACGATTAAAATTCACTGCATTGATTATTAGAGTAAAATTGTTATTTCACTGATTATTAGTAGGTGGTGAAATGTTTACAACATTTTCCCTTTTAAATTGGTCAGTTACTCCATCTGTTGTGACTCTGCGGTTCTTGTTAAGGATTTTAGGTCCTTGATTAGTGTTCCCGGTATTAGGATAGGCCGCAGTGTTTTGATTGGGAGTGGTTAATCTCCCATTCGTCCAATATGTCTTACAACCACTATCTATCATTTCTTGGTCGATTCGGAGAGCACTCTCAATTAATTCATCGTAAGTTCTTAGTGGGAACTTCTAGACTTCTTCCTTTATCTCTCTATTGAGAGAATTAAGGAATAAATCACATAGTTCCATTTTATCCATGTTTGGAGCCCTTGCTGATGAGTGGAGGACCATATGCCACCTTTGAATAAAATGAGTAGTGGATTCATTATGTTCTTGTTTAATATGCAAGAACTCCATGATTCCCGTTCTTAACAATTTGTTCATGTCAAAAGCTTTGATGAACTCTGACACGAGTTGTTTAAATGACTGTATCGAGGCTTCAGGTATTTTGTAATACCAATCAAGGGTAATACCTTCTAAGGTCTTAAGGAATATTTTAGCAACAACCCCGTCACAAGGGAGTAATTCCCGTATGGCTGTGGGATAGGCCTTAATGTGTGTGTTTAGATCCCCTTCCCCTTTATATTTGGGCAGATTAGGAAGAGGTCTTGGAATCCCCTTTATATTTGGGTAGATTGGGAAGAGGTCTTGGAATCCCCTTCCCTACCACATAGGCCTCAACCATCGATGGCGCTTGTTGAGGGGGTGGAGGTGGAATGGGTTGTTGATATGGTATAACATATGCATTTGTAGGGACATAGGGGAATCCCTATGGTTGAACGAACATCCCGAGAGAAGAGAACATGTCTCCTTGTGGTGATTTTGAATAAATGTTTAGGTAAGGAGGAGCATTGTTCTAGTATGGGTTGTTTGGTGCCAAGTAGGGAGGTTTCATGTTTTTACAAGACGGCATTTTAAAATGCGAGTCTAGTTGGTGTTTGTTGTGGGTAACTATAAGGGTTTTGAGGAGGCATGCCTAACATGCTTGTTCATGTAAGGAGGTCAACCTGACTAGGGTGAGGCGAAGGGTTGGGGATTCCTGTTTGCCCAAAATATAAATTTTGGTTTGCTTGAGCAAGTTCCGGCCCTCTAACCTTTTCAACTAAGGCTGAAATGACCTCTATTGGTGAAGACACAATGTTTTTCCTTAAGGGTTTATTATATCACTTGAGGTTGCAAAGGGGTATGATACCCTACTATGAATTGATCGTTACCCCACCAAGCTTCACCGAGGTATTTCCCATAGGTGGAAGAATGGGGGTGTTTTCTGGAATAGGGTATCGCCGTATTTGTAAACTCCTATAGGTGGATACATATTTGGAAGCATTGTTCAGTTTTAGAGAAGCGTAATAAGTACTCCTCATCCAAAAAGGGGAATGGGTTTGACTGTCTCTTGATCTATGGTCTGAACAAGACCCAAGGAGATGAAGTGGATTCTCCAGTAAATTTCATATTATTAGAGCCTAAAGGCTCACATTTGTTGTGTTTGTGCAAACTGATCAAACTTCTCAATTCAGAACGAATAACTTGAGCTGGTTCTTTGAGGGGGAGTTTGAGAAGACAAGTAATTAATTGAATAGTTATCATCCCATGTAGAAAGTGAGGGTGATAGTTGTCTATTTGTTTGACTATAGTTTACTTCAAGACCTGAGAGAGGTCTGCCATATGCATCGTATCCCGACATATTCGGGGGGTATATGAATACCCATGAGAATAATGGGAAAGAGCAAAGGTGGATGAAAGAAATGAAAAATAAAAGAGGAAGAACTATTTGTTCACGTTGGGTTCACCAATTTTGTACGATGGAAAAGTGACATGCGAGGATGATAATCGGCAAGTGACCTTCCCCATACCCGACCTCCCGAGGTCATGCTGAGATAGCCAGTGGTTTGAAATGTAGGTGACTTAGATGAAGTCATAGCCGGGATTATGGTTAATTTTCTATGATAGAAAAGCTATAGGTGAGGATGAGAATCGACAAGCAACTTTCCTAAAGCTAACTATGGGAGGATCAGTGACTAAGATTTGGTAGTGTGATCTCCTTGTAGTTGGAATGAGAAAGGGGAGATTTAGAGGCTATGAACGGGTAGCGTAAATTCCCTATGGTTTATCCTCCTAACTATAATTTAAGCATTTAATCTAGTTTGAAAACTTCAAATTAACTTAAATTGATAGTAACAATTTATACTCTTTTGTTGAAAAGGAAACTACTCTAAACAAAATATACGATTAAAACGTTATAATTACAAACAATAATTAAACTACTTTTATACTAAAACTAAACAAGCGAGATAACTCTGTGTGGTTATTCACCTATGTAGATGTGTGAATCTAGATAAAAGACAACTAATTAATTTAATTGAAAACATTCAATCCTACCTCGAAGTTAGGAATGAATCGAGTTTCTCATAAACTATCATTCCCACATGACTTCCCGGTAATATTGAAAATGAGCTTAAGCTGAAATAAAATAATTCACTACTCTATTTGATACGTTGTAACTAGAAATTTGATAGCTCAAACCTGGAATTTATGGAAAGTGGTCAATCCAGTTGTGTGTGATTTCGTCCCCTCAGTGTGATCTCCTCATTCCTTTGTGTTCTCGTGAATCCAGAAAAGCGTGTATATGATAGTATCAATAGAAGATGGTATTCGAAAAATGGCATCTTTGGATATAGACCGAATACAATGCGAGTTGGAGAGGGATAACACAAGTGAACAGAGCTTGACTATGTAATTCCTAGCAGGATTTATTGTAGGAATACAATGCAAATGTACCAAGAGTTTTAGAATTTATCCTTGTGATAAAATAAAACCTGTAACTTTAATGGATTCTAGTTTAGAAATGAAGCTATTGTATGCTAAACTGATTGTATGGAGTAGCAATGGAACAAGAATGAAACAAGAACATTAAATGACCTCTAAAAGACCAACAATGGAGGAAAAACATGAAATTGATAAAACTCTAAGTAGGAAATTCAAAGACTAAATGATAGAATTGAGAAGATGAGGAGCCATTTTCTTGAAAACAAGTCAAGCTATTTATAACCAATGCATTTACGCAGGGTAACTCCCAATTGAACTCTTTTACTATAAACAATGGAAAAACACTATTACCAGGGAACCAAAAACATTAATGCAAGCCAAAGTGGTTGAAGAAAGCATGTAAAATTGAAGATTTAAGTTTGACGTGATCGTCGAAAGAATCTGGAAAATGCGTACAGAACCGCGCCTGTGCGGAGGTGGCGAAGCGGGACCACCGCCCTATCACGGGTGGCGAGTCATGGGGATCGCCGCTTAGGTAGGCGGAGGTTTCATCACTGAATACTAAAATGTAGGAAAACAAGGGGGAAAGGAAAAAACAAAGCATGCGGAGGCTAAGCGGGGCACGTGGGATACAAACGTATACTTGGCAAGCCCTTCTAGATTCTGAACACCTTGCAAGGAGACCTATATCATCATTGGGGTATGTGTAACATCATTTCGGCGAGTGTAGTACCACGATATTTTGGGTATGTACAATGCCCCACCTTCGACAAGGAATGCTTGCATTTCTTAATTTCTTGTTTATCGGGAGGCATAAGAGAATGAGGGAGGCATAAGAGTATGTGGGAGGCATAAGAGGTGCTTGTTAGTGCAGAATTGTAACACCCCCAAATGGCCTAAGTGTGAGAGGGTAATTCGGTGTGATTGCACAACATGGGATTATATCTCAAGTCGTGGGACTTGCGAAACAATGAGATGGCCCTCACGGAGAAAGTCGGTTCTTGGTTCCTAATCTACCTACCACAAGCTACTCCAAAGGCGGTAAAAACCTAACTAATCCTAATCTAACCATTCCAAGGGGATAAGGAAAGAGGGGGTGAAAGAGCCTACACTAAGTGGTGATACACCGAAAAGAAGTGGTTAATCACGGACCCAAAATTCTGAAGTGGAGAGAGGTGAGCAGAGGAGAGGTTGGACAGATGCACCACAGACAAAAGATAAATGCCACACACACACCACTTCATGACCCATTAAGCACGGCTCCAGAACCTATAGCAAACATCGAATATGCACATTATACCCTACTGATGAGAGGTAAGAAGAGACGATAAAATGAGCCAAGGATGGAGAGATGCATCGTGAAATAGTTTCTATTGCTCGAAAAGTTACATGTTACATCATCAATGAGAAATAGGTAAGGAAATGTTGTTACAGATCCACGAGAGAAGGCTTAGACTCCACATTCTACCCTAAAGAATAAAGAGAAGGGGGGTAGTAGAGAAAAGATGAACAAATGTTTTAAAATTCCCCTCCTTTACAATATATAGAAGAATGAGAGAGAAAGAGAGAGGGAAAATTGAAATCTCCTCCTAAATTCTAACCACCAAACATCAATGCCCACCATGAATCAACCCACAATCTTTCAAGTCTGGTTCCCTATGTCTGTTCGACATGTTGAAGAAGGAAGAACGACGGATCGAATAAAATTAGATATGGGAGAACTGAAACAATTGTATTTTGCATTAAAGGCCTGAAAAGTGTTTTCCCATTTTCACCCACCTAACCTTGTCAAAATTAAATTTTCAGGCTTTCATGGCATAGACGAGGTTGAGACCTTTCCAACGATGCCAAATTTTTTGAATTTCAAGCACTGGATCAAAACATATGTCTATTTGAATGTTTTGAGTCGGGTCCATACAAAAAATGGTGAAAACCAATTACCAAAACTGGTCGCATGGGAGAAAAATTCACTTTATGCCTTTTGGTACAAAAATACAAAATGCAAAAATTCCCCGTAGCCTTGCAATTCATTTTTTGTGAAAAAATCATCTTTGGGCCCGACGGTCCAAATTTTCCATTTGGGTAAAAATTTTCTCCAAGGCTCGCCTCCCGCATGCAATTGAGGCTTGACACATGGCTCCTTTGGTATCAGTGGAGGTGTGGCTCATTTTTTCACTTTGCGCCTTCTCAAGGAAAAAATTCAAATTTCCTCCCGCATTCCCACTTTGAATTTTCAACATGGACATGTGGCAAGCTGATGCGTGTTTAGGAACCGCCTCTCGGATTCTATTTTTAAATTTATGTTAAAGAGATACATGGCACCTTCCGTGGCTTGCTCTGTTTCCTTGTTTTTTGGTTAAGTCCTTTTTTTTCTTGGCAGGGCCATAAGTCTGACCCTAGACACGTGGAGGTTTGGTGCTTGTTTGAAAGCCCACTCCAAATTTTACTTTTGAAGTAGTGTCATGCTGACACTTGGCAGATTCCACCGGCTTGACTGTAATTTAACTATTCAACCTTGATTCTATCTTTTTTGGACCTCGGACACGTGGCGAGCCCATGCTCATTTGAGTCTTTACTTTGGGTCATGCCTTTAAATTTGCGCTGATGCAACATGTGTCATCATCTGGTGGCTCTCTATACTATGTCATTTTGGGCCCACTCCTTTTTTGGTCCCTAGATACATGGAGGCCTAGTGCATGTTTGAGTCTCGCCCTTAGGATTTATCTTTGAAGTTGCGCCATTGAGACACTTGGTAGCTTCCACTAACTCTTCCATACTTATCCAATTTAGGCTCACTCTGAATCATTTGTGAATCCCGTTTCCTTTGAGCCTTTCCCTGTTCCTCTCCTTTGAGTCTCGAGCTTTTCTTTGACACCGTGTGTGGCCCTTCCTAGACCTTGTTACTCCATTGTCGAGTCCATCTGTTGCCTAATTGTTAGATTTGAATGTGATTTCTTAGATTTATTCTGTTGGGGGTCGTGTTTGACCAATTTTACCTAGAGGGAAAAATTGGGATAACAATTTGGTGACTCACGGGGACATCTGCCTACTAGATGAAGGGACTAGTAGCCTTGAAGCATCCATTGGGTGTGGAGTCAAGAATAATAGCCTGATACTGATCCTTTTTGCTTTGAAACTTTTCCCGAGTGCTGCATCTGCTGACCTCGGCTCGCCCCCATTGGGCTTTACCGGTCCACGGTAATGGGTATCTTGAATCGACTTTAGCTACTCTATATTTGTGTTTAATTTGAAACTAGTAACTGTTACAGGAAATTATGGGTCTCTCTATCGTCAATATGGAAGGGCTTGGCCTCTGCACCTCTGGAACAATGCAAACAAAACTTATGTACAAAGATAAAAATCATACATGCCTCAAATGAGACATGCAGAGTGTGCACAAGCACTTCTTGTTCGAAAACAAAATCTAATCCTACTCCTATACTAACTAGAGAGAAATAAAATCTTAAACAAAACCTATTACAAGCGGGAGAAATAGCTTCCTTTTCTCAAAAGGGGTAGCCATGTAAATGGTTTATCACTAAATATGGTTGCTTGGATGAGTGAAAAACTGACTTTAAGTTGACCCTCCACACATATCATCAAGGTATCAACATTAATGGAAAATACCTCCTCAAGCTGATTGGCATTGGACTCATGGAGGTGTTGATGATGACCCTTTGTACTTTGGTACTCTTCCTCTTACCTTGAATTAGGCATGACTTGTTGCGACTCTCTTGGCTCCAATGAACCCAAGTACTGATTAGGCACAATCGATCCTTTGGATGTGCTGATTGCTCTAAATTTTAGCTCTAAGAATGGAGTCTTCTTTCTAACCTTCCGGGGTGGATGATGTGAGAGGTATGATGACATCCTCTTTCCTTTTCTCTTACTTCTCATGTTAAGAAAATGGAAGATTCATATCTTCCGTCCTTGGATCCAAAGAGTTGTTATGAAGTGCAGGTTGTTGTACTTGAATGTTCTCCTTTATGGCAGCAGGCTCATGTGCTTGGAAGGTGGATGATGGAGGAGCAAATGATGTTATCTCCTTAGGCTCCTCTCCATCAAAGCAATCTTCTAAGTTTGACAGATAATCTACCTCCTTTTTGTCCTATTGCATGTGCTCTACCTCCTCCATGGTGTCCTCTTGATCTGAAAATTGCTCACCATGGTTCCCCTCTTCTTAAAACATGAAGTTTGAAAGCTCAAACTCTTCTTCAACATTAGAGCTTGAAGGGTATGAAGTGGGAGGAAGAACTGAAGGTTTTTCTGTGGCCTGCTCTACACTTGGAGCCTCTCAAACTGTATGGTCTTCCTCCATCATGGGTTCATCAATAAAATCAGGCCCTTGAAATGAAAGCAAACAATCTCCAATGATGCTTTCTTCATTGAGTGGCTTCAACTCTAATTTGATCTCTCCCACTTCTCCTCTTCAATGGGGCTTGGAGCTGATTTCTCCCCTTCTTTAACTGGTTGTGTAACTTGGATTAGATCAGCATTCTCTTGAGACGGGTTGCCATTGTAGATACTACATTCAGAGAAAATAGACTATCGATCTTCTTCTTGTTGTTTTTGTTCCTTCTTTGTTGCAAACTCAACCTCAGCCACCACTGGTTCTTCAACCTTGACCTCCTCTATTGGCTTAACCATCAAGGGGACCTTTGTAAACCCTAATTTAGTAGCCCAACTCTTCAGATTATCTTTCATTTATTCTCTGTTGGGTGCCTCTTTATTTTTTTCTCCTTGAGCTGGATTCTTGAGTCTCTCCCTGACATGGTCTTGGGAATTCAAGAGGAGTGGCAAGTTGGGGTTCAACCAATTTTACTATTGTTTGTGGTGGAGAGGGGAGTGGAACTTCTTGTTTATTTGGAGGAAATGAATGCTTGGGAAGGAAAAGGGAAGAAGAACTGAGGTGGGATTGAAGATTAGGGGATGGAGAAAAGAAATCAACACTTAGGGCAGCAATCGAGGGATTGACTCGTGATACTACTGATATGGTAAAACTTGACAAAGAGAAAATGAAGGGCAGGGAGCTGGTGAGCTTACCCATTGACAAGGTTGTCTTGTGTCCAACTCATAAGGCTCAATATCCTCAATACGCTGTGCAAGTTGAGGTATAACTTCAAACATGAAGTCAAGCTTCTCTTGAGGATCGTAATGTCTTGGAAAAGGGTATCCCCATGGACAAGGTTCCCTGCAACCAATCCTAAGTGCTTTCATTTGTGTTTTATCCTGTCTTTGCACCATGCTAGCCTCCATTATTTGGATCTTCTCCAACAAACCAGCATTCTCCATGTAGTTGTCACCATTGTATGTGTCCCCTTGTTCTTGATAAGCTCCTTGGCCAAAATGGTTTTGACCTTGCTCATATGGGTAAGCATAATGGTTCTGAATTTGATCATAATGCTGATCTGGAGGAGTTGAGAAATGCATTGGAGGTGGACTGCACTGTTGTAGGTGTGAATTCCATGAGGGGAATGAATTCATGATTGCAAAACTTCATGGGATGGAAGAAAATGAAAGATGTGAAATAAATATGAATGAAGATGGGTGGAAATGGATGGGAAAATTCTGCAACCGAGAGGATTGGTTATTGACTAGATGGATTTGCCATATGTGCTTGAATGTTCCTCAAATAGCTGAACCTTAATAGGAACACAACAACCTGCTAAGATGAACCAGAAGGTGCTTGGATCTGTCCCACCGGGCGTTCAAAAGCTGTTAGTGCGAATCACAAAGCACCCCGAATGACTTGAGTGTGAGTGGAACATTCGGTGTGATTGCACAACATGGGACTATCTCTCAAGCTGTAGGACTTGAAAAACTTGTGATGGCCCTCCGAGAGAAAGTCGGTTCTTGTTTCCTAATCTACCTACCACAAGCTACTCCAGTGTAGGAAAAACCTTACTAATCCTAATCTAACTATTCCAGGGGACAAGGAAAGAGAGAGGGGGTGAAAGATCCTACACTAGGTGGTGATACACCGAGAAAAAGAAGTGGTTGATCACATACCCAAACTTCACGAAGTGGAGAGAGGTGAGAAGAGGAAAGGGTGGATAGATGCACCACAAACCAAAGATAAATTTCACATGGACACCACTTCAAGACCCATTAAGCACAACTCCCAAAACCTACAAAAAGCATTAGAATATGAACATTATACCTGCAATGATGATAGGTAAGAAGAGACAATAAAATCAGCCAAGGATGGACAAGATGCATCACAAAACAAATTCTATTGCTTCAAAAGTCACACAAGTACATCATCAATGGGCAAGAGGAAGGGAAATGACGTTAGAAATCCATGAGAGAAGGCTTAGAATCCATATTCTACCATAAGGAAGAAAGAGAGAGGAGGGCAATAGAGAAAATATGAACAACCATTTTAAAATGCCCCTCCTCTACAATATATAGAAGAACGAGAGAGAAAGAGAGGGAAAATTGAACTCTGCTCCTAAAGTCCAACCACCAACCATCAATTCCCATTGTGAATCCATCCACAATCTGTCAAGTCTTGTTCCCTATGTCTGTTCGGCATGTTGAAGAAGGAAGAATGATGGATCGAATCAAATAAGATATGGTAATTGAAGCAATTAGATTCTCGTATTAGTGGCTGAAAGGATTTTTCCCATTTATTACCAACCTAACCTCATCAAAATTAAATTTTTAGGCTTCCATGGCGTAGATGAGTTCGAGACCTTTCCAACGGTGCCAAATTTGTTGAATTTTGAGTACTGAATCGAAAGATATGTCTATTTGAATGTTTTGAGTCAGGTCCGTACAAAAATGGTGAAAAACCAGTTAGCAAGAATGGGTCTGTGGGCCTGAAATTCATTTTATTCCTTTTGTTACCAAAAATATAATGTGCAAAAATTTCCCCATGACCCCATGCAATTCATTTTTGCCAAAAAATCATCTTCGGGCCTCGATGTTCCTCATTTTCCATTTAGGCAAAAAGTCCCTCAGAGGCCTGCCTCCCCACTTGAAATTGAGGCTTGACACATGGATCCTTGGGTATTAGCAGAGGTGCGCCTCATTTTTTCACTTTACGCCTTCTCGGGGAAAATTTTTGAATTGCCTCCGACGACCCGCCTTCCCGCTTTGAATTTTCAACATGGCCACATGGCGAGCGGTGTGTGTTTAGGGACCACCTTTGGATTATTTTTAGAAGTTTCGGTGAAGAGACATATGGCACCTTCCGCTACTTACTATTTTTCCTTGTGTTTTTGGCTAAGTCCTTTTTTCTTTGCGGGGCCATAAGTTTGACCCTAGACGTGTGGAGGCTTGGTGTTTGTTTGAAATCCCACTCCAAATTTTACTTTTGAAGTAGCATCATGCTGACACTTGGTGGCTTTCACTAGCTTGCTCTCGCTTTGACTATTCAACCCCTAACTCTCTCCTTTTTGGACTTGGGACACATGGCGAGCCCGCGCTAATTGGAGTCTCCTCTTTGGGTCGCGCCTTTGAATTTACACTGGTGCAACACGTGTCATCGTTTGCTTATTCTCTATACTTAGTCATTTTGGGCCCGCTCCTTTTTTTGGTCCCTAGACATGTGGAGGCCTGGCGCATGTTTAAGTCTTTGCCCTTTGGATTTATCTTTGAAGTTACATCATTGAGACACTTGGTAGCTTCCACTGACTCTTCCATACTTAACCAATTTAGGCTAGCTCTGAATCATTTGTGAATCCTGAAGCCTTTGAGCCTCTAGTTTTTCTTTGACACTGTTTGTCCCTTACCCGAAATTTCTACTCCATTGTCATGCCCGTATGTTTCCTTATTGTTTGATTTGAATGTGATTTCTTGGGTTTCTTCTATGTGGGGTCGTGTTTGACTAATTTTACCTAGAGGGAAAAATTGGGATAACAAGTACTTGAAAGGCATAAGATTGTGTGGGGGTTTTTATATATGTGTTGGAGGCTTTTAAGGAGCACACCCATTTCCCATTAGGAGGTATAAGTGGCCTCCCCATAGGTTCTTTCTCCTTTGGCTCTTCATTTAGATGCCTTGTATTATTTTTTGTTTTTCCTTCTTATGTTTGTAGTTTGAGTTGATTGTAAAATCTTTGTATTGTGATGTGGAAGTTTGTTTTATTTCCATGAGTTGGATCCATTCTTTCATTGCAATGTGGTTGGGGCTTGGGGGCCAATGAGGAGGATAGCTTCTTCTCCTCATTGGATTATTGGTTGGGTGGAGAGTGTTGCCTCTCCCCCTTTTTTGTTGTGATCAAATGAAGCTTGGTGGAGTTCAATGGAAGAAGTGCTCTTGTTGGGAAAATACACAAAGAGTTATAGCTTGTCCTATTATGATTCTACAACTTGTAAATGGCACCAATATTATATTGCATGTAATTGTATTCATTTTTAAACCCTTTTAAATTGTTTAGTTTTGATTTACATTACTTCATATGAATGTGAACTTGAATGATCTTGTAATGGAAATTAAGATCCCACAAACCAAAGTTTGTGTTTAGGAGTTGCATTAAAAAATTTGATTATTCATAAAGGCTAGAGCTCTTGGATGGGAAATAAATGTTGATTATTTGCATTATTGACAACCCTTGCTTACTTGAATATTAAAATAAATTTCATTTAAGAGTGTTGTATTTTTCCCTTACCCAACTAAATGTGTAAGAAGGAACAAATACAATGGATTTATTTATATAATTTCCTCCTTTTGCAATAGAATTTATCCTAATAAAATAAATAGATCAAAATTAAATTGACCCTCTTAAATGTTATCTAAATGACCATGAGTTTGACAATTTGTTTGGGTTAAAGTACAAACACAATCTCTTACATCTATAAACATCATCATTTATACAATTACATATAAATTGAGTCTATAACCACAACTCATTGCTTATTCATATTACAACCCCTACTTTAAAAGGGAAAACTTAATTAATAAATAAATTTATATTATTAATACATAATAGATCTATATATTAGTAATAGGCATCAAATATTTCCAAAAATAAATTTTATAATAACATTGCATAAACATTATTAATAAATATCAATACTACTTTTGATGTAGAAAATAAATACCCATATATATATATGAATAAATATATAAATTTATGTAATAATTATATATATATAAATACATATTATATATTAGTAATCATTAATAAATAGAATTAATATATTAATATATATGGGGTGGGGGTGAGGTCGGTGCCCCTCCCCTAAATTTTTTTAATCCACTTAACTAAATAAATGACCCCACTATGTCTTTTTTTAAGCAGACCATTAATGGATTATGCGGCATGTGTAATTTTTAACCGTAGCTTAGTTATTTTTATTTACCTCTGCGTTTCTCTTACGCGTGCCTCTTATATATATATACATATATATACAAGAATTTTTATTATTTTGTGCAATGAATACTTAGGGTTTGGAGGTTTTGTTCAAATGGGTATACTCACAAAGTATACATCTTGAATCTACAAGTTAAATACTTCTAATGAATAAATATAAAAGAGAAAACAATACCCACAAAGGGAAAATGAATGGATCCATGTTTTAAGCACGAAGTTTCTTCAAGGAGAGCTTCCATGTCTCCAATGGCCTCCATGGTTTTATCTTCTCCTCCCTTCTTCCTTAACCTACAAGTGAAAACAAGAAAATGAGAGAATAGGTCTAAGAAAAGAATATATGAGAACCCATAAGGATTTCTAGGGTTTCTTTTTCCAAACCTAAATCTAAGGGTTGAGAAAGATTAGATCTAAGGGTGTAGGATGAACCCTACATCACTTAAGTGATGGGGTATTTTAAGTGGGAATGTAATAAATAAAATATGTGTGTGTAATGTCAAATGGGGCCTAAGGGGTTAGACCATGTTGGGTACCCTTGACACCTTAGGTATTAAACCATGTTAATTGGATTTGTTTTTTAAAGTAGGAGATTATTAATTTTTACCTAATAAAATGTTGAATTAATTTTTGGGACCATTCAATAAATAGAATTAATAAGACCCTTGGGGCTAAATAGAAAAGAGTAAAATGGATTAATATTTGAAGTATGCAGTGGAACTTAATAAGGGAAATTAAATAAAAATATTTTAATAGGGTTGGGTCAATAGTAACTAATTACTATTTTAGTCCCAACAGCCTTGAAATTGTTTAAAATTGTATACCGGGTTTTAATTGAAACTTTGGCTAAGGCCTTCAAACCTTCCAAAAATAATAGTCCATAATTTTTCACAAGTTTCTATCGGGTTTAGTGTGGGTTTGAGTGGGAAAAATGTGGGCGTTACATATGAAACCTATCTATGATGAAGTAGTTATTGCTGATATTCGTGCTCTCTATCACAATATTCTTGTCCCTATTGTGATTCAAATACATCCTTTGGAAAGTGAATGCAATATTCCTACCATCTTTTATCATTCTACTTGTTAGTATTATTTTTGATCCAACAAACATTTTGGGTTGTCGTCTTAGCTATTATATCAGCAACATGACAACTCCACCTTCTTCTATTTCTGTTGCAAATCTAGACGAGGCTATTATTTATTATTTTCTTAACGTTGATAGTGGTAGTACACATACAACACATAAGCGACAATGTACACATGCATGATATTCCTTCTAAAATTTGTCAATATAATTTTATAGCTACATCTTATACTCCTTACATTTCTAAAAATGTTTCTAGTGATTCTAAGGTTACATCTCATACTATCTCTTCTTCATTATACATTGATGATACGCTTGATGAAATCCTTGCGTATGAATCTTTGTCTGATATTGATGAGGCATATGATAGTAATGATTCCACCTCTTTACATACTATTGAATGTGAATCCCCCACTCCAATTTCATATTCTAATGAGATTATGTCTAGTAACATGCATGGTGAACCATCTCCTTCCATTACATCCAATAATATTTGTAATGTTGTCGTCTATATTCCATGCTCTTCACCACCAATTACTTCTTCCGCAACTACATATACGGTGCCTATAACATTGGAATATCCCACTTCTTCTTCTGATATTCCTATGATCACTCAGAATGGAAAGATACAACAACTCAATACACCATCTACATCTCTTAATATTCCATCGAGATAATATCTTATCACCCATGCTTGTTTTTAGTCAATTACAATCTCAGTCCACCTCTCTCTTGAAATAAATGTCTATTATGCTTCCATTGATAACAATTCTTTACATGGAAATCCTATTCCAAAGAAGATTCACAAATCAGAATTCCCTAATGATTTCATTATTCCTACATTTTCATGAGCTTTGATGGTACTGACAACCCATATTTACATCGAAAGCACTATCGTCTAGC
Source organism: Taxus wallichiana var. yunnanensis (assembly GCA_018340775.1). Taxonomy (NCBI): domain Eukaryota; kingdom Viridiplantae; phylum Streptophyta; class Pinopsida; order Cupressales; family Taxaceae; genus Taxus; species Taxus wallichiana. The sequence continues at coordinate 1,034,723,893 of CM031239.1, read as the reverse complement.
TATGGCTTCTGACTCCAATGATCGATTATTGCTTAAAGCATTTTGTCATAGTCTTACTGCCGATGTTGTTCAATAGTACACACATTTACCTTTCAAATCTATTAGTACCTATTGTGAGATGAAAGAGGTCTTTCTTCATCGCTTAATACTTAACAATGTCCTTAGAGTCACACATGACCACTTACCTAGTTTACATCAAGGCAAGACATAACCTATCCTTGATTATATTTTGTCATGGCTTGATTCCTACTTTAAAAGAGAACGTGCAATATGAAACATGTGAATCATTAAGACTCTTATGATATAAGGTCATCGATCTAGAAAAATATCTCATTCCTACACATGTTATAGATCCTCTTCTTATCATTGCTACTATTGCATCATCTACTTCTTCTTTGCTTCCATCTATTGAGTGTCCTCCAAAATCCCCATCTCCTCCATCTTGAAAGAAAGTTTAGAATTCTCCATTTTATAATCATCATCCATCTCCTCTTCTCCATAGGGCTCATGCTCAAACTTCTTCATCTCCTTCATGGGAGCCATTACAATTTTCCCATCACGCTAGACCTCATGATTTTTATATGCCTTTCTTGATAAGCATTTGGTTTTCTTAACTTCTAATCAGCATCATCTAGCTCATCGATTCAATGACAAATTTGATCAACATTATTGTAACTATCAACATATCATTGGCCATTGTGACAATGATTGTAGTACCCTTCATGATAGATTGCAACATTTATAAGATAAGGGTGTCATTTCCTTTTTATCTCTCTCTCATGAGTGGTATATGTCTCCAATTCTACACAAGCATGTTGTTACTCAAGTTAAATTTTATCTTTTTCCTAGCTCTAAGGTTATTATTCATCCACCGCCATAGGCCATTATGCATGCACACACTCCATATCATTCATCCATTACTACATCATCTTATTGGCCACACACTCGCTACTTCTACACATTGGTTTCCTAGGCCATCAACATATGCATTTCCCAACTCTAAATCTCTAATCATTCTAACCATTTCATTAGGCATTTAGTTTGGTTCATATGCTAATGTTTCCTCCATTCCACATGCTTCCTCCACTCCATGCGCATTGGGTCTTTGGTAGGTTATTTTCCTCACCTCACCCCCTACAAAGCACTCATGTTCTTACGGTTCTTACATGATTGTCGATGTATTTTTACAATAATAACCTCACCATATCTGCTCACTACACATTATATAAATATATTTATGCAGCATGCATTATCATATCACTTCGTAATGACACACTTTTTCTTTATGGTTCATTCTTGATCGCTTAGGGTCCTATATAAATGAACCTTATCATCTATACACTAGGGTGCATCACTATTCTCCTTCCCCAATCTTCATCATACTAATGCATGCTTAAGTACACTATTACAACCATTGTATTCACATACTCTTCAAAATATTTCATTTTACACAATATCCTATATGATTTTTTTCCTTATTTCTATATCACATGGAACAATTAAACTATATACACTATCTATTATGACATAAATTATCTCATCATGCTAACACTAATCGTTATTATCCATTAGTCAACATCAACAACTACACGAATAAAATAAAATAGCTAAATACAAGAAATGATCCAAACATCACACATCAAATATAACAACAATAATGAACACATCATACAAGTGTAACTTAGCACATCGTATATCAATAAACATAAAGTACAAAGAACATACACCAATAGTCCATATATATCGTTCAAAATCATAGTTATAAAAATACCAACAGTCGGGGGAAACCACCCACACATTGCTACATCACTATATATCATATATCTTCATCACTATAACTCTCTATAAGTGAGGGAGCCCTAGAACTAGAAGCTTCACTTCTGAATTTACGTCGTTGATTGCAACCCCTATATCTCTCTACTCGATTATGTAATAAATTCAACTTAATCGATTGTGCCATGAAATGACCCGATAGCTCTACAAACATTGTAAATACATCATGTGTTAGGGAAAATCCACCTGCAACCTCTCTAGATCACTATGTCTCCTCACATGCCACATCCCTCTCACCCAATAACATTGTACACGTAGCAATTGCTAGAACCACTAAATTAAATAAGTGTGCATGCTCACCCGCAATTCCATCCACATATTCTAGCATACAATAATATATGAGCACATCAATGGGCACCTTTTGCATCAATGTGCAAATGGATGTGTCCACAATTAGTGACCAATATGCATCACCTACATCCATAGATCAACACATTCGGCAACAACGATAGTTAAACAACCAATGAAAAATCACTATAGAAATACTCATGATATGATATTGACGCCGCCACGCTATCGGGGCCATGTTATTCCACCTCTAGTCCTCCCCTAGTAGTGCTTTTGCCACATCCATAAACACGGGAACAAAAATACCCATTTATTTGATGCTTACTATGCATGGTATACCTCTGTATACCTTCTGTCATCCACATCTATCAGCTCTATCGGTGTGTGTTCCTCATCTAGCTCGGGAGGCACTAGCATTTACTCTCCTATGGGTCCCTGGTCTACCTCCAGCAATACTTGGTGCCTTAATGTCCCTCACCCATATATGTGGCTCAGGGGAACATCCTGGACCATACCAAACCAACGAGAAACACTCTCTACCTGGAATAGATTGCTCACCCCTAGCAAGCATTCCTATAGCCAGTATTCTGTCAAATACATCATAGCTCTACTCCTTCCTTTGGACACCCTCTCTAGTATCTCGTATGGCTTCCATATCGTAACCTCTAGCTCCATATGATATAACATCACTATATAGGTATCATTTTCCATCCTCCTACTCGAATACATATGCATATCCTATAAAATATATTTGACCTCACCCACTATGCACGTGGCCCACCAACTATCCTTAGAATCACAACATGCTCGTATATCGATACATGTAACAATGTGGTAGTTCGAATTCCACCACCATTCTCCTCCTATGTAAATATGTATATATCTGAGTAAAAGTGAACCAATACACATTGTGCCCAAGCATATCTTGTCCCATCCTCCTCAATCTAACATAAAATATCATGCATCTTATATAAGATACCTACACCACCACAATGCACTACAAAAAAGAAGCAATCACAAAAAAAACATACTTTTGCAATCACAAAACCCTTGACCTCAATATAGCATCCATACCAATATGGATATCAGTATGCAATCAGGTCCCCGTAAACCAGCCAACATCATCCAATACATCCCACTCATCATCTGAAAAACCCACCCCTAACAACGTACTCAAAATGGCACCACCATGAAACTCCCGCAAATGAATATCCTTTTGCACATCACAAAACGATAACAAAAATGACATTAGAACCTCATATATATACTAATACACCTATGAATAGTATCAATAAACATAAATTTCCACATTTCAAGCACTTTGGGCTAAGAACAATCCTTTCCGGGTTCTTAGTGCCTATGAGAAAGAAGCGAGATGCCTAGGAGCAGGTCATCGGTGGCTATATCTAGGATCGGCATCTTGAAGGTCAATAACACTTCACTACTCTCTTTTGAGGTCCTGAAATGGATAGAAACTTACAAATAACTTTTTTGAAAAAAATCATCAATAACGGCTAATTTCAACACATATTTCAATAAAAATCACACATACTAGCTCGGTTTTCATAGTGATGCCACAACTACCACCACCATCTTGAATCGACCCAATCATGGTGTACTCACTTGAGGCATATTCACACACCTATATCTCAAAATCAAACTCATGCAATAATCAAATGAATTTCCTATTCACGTTTGCATATTACTATTTATATTAACTTTTAGTACCTATCACATTATAGCCATTATTTATACCTATCCTCCGAAATAATACACATCGCTTAATTTAAGTCATACCGTGAGCATGCTTACTCGATTCTTGTCTCATTTTCATTGTTCTGTTCAAAACTCCACCTACTATTGTATTTTAAACATTCCACAAATGATATCTTCCTCATTGACACGTTTCAACTCAATATACACATACTTTTTTTATTATAACAATATGTAATTACTTTCGGCTCAATGTTCATTCTCATTATCATTATCCCTTTCACCAAAAGTCGAACATATAATCGGGAATCCTATAATCCCCATCACACTATTACATGATCATTTTACACTCCTAATTCCTCATTATCAAAAATTTACTCTTACATTACAAGACATTACACATCACTTTCTAGTGATCCTCCCAAATTACTTAATATGGGGGAAACAAACATTAAATATCTCCATGAGTAATCAATCAATCAATCACACACTTTCAAATATTGACAACACAAACCTTTTACTATTCAAAAATCACATCAATCAATCGACACAACACAACATATTTATCCTCCTAGATGACCTAACTTGGGAGTTACATCACCACTTTCCTAGATGACCTAACATGAGAAGTTATTCTACATCTTCTACCACTTCCAGATGACCTAGCATGGAATCCATCTCACATACATTTTGGAAAAACCCCTAGAGTGGGGGAAATGAGACGTCATTTCCTTTCCTATACTACTCCTATATGGGTTATTCATGTTGGATTGAAATAAATTGAAGTGGATACAATTGAATAAAAATTGGTCTTTGTCCATCTACAACTATTAGACCTTTTTAGGATGTAGTTATAGTTGAGAGTAAAACTAAACCTCTCTCCCTAGACTCTTCCTCGGAAGAGACAATTCCTAAATGCTATGTTTTTCACACACACAAAACCAGGTAGGGAACTCATTAATCCCTACCCCAACACATCTCCATCAACAAAAAAATAAAAATCTCCAACACTCAATATCAAAATAATTAATCTTTCTTAGTGTTCCTCAATAAAATCCCACATCTCTCGTTGTGTCGCATGGATTATAACTTTGATTCATGCTTTGCCAAACTATTTGTTCTTATTCGCATGTACTTCTACGACATGGGATTCTTCATACTTCTTACAAGTATGTTCATTACTTCCTTTACATTACTTGAATTTCATTAAAACAACATAAAGGGGGAATATAAACATAAAATCACGAACTTACTACTATTTATCATCATACTTGCCAAGTATGTTGTTTTATATAGGGATCTTGTGTAAGAAAAGTATTCATTCATGACCCATTCCCTGGTCAAACCATTTTTCTTGTTCATTTTTATTAAATTTATATTTCACACATGTCACTCATAGACCCACTTCTATTCAAATCACAGGGGATCCTTGTCGGTTAGTCTCCACTCATTTTTTCCATTTTCTCTGGACACTAGCACCTAGGAATGAACGCTAACACCTGTGTGTGGACATGAGTGCCCAGACACTCCAATTCATCTTGGGAACCCATACCCTCTTTATGTTTGATCTTATTGTTTGCATTTGAGGTCAGTATTTCTAGTTTTCCCACTCATATCCCATGGTCGTAGTCATCATGTCGGGTCACTAGTATTCCAAATTCAAGCATGATATCCATATATAAACAAAATATACATACAATTATAATGGCAAGGGAAATTTCTATCAAGGAATATTTATCTACATATCAAAGGGACTACATCTTGGGATCATTATTTTTATACATGTTGCATAGGGAGGGGAGTTCATTCCATTCCATCCACACAATTGCATTTTATCTAGCTACCACCTATTATCTTGGCATCGTATGAGGGAAAACTAGAGCCTTGTTGCACACACAAGCACATACAACTACATTAGGTATGAGATATAGTAAAATGCTTAATTGTAAGATCACTAGTTTATAATCGAGGACAATCTAACCCCTCATTTTTATCTTTTTTTTAGGATTTGATGTGTTTTTGTGGATTTTGTAGGAGTATATTTGTGTGCGGAGTTTACAAGTACTGATTTATCCAAGTGTGGCATATAGGAAACCAAAGGAGAATAAGTGTGAAACCCTAGCAATAATCTTGAAACCAGGTTTTGACCTTTTGTGTATACTCAAGCATTGCCATAGAGGTCTTGGGCACTGTAGGATCCCTTTTTATTTCTCGGTGCTCGTGTTTAAATATTTCCACATCCCTCTAAATTTCTTTAGGTTCGTTGTGATGGTATATTTCTCTGTTTCATCACATTATTCATCCTAGGCACACTTCGACATAATCAAAATCAAGGTAAGTGTCGTATCTCTTCCATTTGCTTATATAATTAAGATTGGATAAATTTTCTAAAAATTGTATTTCATTATGTCATTTATGGAAAACATTGCTTTCATATCTTAATAAAATACATCCATATTTTATTAAATTAGGAGGACCTCTGTATAAATTTCCTTATGAATATGACAAATGTTTTATGTAATTAATTGTATGTTGTTTCTTTTAGATTATTTTTGATTGCATAAGCGAATGAAAATTCGAAAATCAATTACTAAACAAAATTTCATATAATCATAAGGAAATTTAATAATGAATTGTGTGTACCTTTTCTAAGCATCGAAACAAAGAATATTGAATGAATGATCAATCCTTAATCTACAACTTACTTCCATACTTAACATTTTTTTAATCTACAACTTGCTTCCTTGTTCATTCTAGTTAGTCCATTTCCAATGTATGGTGTCATTCTCATCTCCATCGGGACCCTGTTGTATTTCATAATGGATGATGCATAATGTTGGTGAAGATGAAAAAACTGGAATGACATCCTATATGGGGAATGGACACTTTGAAACCTTATTCCTAGCTTGAGTCCATACTGCTCATTTTCAAAGTCACTTTGAAAATAAGGAATCTATAAAAAAACTTGTATTCCCTTTCATTATGAAGACATAAAATAGTTAACATTGGGGTTTAGAGGTTTTGATGAAGGTATGTTTGAGGACCCACTGGTGAGGAGGTTAAAATAATGTACTTTTTCGACTGGGGTTTTGGTTAAATAAATACATGGTGTAATAGGTGTAGGATACTCTGAATGTAAATGATGATTGAAAGTGTTAATGATGTGAGAGGTAGGACTTTAGGACCATATGATCTTAGTCTAGTGATCCCTATTGGCTTGGGTGGTTTGGAAAAGGTTGTTTAAAAATGTCGATAACTTGATTGGGAGGTGCATTTCACTTTTCAAGTTGTATATCACCTCAATCAATGATATATTGGAGTATATTTCTAAATTTGAAACATATTATAATGTCATGTGATTATACCTCATGGTATTTTTAATTATTATTTCCCTGTACCATGATGGTTTAAGGATAGATTCATCGATTGGTCGATGGGAGGAGAACTTATCATGTAAGCATCCATGAGCTTGTCAAAAATAGTTTTATAATACTACCCTAGAGGTGTATACTTACGTTAGGTTAAACATCATTAAAGGTATAAGTGACTATTAGATGCAGTTTTAATATTTGTAGAATGCTTGGAATTTTCAATACTAGAAGAGGTTTCATAACAAGAATGAGGTTTACAATTTTTAGATTGTAGTTTAACCTTATACGGTCATAAGGGCCATAGTAATGGCCTTATCAAATGATTGAAATGATTGGATCCTAATGGTGGATGATATATGCTTTACATCGGATTGAGAAAATAACTTAATCAATTTATTACGGTGTAAAGAGAAGGATAATTGATTTACGATTCCTCACCACCTAGTGATTAAATCAGCAATAGATTCATCCATAATTTGTTTAATGGAATATAAGTCAATGATGGATATATCACACATTCTTTTGATAGATAAGTGTTATAAGAAACATTATGCTTGATGTAAAAATGAATAAAGTGAGTGTTGAAGAGAACTCGTTATACCAATCAAGGGTTGTCCCACCTAACGACATCACGGATGTGTCTAATATTAGATCTTGATCATGGGTGATAAGAAAACAGGAGTAAAAAAATCCATTGATGTGTTGATATAGATCATTCTTGTTATAAAAATTTATGATTCTATGTTGTTCCCATTGTAGGGGATAGGGTTCAAATGGTACTATTGGGTTCACGGGTTCATTGTAAGTATACTTGTAAGAAAATTTGTTTTTAGGTCTTGTGGTGGTATATTCAAGGCTGGAAATTATACTCATCAAAACTTGCATAGGATCACTATGAGGATGTTGGATGTTTGAGGATGAAGCATTAACCTATCCATAAATAAGGGGAATTTATTTCTAATATTAATGGTATGGATGTAGACACAAAATCATGTGCACATACTACTATTATACTATATCTCCAAGTATGTTGTTTTATGTATGGATCTTGAATAAGCAAAGTATTCACTAGTGAAAAATTCCTACTCTATCCACTTTCTTGGATTGTTTGTATTTTTATCTCTAACATCTTTCACTTCTACATTTGATTTTGGGAGGTCACAGGGATCCCTATCTGTTAGTATTATCACATTATTCATCAGTTATCTTAGCGCACCAATGCCCACGACTCGACACTAATGCCCAGACGCTCTTGTCCAAACTAGACGCTCTTTTCCTCTATGTTCTTGATCACAATTTTGAAATTTTTTGTCATCATTTTCAATTTTCTTACTCGTATCCTTAAGTCCTAGTCAAGCATGTTGTGTCACTAACTTGTAAAAATTCAAGCAAGAGATCCCTTTATAAACACAACATACATATCATTGTAAGGGCATTCAATTTCTATTAATGGATATATATCTATATATAAAGGGGTGCATCTTGGTCTTATTGCTCTTCATACAAATTGCATACGAAGCGGAAGTCCATTGTTCCATCCACACATTTTAATTATATAAATCTATAGCCCATGTTCTTGGCATCATCACCTAATGGTACCCTATAAGAACTATTGACACACAAGAAAATTGAACTACATGGTGTTTGATATGTAGTGCGATGATCAATCGTAACCTCACTTTCTTGACAAATGAGGAAAGTTGGAAATCAAATTTTGCATCTTTCTTTTTTAGGATTTGATGAAGTTTGGGGTTTTGTAGGAGACTATTTTTTTCTAGTTTATAGGTACCTCAAAAATATAAGTGTGACGTACAGGTGATCATAGGCAAATAAGTGCAAAACCTAACGACACTAAAGAAATCAAGTTTTGAAATTTTATGCAAACTCCAAAGCACTGGGAGTTATCTCTACTTCCCAAGAACCTCGCCCCTTCCTAGGTACCCGTATCATGGCCATTCTATGAGTGACATAATTTTTATAGAGCATTTCCAATACACTACAAAACATTTTCATTAGTCCTACCCAACAAGAAACACTTCAAGATAAACTAAAATGACATCAGTATCTTACCTTTCACATTTTCTTACATAATTACATTTATAAAAGTGTGAAATAAATTTTATCTTGTTGTATATCATTATAGTAGTTTCTAAAATAATATTTTAATAAAATATTCAGATATTATTGAATCATTTTGAAAAACCTTCATATTTGATCTCCTTTCCCTGGGATCCACTATACCCTAATGGAAAAAATTAGACTTCTTATCCTAGAAAAGCTATGCATCATGAGACTATTAACCCTATTTATGATGAAATTCTTGAAGCTAAAATTAGTGCTCTATATTTAAATCCTCACGTTGATGATAATATTCAAAGAATACTTTTTCCCAACAAAGGAAACATTCCTACTAGTTTCACCCATTCTCGCAACATTGTTTCTAAAGAAGAAAAAAATTCTATATGTAATCCTCGTTATTCCATATGCACTAGGACTACTCCACCTTCTTCTATTTCTGCTGAAACTCTTGATGATGTTATGATCAATTATATGCTTTGTCTTTATTGTGATACTATAGAAAAAAATCGTGATTGAAATGTAAATTTCCCGATGTTATTTCTTGTACTAGTCATGATGATTATAAAGTTGTATCTTATGCTTCTTACATTTAAAAAAATGATTCTAATGATTGTAAAGATACATCTCATTATACTCCATGTCGTAATTCATTATATGTTGATGATATGTTTCATGATATATTTGCATGTGAAACTTTTTCGATACTAATGACGTTTCTAAACATGAACATGTTAGTAACGATTCTACCTCTCTTAAGGTTGTTAAATGTGAATTTTCTAATCTCCTTTCATCTACTTCTGAGTTTTCTTCTAATGGTGTGCATGATGATTCTTCTGTTCTTACTAGCTCACCTATTATGCTTTCTTTTGATATTTCATGTTCATCTCCACTGTTTCTTCTTCTTCCATTCTTGATGACACTCATTTTCATTATTCTATTACTCCTAGCATACCTCCTCATATTTATTGAAAATTTACACCTAGTTTTCCCATAACATCTTCATCTTTCACTTCTTCTTGTCACATTCCTATGATCACTCATAATGGAAAGATTCAACCTATTAATGTGCCTTTATATCTTCTATGGTTCCTCCACATGATTTTTTTCACTCATGCATGTTATTAGTCAGTTTAAATCTCAAGTTTAATCTCTCACTCTTGAATATAAGGCATATTATTATTCTATTGATAATAATTCTCTTCATGAAAATACTATTCCAAAGAAAATTCATAATTAATCATTTCCGAGGATTTCATCATGCATAAATTTTCATGTTTTCGAGCACTAGAAATCCATATCAAAATCTCAAGAATTATCGTTTAGCTATGGATTGTTACTCAAATGATCAATTACAACTAAAATCCTTTCTTCTTAGTCTCATTGATACAAATATTCAATGGTACACTCATTTACCATCTGGATCCATCAGTCACATTTTACAAAATGGAATTAGCTTGTCCACAATTCTTTATGCTAAAACATTAAGCGCAGTCTGAGATAATCATGTACCTAGTTTGCATTAGGTTAAAAATAATATATTTAGGACTACATCTTACGCTTTAATGCTTTCTGTATTATATGGTATGTTAGCCTATTGATGTAGAAAATTAATTCATCTTTTTCATGGTTTGGTTCATACTCTAAAAAAATGCAATATGATAAATGTGAATCATTTACATTCTTATACTATAATGTTATTGATCTAGAATAATATTTAATTTCTACACATGTTAAAGATCCTCCTTCGCATTCTAACTTTTCTTCTAGTTCTTCTCCACTACAATCTATCAAGTTTCCTCCAAACTCTCCATCACCTCCACCTCACAAGAAGGTTTCAACTCCTCCATCAAATAATAATCATCTATCTACACCACCAAATATCTCTCCACCTAAATATTCACCATCTCATACTCATTATTAATTGCATCTCTTATATCCATTAGGCCTCATGATGTGTTGTGTGATTTGCTTGATAAGTGCTTAATTCGGTTTCCTTCTAATCAACATCATTCTCTGCATCGGTAGTGTGATTTTTCTTATTAAATTTATCACAACATCAATTTCCATCATGAAAATGACTTTTGTGCCCTTCATGAAAAATTGAAATAATTACAAGACAAGGTTATCATTTCCTTTGGCTCTCAATCTCATGAGTGGTATGTTTCTCCACCTGTGCAAACATGCTACTACTCTAATTAATTTATCTCCTCCTTGTTATAAGGTTTGTATTAGTCCACCAATTAAGGTCATAATTCATGTATGGTCTCCACCTCACTCATCCACCACTATATCATATCATCGCCACATAGTGATCCTACTTCACAATAGCTTCGATCCATCAAAATGTGTGCTTCCTACCACTTGCATCTCCCATCATTGGCACCATCTCATCCAAGATTCAATTTGGCTCATACAATCATGTTTCTACTCCTTGAAATGCTTCCACCACTCTTCTATGACCTCTACATTCTTGGTAGGTGATTTTTCTCACCTTAGTACTCGATGGTGCTCTCATGTTCATATGGTTCTTACAAGAGGTTGTTGAGGGAATTGTTACAATAATAACCCCACTCCACCTTTGTGCTACATGATTCATATATCTATCCCTCTAACATACACTATAACACCATTTCTTGATGAAGCACTCATTTTTATTTTTAATTCTTGATTATTGAGGGTCTTATATAAATGAATGTCATCTTATCACACATACACTAGGGGCATCACTCTTATTTTCCCTCTTCTTCATCAATCTTACATGCGATTACATATATTATTACAATAATTTCAATCACATTTATTTTCGACATTATTCATTTCATTTAGAGATCTATTACCATTTATCACATCTCTATTTATTCATGCCAATCCAATTTTTTCTACTTATCTATCAATGAATTAATCAACATCATCATCAATTTTTCAAAAACGTAACTTTTCCAATCATCCAATTATCTATATTGTCAAAAAAATAGTTCCAACAATACAATCGTTGGGGGAATCCCTCATACATCGTTATATCCATATATGTCATACATCATCGTCATTGTCACTATATACAATTTTGAGAGCTCTAGAACTAGATACTTCACCACTCAATAATATACGTTGTTGGTCTTAACACAAAGATCTCTCATCTGTTTGTATAATAATTCCAACTTGACCAAATGCTCCATGAGTGAACTTCTATATATAAACACTTCGTGAACACATCTTGAACTAGGGCTCCTCCAAATTCAACATCCCTATCTAAGTGAGTCTCCACCCATGCCTCCTTACGCTCACTCAACAATATAGTGCATGTATCCACTTTGTTATCACCACTGGCTCGAATAGGTGGGCATGCTCACTGTAATGGATTCTACTCATTCCAACATTCCGTGTCAATGTGTGGATAGATGTGTCAACAATTAATGAGCAATAAACATCCCCTACTGACCATCCATATGTAACATTAGATACTACACACAAAATCAACAATAAAACAACTTAGTAACAACCCACAACTATCAAATACTCATGATATGTTATATTATTACTATACCATCGCCATCAAGAGAAGGTTTCTTCCCCTCTTCTTCTCCAACTAGTGGTACACCCACCACATCTACAACAATCAGAAATAATAGCGCCCATCGATTGTACTACCCATCATGCATTATATGCATCGGTAGATCCCGCATCTTCCACATGTAATGGCTCTATTGTCACTTACACAAAAAAGTACATGTTTTTGTTAAATTTTTAATTTTTTGGGTAAGTTATCTCTTATGATTTCTTTTTTTCCTTTATGAAGTCTAGGAAGAATAGAACATGTCCCCAATAATTATTCAATTTTCAAAATTTTGAGTTTTGGGAATTTTATATTTTTACTACTGAGTAAAGTCAGTCTTTAGGAGCACTCATGTCCCAAGTTCCTGCAAGATTCTTATTCCCCACATCCCCACATTCTCTGCAATCACCTTGCTTCACGGTCTTCCCTTGTTTTATAGGATTTTTGGTTTGTTTTTGAACACGTGGTCCTTGTTCTTCCTTTTCATCAATTAACCACATCTCTCGTAGTACTCATGCAAGATTTCCTAACCCACAACCTTTCTCTCAACATTTTCTAAGTCCCCTTTCAGGCTGCGGACTTTTCATATTGGAGGAGAACTTGTGTCCTCATGTCCCATGGGCCTCGTGTGCAATCTTCACTGACTTATCCACATTCCTTTAAACTTTAGAAATTGTGGGTATTGTATATTTTAAAGGAATAAATGTCCCGATTATGTCTCAACCTCCAATCATATATGAACCCACTTTTTCCACATCATTTTGGTCTCCTTTGTGTTGCAGAGATGTTGGGTTCCCATGTCCTAATGTCCCATGCTTTTACGGGCCTTCAAAGTGCTTCAAATCTTCACCATACCCACACTTTAAAGTGAGTTGGCTTCCCATTTTCTCAATGTAATTAAACCGTTCATTTAATGCATTCAACCGACATACCTCAAACATGGTAATATAAAAGGGGATGAAATTGGCCATTTTTACCACCAAGAATTACATTCGAGCTCATGTACTCTATTCTCATGCCTTCCAAGATATTTCTAACTACGGTGAGAGATTTAATTGACCATTTTCAAATATTAAAATTGATTTCCATTCTTGTGAAGATCGTCATTCATCCTGTTGTCAAGGTTAGTAGATTTAAAGCATCTGTTAAAATTTTAGGTCAAATCTTTTTTTTACCCTACCGCATTGAACATGCTCCAAAATATATTTTAGATTCTCATTTTCATCCTAAGTGTTTGTTTCCCTAACCATGGCCATCATGAAGTATCGGTATGGGGGTCATGAGTGTATGTCTTCCTCGAAACCTCAATTCTAAATATTGGAGACAATGATTTATAACCCATTGAATTCAAGGAATTATCAGAATGAATGTCTAGTGACAACCCTTCTCCCATGACCCAATGCATCAAGGATTCTAGAATTACTCATCTTTGGTGGTCTCCACATATCTGTTTAATTTGATGATAATGTTTTGTGTACAGTGCTTCTTTCTTTGAAAAAGGTTCTAGATAAATTTAGGATCCTCAAGGCCAAGTAATTACCAAATTATAGGTTAGATGTATCAATTACGCCCTTGTGATTCCTGAAAGTGAAAACTATGTTACTGTCTCAAAGGCTCAAGCTTACCATATTTTTGACAAGGAAAATGAGAAATATAGGACAATGGTGGCTAATTCTTGGTTTAAAGTCCCAATGAAAGGACCCTCTAGATTTCCCAAGACCATATAAAGATTTTATTTCAAAGAAGAACTTTCAAAATTCATCACCTTCCTAGGAAGAATCATGGGTATTCCTATGACCAATGAGTTCCACTTTTTGATGTGCCCTTATTTGAATATCATTTGTTAGGGAAAGTTGAACCGAAATTGGGGGGAGATCATCTATGACAATTGTTATAGAAAAATCACAGTACCCCCAAATTACCTAAGTTTGAATGGGGAATTCGGTGTGATTGCACAACATCGATCTTTCCGATTGCGGGACTTTGCAAACCGAGACAACACTCCGAGAGAAGGAAGGTTCCTTCTCTAACGTTACTACCACAAACTACTAGAATGTAGGAAAATTTATTAAGCTGTTATCTCTTAGAAGTGTACCCTTGTTGAGAGATGACAACAGGGGTTCTATGCTTGATTTAGATCTCACTTCTTTAGATATAATGGAAAATCCCAAGGTCCTTGTGTATACTATTATTGAGGTGATTCTCGGGTGTCAAGGCCATTTCCTTATTGATGTATCCTAAATCTAATTTTTTGGGGGTTTTGGAGTTTTAAGGGTAAAAATATTGTTGTAATTGAAATTGAAATGGGGTGATACACCAAAATGATTGAGGGCTTTGATTAAGTACATGCACAATAAAATTTAGAACAAATTGTAGATGCACAAACCAATGGGTTTTTCAGCTTAATCCTAAGGTAAACACTTATGTGTTGGGAATAAATTACAACAAGACAATAGCTAACCTGCACACTAAGACTATATAAAAAACACCAAATTTGCAGCAAGGTAAGATAATTAATCGGGAATTAACATTCACAATAATTAATGGAAATATAAATACCACTATAAATAATTGGAAATGCAATAACATGTTCTCATTCAAGGCGAAGCTGGAAAAAATATGCTTCAACACTCATGTGTCCAAAAAGTCCTCCTTTGTGCCTTGCTAGTGCACACAATATATAGCAAAAATACTTCACCCAACCCCTCCTAAAAATAGACTGTAGTCTGTACTCGCCCATGCATGTTAATTTTAGCCTTTATCATGAATAAATAAAGGAATAAAAATAACCATGCAATTTACAATGAGGCATTAATATCCTTAGTTACAAAAATACACTTAGTCAAAGTGTAGTTGACTGTTCTATTTTTAATACAATTAATAAAATTGGGTGAATATTTTTGGCTAATATTAGCTCTTTCTTGTTGTTCAAGTCTCCTCCAATGTGCATGCAACTTGGTCTTCTTGTTGTTGATTAAATAATCATACTTAATCTCTGATGTGGCACTTGCATATTCACCCACTTGCAAGGGTATTTTTGATTTATCTCTATTTTGTCCTTTTGTGAAGGCATGTAAAAATACATTATGTGTAAAATAATGCCTTTCTTTTCAATACTTAGCAAAATAACTCAACTTGCAATGTGGGGACCACCTATAGGCATGTGTAAGAAAATAATACCTTTATTTTGTGAAAAATAAGGTAATTTGCTCAACTTTAATCATTGTGGCTCTGATGTTGACCCTCTACAAGCATTATTTTGTCTTATCCTAATGTTGTGTCTTCATGTGCAAGCAAAGAAAATAACACCCTTGGTTTCGATACATCAGTAAAAAGATCCTTAGTGTGGGGACCGCCTATCCATGTGAACATGCTCAACTTTTGTCTCCTTTGTACAAGGTACTTTGGCAAGATTAAGGTATTTTTGAAAAGCTTAAGGTAATAATTTACCCCTCTTTTGACCTGGGAATATAATATAGTTTGAACAATAATCATGTTTGATTATTAGGCCCCTCCATTTGATTACCTTGGCATGAATACTATTGTTTTTTGTTTGAAATAATCATTCGGCCCACCTTTGATTCATCATTGCATAGATTAAGGTATGGTTAAATAATCTTTGAAGACCTTAATCATTTGAATGGTCCCTTTGGAAATCATATATTTCTTGGCCTTCACATGATTTCTAGCATCAAACTTACATTGGAATTAGTTGTCTATCTCTTACGTTGAATTTAGTGATTCAATCTCAACCATTGATCTTGTACTATTTGTTCTCTGTTGTTGATATGGTAGTTGGTCTATGGATGCTTGAAAGTCATCTGATATGTACTATCTATCTGGATCCATCTATTTTCTAGAAACTCGGGTTAGCTGTGGTTTGGAATTAAGTTTGATGTTTTATTCTTGATCATTGATTCCAGTACCCTGTCGATATGGGCCATTGATTTGATAACTCATGCGTCGAGTTAGGTTGAGTGAGGGTTAGTTGATCTGCGTAAAGCGACTAAACCCTAACCATTTGCTTCATTCGCACTTTCAAAAATTTAGGGCAAAACCCTAGCAATTTTGTTGCGTGACCGCCATGGACGTGTTCTATCGATCTCGAAACTCTGCAAAAACGGCTCTTTGGGAATTTGGTAGTGAAAATTTGATCTTTCTGTATTCTTTGGCTTTTCAAATTCTTTGCGAAGTTTTATTCTACCATTTGTGTTCCTCTTCCTGAATTATGAAGCTATGAGGCTCTATGGACTTGAATGCTTGCATATTTTTTATTTCTGCTCCTTCTGAGTTCTGTGCCAAATTTTTGGCCGCTATTGCATCAAGAAGGCGAGTTCATCATTCTCCGAACTCTAAAAATAGTTATTCCTTGACGTTTTTCCTTCGAGGCACTGATATTTTGAATCGTCATCATTTCCATCATTTTTCTTGCGATTCTGAGCTCGAATGGGTTCTGGGTGTTGTTATTTCTCTGTGAACTTGACTACTTCGAGGGCTTGGAGATTTCTAATCTGACTGGTAATTTTGCATTCTTTTTCCTTTGTATTTTCTCGAAACTCGTGTACTTTGCTTCATTTCTCAGAAATATTCACAAAAATTTATGGGACTTTGGATGGCCATTGATTGTAAAGACACATTTAAATTTTCTAATCGAAATCTTCCTGCAAAACTTGGGGAAAATTCCCAGTCATTGTCTTGTCGAACTTTGAACGTTTTCATTGTATGATCTTGTGGTCTTAAATTTCATCTAGGTAGTGTATTTTGTTTCTCTTCTCTGTTCATTCAATGGTTAAATGTATTCTCCCATAAAGGTGAGTTCTTCCTCTAATTTTATGATATGTAAGGAAAGATAGGTCCGTTCAGGCCGTGTAATATGTAAGTAGTTTTTCTGCTCCTTTAGATCTGTAAATTAGCTTTTTTCTGAACTATGTTCTTTATATTTGTGAGCTTCGATCCTTTTCTTTGTGACTTATTTTCATTCAAAGCCTTGGGGATCTGAATTCAAGACGCCATTTCTATTCTGTCTATTGGTTTGAGTTTCATCTTTTTTTATTTTTAGGTCTTTATTTCCAGAGAACTCTTTACTACTATCGCCATTTTTGTGGGTTCTCTAAAATTACCAAATCTCAACTCGAACTTCCATTTTTTTGCCTAAACCAAGATTGGGGTTCGAACCTGCTTGCTCACTTTTTCCTGTTGGTTTTCTAGTTTAGAAAACATGGAGATAGCTATTTATTTTAACCAGACCCTTGCAATTCTTTTCCATATGTGCTTGAAGTTTTGTACAAATACTATGGCTGTGATTTCTCTATTCAGTTTGTGGCTATATTCGAACTCTGTCATAGTTTGAATATTATGGCTTGCATGGATTGTACACCATTTCTCGGGTGTATTTGGATTGCATGGACGTCATTGACTGTATAACTCGATTTGAGCTCATAATGGAGAACCTTGTTGTATTTTTCTTGAAAACTGCACGTGTTTAGTAATCTAGGTCATTTTATCTTATTGCTCAAACCCACATCACTTTGCTCCTTTTTTACACAAGTTGGTTTGTATTTGTTTGATCGTTTTCGACCCTCTACCCGAAGATAGTCTTTGTAATCTTCATCTTTGCATCTTCTGATCTCGTAATTTTTCTATTATGCTCTAAAATACATTTCTGACTTATGCATCGACCTGGGGTTTCATTGTGAGAAGCCAATTTTTTGAAACGATGAATTAGTCTCTTGATCTAACTATTATTTGTAAACATAGAGCTCTACTGGTTTTTTGTTTGAAGTTGTCTGCATTGGTTGGAACATTTTTAGATCTGTTGTAAACTACCCTGAGTCCTAAAATTTATGCAAATAACATTACACTTCCTTGACTTGAAAGTTGACCTGCTTCTTTCTTTATGACGCATGAAAGAAATCTGTATCCTGATTTTTAGAAATCCATTATTCAGTTAGAAATGTTTTCTTTCTAAGTGGCCTTCATGTTAAAGCTATAATCTGAGTTTCTTGTTCATAAATAGATCTTATGAAATGAAAACCATTCTTTATTTCATGATACAGTGAAGTTGTTTTGTTGCAAGAATTCTATAATGAGAATACTTATAAACTGTACTTGCACCTTGATTATTATACCTTGATTGTAAGAAAATCACTTCACTTTATCATTTCGAAAATGGCAACATGTTGGTCATGTCACTTGTAAATGAGGATTTATGTTCCATAATCTTCTGAGACAATCACATCTTCTTGTGTTCTGTTTACTGAAACTTGTAGTCTATGTGAAGTACATGTAGTTGTTCAAGAAGGATATTGATTGATTGTACATTCTTATTTTTATATTGGGAACTTGACGGTGAACTTGTAGCTATTCCCTTTTATGCACACTTAAGGTTACGTGATGGCTATATTTAATCATCTTATTTCTCTTTGAGATTATAAATCTCTATTATTTTTTCTGAATTGGTGCCACTGATAGTATTCAATGTTTTACCTTGATCAACAACTATTCATGTTCCTTCTTAGCTCATCTTCAATTTGAATTATTTATAGGAAATTGAAACTGAAGTACTCTTTACATATTGAAGCTTGATCTTGTAGTCATCATTGGCATCATTTTACTCATATGTAACTTGGAAACTATTTGCAGTTACTTGTTGCTTTAAAGCAAATTTTCTAGCTTTTACTTTTGGAAATACATAACATTGTAATTTTATTTCTGTAATATCCTGGAATGATTGAAAGATTTATAAAAAGCGTTATGTGTTGAAAACATTATTGTTGAAATCTCCTCATTGAAGATCCTCATTTATCTGTTTTGATTTAAATTTATTTATGAATCTCATTTTTGTACTTTGTAAGTGACATGAAAACAAACAAATTGTTTCCTTTGAATTTGATAATTCACGGTTGCACCTTGCTTATCATTTTCATTGATGACTCGGGAAAAATTGAAACTAGATTATTGCTTGGCACAATGAAAGATTTTAATAGAATTTGATATTTTGTGTTTGAAACTAGTGGCAAGCTCTTGAAATTCTTTTCCATAAATGGTTACGCAAAAACTTATTTGATGTATGGTGGCTGAGTTCTTGTTTGCGTTTGTAGCTTATGCGAGGATCTATTATCCATATTTCACCCCACACCAAATATTGGATCGGCCATGACCCCGCATAAGAGAAACCTCGAAAACTCATTTGAATCTTGCAAATTGGTCACGTAAGGACTCAAACATGGAGTGGCGGAGGCCAAGAGAGACTTAAGGACCATGTGCAAAATAAATGACTATGTCGAGCCATTTCCATGTTTTAAATCTGTTCTCCAACTTGCACTAGCCCTCCATGTAGTAAATGGTCGGATGGAGTCAAAAGGCGAGGCCAAAAGGGCTAAGTGTAGAAGTGGAAGTGAAGACTCAAATGAGCGCGGGCTCGCCATGTTGCCTAAGAACCAAAAAGGTGAGGAAGGTCGTTGAAGCATCTCGAATCCTTCTACGCCGTGGACACATGAACTAATCACTTTAGTAGGTTTTGAGGGTAAAGTCAAAAAAACATCTTCCACTCCATTAGTGCGGGATCCGATGGCTTCCACTACCTAGATATTAAGATTTTGGCCTGCCATCTTCTCTCATACAAAAAGTAGGCATGGGGAACCAAGCTCGACGGATCATGGGTAGGATTTGCAGGGGGATTTTTGGCCAATAGCTGAGCTTCGAATCAAGTCTCCCACCTCTTTTCTCCTTCCCTCTTCGCCCCATCTATAAAACAAGGAGCTTGTCTCATCACTTGAGTTGGAATTTTTTTTTCTTTTGCAGGCTCCCTTCTCCTTCTAGCAAAGGGATTTGTGGGGTTCAGGCCTTCCATTAAAATTGTAATACGTTTCTACCCTTTAGCTACTTTGTAATGAACTGTATCAATCCACAGAGTAATAAAACATGTCTGTGATTGATCTTAGATCCTTTCTTTTCTCTTTTGCTTCCATTTGGTCTTCCATTACAGATCTTGCTATCTTTGCTTGCTTATTGTATGCATTTTGTTGGTTTGTGTCTATTGGTAAAATAAGTGATCATCATTCATTTGGTGCATCACCTTGTAGTTTATTTATTGTTTATTTCTTGTACCCCTTTCTTATCCCTTTTCTTAGATTAGGTATAGAGATAGATCCTCTACAAGTTCTCAAGTATGCACTGAACGAGGAAGAATAAGGAACCAACCTTTAATCTACGGAGAGATTTCCCATTTTGCAAGGTCCCATACCTTGGGAAAGTTTAATATTATGCAATCACACCAAATGAGTCTGACTTAGAAAAATAGATTTTTAGAACTCATTTGGGGGTGTTGTGATTTAACACTAATAGTTTTGGCATGTCTAGTGGGACCGAGAAGTCTCCATCTTTATTCTGATAATATTGATGTACACTTGCTTTGTGATTCTAAGTTTTAAGAAGTTTAAAATTGTACATCGGTGATTTAAAAGAAACAAATCTACTTGTTTCGGGAACCCGAGCTTGGGAGACTCATGAGGAAAACCCAATCTAGAGAAAGAAAAGAAGGTATATTTGAATACTTGCATCTATCCCCATGTAGAGAAAGGAGATGAAGAAGAGTTTAGAGGTCTCCATCTCCACCAAGTAGAACCTTGTCAACACCTCCACATGCAAGGCCTTTCTTTGGCCTGCTGAGGGTTCTTAGTCCAATCGAATGACACAACCAAATCGATATGTCAACTTCATTGGTAGTTGTCCACTCACCTTGAATTCACAAAACCAGTAGTCTCAATTGCAGCATTAAAGAGCATCCCATATTTCACTAGAGAAAATCGGACTTCTCCTAGTGACCATGTCCAAGATATTGTAAATTTTGTATGATCCACGAGATCCATGAGATGGACATTGCAGTCAAGCTTCTCACCTCTTCACTCAAAGGGAAATCTTCAAAATGGTTCAGAGTCTTGAAGTAGGCTTTATCAAAAATTGGTACCAGGTGTGCATGGCTCTTCACAACCAATTTGGAGAGAAATGTGATAACTTGTCATTATTAGAACAACTAACAACGATTAAGAGAGCCCCAAACAAACAACTGACAAACTTCAACCTCATATTCCAACAGACTTGGGATAGAATTCCAATGGCAGTAAAGCCCACTAATGAAGGTGCCTTCTTTTACTTTCGTAGGGCTTTAAACTCTGAAATTTCTTTGATGATTCAATCAATGGGGGGCATAACCTTACCTGCAACCTATAGACTTTCCATAGGGGTTGAAAACCATTTGATTCAGGCTAGTAAAAGCGCTACTAGGCCATCAATGCCTCTGTACCTTGAGTTAGGAAACCCGGATATTATCCAAATTCCTACATTAGCTTCTATACCCACCCCCAGGAGTCAAATCTCAGTTGAAGCTTCCACTTCATCATCTAACACCTCTAAATATCTTTACAAAGTGATGAAGCAAGCTGCAAAACATGGGAAATGAGATAGTGACCATCAAAAGACAACAAGCTCGAGCTCTAGGCCATATTAGTCCTAGGCTCAATATCAAGCTAGATCCTAGTACCAGTAGAATAAGCCACTACCTCGGATCTGCAAACCATAACCAAGGACAACCCCAAGCTGCTAGACCTTCGGGTCTTATGATCTAAACGCAACTTCAACATTAAGGACATTGGTTCTGCGTAGAACAATATGGCACAAGAATATGATTGGTGTTTTCCATGCGATCAACCGCACAACCAATCAATGTGCTTTAATGGTACTCTAAATCAGGTTTCGATGGTGCAAAATAGTATGGTGCCACAAGAACCTATCCAAGAGGGAGATCAGTAGCAAGAGGCCCCCCCAAACGAAACCATGCTTATTAATTGGTAGGCCAAAGACTTATGTGGGATGAATCAGTTGCCTTCTCAAAGAGTGGCTGCCAATACACGGTCTAAAAGTAGAAGTATTGGAGAGGGCCAACCACTAAACTCAGGTGACCCTCAACCTCCCATCATTCCACAAGGTCTGGTGTTCCAAGCGTAACTCCCAACATGCAGAACCAATACAAGCCACCTTCCAAATCTAGTCAGGAACCAGTTGTAATAACCCACGTGCAAGAAAGAAATGTGTCTGGGAAGGGGTAGAAAAAAGATAGCTCATTCAATATTATTTAGAAAATGAAGAGGGCAAGTGTGAAAATTTTTCTATGGGAGTCGGTGGCCATTAGGAAGGCAGGGATCTATTGCAGGCTGCCATGCAAAATTGGTCAAGTTCAAATCAACACCCTAACTAGCAAGAGTGAGTGCTTTCCAATGCAGTTCAACCTGAGAGGAACCAAGGAGAACAACAAGGTAAGAATCTAAGACCTTTTCCATTATATGTCTCATTAATTATTGGAGACAAATTAGTGCACAATTGTATGATTGACTCTGGGGCTAGCAGTTTTGTGATGTCCAAAAAAATAGTGATCAGTTGGGTCTCAATATGAGGTCATCTCTAGAGGAGCAGTCCAATTACATGGGACAATAGTGACCACTATGGGAATCATGAAGGATCTAAGTCCCACTCTACACACTTTCCCTAATTTGACTATTTTGTAAAATGTGTCAATCATAGATTTGCCACCACATTTTACTTTATGACTGTCCAGGGAATTCACTGGCAAAATTGGAGGCTACCTATTTGTTGATTGGTCATATACGGTCTTTAGGAAAAGGTATGGGGCAAAGGCCACAATCAAATCTAAACCTATTGTTGATTATCATATTGAATCCTATGTGCCTATCCCAATCAATGCCAACTACTCATCTTTTGATCAAGAAGACCTCTTAAGCACTTCTGAAGAAAATACCAAGGTGGGATGTATCCCACACATGACTCTTGACGATTAGGCCAAAAAAGTTAGGCTTTTGACCCCTATAGGGAGATGGAAGAATCGAGAGATGGGTGTCTACTGTCTACATGAAGAGAAACACCCTCTTCCTGACCTAATTTAGCCAGAATACAAGGATGATAATGGGGTAAGGCAATTGTTCTTTGATGGCTCAAGGAGTAGAAAAGGGCTTGGAGGAGGAGCTATGAATGTGTCCCGAAAAGGTATGAAGTACTATTCAGCCTTGAGTCTAGTTTGCTTGTTCAAATAACACTGCTGAATATGAGGCTTTGGTCTAAGGTCTTCATTGGGAAAGGAAGCTAGGAATCAAGAACTTGCAAGTATTTGGTGAAAGTGAGCTAGTTTCCAATCAAGTGAGAGGACTCAATGCTTTGTCAAGAATGGCCTACTCAAGAACTATAAGTAGGGTATGGGATCTCATGGAGGATTTCGAGGCCTTCAACATTGTGTCCATACCCGGGAAGGATAATGAAGCTGCGACAAACTTGCGGCAGATAGGAGAAAGCGTTTGATGCGGTTGAAAACATCAAAAGAGACAAAGAATAGCCACATATCCATGTGGTTATGAGGCTAGTAGTACTAGATAATAAGACATGCTGGCAGGTGTTTGAGAATGATCATTAGATCATTAACTTTTTGCAAGAAGAAGCTGAATTCTAGGCTAGAAACCAAAGCGAGACTAGAGTAGCGGTATGCGACTAAGATAGTATATTGCATACAAAAAATCTTCCTAAAGGATTAGTGACACTAGAATTTATTTTCAATCCAAATGATGAGTTCGAGAAAAGAGAAGGCTAACATGTAGGTTAAAGGAGAAGGTTCGAGAATCAATTCCAGTTGGATAAGACAAAACACTTCAGATTTACAAAGTGGCCACCGAGCAAGAAAGGTATGAATTCATAGAACTTTTCCAATAATTTCTAGATGTGTTTTCTTGGATTTATGAAGACCTAAGAGGTTTTGATCCCAAGCTAGCACAAAACACAATAGAACTAGATCTAGGTGATCGGCCCATCGAGGCACAAGAAGAGACCCGGTCAACCTACATATTGAGCCTTTGATGAAGGAGTTCAACATGATGATAGAGGCAAGCATCATATTTCCAATCAAACATTCAAGTTGGGTTTCAAATCTGGTCCTAGTCAGAAAGAAGAATGGAGAAATTATGTTGTGTTGAGTTCGAGAGATTTGAACAGACCCTCCCTCAAAGATCACTATCCACTCCCTTTAATGGAGTAGATCTTGCAAGTAGTGTTTGGGTGAGAAAGGTTCCCCCTCCTAGATGTCCACTTAGGGTACAAAGCAGTTCATGGTGAAAGAAGATGATCAATTCAAAACAACTTTTACCACCAAATGGGGCACATATGCCTACAGGAAAATGTCATTTGGATTATCCAATGCCGGAGCCACTTTTCAAAGGGCAATGGCTATGGCATTGAGGGACTGATCAAAAAAATAGTGTTGATCTATCTGGATGACATTACAATGTTTTCCAAAAATGTAGCAAACCACCTTTTTCATCTAAGGTAGTTGTTTAAAGATGGAGGATTTTTGGGGTATCATTGAACCCCAAGAAATGCATATTTTTGGCCCATGAAGGTAAAATTATAGGCCATATTGTATCAAAGGAAGGATTGACAATTGACTCGAGAGAGTTCAAGTAATAAGAGCATTGTCATTCTGCTAAGTCATAAGAAGGCTCTCTAAAGCTTCTTGGGAAAAATCAATTTTGTCCATAGATTTGTTCCAAACTTTGTTGCCCTTATTAAGACAATAATGTTGATGTTGAAGAAAACATTACCATTCAAGTGGACAAGCGAAGGAAAAACAAGTTTTGAGACTATCAACGAAGCCATATCACAATCCCCAACTCTTGTGAATCCATATTTTTCCAAATAATTCGTATTGTATGCCTTTGGTGGCGGTGACACAATTTCTGCAATCTTGGTTCGAGAGAACAAAGAAAGTGTAGAAAAGCCAATTGCTTTCTTCATCCAGAGTGAAATATTATGAGGTGAAGTAATCCTTCATTGAGAATCAGGTCTGGCGGTGATCGGAGGATTTAAGAATTTTAAGCATTTGGTTTCAAATAACAAAATCTAACTATTTGTCTTTCATGCGGGAGTTAAAGAATTCCTTCTCAGCAAGGACATGAATGAAAAATGCGCAGAATGGATCACTCATGTCATGGAATATGACATTGAGATCAAGGTCACCAAGCTGGTCCATAGGAAACGATTGTGTGAACAACCAGCCTTAGGACAACAAGATGAAATAGACAGTGAAAAGGAGGCTCTTTTTGCTCTACAAGATGGTCAAGAAGAAAGAAGAGATGATGTACCCGCTCCTTGTTGGACCCAAGACATGGTGCACTTCCTTTGAATAAGCATGTTTCCTCATGGGATGAGTAACTAAAAATGAGACATTTCAGGTTACAGGCCATCCCATATGTCCTTATTGATGGTGGCCTGTTCAAAAGAGACATCAATGACATTCTGTTGAGATGCATAGGGACATATCAGGTGGAGAAGGTGCTACAAGAATTCCATGTTGAATCAGTGGAGGCCATTTTTATCCAAGAGTGACAACACTAAAAATCATGAAAGTAGGATATTATTGGCCCAAAGTGTTTAGTGACTGCTCCACATGGATCAAAAAAGAATTGTGCATTCTTCAAAGGCAAGGAAAGGCTAGCAGCACTTCCATTACACCCAATCTCAGTCAATCAACCTTTCATGCAATGGGGATTGGACTTCATTGGAGCCATCAATCCAAATTCAAACCGGGGCCACAAATGGATTACGACAGCGGTGATTACTTCACCGAGTGGAATAAGGCAATGGCACTCAAGGAAGCCAATGAGTCTAGTATCTTAGATTTCTATGAAGGAATAATAACCAAATTTGGAGTTCCAACCACCATCATATTAGACAATGCATTAGAATTTATAGGTTTCAAGATCACAGGATGGGTTGTTAAGAATGAGACTTATTTGAGCACTTCATCAAATTATTACCCCCAAGGTAATGGCTAGGTGAGTCTAAAAACAAGAACCTATTAAAGATCATCAGAAGAAATCTTGATGAGAATCAGAGGAGATAGCACACAAATCTCAAAATGACCTTATGGGATGATAGAATAACACCCAAGAGATCCACATGCATCTCTCCATTCAAGCTCGTTTATGGGAAAGAGGCAGTGTTTCATATATCGCTTGAGTTTCTAGTATTAGATCTCATGAAGCAATTAGAGATGTATGAATTTGAGCCAATGGAGGCCGGTATGTGGAGCTGTTAGAATTAGAAGAAACCAGAGAACACACTCTTCAAGAAATGGAAAATAATCAGGCCTTAATCAAGAGATGTTTTGACAAGAAGGCAAAAGCAAGGACCTTCCAAGAAGGAGACTTGGTTTTGAAATGGAACACATGAACTAAATCCTTCTACGCCATGGACACATGAACTAATCATTTTAGTAGGTTTTGAGGGGGAAAGTCTAAAAACGTCTTCCACTCCATTAGTGTGGGATTCGATGGCTTCCACTACCTAGATATTAAGATTTTGGTCTGCCATCTTCTCTCATATAACAAGTAGGCATGGGGAACCAGGCTCGATGGATCGTGGGTAGGATTTGTAAGGGCATTTTCGGCCAATAGCTAAGCTTTGAATCAAGTCTCTTGCCTCTTTTCTCCTTCCCTCTTCGCCCCATCTATAAAAGAAGGAGCTGGTCTCATCACTCTGGGTTGGACATTATTTGTTTTGCAAGCTCCCTTCTCCTTCTAGCAAAGGGATTTGTGGGGTTCAGGCCTTCCATTAAAATTTTAAGACATTTCTTCCTTTTGGATACTTTGTAATGAATTGTAGCAATCCACAAAGCAATAAACCACGTCTGTGATCGATTTTAGATCCTTTCTGTCTCTTTTGCTTCCATTTGGTCTTCCATTACAGATTTGGCTATCTGTTCTTTTTTATTGTATGCATTTTGTTGGTTTGTGTCTATTGGTAAAATAAGTGTTCATCATTCCTTTGGTGCATCACCTTGTAGTTTAGTTATTGTTTATTTCTTGTACCCCTTTCTTATCCTTGTCTCCTTGGCAAGTTTTATATTAGGTATAGAGATAGATCCTCTGCAGTTTCTCACATATGCACCTGAATAGAGGAATAAGGAACCAACCTTTAACCTGGAGAGCTTTTCTATTTTGCAAGGTCCCACACCTTGGGGAAAGTTCAATGTTATCTTATCACACGAGATGATTGTACCCTAGAAAAGCATATTTTTAGAACTCATTTGGTGGTGTTGTGATTTCACATTAAGAGGATATTAACATGAAATTGTATTCATATTTAAACATTTACCCATGCAATACTTGTAATCTAACTAGGTGTATCTATCATTTGGTCATTTCATCATCTTCTTAGAGAAATGTACTTAGACCTTGATCTAATTTTTTAATTCTTATACCTTGCAATCTGCATTTGTATCTTCTAACCGAATATAGATGTATCACATGTTTCTTTTCTTTTTCTTATTCAAGCCCTATAGATTTATTTGTTCCTTTCTTAAGAAAACTCCTTCCTTTTGTAAAGAAAACTGTGTTAAGCTATTTCTATTTTCAATCATGCCTCAGTACTGAATCAATATATTTCATTTGAACTATGTACTTTACTTTTGTACATGAGTGGTAGTAGCTTGAACACTTGTACTTTTGTACTTTGATCATTGTGTAATGACATGAATGGATTTTTCTCTTGTAGCCTTGAATATTGTTTGTGCAAAATTTAAATCATGAATTTTATTTCTTCTGATGCAACCTGTACCTGTGCACTTAAACAAACTAGTTAGAAAACATTAGGATTTTTGGCATCTCTATTCCATAGGGACTTTATTTCTCTATATTTTCTACTCATGACTCATGTGAATACCAGGAGATTATGTTAGATAGTACTTTTCAAATTTGAACATAATGCATTAATGTGCGTTATGATTTTTGATATGAAATAGTTTATTTTCCCTGAAAGTAGATAATGAGATGAGTAAAGATTAAACCATGAGATCTTAAGCGATGTTCTTTTCTTTTCTTTTCGGAGTAAAGCTGTAGCTTTTGGATGCAGAAGATGAAGATGAAGGAGATGGAACTAAAACAACGGAGAACAAAATAAAACCAAAGGAAATTATGAGTTTCTTCTATACATTTTATCTTTTAGTTTCATGTACATGTACCATTTATTTCGATAATCAATAGTTACATCTCATGGCTTGTGTGGGAAACATTGAATTTACTTAATGAATAAATGATATTATTTTTGTAATTGAGTTATGTACTTCCTTTTAATTTCATCTTTTATGATATGTAATGATGGTATAATGAATTAAACAACTTAATAACATACATAATAATACTTACCCATAGGAAATGAAAAAATTGAAAATACCTATAGCTTATATAATGAACATCTCAATGCAAAAAAACAACTATATTTTTTGTTTTTTATTCCAACTCCTCAAGTATACTGAGCTTTTTTTTCCTTCCTCAAGGCTGAACTTTAGTTCTTCGAATCTTTTGTGCAACTTTGATGAAGTTGAACATTGAATAAAAAAATACGTGAGGTGTTTTTGTTATCTCTCAAAAGTGCACCCTATAGAGAGATGGTTGTAGGTGTTCTAAGCTTGTGAAATTGATCTCTCTCTTTCGTAGATACAATCGAAACACTTTAGGTCTGTGGCTATACCTATTTTGAGGTGAGTCTCTGGTATCAAGGCCGGTTCCTTATTGATGTATCCTAAACTGATTTCTGGGGTTTAAAGGTAAAAGATGATCAGTAAAGTAATTAAAACTAAGCTGATACACCAAAGTTATATGAGGGCTTTGACTGAGTATATGCACAACTAATATGTGAAAGGATTCTTGATGCACGAACCAACAATTTTCTGTAGAATATTAAGGGAAAAACACTTTGATGTATTGAGGGAAATTATCACGACAACACTTTGTTAAGTTAACATGCACATTTAAATTATGCAAAAATAATCGAATTTTGCAACGGGGTAAGATGATTAATTAGGGGATTTTCATTCAAAAGACTAATGAAACATACACAAGACTACAAATAATTCGGAAAGGCAAAAATACTTCACATTTAGAGGAAAAACTGACATAAATTGCTTCATTACTCCTATATCCAAATATTCTTCAGTCTCGTGGGTATACCTATTTTGAGGTGAGTCTCCGTGTATCAAGGTTGGTTCCTTATTGATGTATCCTAAACTAATTTCTCCATTATTCTTCCTAACAGGAACAAGATTTTCTACCCAACTTGAATGCTTAACTGGAAAGATAATACCTGATTCAATTAACTTGGATAACTCTTTCCTCATTAGAGGATCTATTTTGGGATTTACAGAGCCTCTATTTCTACCTAACTGGTTTAGAATTTGGCTACAATTCGATAGTATGTTGTGCTAAACTGGGATCAAACCCTTTCAGGTCTTGGTATCTCCAAGCAAAAACATCTTTAAATTCTTTGCAAATATTAATAAATGACTATTTTTCAGCTAAGGAACATACCTTTCCGAGAAATAAATTTTTCCCTTCATCAACTGAAATTTCTTCATAGTTATCAACATGCGTTGACATCTTAGTTTTGTCTTTTCTTAATTGATCATCAGTGCTGAAGATGTCCTCTAATGTGACTAGACCTCGAGGCAACTTATTTGTCTTTAATTGAACAATTTGGTCACCATATAAATGTTGTAATTTATCCTAATTTATTGCAGAAAATTCAGCTTCTTGCTGTAAAA
The DNA here is from genome assembly GCA_018340775.1 of Taxus wallichiana var. yunnanensis. Taxonomy (NCBI): domain Eukaryota; kingdom Viridiplantae; phylum Streptophyta; class Pinopsida; order Cupressales; family Taxaceae; genus Taxus; species Taxus wallichiana. The sequence goes on along the minus strand of CM031239.1, from coordinate 1,034,693,403 downwards.
ACCTGCATATTTGATCATCATTTTCAAAAACCTACCAATTCAAGTCATTATCAGGTATAGAAGGCCTGAAAATTAACTTAATATGAGGCTGAATTTTTCTATTCAATATTTGTTCAAAGCACTTTAAAACTAGCACCAAGCTGTTGCAAGTCTGTTTGCATGCTTGTTTTCATTTCTAGGAATGGAATGAATATTAATAGCATCAAAATATTCAATTAAGTCTGAAACTCTATGTCTGTAATACTTCATTAATGGATTATTACAAACATTAAATTATTTACTTGATTGATAACCAACTTAGAATCACCAAAAAATTGTAATGTGTCGATACCTTTCTTTCTAGCCCAGAGCAAGCCATAAATTAATGCTTTGTATTTAGCTACATTACAAGTGCATGAAAATTAGAGATTCAAAGTTGAGAAATACCTTTCATTTGTTGGGAAGTGAGCATCAAACCTGCTCCCTATCCTTTTTTTTTCTTAGCTCCATCAAAATGAAGCTTCCAAATCCCTTCTGCTGAATTTTCTGTTTTGGACAACAAGGGAAGTGGTGTATTTTATTCATGCATTCAATACACACCAAACCAATGTTCTTCAAATTCCTTAAAAGGATCATGGACATGTTCTTCAGTTGTGTTTTCATCCATAAACATGTTAGAAACACTATCTAATGCTAAAATGTGAGCTACATCATCAAAATCAGACTAGTCTAAGGGTGCATAATTAGCTACTGCATTGGAGGAGTGAGGCTCAATGTGGAATCTGGCCAATGGCTCTGAATTGATAGTAAATTTGGTGCCATAACAAGTAGTGAAAAATAAGGACCAATATGAAGAGAGATAACCTCCTATCTTTGTTGTGAAATCTCTAGATAAGCATAAAGTAAAGTATGGAGGTAAATCTACAACAGTAACATCTTACAGAATAGAAACATTTGGGCAAGCATGCAATGTTACCTCCAAATTTCTGATTACACCAACTATATTAGTTGTAGTTCCATCAAGTTGTAAGACACTCTTTTCTATAGGCTCATACTGCAGACCCAATTTTTCTGCAATTGTTTTTGGCATAATTGTGGTGTTTGTGCCACTTTCCACCATGCATTTATGAACAAGATGTTCCCCAATAATTAGTGATAAATAAAATGGTGGTGGCTTCTTGATGTCATGAGCATTCAAAACCTTATAAACCATCCACTTAAATTCTTTAATGTGGTCTTGTTCAAACGTTCAAGGACCATGTTTGCCTTCTGAACTTCCTTTTCTGTTGTTTTAGAAGAAATCGTATCTTATCTAGTTCATAAGAAAGTAAATCTTGTTGTCTGGATTACTTAGAGTGTCCCACATTGAAATGTTAATATTATGCTTTTACATCACATTAACAATGTTAAAAGAAGTAATAATTTTAGAGATGGATTAAACTATTTTAGCATAGGCCTTAGCAAAAGCGATTTCTGTTTGAGTTGTCTTTGATATTTGAGGTATAAACAATCTTCTTGGGTCGAAGGCTGTAGGTGTTTTTTCTATCCTTTATCAACTAAAACACTTGCTGGTTTTGAGGAACAACAAGATTGTTAGGTAGTTTTAGGGCTGTATATGTTGTCTTATCAGTGACAAGTAGGCAGAATAGGCCTATTTTTTTGTTTTCGAATTTAAGTAGATTTTCCTTGAGCCCTAGTTGTAACTGCAATGAAATCCTCCTCATTGAAACTAAATAATGTTCGGTTACTTTATGAACATGAGTTTCTTTCTGCCCACTCTCCATTTGAGGCATGAACAATGCTTCAGATTGAGGTTGTGCAACAAGATTCAGATTCAGAAAAGCATTTGGGCAATTTGTAGCTAAATGAGGTTGATTGCAAGGTTTGCACCACTCTTCTGTAGTCATGTTAACTAGAACTAGAGCATTAGATGAACTAGGAGCCTTTGGGTAAAATTTCCTTTGCTTGATAAGGTTGCCTATAATTTTGATTTTGTTGGTAAGGCTGCCTATTTTGTTGATTTAGCTGATTTTGCTAATAAGGAGCCTGATAAGGTCTACTAGGTAATGCAAGCCTATTCTCAATTTAAGTTAGCATATTTCCCATAATATGCAAAGCTTTAACTACATCATCTCGATGGGGCTGCAACAAATGAGTTCCACGATTGTAATAGGTTGTGGGATAGGGCTAAATCGCCAAAAAAAAGGCATTGAAGGCCTTGGTGCTAATTTTTCAGCTTGAATAAGACTATTTTCAGCTTAAATGGCAATATCATAGGCTGTTGGGAGCGTCTCTCCTCCCATAGACTGAATCATAGTTGAAATATCACTATTTAATCCCCAAAGATAATAAAGAAAAGCATTATTAGCTTGAGGCTTGGACGCTTGTTGGAATTCTTTACCAAGTTACGCAAAACGGATGTTGAAACTAGACATAAATTAATTGGGATCTTTTTTAATGGTAAACAACTATTCTATGAGAGATAAATGATTTGAATTGTCTTGAAATTCTTTCAAAGCAATTTATCACCTAAGTCATCCCAAGTTCTTATGCATCTAATCTCTATATTTCTATACCATTACAAGGCTTGTCCTTTATGAGATGTATCTAAAAATCTCAAGGCTACATCCTCATGAGTAATATTATAAATTGCACATAAAGATGCGACATCTTTAATGTGCTCTGTAGGTGTCACCTGATTTGCACCATTGAATGATGGAAAACTTTTCATGGTAGCATTAGGGATGTCATGGTAAACTTGGATTACTAATGGGCTGCCATTAGTAAAGGTCATAAAATTTCTAGGTGGTTGGATAGCCATCGAGAAAATCCGAGATGTTAATAGAGAAATTGATTTGTGGTGAAGGAATGTTAGGAGGAGGGTTATCAAAACTAGGTCTATTATAAGGTAAAGTATTACCAAATCTTCTCCTTCTAGCAGAATTCAAAGGTAAAGAAACAAAATCAGGAGGAATTTCTCTTACCGATGATCTTGTAGTCCTTTAGGCATGGAACATGCTATAATATTGGTCTGAAATTAGCTTTATGGAGTTGGAAAAACATATTAAAATATTTAGACTAAATTGGTGCAAAGTTCTCCCAAAAGTAACTTTTTTGAATCGCTATAAATCATTGTAGATCTGTTATAGATAGTCAAAACTTACATGCAGATCTGATTCGTGCTCCCACTGGACGTACCAAAAACTATTCTCTCTCAAAAGTGCACCCTGTAGAGAGATGGCTGCAAGTGTTCTAAGCTGGCAAAAATTATCTCTCTCTTTCGTAGATCTGATGGAAACACCTTAGTGCGTGGGTATACCTATTTTGAGGCAAGTCTCCGGTATCAAGGTCGGTTCCTTATTGATGTATCCTAAACCGATTTATGGGGTTTAAGGGTAAAAGATGACAATATATAGAAAAATAATTTTCACCCCCTTCCTAAAAATAGTCTAAGGCTTGTACTCGCCCATGCATCCTATTTTTATCCTTTATTTAATAATAGATAAAGGAATAAAAATAGAACATGCAATTACAAATAGGCATTAATAGCCTTGATTACATTATAGTCAAACTAAAGTTGACTGTTTCTATTTTTAAGAAAATAAAGGTGAATAATTTGCTAATAATAAGCTTGCTTGCTAGACAAGTCTCTTTCCTTGAGCATGCAAATTTGTCTTCTTGTCTGTTCTGTCCTCTTGTGAAGTATGCAAAAAATCAACTCCTCTGTTTGTGAGTAAAATAATTGCAACACTTGCAATATTTTGCAAAAATATCCATCCACACATTCATTTGATGGGGACCACCTCCATGTGTACATGTTCAACCTTTCTTCTGCAACCCATGGGGCCACCCTTTGCACTTGATCACTGATCTTCATTTGGTTTAGCCACCTTTGTGGACTTAGCATACTATAAGGTCTATCACCTTGATTAATATACATGCCTTTCCATAGTCTTCGCCACCTTTGGATTATATTGCATGGTATATTTTATCGGCTCTTTGATCTCTGAAGCATTTAATTTTAAGACCTTAGAAAGGTAAGAAGGTAATGATTCTTTTCATCTTAATTGATTACGTGGGCTGGCCCCTCTCCATAGTGAATCAACCCTTCTAATGATTAGTTGGCACTATGCACATTTAATTGGTTTAAAGGCTCGAGCCCTTTCCTCCATTAATTTTCTTGGCATTTAAGTTGGGCCCTTGGTGGATTTGTGCATGGATTTTGGTCGTTGATTTCACTACATCCTTGGTTAGGGTTTCTTTGTGCTTCTGACATGTGTATGCATTGTTAACCCCTGGTCGGGTTTGGTCCTTGATGAAAACTATCGATCTCTATCTGGTTTGATCTTTGGCATCGATTCATGACATATTATTAGCGTTTTGACCCTACAATTAATTCGGTTGGTGGCTTCTTACCATGGTTGTTTGCTTTGAATGTGGAGCTCAATCTTTGGCCTTTGATCTTTGTCCTTATTGAATGTTAATCATTGATTACTAAATCCAGATGAGTTAGGTTAAACTGGATGAGGTGGGTGAGTTTAAAATGCTTGAGCTCCATAATTTTGGTCATTTCTTGGCTTGCTCGCAGAGAGCGGTGAAGCCCTAAAAATATTTCTATAGACTACCATTTTGATGTTTTGAAACTTGGCTCTATTTGAATCTTATGAGTGAGGTGGTTGTGGGTTTCACATCTAATGTCGTGATCTCTCCATTATCATTCCTTTGTCGAGCTTGACTTTTTAGTTCTCTGGAAATGCGGTAACCACTTGTGGGTTAGAGCTTGGCCTTTGCTTAAAAGATCTCTGTGCCTTGTGGAGTTCTACAAGGATTCTGTAGAAGGTATGGTCACCATTGTCGTGAGTTGTCGAGCTCGATTCATCCTTTATGTGCAAGATTTGAGCTCGGTTTCCATTTTCTACCTTCTACGAGCTATGTGAGTTTTCTTGGTCATCAATATCTTTGCATTTTTCATAGGTTGTAACTTTCGTGAACTTGAAGCTGTTGTGTATCTATAACACTTGAGTAATTCTTGACCCCCTTGGGTATTACTGTTTCTTCTTCATTTCTATTTTGACCTTAAAACTGATAATCTATTCTTTTCTTTGCATTTCTATGTATTTGTGGCTCGCCTTGGTCGTTTCAAGTTGAAACTCATTTTGAGCTTGATCTTCTTTCTTTGAACTTGATGATTCTTTGAGGGTTTTGATAGAGCCAATTTGGTCGGTGAGTTCTTTTCTTACTCCATTTCCTTGATACCCATTAATGGGTCTTCATTTATTTTCCAAAATCTATGCTTTTTGAGATGTGGGTACTTGTAGATCTGATTTTTAAGAAATTATTCAACTATGTGTAGATACATCTATAAAAGTTTTGAAAAATTGGTTTTCCTCATGCACTATAATTACATTCTGGTTTCCTTTGTCTACCGCCATTGGTCATGGATCTAACTGTAGTGAGGGAAACTTTCAAACAATGTAGATTCAGATTTTCTCCTTGAGCTCTGATTTTTCTGTCCTGACTTGGGGTTTCTATTTCCTGTGCATATTTAGAGCCAAAATATACTTTGTGCTTGAAAATTGAAAACTCCTTTCTGTCTTGAATATTCAAACTCGAAGTAATTGATGATGTTCATAGCAAAGTAGAGGTGTGGGAATTTGTTGTATCATGCTTCAGTGCGAGTCGAGACTGTTATTTGGCATTGTAAATGTTGATCTCTGAATCTCCACATTTGGTGACTTTTCTGAGTGCTTTACTTTTGTTCTAAATTTTGAAGCACTTAGTTGATGCTTTGATATTCCATTTACTTGTGTATTAAAACATGAAGCACTTGCTTTAGTTAAATTGAAATCCTGTAGCCTGAAATGATCAATTAGACACTTGTATGCTTATCATTTGTTCAACTGTAAATCATGAAGCTTCATAGTATGCTTTTCTTGAAATTGTTACTTGTATTGTATACATCATTTCTATTGTTGCAACCTGATTTTTAGTGCTTCGTATTCAAACTGTACCTTGAGCTTTTTGCTATGCACTATATGACTCATCTGTACTTGATCATTTGATCCTGGAACCTATAATATTAGTGATCTTGTTCTTAACTTACTGTGATGAACCTGAGGTTAATTTTCTCTTGATCTATTTCCTTGCATAAATAGTTGTACTTCTTTGATATGGCAAGCATCTCTGTGATTCATACTTGCTTTATTGAAAACTAAAATTCATAGAAGGGATGTACTTGTAAGATTACTTCAAATTTCATGTTATTCAGTTGTTAAGCTATAATGAATGCTCCAAGTACTTCAATCTGATGACTGAAAGTGCAGTCCATTTCTTTTCTGCATTATATATTGTATTTCCTTTTATTACAACTCTGATATGCATGTTGGAAAATTCAGTAAATGTCCATTTTACATGGCAAAGCCCTGTCAAAATTTTCCTAGAATTATTTGACTATCTGTTTCAGCTGTAATAAATCCTTTTAGTTAACTTCAGCTTCTTGAAATCTGATTTCTTCTTTGGTTGCAAACTGAAAAGTATACTTCTATTTTCTAGTCTCTTTTGATTTAAATTCTAGATCTATATTGTAACTTCTCCCATTTGTAGGTCAGTTACTGAAACATGAGTTACATTCTTCCTTCTTTCCAGCATGTACTTATGACTTATCTATTTCTTCTTGGCTGCAACCTACACCTGCACACTTAAGAAAATAGTTAGAAAAATATCTAGGCTTTTTGGCCTCTCTTATGTCCATGGTTTTTCTTTTCTTTTCTTTTTCTTCTTTCTGAGTGAGTAAAGCATGTATGCAGTTGATCTTCAAGTAGACTATATCTCCTATTGTTAAGAGATTCATATGCATGAATTAGGACAATAAAGAAATATGAACTGATCCCTGAGATCCTAACTGATAGTTTTCTCTTTTTCTTCTTTTCAAGTATAGTGACTTCTACAATGAAGATGAAGAAGGAAAAAAAGCTGTGAATGGAGATGCTTTGACCAAAGAAGAAAACACACAAGGCAATGATGGGTTCACTCATACTCCTTTACTTTCTCTTTCATGCATGTTTACCTCTTATTTCAATAGTTGTACTTTACTTTTCAGTTATATCCCACGACTTATGTGGGAAACATTTGAAAATTTCTTATGAATAAAACATTGAATTCTGAAAATGAGTTGTATATTTTTTTCTACATTTTAGCTTTCTGTATGGATTGTATGATGAACTAAAAACTCAATAATATAATTGAATGTCTTAATCATGAAGGAAGGAACCTTAAGAAAACCTATAACATCCAGTAATGAACTTTGATTTCTGCATCTGCACTTATGTTTGTTGTTCCAAAACTTAGCATTTCACCTATTCTGTAATTGAATGTCTTCGTCAAGACAACACAGCTGTCCTTCGGGGCTGTGTTTTTCTATTGAAGATAGTCATGAAATTTAAGACAATGTGATATGTTACGGTTTGTAATAGCACACATGGCTGCATATTTCATGTAATCATTTAACTAAATCAGTAGTAATAACATTATCTGAAAAAATCTCCCATATCTTAGGTATACTTCACCAATGCCTTCCATTGTAAGGAAATTTTGAGTTGCCCATCTTTACACAAGTGCAAAAATTGTCAACGGTTGCATTCTCGCAATAGCACACCTAGCTGAATTTTTCTTTGCTGATCCACTTATTGCAACTTAAAACAATGAAAATTATATGTACCCCCTTAGCTAGGTTCATTCATTAATACCTTCCATCGAAAATAAAGTTTCGAGTTGCCCATTTTTGTAAAAGTGCAAAAATTTTCAACACTAACCATAATATAACACTTTAAAGGGGACATGGAAAGAAATATTGCATGAAGATGAAACCTACACTATGAGTGATGATACACCAAGAAAGGAGTTTTAATCACTTGCCAAACCTAAAAATAATGGATAAATGAATCTAGGAAGTGTGGCATTGCACAAAAAACTAGATCACACGTAATACATCATTCCAGAAATGAGCACAACACACCCAAATATGTAATGAATGAAGATATACACAAGCACTTGTTTTGCAATGAGATGATAAAAAAACTAAAATTATGTAGAGGTTAGAACAGTCAACACAGAACACAATGTTATTTCTTTGCTTAAAATTTACACACTACATTGCATGTAGGGGAAGACTTGAAGCCATTACGGTGTTTGGAGGAAGGCTTGAAGGCCAAAGAAAATGGGGTTTAAGGGAGGATAAAATGACCAACCATTTACAAATGTAACACCCTTACAATTTATAGAAGAAATATTGAAGGAGAGAAAGTGTGGTACCCACATTTTCTAGCTTCAGTTTATCTGCTAACTCTATACTCATATTTGATGATTGGACATGGATTATGGCACCTTGTTGATATTATGTTATGATATTTGATCATTTGAGGACATGTATGATGATTTGGGTGCATAGCACCAATTTAGTTTTGACTAGCATGATAGTTCATTTCAGTAGATGTTCTGAATACTAGCATGTTTCAATGTTGTTGATCTTATTGGCTATATGATGGACATATGGTTGTGTCACACATTTTGATATCGTGAATTATTTGGTTACTTGATGTTATCATATTATAACATGGATGAATGTCGTTATATGTTACTACAATGGCTAACACATGGTGAATTTGTGTATGTTCCTCATTTACTATTCCTTATTGATGATGTGTTAGCATAGTTAGCATGTTTACACTTTGATTGGTTTACTGAGTAGTTGATTTATACTTTTATTGGACAGATGTGTTTAATTTTTGCAATGAGTGTGTAGATTGCCGGGCACGGAGAACATGTATTTTAGGGCGGCTACCGAGTGTGCACAAGTTGCCCATGGGGTTCATTCTTAGTCATGTTAACTATGTGAAGCCTTAATTGGTTGCATGTATTGTTTGGGCACCATGAGTGACCCTTAGATTATAATGTTGTATATTTTGTAAATTTAATTGTGTTTAGTTGTTTAATTTTGTTAGGAGCTAGGTTGGGGGACCTAATGGTCCCCACTTGTATTAAGGATGTATTTTCTTAGTGTTTTCTTGATTAATGAGGATTGGGGTCACATAAGCACCCTTGAGTGGGCCCCACATCCTCAAGTGATGTGCCAAATTTTTGGCATTTTTAGAGACCCCTTTTGGTTTTGGGGTTCTCTTAGCATAAAATGAGCCCTTTGACTCTACCTATTAGGCATAGGGGACTAATTTCTATGCCAAATGGGATTTCCCTCACATTTGACCTTTCTCTTGTCACCATTCATATAATAATGGTTGGGGTTGTGTATTGTGAAAAGTTGCATAGGTTTGTTTTATTTTCTTTTTGGGTAATTTGGACGAGTAATGCTAAACTAAATATTTATCTTCCCTTCCTTTTGATTTTGGAATCTTTGTTTGGAGGGAAGAGAGGGGTGACACATGTCACCCCCTCATTTGTGAGGAAAATTACCTTATTTATCTTCAAATAATTACTCATGTTTAAGGAAGAAAACTTTGCTTGTCATTTGATCTTGGAGTTCTTTTAGAGTTGGATCTTTTTCTTTGGAAAATGATTTGGAGAAGCTTAGAGATTGGAAATATTTTTGGAGGTAGGATATTTGATCCTTCTTTGTTATTTTGCATGTTAAAATTTATTTGTATCTTTTGTAAGTATGGTCTTATTTTGTATGTGGTGCATGTTTGCTTGGTTGTTTATTTTATTGTTTTCTCCATCCATCATATCGCTTGATGAATTTGGGAGTTTTTGTAGGGGAAGAGGGAGGGATTTTCCCTCTTAAACCTCATGACTTGATGGGAAAGCCATTTTGGTTTCTTTTATCCCCTCATATGGTTTGAATTCCCTTCCCCATCCTTGGAGAGGAAACCCAATGGGTTTGAAAATCCTCCCAAGGAGGAATTTAGGTGAATGGGAGGAGTAATAAGGATGGGTGATTGTTATGGAGGGATAAGGAGGATTTTGAATATTTTTTAAGTTTTCATCCTTTGGTTGGACCAAAATCTATGGAACTTTGGGATGTCTCATCCACTCTTCCATTGTTGAGGATGAATTTGGTGTTCTCCTGTTTTTGTTTGGTTTTCATTTGTTTATGCTTTTGTGGTATATGAGTTTGGTATTGTATGTGATGTTCTTGTTATTACCTCTTGCTTTTCTTGTGCACATTTTTGGTAAGCTATATCTCTCTCTCCCATGGGGTTGGGGAAGGCTACCTATCTCTTTGTGTTGAAGACAATGTGGAGTACAAGATTTAGAGTTTAAATATTGAAGATAGTTGGAGCATTCTTGGTGGTCTTTTCATCTTGTTTCTCCCCAATTTTGGGAGAGTCCTACTTATAAATATCATGTGGATATTGCTATATCAAGTTTTCTTACTCCTTTGTAAGTCTCCCATGTTGGGATATGGTTGTAGTTTGAACAACTAAGTGTTGCATTAGTTTGTGTACTCTCCTTCAATCATGAAAATGGATACTTTGTCATGTTGTTATAGACTCCTTCCCTTGCACTTTTCAATGTTTGTAATCCATTTTCAATGGGATTTTTGTTATGATTTTATCTTTTGAAAGGAATATTGTAAAATATTAGATTATGGGTTTGGGAAGGATTGTTATCCATTTGTATTATATGAGAAACTTGAAAGAAATTGTTGTTTCTCACTTTCTTGTATAATATTGTTTCTCCTACGAGTTATGAAAATGAATAAATAAAAATTATTAGTTATGATAAATTTGTGAACCTCAACTTATTTGATCATCTTATTATGTGAATAAAGAGAATTTATTTTTGTTCCTTTTTATTTCAAGGCTCTAATCAAATGATTTCCTTATTTTTTATAATTGTAGAGAACCAAAGAAAAGAGATTTTTGTTGGTGTATTTCATTAATAGTTTAGCCAAAAAAAATAAAAAGTGTAAAGTGAATATGGAGAATAAGTTTAGTAATAGTGAGAGGCTATTTTGGAATCTTTGATAAGATACTTTTCATCTTCTAGTCTGCAAATAAAAACTTTTATAAAATTTTCTATTTCGTTTTTACACATTAAAAGGATATTAGAACAGAAAAGGTATATATTATTACCAAAACTTAAGTGATTGAGGGCAATAATTTGACATATTACCAAATATATATCTAGATAATATCTGTAGATATTTTGGATCCATAAATGATTTAAATAATAAATTATATGGATAGTATAGCTTCAAAAGGATCATGTCTGCAGTTATTTGTTTCTCTATGTATTTAACAACTAAATAAAAGTTACGGTGAAAAAAAGATTTAACAATACAATACATGAAGCACCGTGAAATTTTGTTGTAGATTTTTTTGTGGAGGTGTCCAATACAACTAAATTACATTAATTTATTTATTTATTTAACAACTAAATAAAATTTATAGTGAAAATGTTTTACAAAGAATTGCAATTAATGTAATTTATTTTCCTCACTCACGGGGAATTAGTTTTGCATGCCTTTACAAGGGGACATATTAGCAAAAGGACATAATTGCATGCACTATGAGGACACTTGCTCATAAAATAAAATTTATTATTAGCAAATTGTTCACCCACGCTCTTCTTAAAAATAGAACAATCAACGTGGTTTGACTATGGTGTAATCAAAGTATTTTAGTGCCTTTTTTATTAGTTTGATTTATTTTATTCCTTTATTTATTATTAAATAAAGGATAAAAATAGAATGCATGGGTGAGTACAACCTTAGTCTATTTTTAGGAAGGGTGGGTGAATCAATTTTGCTATATATTGTGTGTCTTAGCAAAGCACACTAGAGGAATTTTAAGATACAGGAGTGCTAAAGCAGTTTCTGCCAGTTTTCCCTTTGAATGTGAAGTATTTTCTACCTTTCTAATTATTTGTAGTCTTGTGTATGTTTCCATTAATCTTGTGAATGTTGAATTCCCTGATTAATCATCTTACCTTGTTGTAAATTCAGTAATTTTTGCATGATATTAATGTGTATGTGTAACTTAGCAAAGTATTGTTGTGATTTTATCCCTCAATACATCAAATTGTTTACCCTTAATTATCTTCAGAAAATTGTTGGCTGTGCATCGAAATTCATTCCATATCAATTATACATGTACTTAGTCAAAGACCTCATACAAGTTTGGTGTATCACCTTAGTTTTAATTTTATTTTTACAGTCATCTTTTACCCTTAAACCCCAAAAAATCAGTTTAGGATACATCAATAAGGAATCAGCCTTGATACCAGAGACTCACCTCAAAATAGGTATACCCATAGACCTGAGGTGTTTCCATTGTATCTATGAAAGAGAGAGATAAAATTTACAAGATTAGAACACCTGTAACCATCTCTCTACAAGGTGCACTTTCGAGAGATAACAATTTTTGGCACGCCTGGTGGGACAACGAATCAGATCTGCATGCAAGTTACATATATTCACAGTAGATCTACGACAGATTTACAACAGATAAAAGTTACTTTTGGGACAACAAGCTACAACAATTTATTCTAAAAGATTTAAAGATCTATTTGGTGACTCCATAGGGTTGATTTCATACCAGTATTGCAACATGTTCCATGCCTAAAGTAACTACAAGATCATCGGTAAGAGGAATTCCTTCTGAGTTTATTTCTTTACCTTTGAATTCTGTAAGAAGGAGAAGAGTTGGTAATACTTTACCTTATAATAGGCCTGGTTTTGATAACCCTCCTCCTAATATTCCTTCACCATGTATCAATTTCTCTATTTAAATCCCTAGTTTTTCAAATGGTTATTCAACCACCTAGAAATTTTGTGACCTTTACTAATGGCAGCCCATTAGTGATCCTAGTTTATCATGACATCCCTAATGCTGCCATGAAAAGTTTTCCATCATTCACGGGTGAAAATTAGGTTACACCTACAGAGCACATCAAAGATGTTGCAGCCATATGTGTAGTCCATAATATTACTCATGAAGATGTGGCTTTGAGACTTTTAGTTGCATCCCTCAAAGGACAAGCCTTGCAATGGTATAGAAATCTAGATATTGGATGCATAAGAACTTGGGATGATTTAGGTGGTAAATTTCTGAAACAATTTCAAGATAATTTAGATCATTTATCTCTCATAGAACAATTTTCTACCATTAAAAGAGCTCCCAATGAATTTATGTCTAGTTTCAACATCCATTTTCAAGAACTTGGGAAAGAATTCTAGCAAGTGTCAAGCCTCAAGTTGATCATGCTTTTCTTTATTATCTTAGAGCATTAAATAGTGATATTTCAACTATGATTCAGTCTATGGGAGGTGAAACTCTCCCGATGCTTATGATATTGCTATAAGAGATGAAAACAACCTTATTCAAGCCGGAAAATTAGCACCAAGGCCTTTGATGCCTTTTCTAGCAGATTTAGCACCTATTCCTCAGCCTATCACGATTATAGAAATTTGTTGTTACAACCCCATCAAATGACATATTTAAAGCTTTACAGACTATGGGGAATAAGTTGACTTCAATTGAGAATAGGCTTGCATTACCTAGCAGACCTTATCAGGCTCCTTATCAGCAAAACCAACAAAATAGGTAGCCTTACCAGCAGAATCAAAATTATAGGCAACCTTATCAGCAAAGGTAGTTTGACCCAAAGGCTCCTAGTTCATCTAATGCTTTAGTTCCAGTTAATATGGCTATGGAAGAGTGGTGTCAACCTTGTAATCAACCTCATTCAACTGCAAGTTGCCCAAATACTTTTCTGAACATAAGTCTTGTTGCACAACCTCAATCTGAGACATTGTTCATGCCTCAAATGGAGGGTGGGCAGTAAGATACTTAAGTTCAAAAGGCACCTGAACAAAACTTAGTTAGTTTCAAGTGAGGATGATTTCATTACAGTTACTAGTAGGGCTCAGGAAAAAGCTGCAGAAAGCAAAAAAAGCAAAATAGGCCTATTCTGCCCAATTTCACTGATAAAAAAACAACTATGGGCCCAAAACCAGCTAACAATGTTGTTGTTCATCAAAAAAGTAGGTGTGTCAGCTATTAAAGAGTAGCAAAAACAACTACAGCCTGATCCAAGAAGGTTATTTATACCTCAGATATCAAAAGCATATGAAGCAGAATTAGTTTTTGCTAAAGCCTATGCTAAAACATTACAATCTCTCTCTAAAACTATTACTTCTCTTAACAAATTTGATGTAATGAAAAAACATAATGTTGACATCTCAATGTGGGACACTCTAAGTATTCCAAGACAACAAGATTTACTTTCTCATGAACTTGTTAAGCTATATATTTTTCTAAAACAACAGAAAAGGAAGTCTAGAAAGTAGACATGGTCCTTGGAACAATGGAACAAGACCACATCAAAGAGGTTAAATGGATGGTTTAGAAAGTCTTAAATGCTCATGACATCAAGAAGCCACCACCATTTTATCTATCATTAATTATTGGAGAACATCTTGTTCATAACTGTATGGTGGACAACGGTGCAAGTAACACAATTATGCCAAAAGCAATTGCAGAAAAATTGGGTTTGTAGTATGAACCTATAGAAAAGAGCATTTTCTGCTTCATGGAATTATAACCAATACGGTTGGAGTCATCGAAATCTAGAGGTAACATTATATGCTTTCCCAAATGTTTCCATTCTACAAGATATTACTGTTGTAGATTTACCTCCTTACTTTGTTATATGTTTATCAAGAGATTTCACAGCAAAAATAGGAGGTTATCTCTCTTTAGATTGGTCTTTCTTTTTTCACTACACATTATGGGACCAAGGTTACTATCAATTTAGAACCGTTGGCCAGATTTCACATTGAGCCTCATGCTTCTAATGCATTAGCTAATTATGCAGCCTTAGACTAGTCTGATTTTGATAATACAACTCATATTTCAGCATTGGATGGTGTTTCTAACCTATTTATGGATGAAAATACACATGAATAACATGCTCATGATCCTTTCAAAGAAGTTTAAGAACATTTGTTTTGTGTGTATTGCTTGCATGAAGAAAACACACCAATTCCCTTGCTGTCCAAAACAGAAAATGCAATGGAAGGGATTTGGAAGCTTCATTTCGATGGAGCTAAAAACAAGAAAGGACAAGGAGCAGGTTTGATGCTCACTTCCCCAACAAATGAAAGGTATTTTTCAGCTTTGAGTCTCTAGTTTTTATCCACTTGTACTGTAGCTGAATACGAAGCGTTAATTAATGGCTTACTTTGGGCCAGAAAGAGAGGTATTAGCATACTATAGATCTTTGGTGATTCTGAGTTGGTTATCAATCAAGTAAGAAATTTTAATGTTTGTAAGAATCCATTAATGAAGTCTTATAGACATAGAGTTTTAGACTTAATGGAATATTTCAAAGCTATTAACATCCAATCCATTCCTAGAATAGAAAATAAGCATACAGATAGACTTGCAACAATTGGTGCTAGTTTCAAAATGTTGGAACAGATTGAAAATAGCAAAATTCAGCCTCATATTAAGCTAATTGTTAGGAATTCTATACAGTAATGACTTGAAATGACAAGTTTTTGAGAGTATTGATTAGATCTGCAGGTTTTTACAGCAAGAAGATGAATTTTCTATAGTAAATCAAGATAAATTACAACACTTATATGGTGACCAGATTGTTCAATTAAAGAAAAATAAACTACCTCGAGGTCTGGTCACATTAGAAGACATCTTCAGCACTAACGATCAGTTAAGGAAGGTCAAGACTAAGATGTCAACAAATGTTGATAATTATGAGGAGATCTCAGTTGATGAAGGTAAAAATTTGTTTCTCGGAAAGGTATGCTCCTTAGCTGAAAAAAATTCATTTATTAATATTTGCAAGGAATTTAAAGATGTTTTCACTTGGAAATACTAGGACCTAAAAGGGTTTGATCCTAGTTTAGCACAACATACTATTGAATTACAGCCAAATTCCAAGCTAGTTAGGAAAAAAAAAAGGCTTGTAAATCCCAAAATAGAGCCTCTAATGAGGAAAGAGTTATCTAAATTAATCAAATTAGGTATTATCTTTCAAATTAAGCATTCAAATAGGGTAGCTGATCTTGTTCTGTGGAAAAAAATGGAGAAATCATATTATGTGTGGATTTCAGATATCTTAATAAAGGTTCATTAAAAGATCATTACCCACTTCCAAATATGGATCAAATTTTAAGAACAGTTTTTGGTGCAGATATATTTTCTCTCTTGGACGGTTATAATGGATACAATCAGATTCTAGTCTAGGAAGAAGATAGGTACAAAAATATTTTACCACAAAGTGGGGTACTTATGCTTACAAACGCATGTCTTTTGGCCTTTCAAATGCTGATGCAACATTTCAATGTGTAATGGAAACTTATTTTCATAGCTTGTTAAATAAATGCATCCTAGTTTATTTAGATGACATTACCATATTCTCAAAAAATTTAGAAGAACATCTAATACATCTAAGGAAAACTTTTCAGTTATGCAGACAAGTTTGGAATATCTTTGAATCCGCTAAAGTCTATCTTTTCAGTACATCAAGGTAAATTGCTTGGTCATATTGTTTCTAAACAAGGTTTAGCAATTGACCCTTTCAGAATTGAAGCTATATCACACTATCATTACCTCATCATAAGAAGGCATTACAGGTTTTCTTGGAAAAATCAACTTTGTTAGAAGATTTGTTCCATATTTTGCAGCATTGGTGAAACCATTAACAACTATGTTAAAGAAAGAGAAAACTTTCTCTTGGACTAGTGAAGGGAGAGAAGGGTTTGAAGTAATTAAGGCAACCATCTCTCAAGATCTGATTCTTACAAAGCCAAATTTTGATAAATATTTTACAATGTATGTACTTGCGGTGATGAAACAATATTAGCCATATTAACTTAGGTTAATGATAAAAATGTTAAGGTACCAATTACTTTCTTTGGAAATAGCTTGAACAGATTACGATACAAGGTACACATTTCTTCAAAACAAGTATTTTTGTAGTCATAGGGCTAAAGAATTTTAAGTATATGCTTTCAAAAAAAAAAAAATCCATGTTCTTGTTTCGATCAAAGTGTGAACACTTTCTTGTTAAATAAAGAATTGAATAAGAAAAGAGCATCTTTGGATAACAAAGGTTATGGAGTATGATGTTAATATCCATGTTACGAAGACAATTTGAGGTGAAGGTTTGTGTGAACACCTAATTGCTGATATGGAAAAATAACAAGTTCAGAACTAGAAGATTCAAAACAGCATGCTGAAATTACGTATCAGCAATAAAACATCATGGTTCAGCCAGAAAATCAATAACCTGAACTTTCTCAAGAAGTTCAAGAATCAAGATGGATGACTGATTTAGTTAACTATCTACAGCATGACATCTATCTGGAAGGTATGGACAAGAATAAACGAAGGTATTTCAAATTATAAGTTGTACCCTATATTTTTATTGATGGTGTGTTATTTAAAAAGGATATAAATGGAATCTTGTTGCGATGTGTCAATGATAGAATTAAGCAATTATTATCGAATTCCATGAAGGACTGTAGGAGGTCATTTTTCAACACGTACCAAAACCTTAAAAATTATGAAAGATGGTTACTATTGGCCCAACATATTCAAGGACTAGTTTCGAATGGATTAGAAAGTGTAAGAAATGTGCTTTCTTTGTTGGAAAATAATGTTTAGCTTCGTTGCCCTTACAACCTGTTTCAGTTGATCAACCTTTTATGCAATGGGGTCTTGATTTTATTGGCATGATAAACCCACCTTTTTCACAAGGACACAAGTGGATTTTGACTGCTACAGATTACTTTACACGCTGGACTGAAGTAATAGCCTTGAAAGATGCTAATGAAACTTCGATACTATCCTTTTATGAAGGTATAGTTTATAGATTTGGTGTTCTAACAACTATCATATCAGATAATTCTTTAGCATTTCTTAGTGCAAAGGTAATAGATTAGGTTGTTAACCATGGAATTTACTTAATTTCATCATCTAATTATTACCCACAAGGTAATGGGTTAACTTAAAGTAATAATAAGAATCTTGTAAGGATCATCAGAAGAACACTCAAAGATAACTAGAGAGCTTGGCATCTAATGTTGAATTCAACACTTTGGGCTGATAGAGTGAATCCTAAAAGATCAGTTGGTAATTCACCATACAAGCTTGTTTACGGAAGAGAAGCAAGAATGCCTATTTCAGTTGAGTTACCCACATTATATTTTTTGCATCAAATGGAGTTACTTGAGAATGAACCATTGTAGGTTCGTTATGTAGAATTAATGGAATTACAAGAGCTAAGAGATCAAGCTCATGTAAACATGGAAAAGAATCAAAAACAGATGAAGAAGACTTTTGATAAGAAAGCCAAATTTAGAATCTTCAATGAAAGAGATATTGTGTTAAAGTGGGATGTTGATTGTGCAAAGCCAAGAAGACACACAAAGTTCAATACAATATAGAGTTTTATTTAAATGGTTTAATCTTGCAAAGAACACAATGCTTTTCAGCTCTCGAGGCTAAATGGAGAGGAACTTCCCATTCCTGTGAATGATATGTTTCTCAAAAACTTTTATTAAAAATCCCACGTTGTTTGTTTAGAGTAGGATTTCCCTTCAATAAGTGTAGTTCCTGCACATTGCAATGTTTTTCAATTCAATGATTGCATTCATGCATGTGATTTGGTTTACCATATCTTTTCGTAGTTTTACTACGTTTTTTAAGGGATGGAGCTTCAGAAAGGTAGATTTTGGTTACATGTTTTAGACTCCATGCCCAATGGAAAAGAATAAGGCACTAGTTTACAATCTAGCAGGAAGCTTTCCTCGCAGGATCACCAGAAATGTTGAAAATTTTTACACTTGTGTAAAATGGGAAACTCGAAACTTTGTTACGATGGATAGCATTGGTGAAGTATACCTAAGCTAGGGAGGTTCTTTCAGATAATACTATTATTGTTGAATTAATTAATGATTACATGAAATCTATAGCTATGTGTGTTGTTACAAAACATAACAGATCACATAGTCTACAATTTCATGCTATCTTTAGCAAAAGAACACAAAGCCCCGAAGGAAAATTGTGTTGTCTTGATGAAGACACTGAATTATAGAATAGATGAAGTGTTAGGTTTTGGAGTAGCAATCATGATTGCAGATTATAGAAATCGAGTTCATTACTAGATGTTACAGGTATTCTTTAATGTTCTTTCCTTCATGATTAAGACATTCAATTATATTATTGAGTTGTTTAGTTCATCATACAATCCATATTAGAAAGCAGAAATGTAGAAAGAAATACACAACTCAATTTCACAATTCAATGTTTTATTCATAAGGAATTTCAAATGTTCCCACACAAGCCATGGGATGTAACTGAAAAGTAAAGTACAACTATTGAAATAAGAGGTACATATGCATGAAAGAGAAAATAAAGGAGTATGAGTGAACCCATCATTGCCTTGGAGGTTTCTCCTTTGGTTGATGCATCCTCATCTTCAGCTTTGTTCCCTCTCCATCTTCACTGCTGAAAGCACTAAAAAGAAGAAAAGAGGAAAATCATCAGTTACGAGCTCAGGTTAATCCATATTCCTATACTATCCTAATTCATGCACATGGATCTCTTAATAATAGGAGACATAGATTACTTGAAGATCAAACAATATACATGATTTACTCACTCAGAAAGAAGGAGAGAGAAGAAAAGAAAACCATGGACATAAGAGAGGCCAAAAGCCTAAATATTTTCTAATTGTTTTCTCAAGTGTGCAGGTACAGAGTTGCAACCAAGAAGAAATAAATCATATCTTACAGTCCTCACTATAGATAAAGATTGCAGAGTTCAATAAATTCTATCCTATGGTACATGAAGCAGATGAGTCATAAGTACATGCTGGAATGAAGGAAGAATGCAACTCAAAGGTGAAGTAGAAAAGGATCAGATTTTGAAGGCTGAAGTTAACTAAAAAGAGAAGATTACAGCTGAAACAAAATGAGAAGGAAATCTGGGAAATTTTTGACAGGGCTTCGCCATGTAAAATGGACATTTAAAACTTTCCATCATGTTGTTTTTAACTAATACATGCTTTAAAAGTTGTATGTAAATCAAATAAGTGATATAGAAAAGTAGAAAAGCATGCCATGATCAAGATAACAGTTATTATGTTTCATTTTCCAACAACAAATCAACTTCAATAGAAAAGTGATACATTCTATATTCTGAATTAGAAAATACATCTATTACAGCTGAAAAAGGGATAAAAGAAAGAATCTAGGAAAATTTTGATAGGGCTTCACCATGTAAAATGGACATTTTAAATTTTCTAGCACACATATCAAAGCTGTAATAAAAAGGAAATGTAGTATTTAAACAGAAAATAAATGGAATGCACTTTCAGTCATCAAATTGAAGTACTTTGGAGCATTCATTATAGCTTAATAACTAAATAACATGAATTTTTAAGATAATCCTACAAAGTTCAGCCATTTTAAGAATGAAGCAAGTATGAGTGCATAGAAATGCTACCATTAAAGAAGTACAATATTTAAGAAAAATAAATAAGATTATAGTATTTCAACAAAGCATCTAAATCAAGGCTTATGCTTGATGGTGTTACAAGAATGAGAAATTGTTTACAACTTCCAGAAGGCCACATACAAGGTACAAAGATCTCATGAAATCAAGAACAATCAAAGTACTAATACTGTAAGTTCCAGAGTCAAATGAACAAGCCTATCTTTCCATCAAGAAGATGTCAAATATCGAAGATCCAAGTATGTATCTCAAGCTTACAAGTATGAACAAAAAGTCACTACGGAATGCACAAATAGCAATGCACAAAATAAAATAGTGAAAAATGTTACAGTAAGTGAAAAGAATGTCATCCTCAGCCATGATGAACCAAATCAGTGAGAAGAAGAATGATTAGATAAACCTCCAAAAGTAATCAACTAAAAAAGCTCAGAGTGGTTTCATAAATAATGAAAAGATCACAAACTCAATGGGTATTAATGGTTGAATCGAATCAAGTAATGCAAAACTTAGGATAATGTGAAGTGGTTTTCAACTTTTCAAAAAAATATATATTCCTTAAAAACAGATTGTAGAATCAAGAAGGAATAAAGAAGTTTGAATACCCATATCAAAGGAGAGATACCCAAATATGGGTTACAATATCTCAAGCCACAAATTGAAAAATACATGTGCTAGATACAAATTTTGGGGAAATAATTCATTTATGCATGATAGTTAAAAGTTTAGATATAGATTTATTGTAATACCACCCAAAGGAACGAATACAAGTAACAAGAAAATAAAACCATTTTATCATTCAAAATTTTAAATTATACAGTACTCATGCATTTCCAAAGATGAAGAAGATTCAAACATTTCAAAAATTCATGATTCGTATTGAGGATCAGTTTCAAGTTACAGATCTGAGGAAGAAAATACAGTTTCTAACTTTGATAAAATACTCCCACTAATTTAATCGAAAGATGAGAAAACCCTCGAATGGTCATCAATTTCAGAGCCAAAAGGAGCAACCTAGAATGGTTTTCAACTCAAGAATCCCCAAAGGAACCACGTGACCAAAAAATATGCAAAGAAAAATGAGTATCGATTTTAGAATTCAAAATGGCAAAGACCAAGTAATAATGAAACTCAAGAGATTGAGAAACTTACCATCCTCGTCAAACAATGGTGCCAGTTACACAGTCTAGAACTAAAAGTATTCAACAATGGTAGCCACTCGGATGGAAAGCTAATGAAATCTCATAAGTGACCAAGGCACGGCCATAAAAGAAATCAAGAAGCTTGAGCTCATTGACCCCACAGACAGAGGCTGAAAAACAAAGTCCATTCCCGAAATACAAAGAAAGTGAAACCTACAAAATCCTCATAGAAGCTTCACAAGACACAGAGATCTTTGTGAGGAAAAACTAAGCTTGAACCCAAAAAATGGTGACCGCATCGAGGAGAATCAAGAAATTAGCTCACGGAAGTTCCAAGAAAGGCTCTAATAGAGAGATCACGACAGTGGTGATAAACTCCACAACTACCTTGCTCAAAAACTTGAAACAGAGGAAGAACTACAAAATGCAGAGCCAACCGAGCTAAGAGAATCGATCTGGTAAGGAATTCGAGCTTCATAAGATAACAATGGCGTAAAAATTTTTGCCAAGGCTTTACCCGCAAACCCAAAAACTAGAATGGAGTGATCATTGAGGTCAAATGACCTTTACCACCGAGCTCAAGAGTTGGGTTAAGTTCGAACTCAACCACATTCAAAGATCAACAGCCACGAATCAAAAGGACACAAGATCAATGCTCAGGGATCGATCTCCAATATCAAAGCAAACCATCATGGTTAGTTTCCACCAACCATATTAAATGCGGGGTTAAAACCCTAACCATAGGTTTAAGATCAATGGTTTGTAATTAGATAGTACAGAGATTGATGGCTCGAGATCATTACCGATTTTCAAAGCACCCAAGTTAAAATACCATCGACAAAACGCATGGAGGGGTGACTCATCATCACAAAGGGGCCAACCCTTGTTATTTCAAAATTATTTGCATCTTGACTTATCAACTATAGTCCAAGCTTCAAATAATGTAAAAGCTGACCAAATTATGTTGTGCAATGATCACCCGAAAAGGTAAGGTTAAACCATGTTTTATGTCTAATCAAATGCAAAAGGTGGCTGACAACTATACAATATAATATTAATCAAAGGTGGCGCACTATAGTATGACTATGTGTTATACAAAGGTGGCCGAATATAGGATGATGTTTTTTTGCAAAGTTACCTTCCCACATGTGTTTGAGAAATCATGGTGATTTGCTAATTCCACAAGAGTGGCCAAATCATGGTGAGACTACTACTAAACTGTAAATATGGTCCCCACTATAGGACAAAGAATATCAACATCATAACCTGAGCTTAGAGGTGGTCCCCATCAAGTGGATATTTGGATGAATTATTTTGCAAAGTATTGCAATTAATGTAATTTATTTTTCTCACTCACAGGGAGTTAGTTTTGCATGCCTTCACAAGGGGACATATCAACAAAAGGACAAAATTCTATGCACTAGGAGGAGACTTGCTCATCAAGAAAAATTTATTATTACCAAATTGTTCACCCATGTTTTTCTTAAAAATAGAACAATCAACTGTAGTTCGACTCGATGTAATCAAATGATTTTAATGCCTCTTTTTATTAGTTTACTTTATTTTTATTCCTTTATTTATTATTAAATAAAGGATAAAAATAGAATACATGGGTGAGTACAACCTTAGTCTATTTTTAGGAAGGGTGGGTGAATCAATTTTTCTATATATTGTGTGCCTTAGTAAATCACAGAGGAGGAATTTTCTAGATACAGGAGTGCTGATGCAATTTTTATGTCAATTTTTCCCTTTGAATGTGAAGTATTTTCGACTTTCCAATTATTTGCAGTCTTGTGTATGTTTCCATTAATCTTGTGAATGTTGAATTCCTTAATTAATCATCTTACCCTATTGTAAATTCAGTAATTTCTGCATGATATTAATGTGTATGTGTAACTTAGCAGTATTGTTGTGATTTTATCCCTCAATACATCAAAGTGTTTACCCTTAATTATCTTTAGAAAATTGTTGGCTGTGCATCAAAAATTCATTCCATATCAATTGTGCATGTACTCAGTCAAATACCTCATACAAGTTTGGTGTATCACCTCATTTTTAATTTCTTTTTATAGTCATCTTTTACCCTTAAACCCCAAAAATCAGTTTAGGATACATCAATAAGGAACCGGCCTTGATACCAAAGACTCACCTCAAAATAGGTATACCCACAGACCTGAGGTGTTTCCATTATATCTATAAAAGAGAGAGATAAAATTTGCAAGCTTAGAACACCTACAACCATCTCTCTATAGGGTGCACTTTCGAGAGATAGCAAAGATTGTATGCTAACCATATGTGGATTTTCCATCTTATGGAGGTATGGTAAAGGAGATGAGGGGCCTACAATTGGTTAGATGGGTACATGGGAGACATTTCGGTGAGCATTAAACAATTCCAATGGACATATTATAATTCCAATTTGGGATACTTAAGGACGTGCCCCAACCATTTCCTCATTATCACAGAGACGATGTGGAGGGACCTTTATCACCACCCCATCCTATAGGGCTAGCGGGGCATGAGGAGGATGTCGCAGATAGACAAATCGATTATGTAGGCACCACTTTTGCATATAGATAGTGGAGGGTAGTGTAGCTACGGGAACCACCACCACATCCGGCCAACCATATGTAGCTACAATGATGATGGTGCAGAGGGATGCACTACGGGGGGGCAAAGTTACGTCTTTATAATTACAACTCACACATAGACATGCATACATGGCCACCCTCCAGGGACATGTGCCTAGGTTACAAGAATAGCTAGCTTAGGCATAGGCTTAGGCTCTAGCATAGGCTCTAGAAGGGGATGGGAGACAAGTACTTGACTTTGCAGTGCAATTGATAGGATTATAGTCCTAGATAGTCACATTACATGAGCAATTAACAACATCATAGGTGTAGGTGACTCGCATTACATGAACAAGTAATTACATAGGCCCCAACATAGGCACTAGCAGTAGGATAGGGTCCCATTGTATGGGAATAGTCTTTGAGGCGGGGTCCCATATTATAGATAGTAGGGAAGGGACCACTAGTACCATCATAGGGTCTCTGGTGTAGGTGTTAGAGCTATGGCACCGCCCATATGATTTCTATGGTCAGCTATAAATACAATGTGGTAGAGGCGAGATATTATTAGGATAATATTTTAGATGTTGGTTTTCAGTGATGACATATGTCGAGCATAGGGCTCAATAGGAAGCCATCCAGAGGACTCATAATACCGGTATGACAAGAAGTCATCAAACTCATGGGTACGGCCAAAGGGAGGTAACTAGTTCACAGAGGCCGAGGCCGGATGAGGGTAGTAGAGAGATGATGAGTGGCCAGAGAGTGGAACCGGATGAGTTTTCTTTGTAGATAACAGCGAAGGTGTCTACCCCTCACATGGGTGAGAAAGGGATGATATCTTACATTGTATTTTTATTTTTGACATATATATTAGCCTGGGTGCCAAAGATATTAGATTGTATATGAGATGTTTCGAGACAATATATTATTATCTATGTATACATGTATTGACACAGATACATTCTATTTATATAGTTCATGATGATGATTATATGTTATGTGTTTGACATTATTTCCAATGTATTATTATCATTGAAACTAGGTATGTAGGCATGGTTTAGTTCTGTTTTCATTTCAATTTTATTGATTTCATGGAAACTTAGATGATGATGCATGGTTTGGTTTAATTTCCAAGTTATTGATGTGATGGAAACTAGATGTCATAGGCATGGTTTGGTTTATTTAGGTTGTGAATCATAGGTTGAATTTCCATTCTATTGATGTCATGGAAACTAGATGATTAGGAATGATTACTAAGATGTAGTAATGGTGGAGTTAGTATGGATTTTCATTGTATTGGTATCATGAAAAATAGATGGCTTACGCATGGATGAGTTGAAAATTTCCAAGTTATTTGTTTTTATGGATATTATATGATTTAGGCATGATTTCATCGATATTATGATGTATGGTTTGTTGTATGTGAGTTTTCCGGTGTTTATGTATATGGAAAAAAACTAAGTGGATTGGTTGATAGGGAGAAAATGGTTGTAGAAAAGAGTGCTTGAGCTAACCTCCAAGGGCCCTATGCCCTCAAAGTGCTGCCTACATAGCCCACGATGAAAGGGGCATCCGGTCGATGTAGTTCTCCCATAAATCAAGGAAGAATGATAGTTGTTTAGGTGAGATGAATAGGTAAGTTATATTGATAGGTTGGTTGGGTAAGGTATGTGTTAAAAATAGGAAAAGTCAAATATTAAATAACTAATAGGTATAGACACCTATAATTTGTTCTACATGATCTTATTATTAAGATCATGCTAATTATCCTAGTCTCTTGTCAATTTACTACACTACGCTAGTAAGTGTTAGGATACGTTGATTATTAGATGTGTCTTAGGTGTCTATCTTATCACATTATCTCTTCTTCCATCATTCTCTGCAACTATTGTGGATCTTCTCCATTTAGTTAGGGAGTCTAGTACAGATTTCTGTCCTATAAATACTGTACGTGTGCTTTGTGTTATTCAGAATAATATGAGATAAATCTATCTCTGCTATTTCTCCTTCTCCAGCTCTCTCTCAGTTTGGTATCAGAGCGAACTAGATCTCTGCTGTGCGTTGGAAAGGAGAGACTGTTTCTCTTTCTGCCTGAGCGTGGAAAAGTGTGGTCAGGGTCGTTTGTCTTCTATTGTCCTGCGTGGAGATTAGAGGAGAACTGCTGCTACGTGGAGATCTGCTGCTGCGTGGAGATCTACTGCGCGTGTGGAGTCTCTTTTTAGCCTACGTGAGGAAGAGGATAAAAAAAGCGTAGCAAATATAGTGCCAGCAGCTCAACGACTCAGGCTGTAGCGTGGTAGAAGAGAAGGGAGTGTCGGAGGCCCAGATCCAGCGGGTGGAGCACAAATTTCCACTTCAACCTGTGTAGCAAAGATAGCTGCTGCCGCGTGGAGGTGAAAACAATCTTGCTGCCACGTGGAGAGCTTTGAGCAGCCATCAAAAGCCGAAACATCAGGATTCTGTTCTCCCAGTGATCGAATGTAATCAGAATCCCAGTTGGATTCAGTGATACTCAAATCATTTACATCGAACTCACGGCCAGCCGAGCCATGTTCGAAACTCTGAGTGTGTTGGAGACCACAAGTTGGACGTGGAGATCTCGCCGGGAGAGAGAACTTATTTCTGTGTGCGGAGACCTTCAAACGCTGTCGAGGTAGTTTTGAGTCTACAACAGTCTCTTCTACACTACATCGAATGTCGAGTGTAGACAACTCGATTGAAAGCGTCAACAACACGGTCGCCACAGCTGAAAGCCACAACATCAACTCGCCAGCCAGAGAACACCGTGGAGAAGCTCCTGAGAGCTCCGGGTTCTACTTTGCTTTGCTGAACGAGCTTTGAAATTGCGGCAATCTTGCATTCGACAAACTAGTTCGAGAAGGACTCCTTGAGTACTTTCTTTTCGACGTCAGCTGCCAAGCAAAGTGAGTACGGGAAGAATTAGAAGCCGGATACGACGCAGATTGTGATGATGAAGAAGAATGCCCTACAAAGCGTCGCCGTCTCACAAAGCACGCAAATATCGTGAGCATCTACGAGCCAGTCATTCTTGACAGTGAGTCCAAATTGTAATAAATTTTTCAAATAAATAAATATTTTTTTATTATTACAATGTCTGCTCCGAAGTTACTTCTGTCTGACACTCAGTTGCTCAAAGGGCCTAATTTTGTGGCCTGGAAGACAAAAATGAAGACAATCCTTCAGTTTGAAGGATTATGGGGAATTGTCACAGGGTTTGTGCCTGCTCCCACAGCCCCCGATGAACTAATAAAATATGACATGGCTTGTGCTAAAGCCTTGATGTTGATAATGCTCAGTATCAGTGATGATGTGCAACCGCATGTTCGGAATGCGGAGAAACCCAAGGAGGCCTGGGACAAGTTGGAAACCATTTATGAAGCCAAAAATCAGACAAAGATTCTTCATCTTTAGTCAAAGCTGCACACCCTCTCTATGGGGTCTGATGAGAAAGTGGAGGAATTCTGTGTCGCGCGTGGCTGAGTTGAGATCGGAGTTATTGGCCCTCGGTGAAACGGTAGACGATAAACTACTCATCCCAATCACCTTGAGAGCACTCCCTTCTCAATTTCGAGTGTTTGTTACAACACTGAATGTGTCCAAAAAAACAGTGACATTCGAAGAGCTTGTGAATTTGCTACAGCAGGAAGAAGCTATCACTTCATCGCATGGGGAGTCTCAGGACAAAGCCTTGTTCTCAAAGCCTAATCGTGGCCAGAAGAATCGGAAAGGTCCCCCAGAGAAGCCAAATCCAGCGCAACCCAAACAGAAAGATCAAAATTCAAAGAGATGGTGTCACATTTGCAGAACCAATACTCACGACACTGATCACTGTTGGCACAACAGCCTGAAAAAAGGGCCTTCAAGCCATACAAGCACATCCGGGCGCGAAGATTTTCAAAAGTCCAAACGACGTCCCCGCTGGAGAAAGCAAAAGGACATCTTGCAGCCCAACAAGAAGATGATGACTCTGATGAGGAGACATCAGAAGGAGCCCATTGTAGTAAGAATCTTGTACTCGTCTCTCAAACTTCTCAGCCCATGAAGAAAGTCTGGTTGATAGACTCTGGTGCAAGCAAGCATATGTCAGGTGACAAGAAGCTATTTGATTCACTACACGAAGAGCCAACCGGAGATCGAGTTCGGATAGCGGATGACAAAGAGTACATTGCAGAAGGAATAGGGAATGTGACCATTCCTCTGGGGCCATGAAAATGTACACTTACAAAGGTACTATATGTTCCTGGCTTGACTAGCAATCTTTTGTCAGTTACTCAGCTCTTGAATCATCACCTTAAGGTTGAATTTCTTGTTCAAAATGGCATTAAATCATGCTTAATCTCCCGACAAGGTACGGTTCTTGCTAAAGCTTTTGTAAAAGATAAGTTATTTGCTTTAGATACTGTTTCATCTTCTGCAGTAGCTTTATCTACTTCAACAATAGAATCAACTGCCTTATGGCATTTTAGATATGGACACTTGTCGGTCGGTTCACTGCACCAGATGAGTTCAAAAGCAATGGTCCGTGGACTACCCAAATTGTCCAGTTCCTTGCCTATTTGTCCCTGGCTGTCTTGCAGGAAAACAACACAGAGATCCGTTTCAAGCGAGCACCTTCCATGCCAAGAAATGTCTGGAGGTAGTTCATACCGATCTGAACGGCCCATTGCCTGCTTCATTTTCAGGATACAAATACTTCCAGCTGTTCGTGGATGATCACTCTCGCAAGATGTGGGTATATTTCCTAAAGCAGAAAAGTGAGGCTCTTCAACACTTTCAGAACTTCTATCATCGTGTTGTCAAAGAGTCTGGACAACCACTTCTTCTACTCTGCTCAGATCGAGGGGGAATTCACATCAAAGAAGTTCTTGGCCTTCCTAAACCATCACGGCATTAAGCAGCACCTGACTGCTCCCTACACGCCCCAGCAAAATGGCATTGTTGAGCATCACAATCGCACAGTGATGGAGATGGCTCACTGCATGCTATCAACTGCAAAGCTAGGAGAATGCTATTGGACCAAGCAAGATACAAGCGGTGTATATCTTCTCAACAGGGCACCAACAAAGATTCTACTGAACAAGACGCCAGAAGAGGTATGGAGTGGTAAAAAACCATCAATTTCTCATTTGCGAGTATTTGGTTGCATAGCATACATGCATGTCCCAGCTCAGAAGAGAAAGAAGGTAGAGCCAAAAACACTCCCGTGTATCCTTCTTGGCTACAGTACTACCTCGAAGGTGTATCGTCTCATGGATCCTGAGACAAAGAAAATATACGAGAGTCGGGATGTGGTTTGTGACGAGTCATCCTTTGACTCAATAGTATCAACAGAAGATCCACTTCCAAACACATCTCACCGATTAGTCTCTGAATCAGATGATGAGCTGGAGGAGACTACTCAGAGAAAAGAAATGCTACCAGGAGAACTATTTGTTGACCTTGGAGAACTGTAGAATGTGACTCCACATCAATCCTCATGGCAACGACATAGTTCTTCTCAAAAGCAGTCAAGTTCTCATCCGAAGTGGGTACAAAGAACTATCAAGGACTCAAATTTGCAACAACTCCCAGATACATCATCCGGAGTCAAAACAAGGAGTCAAACAAGAAATGAGGTAAACTTTGCACTCATGAGTTCACTGATGAATAGCTCCGAGCTAGATAATGTTCGTGAAGCACTCAGTCAAACTCAGTGGAAGGAAGCTATGGAAACAGAATATGACTCACTCATGAAAAATCAGACATGGGAACTTGTCGATCTGCCTACAGGAAAGAAACCCATAGGCTGCAAATGGGTCTTCAAGACAAAATATAAGGCAGATGGATCCATCGACAAACATAAAGCATGACTTGTAGCCAAAGGATATGCTCAGAAAGAAGGCATCGACTATGAAGAAACCTTTGCACCCACTGTGAAGATGAAGACCATCAGAGTAGTTTGCGCACTTGCAGCACAAAAAGGATGGAGACTTCAGTAGATGGATGTCAAGAGTGCTTTCCTAAATGGTGATCTGAAAGAAGAAGTATACATGACCCAACCTAAAGGATTTGTTGATGAAAATCAGCCTAAAAAGGTATGTCGTCTCATCAAATCTCTTTACAGACTGAAACAAGCTCCCAGGGCATGGTATATCAAGATCAACGATCACCTTTTGCAGCATGGGTTCACTCGTAGCCCCTCATATTCAAATTTGTATATAAAGAAGGTAGGCAAAGAAATTGTCATTCTGGTTGTTTATGTAGATGATCTTGTGATCACTGGTAGTTCAGAAGATCAGGTTGATATTGTAAAGAATGATCTCAAAAGAACCTTCGACATGACAGATTTGGGGCTACTACATTACTGTCTTGGCTTGGAAATATGGCAAAAGGAGCATCACATCTTTGTCTCCCAGAAAAAGTACGCCAAGACACTCCTGGAAAAGTATAGAATGTCCGATTGTAAACCTATATCCACTCCCATGGAAAAAGGCTTGCAACTTTCAAGATTCCAGGACTCACCTCAAGTAGATGCTACTCTCTACAGGAAATTTGTTGGAGGGCTCATCTATTTGACATACACCAGACCAGATCTCTGCTATGCTGTCAGCTATCTTTCCAGGTTCATGCAGGAGCCAAAGAAATGTCACTGGAATGCAGCAAAGCATGTTTTGAGATATGTCCGAGGAACAACTAATTATGGTCTGGAATATAAAAAGAATGATCAATTCTTCCTACTAGGGATATGTTGACTCGGACCATGCTGGATCTGTTGATGATAGGAATTCAACTACAGGATACATATTTCATCTCAGATCTGGACCTATCTCGTGGATAAGCAAGAAGCAAAATGTTGTTTCTATCTCATCCACAGAGGTAGAATATCGCGCCGCACGAGGAGCTGTGTGTGAAGTGATATGGATACGTCGCATTATGGATGACATGGGAATTCCTGAAAAACAATCACCTATTCTCTATTGTGACAATCAGAGTGTGTTGAAGCTCATGCAGAATCCAGTCTTTCATGAACGAACAAAGCATATTGAAATTGATTGCCATTTCATTCGAGAGCACGTCTTGAACCATCAAATTCAGCTCCAGTACTGTCCTACTGAAGCACAAGTTGCTGACATTCTCACTAAATCTCTTGGAAAAGTGAAATTTGAATCTTTCAGAGGTCACATTTGCAAGAATAATGTAATAAGGGGGGGAATGTTAGGATACGTTGATTATTAGATGTGTCTTAGGTGTCTATCTTATCACATTATCTCTTCTTCCATCATTCTCTGCAACTATTGTGGATCTTCTCCATTTAGTTAGGGAGTCTAGTACAGATTTTTGTCCTATAAATACTGTACGTGTGCTTTGTGTTATTCAGAATAATATGAGATAAATCTATCTCTGCTATTTCTCCTTCTCCAGCTATCTCTCGGTAAGACACCCTTTTCTAACCTCTTCTAAACCTCCTAAATTTGCTAATCCCCCTCTAATGAGATTTTATAAGCTTGTTTCCCTTTAATTAACTGCCTTGGATTAATTAACCCTCTTATTGACTTTCTAAAAAGAGTTTGACTTTCTAAACAAATATCTCACCTCCCAAATAACTACTTAGCCTTCCAAATCCAGTTCACACCTCCCAATGTGCTTTTATAAAAATCACATTTTTGACCCATTTTTAGTCCCACATGCATTCAAAGAACCCATTTCTCTAAACCAAATACTATGAATAGAGGGATAACCCTCCCACATTTTCTTAAGAACTCTCTCTCTCATCCCATTTCTGATTTAGGCCATGCTTAAGTCTTTTTAGAGCTATTTACTTGTTATTTGCTAATCTTTCAAAGATTTTAGTAAATAGAAGACATTAATGCCAAGCTTCCATTTTTAAGATTTTGAGACATCAATAAACACATAACTGATTGCTAGAGATTTAATAGGTTCATTTATAGATAGCTTTCATGTAGTAGAGAACTAATATAGTCATGTTTAGAGATTGTTTGTTTGTTTCAAGCTTTATATATATGCATGCAAATAGGTAGCTCGTTCTTATCTCTAATTTAATGCTCATTGAGTTGTTTGTTTCAAAGCTTTTGGGGTTTCTTTAGATATTCTTACCTCATGTTCATAGCTTTAACAAAATTTTAATTACACACATTTGGTACACGTAGTGGGACATACTCCATTGTCCTCTAGGAGACTTTTCCAAGATTTTTAAGTTCACTTTCATGTTTTCT
The DNA here is from genome assembly GCA_018340775.1 of Taxus wallichiana var. yunnanensis. Classification (NCBI taxonomy): domain Eukaryota; kingdom Viridiplantae; phylum Streptophyta; class Pinopsida; order Cupressales; family Taxaceae; genus Taxus; species Taxus wallichiana. The sequence goes on along the minus strand of CM031239.1, from coordinate 1,034,660,980 downwards.
AGGAGAAACAACTTGTTATTTACTTGATTTCATTTTTTAAGTAAGATAAATCATCCTTGTTCATGCATATTTTGTGGGTTTAAATTGGAAATAAGTTTCTTTGACTAAATAACTTGTGTCATTGTTGAAAATTTTCATTTCCATGAATTTTGTAGGTTTTTCGAAGGTACGCGTAGGTGTCCTAGAGGGGAGCATCTCCGTCAAAACCCTAGCGCACCCGTTGAACTATCTGCGCACCCTTCTGGTCATATTTTTTACTGACAAGTGATTTAGAAAGGAATTTTTACTTGTTGAACTATAGGCATCTTCGTTGAATGTCAGGCATACCCGTCCCTCTGGATGTGATGGTGTATTTTGGCATACTGTATTGATTTTAATTTGGCTGACAAACATATCTGTTGAACTATAGGCATCTCCATTGAAACCCTAACATACCTATTTTTAGGCCTGCGTAGGTGTTGGACTCTTCTATTATAATTTTCTATCACACATCCCCATTGGTTTGGGCACGTATTCGTTGGTGAGATAAACATGCGTCATTATAGATGCATTGATCTCTCGAGTTAAAAATTATATTTTTATCTTCGAGCTATAAGATCAATTTATTGACTTTTCCTAGTTGTTTATAGGCTCTAACAAGTGATTGCAAGTTTCTTTTGGGTTATTTGACTAATGTAGTTTAGATGTTTCATTTTATTAGTTAGAAAGGTATTTTTAGAAGTGTGTATGCTCTCTCCTCGTGCCTTCTAGGTGATCTTAGGGATCAAAACACTTCTAAAAACCTTCTTATCAATTTCAAAAACATTTATTTTCTACTTCTAATTGGTTAACCTTTCAAAATTGGCTAAAACGAACTCTATCTTTTAAACACGCTTAAAGTATTTTCCATAAGGCTTATTTTATTGGATTTTCTACATTGTGTATGATCTTCCTTCACACCCTTTTGGTGATCATAGGAATCAAAATAAACACACAAACTCTCTTTCTTGATATCATTATTTGTTTTAGAAAAGTAATAACTCCATATGTGTAGGGCCTAACACTTGTCAAAGAAAGGAGTCACAAAATAATGAAACCTTCTAATACATGTTTTCATGTAGGTTTCCAAATGGTGTGCTACTTAAACGAAATTAAGTTAAGTAAGATAAAAAACACACCACTCCACATCACACTGTATTACACATTTCAGAAAAATGTACATCTCTATCTGCTCAACTAGAACATAACCCCTTTGGAATAACGCCTTAAGATAAAATAATGGGGTTGGTTCTAGGAACCCTAAATTAATCTACCATTGAGTAACCTCATGGATGAAAAATGGAGTTCTCTACTTACCCTTTGGACTAGATTTTACATTGCAAGTTAGATTCAAAGTTGTCCATATCACAACCACAATGAGATCACATGTGGACACATTTATTTCTCGTCCTATTTGAAGGGGGTAAAGTAAATCCGAGATACTCCTAAATTAGTCATTGCAACTCTTTGGGTAAATTTAGCTCACATTTAGACAACTTGTGACACCTAGTTGAGAGATCTTATTAGGAAATCAATTTTTTCTTAGAGCCCAATTTGCTAGGCCGTATCACGTCTTGTCAAAACATCACAAAGTGATGACTTACTTGGAGTCTGAACCTTGTTTTTGAACAAGGAAAAGAGTCCACTTAAGTTTGATCTAAGTGTCTTTTATCACAAAAATTAAATGACATATCACTTAGCTCATTTTCTTTCTCACCTTCGGACGAGGCCAAACTTTTCCCAAGTGGCACTTAGTTTATTTTCATCTTTTGATCTATACCCTTCCATTCTCACTACCAATTTGGGGTGACAGGGAAGCATACCCCATGAGTCATATCAAGGAAAATATTCGCCACTTTTTTTTTCCATTTATGCCCATCCATGTTTGCAGTTGGGTTGTTAAACATATTAAGTATGAAAGTACGTTTTTGTGTCTTTTATATTCCTTTGATCTTTATTTCAATATCATCTTCATTACTACGATTTCGACTCATAATTTTTTCTCCTTAAGTTTTTATTTTTTCTCACATTTTAACCATACAATTTCAATACTTACATAATTTTTCCAATTTTGTGAGAACTTGATATAAGTCCCTTTATTGTATGGTTACGTTTGCTCATAAAACTAATAAATTATTGTCATACTTATACTTAGTTTCAATTCCAACATTATCTAAGGCCTTTTTAGAGTGTCAATATTTCCTTTTGTATACTATGATGATATCATCTTGATACTAACACCTTTCTTGCTAGGTTAACATGTCAAGATAGTGTTGTTACACTATCCACATTCGTAACTTCCATTTTTAAAAAACTTAGGTCTCATCGGCATTTAAACTAGTCTTAGTATATCTCATGGAGAGATCAAGAAAATATCACTTTGGTGATCATTTGAATCAATGTTCATATGATTTTTCTTTGAACGATAAACAATTGGATAACATTACATTTAGAAACACCTTTGGGATATTTTGGGCATTGGATGACTTACACAACATACACCTAGGTTTCATACAACTTTGAAGATATTTAGAAAAATCCTAGTATAACTTTGACTAGTAATACCTAGAATCAAAAAAATGGAATCTAAACCAAATGAGCATGACTTAGAAGAGAATCCTTTTGAGTCCATCCCATTTAGTGACAATAACTTAGCACCTCTCTTTTCACAGGTCAAAGACATATAACTGTTGGTTGATCATAGAGGTGAAGAATCTTATTCTTCTGAGGAACAACATAAGTTAGACCTAGTTATATTTGACAAGCTCCTTTATTATAACATATATCAAGTACTCACAAGAGTCCTAGAGCTAGGGGCTAGGCTTCCACAAGAATGCAAAGTGGAGACCAAGATCGTTAATCGTAAAATGGAAGAGTGACCATCCCTCTTAGATATGGATAACCCCTTTAACATAGGGTATGCTTCTACTTCTAGAAAACATCACAAAACATTGAAGAAGACCTATCAAAACCAATTGGCAATTCACGAAGACCTTATTATAAGGCTTCACGTAAAGTAAAAATTGAGCATGAGTGCAAAGGCTCACTACCTCATAAGTTTGATGAGGAAGACGATCCCTTAGTTGAAGAAGAGATCCTTCAAAAACAAATATTGAAGGTAAGTATAAAATTAGCAAACTTAGGCTCTTCAAGTAGGAACATGCATAAAAAAACTCAAAACAAAATCTAGTGAGTTTCACTTTGATCTATATGATGACACAACTTTTAAAGTTGCTAAGGTAAATAGACCAATATCACCTACCAAATAACAACTCATTCAACGGGAATTATAATCAATGAAGGACACACTTACTACACTACAGGAAGGAAACATAGGACATAGTAGGAAGTACCTATATGAAGAACTATGCCCTTACCCCTTTGATAAGGACATGTTGTGACAACCATTTCCAAAGCATTTTTCCATTCCTAAGTTTGATAAATATAAAAGCAAAGGTGATCCTCGTGATCACATCAAGGAATTTTATATGGCTTGTCAAGAGGTCGCATACAACAATAATTTATTAATACGACTCTTCCCTCATAGCCTAGGAGCACTGACATTAGAATGGTTCTTTAGTATACCCAAGGGATCCATCACAACATGGCCTACCCTAGCGGAAAAATTCATGCGACATTATTCCTTCAATATGGAGAATGATATCATGATGAACAAATTTTGGAATGCAAAGAAGAAGCCCAATGATACATTTTTGATCTTCTTACAATAATGGTGTGGGTTGGCAATCTGTTTCCCATGTGCCTTACAAGAAAAAAATCTAGTAAGCATATTCGTTCCTAAACTAAACCCAGAGATAGCCTTCCATTAACAAATGCATTGTGACTCTAACTTTGAAGAAGTTATAGAGAAGGGTATTCAAATCAAAAAGGCTCTCATCATGAAGGGTACGCTCAAACTAGTCATCAAGGAAAAACATGAAACAAAACCCTCAGATAAACAAAAATTCTTCAAAAAAACAAACATGTTATTGGTGATGGAATTATGGACTCTAAAAGAGTCTAAACCATAAAGAATGGTCAAATTTTAAAGCTCTAACAATGACCTCACCTAAAGGAACCCCCCAAACATGTGTTTACACCTCTAACGGAATTGGTATCTTCCATAATTAAATAGTTAGATGTAGTAAACATTGTGTAGTACCCAACCGCGATAGTACAAAATCTAGAGGATGCTCCAAAACCCATTTGGTTCAAATATCATGAGTACTGTGATTTCCATCATGTTAAGGGACACAAAACATATAGGTGCTTGAGAATAAGACATTATATAAAATACCTCATCGAAGAGGGAAAAATTGTTGTAGATTCTCCCCCTGACTCGGGAAAATGTCCAAATGAGAAAATGCGTGTGTTTAAAGATCCCTTTCCTAACCATGCAAATAAGAAGAATAGGAAGCCAGATCATGAAAAAACTTCCAATGAATATAGGACTGTTGCTTATGTTTATCCAACTAATGATAGTCCCTTTGACTCCCTCATAGGATGTATCTGTTCATCTGATGAATAGGTCAATACTATTAGGATCTTAGAAAAATGTTGTGTAGTAGGGACGTGACACGCTTGTTTGATCATACCAGATCCCCTCCATGTCCCTCTGGAAGGTCAATATAACATAATAGAATAGTTAGAGAAGACACCCACTAGGATATCAATCTTAGATCTCCTCAAAATCTCTACTGCTCATAAAAACATATTGTATAAAAATGCAAAGTTTGGGAGTCTCCAAAGATATAGATCCTGCACACCTTCAAGCCATGATTGCACACCTTGAATTCAATGATCATATCACTTTTTATCGTGCTCCAATCCCACATAATGACCCAGAGCACAACTTACCCTTATACCTAGAATTAGTTATTACATGTCGTAAGATCAAGAGAGTAATTGTAGATGGTGGATTCGGTTTAAATATTTGTACTTTGAAGTTGGTGAGTTAGATAGGCCATTCATAAATGGATCTAGGGGCCAAAATTATTACAATCACAACTTATGATAATGAAGAGCAAGAGTCAGTACGTACTATAGTAGTTCCAATGAAAGTAGGGCCGAATTGTCATAAAATGACATTCCATGTCCTTGACTTGGATCTTCCATACAACATGCTCCTAAGGTGCCCATGGATCAATGCCATACAGGCCATTCCTTCAACATTTCATCAGTGTATTCAGATGTGCCACAAAGGACAGATAGTCACCATTCAAGGTGGTCTAGAACCGTTCACACATTGTAGGGACTTACACAGTTTTTCTCGTGGAGCTTATTAATGCCCTTCGTGAATATTGTTCTTCCTTTAAAAATAGAATCCATCAAGGAATGTTTGGAACCATATTCTCTCACTCCTTTTAATTAAAACTTTCCTTCATTGGTGAACTCTTTCACATAATGGGAGGAAACATCTGTAAATTATGGCTCGGTGAGCGATTCATTCTTCAACAATCCTTATTAATATTAGATCTATCAGTGTCACCAAGCACACATGGTAAACTGTACTTTTAGTTCAAGATCACTCAGGATAAATGCCCTAAGCCATTGGATAAATTCATCCCTAGTGGTCTCCTATCCAAGGAAAAGATACTAGAAGATCCCATTTAGAGGGTACTTGAAGGTACCATGGTGTCATGTCATCAAGCTCCGCAATATATCAAAAGACACCGTATGATGTACATCATGGGCTACAATGGGTTTATGTGGTATCTATGTGCAAGGAAAATTAAAATCCTTCCTTATCCCTCATTTAAAATCTAATAAACATGGTCTTGGAATAAAACCTCATGACGATCCACCATTTGAGATCAATGCCACCTCTTCCGAACGTGAAGAAGACTCATTTCATTTGAATAACAACTTAAATTACCAATGTAGTGTCTACGTGGATATTGCCTCCACTAAACCTGTTCCCGATTTAGTTTTTTTCACCTTATCCAAATCAAATCCTCAAATCAATTGCCTAGTAACCCTTTTATATCCCGAACTTATAGATTGGGATCAAAAATTTCTTTTGTGAATCAATTTCTTTGAGAAAAATGACATATTTACAGAGTTTTTGGTACTCAAGGATTCTATTCCAACTGGAGATCACAATAAAGGTTTTGTTATCAAACTAGATGCTTATGCATACTTTCGATAAGAGGCAGATATTTGTGGACTCTTAAATAGCAAGGTCGTAAGTAAGAGTAAGAACACTTGAGAGAAGCCTTGTGGAAATAACAAACACAAATCTCATAGCGATAAACTTTTTGAAGCACTAGTAGATAAATAAAATGAAGAACCTAAAGAAAAAATGGTATATCCATTCAAATATGATGATGAACCACCTACGGAGGTTGATCTTACTCTTCCACCTAACTCTATGTAGATGGAAGATGCTTCTAAAATGCTAGTTGAAGAAATGATCAATGTCAACATTCGCTCAAAAGAGGAACCTAGAAGAACTCTCAGCTCAATCAATAACGAAGGTTTTTGTGGAGTTATTAAGAAAATATGCGAGATATATTTGCATGGTAATATGTAGATATGCCTAGTCCTGGACCAAGAATTAGTCGTGCACTACCTCATTGTACACCTGTGATTCCAAACCCATCAAGCAAAAGTTGATAAATATGCATCCCAATATTTCACTACTTGTCAAAGAAGAAGTGGAAAATTTATTGGTTACTGATTTCATTAAACCCATTGATTATTCGGATTGGATATCCAACATAGTCCTAGTTTAGAAGAAACCGCTATCATAAGGATCTGCACTAACTTCTGCAACATCAATAAAGAATGTCCCAAAATGAATTCCCCTTACCTAATATTGATATGATTATTGATTATATCACTTTGGTTATGAAATGTTATCCTTAATGGATTGTTTTTGAGTTATAACTAGATCTCGAATTACGAGAGGAAGATTAACATAAGACAAATTTCATCACTCCTTATGGGACTTTTTTACAAGAACATGCCTTTTGAGCTCAATAATGTCAAGGCCACCTATCAATGCATAATGACAGTCATCTTCCACAACATGATGAATAACATCATGGAATATTACCTTGATGATATTTTAGCAAAATACAAAAGTAGAGGAGAGAACCTTGAAGTGCTAAGTCATATTTTTCAATGTCTCTAAGATTACAAAGTATGTTTGAACCCTAAGAAGTGTGTCTTCGACATTTTTTTAGGAAATATCCTAGGTTTCATAGTTTCACAAAGCGGAATAGAGGTGGATCCTGTAAAGGTTACAACTATCACATAAATGCCTCCACCTACAAACCTCAAACAAATAAGAAGTTTACAAGGAAAGATTCAAGCAATTTGTTGTTTTTATTTCATAGCTTGCAGATAAGTGCCACCCATTTACACATCTTTTCAAGAAGGATGTTGCATTCAACTGGGGACTAGACTATCAAAAGGAATTTACACTGCTTAAACAGTACCTTGTCAACCAACCCGTACTCATGCCGCTTACTCCAGTGAACCTCTTTAATTATACATTTTAGCTACCCAATTTTCTATTGGTTCATTGGTTGCCCAATATGACCTAGACCATAGAGAAAGGGCAGTTTATTACCTTAGTCATACCTTGATCATCTATGAATTGAATTATGCACAAATTGAAAAGGTTGCCTAGCAGTTATGTTTACCTTTCAAAAATTACGCCATTATCTCCTTAACAATAAGACCAAACTAATATCTAAAGCCGTACCTCTTAAATAGCTTTTATCGAAGCTCGCCCTTACAAGATGAATGGATAATTGGATCATTCTCCTAAGTGAATTTTATATTGAGTTTGTAAACCAAAAATCATTGAAAGGATAGGTATTAGCTAATCGGTTGTGTAAGCTCCTCTACTAGTGATGGAACTTTTATATCTATATCTTACAGATTCATCCATGATGTATGTTGAAGAGTTTTGGAAGGGAAAGTCCATTTTGATGGCTCATTCACCTTCCACGGATCAGAGCGGAGAGATTCTCATCACTCGGACAGTGAGGTTATTCCAACAACATTTTATTTTGGATTCCTGTGCACTAATAACATTTCAGAATATGAGACACTCATTGTTGGACTCAAATTGGCTATCACTTGGAATATCATACAAATATGAGTCATTGGGGACTCCCAACTTATTATTAAACAAGTTAATGATGAATGTAAGGTTAAAGATTAGAAGCTATTCCATATGAGAAAATGGTTGAAACCTTGAAGTAATATTTTATACGGATTATATTTGAATAAAAACTAAGGTCACACATTTCCCCCAAACATTACCCATACTGAGAAGAAAGCCCTTATCTACCACATAACCTATTACACCATTCTATGAGGCACCCTTTACCGTCGTGGCTATGATGGGAACATGCTCCATTTTTGGACATTACTTGAGTCAATTCACGGTATTAAGGAATTACATGAAGGAATTTGAGGAGAACACATGAGTGGTATGGTCTTGGATAAGAAACTCTTGAGAGTGGGCTATTATTGGCCTACCATGGAAGCAGACAGTTGTAACTTCATCAAAAAGTGTGAACTATGCGAAAAGTATGGAAACTTGATACATGTGCTAGCACAAGATTTGCATCTTATCACAACACCTTGACATTTTTCTAAATGGGGCCTAGATCTCATAGGGAAGTTCCATCCTTCTTATTCTTCATATGAACATACGCACACTATCACCACTACTGAATATTTTACTGAATGGGTAGAGGTTGTGCCTCTTACTTATGTCACCGGTGCAAAAATTTCCAAATTCATCATGAATCACCTCATTTTCCATTATTGTATCCCCTCCACCATTATCACAGATAATGGTAAATTCTTAAGGAATAAAACAAATTAAAACATTATGCCAACAATTCCATATTCAGCTCAAATGGTCTACCCCCTATTACCCCCAAGGTAATGGAAAAGCCAAGGCTACGAATAAAACTCTTGTATAGATCATGGAGAAAATGGTAAGTAAAACTGGCCATAATTGGCACTTACAGATACATCCTACCCTCTGGGCCTATCGAACTTCCATCTTCACTCCTACTAGTATGACCCCATATTCACTAGTCTATGGCACTGAAGCCATCATACCCTTTGAAGTGCAGCTTCCCTCCCGAGAATATTCTTCAAAGACTATCTTGATAAGGACAAAGACTATAGAGTTGTTTGGCTAGTAGAGGAAGAGATATTGGATTTAGAGAGTGCTAAATAGAGTCTCAATAGGATACAAAAATAGATCATCCATCATGAATTTGATGTAGGTGATCTTGTTCTAAATGAAAATTAGAAGAAAACTGTCAAGAATAGAGAAAAAAAAGGTAAATTTGAGGCTAACTTGTTAGGGCCTTATGTGGTGGTGGCTAAATATGGATCATGAGCTTATAAAATGGCATACTCGGATGGTGAAGATATTTCAAAACCTTTCAACACCATGCATCTCAAGTAGTTCTATGATTAAGCATGGTACATATATTAGATAAGAACTAAAAACATTAGAAAAACAAAGAAAAACAAGTAAAACATGAGAAAATCAAGAAAATAGTAAAGAAAAAATAGGTCACCCACATGTGAAAACAACACAATTATGGTGTAGTGAGCAGGTATTTAGATGAAAACTAGTTTTCGGCGCTCAAGGAGGATTCTTCGGTCATAAAATACTTTTGCATTGATATGGGTGACTCTCACCGCTTTCTAGGATTAGTTTCCTTTGCACTAGATCTAGGAACCATACCGAATCTATCTTGCAAATTCATTTTTTTTCTTACGTGTTCATGTATCTACGTGAAGGATGTGCCTTTGTATATTCCCATCTAATATTGGGAGCACCTTCACATTCCACTTTCTCGTACATATGCGCATGGCATTCTTCCGTTTGTATATTCCCACATCATGCTGGGGGCATCCACGGTTCTTTGTCCCTATACATTTACTTTGAAACATGACCTTAGAAAAATAAAGCAACATTCAGAAAAAGATACAAAAAATTTAAAAATTCAAAAAACCCCTTAGCAATGAAGATACACCAACTTCATAACATTGTCTTAGGGAAACCTTGAAAATAATGTAAATAGTAGCCTTGAAAACATATCTTTCAGGATAACCCAAAAATATAAGAAAATATATCAATGTTGTCCGTAAAAAAAAGGTAGTGATTTAATTGCTTTTAGTTGTCGGTTTGTATAGTTTTGATTGTGAGTATATTTCATGTTGTATGATTTAATGAATGGTTCATTTTCTTACCTTAGATTGAATCTCATTTGATTTAATTGTGTGTTGCATTGAGTTCATTTTTTTGTAAGAATATTGGTATGTATTCATCATTTGTTGTATGCATCTATTAGGATTCATTTTACTTACTTAGATTGGATACCAATTTGATCTATTGTTAAAGTTTGCATGAATTCATTTTTAGTTGCATATCATTGTGTTGTTTTGTATGTATATATTTGTTTAGTTTTGTTAACTTTTTCTTGTGTGTTTTTTTGTTTACTACACATTTGTTTGTTATCACATCTATCATCTATCATTCATCACATATAACATCATCTAATACATCATATATATAAAAATTCTAAGATTTACATCATGCATGTATACTAAGCTAATCATCACATATTGTATCATCAATGGGGGCAAGAGGGGTTGCGCATGATCACAAATATCCCCCCACACCAATATCATCTAGTATCATCCCAAATGCTAGCATCTACTAGAATATCTCATGTCCAAAACATATGATATCATCTAAAGATATATCATCAATATAAAAACATGTGGTACAACATCGCTATCTAGCATGAGTATACATAGGAAATAAAAATCATACATCATCATGATACACTCATACATCTATAAACATGAATCATCATCATAAGAGCATATAAAACATGACAAATATAAACCATTGAATGTCCATATATATACATGTATAAATGTTTGTCTCAAGATAAGATACACATCATCAATACAAATCTGCCATCTAAAGGGCATGAATCAAAACTGAGCCTTCATCAAGAGGCATAATCAAAACATGATACATCAATACATACATCAATCAAAATCAGCCTTCATAAGAGGCAAGTATACATACATATGTATGTACAAGAGAGAGAAGAAACCATCAATTTTTCCTTTTCCAAGGCTACTTGGTCTATGACCTAGAGGAGGAAACAACAGCTGTTGTGATGGGTCAGCTCCAAGTGTACCACCCGCTATCCAGTGGCTATTGTACTAATCGACTAACCTCCCGACCTACATGATTTAGATCTTATCTTGCTCACATCTAACCCGATCAAAGGGTGCAACCTACTATCCTATTAGAACTACTTAGTAATAGTTTTCCTTGTAATACGAGGCCTCGCCACTGGTTCTCATAATGTCCTGAATCATCTAGGTATCCTCAAAAGTACTGGCTGACTCTACAACAACATCTCACTCCCATGTTAGTCTACCTATATCAGCATAGTCCTGTCTCATAGCGGCTTCTTGTCGATCTTTGTCTGCTGTAATGGTCTTGAACTAGGCCCATGGCTGATTTATCCGAATGATAAAACCCAACACCTATGCCCGAGCAGTCCCACTATATATTAACATTATGTGCATGTTTCTATGCCTAATGTAGGAGGCATAATATCTTAGCACCTTGTGATGCTAGCTACCTAATTTTCTACTAATATGATCCACCATCACCCCCCGAGCTTCTGGGATATCACCTAATCTCTCTTTGTTGTCATGGTTTGTCACTTTGTGCTCTTTCCTCGTCTCTCTTGGTGGCCACCTATAATTGAATGACTATTACCACTTATAGCTCTTTGCTGAATTGTAGCTAGCTGAACATTATCACCACCACCTAGAGCATGACGTGAAGGACCTGTTATGGAAACAACTATTGTAATGGGGCATATATCCTTGCTGGAGTTCCTACTAGAGGAAACCGTATATCTAGAGCCCGGGGTTCCTACCTCTTTCTAAGTCTAGCATCTGTTTGTGTGGCTACTACAGTCAAGGAACTTGTCCCCCAACCCCATCATGACATTTTCCATCAAAAGGATCATCATCATCACATCCATCACCTCCACGCTCCTTACCGCTAGTAGGCCCCACTAGGGGTTCCCTCACTCCTGCATTGTAGGTAGCTCTCGGAATCATTAATAGATGAGATATCACTTCATGGTACCATAAAGCATACTCTGGTGTACAAATTGGATCTCTGGCATGTCTCAAAGTAAATGTTATCCAAAATTCACCCCTCAAGGTAATTTTGATAACATGCATCAAATTCTTCAGTCCCGAGCAAGAAGATTGATTCAAGGCCCGAAATCATGTTTTTGGGGCCCCTTCGGCTTCTCTCTAACTCTCCCATCCAAGAAAAAATCCCAATGAGTTAAAAAAATGGAAAAATGCAAAAATAAGGTTACAGGATTGTTTTAAAGCATTGCGGGTCTGAAGGGTGCGGATCGTACCAGTGCGGGTCGTACCGAGGTTCATCGTACCAAGTTCGTGGCCAAAATACAAGGAAAATCAACTAAGTCAGAAATTTTTGTCCCAGGCATTCCATGGGATAGTTGGGATGTCAGTACACATGGGATGTAAATCGGATGATTTTCCACAAGTCACCAATCGCGGCGGCTTTGAGATTTTCATCCGGGACAGCCGGGACAAAAGTACGCGCGGGATGCGCGAGACGCGCAAAGGTGAAAAGGTCGCAAAGGGGGACAAGGAAGCCCAAATCAGCCGATGTGGAAGAATGTTTCTGGGACAGCCAAGACATGGAAACCTGATTTTGCCACAATATCTACAACTCAAAGGAAAAGTCAATGTTTGACTCAAACTTCAAACGGCCATAACTTTTGACTCCGAGCTTCGATTTTCACAAAATTGGACTTTATGGAATGAGCACGATGGATTTATTATTTTTAATAAGGGTAGATATATTAAAATAAAATAATCATATTCGGATCCAGTCAATTAATGCTCATTCCCGTCAAATGACAGAAAACACCTGCGAGACGCAAAATACCTGCCCGCACTCAGAAGGCCATAACTTTTGTATTTCTCAACGAAATCACACAAAATTGGTACCGTTGGAATTGTGGCTTTGAGCCTGATGCAAAAAAATCAATAAATTCTAGATTTAATGAGAAATTGTTGGGTATTTTTCATAAAACGTTGCTGGGTTCATAACAATGTTTTATTTGGTAGTTGGGAGTGCAATTAAGAGGCATGGTCATCATTCTTTCTCTACTGCAGCACCTGGGATAGTATGGGGAGCCTTTTTCAAGTAACACACAATCATTTCACTCCATTTAATGCCTCTTACAAGTGGTTAAAGGATAGATTTCGGGATTTCCATTTTCCCCTTCTCTCTCTCTTCTCATTTTCTTATAAATTGGAGTGTTAGGCTCATTGTAAAGGAGAGGTAGTTTTTTTTTTTTTTAGCAAAGCTCTACCAAAATTGCTTTGTGAAGCTAATGTGCTATAGGCCCTTGTTGTGGACTCCTTCCATGGTGATCTAGGCCCTTATCTTGTATCCGATTGAACTGTGCATATCAGGAAGCAATAAAATATAAGTTTGTGGATGTATCTTCCCCTGTTGTGTTTTCTTGCATTCTTCTTTCCCCTTCAACCTTGATTACAAGAATATTGTGTCTATTATTATGTTCTTGCAGGGATCCATTATCATTGTGTATGTTTGAAATATTGTTGTGAATGCATTTTGCTAGATTATGGAGAACTGTCATCACCCCTTCTAGTGTGCACTTGCTTTTATATCTCACGCATTTGAAGACTACTCTCACACCCTCCTTTTTTGGTGTATCACCACTTTAGTGTAGGATTTCATTTTATGCATTCTCTCTCCTTGGTCCCTTGGAAATTTAGATTAGAATAGTTAGTTTCCCCTGCATTAGAGTAGATTGTGGCAGGTAGTTTAGGAGCAAGAACCAACTTTCTCTGGAGGTCTATCTCAAGTAGCAAGTCCCACAACTTGGAGATAGTACCCATGTTATCCAATCACACTGTGAGTTCAAGTATATGCACTTGTATAAACATAGGGGTGATGTGATTCGGTGATAATAGTAACCACATAGCTAGTACTTCATGTAAGTAGTTGGTCAATGCTCTAGACACTGTAATTGGTGGCCCCATATCAAAAAGTCTTTATCGGCCTGCCGTGAGAATACAACATGTCTCGCCTGGGTAAATCCTGTGTGATATCAAACTGTTGAAGGAACCAATCTACCCTCGAAACTCCCACATATAGTTGCAGCTTGTAAAAAATTTCTATGGTCTCCATACTACCGTGGCTGTTATAGATCATATAGGTCATGGAGGTAATGGTATGAATCTCCTTTGTGTAGCTGCATGTGATCCCCAATCGTAACCCGGCCTTATAGCGAGAAGGCTCTTTTGGAGCTCAAACTCTCAAGTACACCCATAGGGAAATGAATAATAATATGGGCCCATGCTCAAATCTTCATTAGCCTCACAGTCATATCGTATTCTTAGGGTAGTCTATAATCAAATGTAAATCCTAGTATAAGTGTGCCAGTATGCATTGGCCCCAACAATATGTCTCACCATTAATCAATTTGTGTATCAATCCAATGAGGCCAAGTAGAAATGAAGCTTCGTTTTGTCAAGGATTAAAACTCCATTTAAAAAATCCATCAGATAAACTACAAACCAATCAAGCTTGGGATCCTCTATACACCATGATAGTTTGAATTTCATCTTATGGTACGATATCACCGCAACGCCAAATAGATCAAGAATACAATGTTCAATATCAGGATGGTGACTCATATACTAAATCAGCTCACCCTGGATAGGGACCCAAATAATGTGCCACAAGTCTTCCAAAGTGTAATAGTGATCTCGCTTGATCGGAATTTGGAAAAACTAACTCTCATTGTGCCATATCTCGGCTATAGATATCAAAAGGTTGTGATCTTGAGTAATCTATGGCATATCGGCCACATAAGCTATCCCTGTAACATATAAGAGGATATCTAGTATCTTCTGATCCTCCTCGTCGAACTATACCTCTATCGCCACAAGATGACCGTATCTCTCTCGGGTGTGAAGGATAGGTAGTATCCACTTGTGCACAAACAAACGATACACGCATTAGGGTTACATTTATATCTACTTCTATCTAGTTTTTCTAGTAAATTCTTCTTTTATTCATCTAACATACTAATTTTTCACTTTCTTCTACAACAACCTAGTCTATTTTCATCTATACTTGGCTAATTTTTTGCAAGGGTAAGTTATGCACTTTCCCCTAGTGCATGTGTGCCTACTTTGATGTATGCATCCCTATTTCAATAAGTACACACCTAAAACATGTGTTCCTCCAGTTTGATGCATACACCTCCATCTCGAAGCGTGCACCCAACCCCTTTTCTAACCTAATCACCCTGCCTACTAAGGATACATACGCGTCTAGTTTGATGCATGCGTATACCTTTCGATGCGCATGCGCATCCCCTTTTCCCTCCCGATGCATAAGCATCCCCTTCAACAGTACGCATGCACGTACCTATATTTCAACAGGTATGCCTACGCCTACCCATATTTTTGACACATGCACGCATTGCGCGCATATGTCAAAATTTGACCTAAACTAGCCTTTAAACATGCTAAAAAATTACATTAAATGTTAAAAGGACAAAGTAGGGATAGGCCACTCATGCAGGGTCCATCTTTTGTATCCTGAAGGTCCTCCCAGATGTGATCTACTCATCTCCTCATACTCAGTATCCTTTTCATCTCACTCCAATGCTCTCACACTCACTCATGGTGAAAATTTGCAAGAGCTCTGCTACAAATGAACTAGTCATGATTGATTTCCCCTGGTGGGTATATTAGGTTGTTGTGATGCCCCTAGGGCATGTTTTCTCCATCGTGATCACTCTAACACTTCTTCTGCTCACCAAAATAATTATTTTTATATTTAAATAATTATTTTTACTAATTTTCACTACGCTGGAGCACTAAGTGCTACCTAGCGGTTATTTCTTTACCCTAGGGTAGTTTACAAATATTCTAGGCACTATTTTCCACCATTTTCTTCTATTTTTCTTCTATTTAACCTATTGTGATAATTTTTTTAATTAAATATTTATTTTTGGCTCATCATTCTTCTCTTTGAGGCATTTTCTTGCTATTCGATGGCCTTTTCTTCGCCCTAGGTATTTTTTTGCATGCTTTTAGGAGATATTCCATTTCTTAAATTCTTCTGACCGATGAAAAATTATAAAACCATCCAAAAATTCAAAACCAAATCGTTAAAAATTTGAAAATGAACTAAAATTAATAATCAACTCATTTGCATTTGAAATATGTGTCTTTTGCATGACGTTCATCTCATCTCTTGTTGGCATATCCACTCATATTGAAACAATGAGTCACAAATCACCTAACTCTACAATCATTTACAAAAGCTACGTTGCTTACTTTGTCGATACTCTATGGCACGAGTTTCTTGGTATTGTTTCACTTGTGCACACTAATTTTTCATCAAACCTAAGTGTCCTCCATCCTTTCCCTTGCATATACAAATTTCTTGGGGCATCATTTTAAACCCTTGTTGTTTATCAAAACATTTGGGATTGTAGCTCGATAAAAAATATTTGTGCAACCATCTTAAATGTTGCTGGTTTGAATGTGTGTGATTATACTTATTTCACTTTGTTAAGTGAGTTTGTTTTCTTCTTTTATTGTATTACATTCAACTATGTTACATAGATTTGGCCATTTTTAGTAATGAAAATTTTTTTGTATCTTGACTTTCATGTCATTCTACACTTCTTTCGTATGCTTATATTTTAATTAAGACTATGATGAAGATTACTAGTAATATGATGAATAGAAGCAATGCCTTGAGGATAGCTCAAAGTCCCTTTTCCTTGTTATTTCCTCTTCTATCTCCCCTTTCTTTGTATTGTTCTTTCTTTTGTCCTATTTTTAAATCGTCGATCGAGTTCCTCCATCACCCCATCAACACTCGAGGGGGAATCCTTCATCCTACTAATTTTTCTTCTACCCCTTCAATAATTTCTACTTGTTCAAGCTTGTCGACTTTCTTTGAAGTAACATCACGTATGTCACCTCAAAGAGGGGAAAATTTAGACACCTATAATTTGGTCTACATGATCTTATTACTAATATCATACTAACTATCCTAGTCTCATGTCAATTTACTACACTACGCTAGTAAAACACCCTTTCTAACCTCTTCTAAACCTCCTAAATCTATTAATCCCATTCTAATTAAATTTAAGAAGCTTGTTTCCTTTTAATTAACCTTATTTAGGTTAATTAACCCTCTTATTGAATTTCTAAGGAGAGTTTGACTTTCTAAACAAATATATAACCTCCCAAACAACTACTATAAATAGAGGGATACCAAAGCACATGCATCCAAAGAATCCATTTCTCAAAACCAAATACTATAAATAGAGGGATACCCCTCCCACCTTTTCCTAGAACTCTCTCTCATCCCATTTTTGATTTTGGCCATGCTTAAGTCTTTTAGAGCTATTTACTTGTTACTTGCTAATATTTTAAAAGCTTTAAGTAAATGGGAGAAGCCATTAATGGTGAGCTTCCATTCTTAAGATTTTGAAACATCAATAAACACAAATGATTGCTAGAGCTTTAATAGGTTCATTTATAGATAGCTTTCATGGAGTAGAGAACTAATATAGTCATGTTTAGAGATTGATTTTTTTTTCAAGATTTATATATATGCATGCAAATAGGTAGATCTTTCTCATCACGTAATATGATGGTCATTGATTTATTTGTTTCAAATATTTTGGGGTTTTCTATAAAGATTCTTACCCCATGTTCATAGCTTTAAGAAACTTTTCATTGCACATAATAGACAAGGTAAATTCGGTGTGGGTATAGATGAAGGTATATAGGTGATTCGGTTTTAATGATCAAGTCCGGTTAGAATAAACAAAAAGGTAGGTAGAGATGAACTAAAAAGAAGCAAAATGCCCCAAGTTGGCAAAGACCATAAATGTCATATCCTTGGACTTATTGAGTGTAAGTCCCTAAATACTTTGCATGATGTGATAGGTCTATAGGTGAAATAAGTGGCGTGATCACTATGTGTGAAGTACATGTGTCATCCCTTGAATAGGAAGAAGAATAAAAAGAGGTAAGGTGGAGGATTTTGTTTAGCGTAACCTTATTGTGGGACAACATGCCCCTTCTACAAGATACTCAAAACCAGAATAGGCAAGTCCATGACAAAAAGTTATATTTTTATTGATTTTTTTTTGTATTTTCTTTTGTAAACTTATTGATGCAAGAAGTCTATGTGAGATAAATAGAATATCTCCTTGAGGTCTTCATGAAGCTGATTGATTTGGGAAGGTTTAGGATAATGTTTTATTTTACTTTTTCCCAAAAGTCATCTTCTTTGATAGACTTTGTACAATATAGCTAACTTTTTATAGTTTTCCTTTGAGGGAGTAGTCTACTTATAGCAGAAAGAAAGAGAGGTAGATGTCCTTTTGAGGGATTCATCTATTTGCAAGAAGTTTGACTCAAGGGGTATAGATTTTGGTTATCCCATGTATATGTTTATTTATTTTTATTTTTCGAACTTGAAGTCATGGAATAGAATATAAAGTAGTATAGGAATATTATATGAAGGAAAAACCATAAGACAAAAGAGGTTATGTTATCAAAAATTCACCCCTAAAGGTAATTTTGATAACATGCATCAAATTCTTCAGTCCCGAGCAAGTAGATTGATTCAAGGCCCGAAATCATGTTTTGGGGGCCCCTCGGCTTCTCTCTAACTCTCCCATCCAAGAAGAAATCCCAACGAGTTAGAAAAGTGGAAAAAATACAAAAAGTAAGGTTCCAAGATTGTTTTGAAGCATTTCAGGTCTGAAGGGCACGGGTCATACCAAGGTTCGTCGTACCAGGTTTGGGACTGAAATACAAAGAAAATCAGCTAAGTCGAACATTTTTGTCCCAGGTGGTCCGCGGGACAGTTGGGACGTCGGGACTCGAAGTATGCAAAAAGCCAAAACAATTGAAGGTAATAAAAATCATCTAAGTCTTTTGTTTCGCATGGTTTGGGACAGTCGAAAAAAAAGTACATGTGGGACGCGAATCGGCCGATTTTCCGCAAGATGGTCTATCACGGGCGATTCGGAGGATTTTGTCCAGGGACGATCGGGACAAAAGTACATGCGGGATGCAAAAAGGTGAAAAAGCCACAAAGAAAGACAAGGAATCTGAATCAGCCGATGCGGGAGAATGTGTCCGGGACATCCAGGACAAAAGTATGCACGGGACGTGAAAAGCCGAAACGGCCGAAGGCAAAGAAGAAAAGTCAACGTTTGACCTGTGAACTTCAAATGGCCATAACTTTTGACTCCGAGCTCTGATTTTCACAAAATTGGATTTATTATTTTTAATAAGGGTAGATATATTTAAATAAAAAAAAATATTTGGATCGATCTGTTAATGCTCATTCCCATCAAATGACAGAAAATGCATGCAGACCCAAAATAGCTTCCCGCACTTAGAAGGCCATAACTTTTGCATTTCTCAACAAAATCACACAAAATTGGTACCGTTGGAATCGTGGCTCTGAGCCCAATGCACAAAAATCAAGAAATTTCATATTTTATGAAAAATATGTGGATTTTTTACAAAACGTGGCCAGGTTCATAATAGTTTTTATTTGGTAGTTGGGAGTGCAATTAAGAGGCATGGTCACCATTCTTTCTTTGCTGCAGCACCTGGGACAGTATGGATAGCCTTTTACAAGTAATATACAATCATTTTACTCCATTTAATGCCTCTTACAAGTGGTTGAGGGACAGATTTTGGGATTTCCATTTTCCCTCTCTCTCTCTCTTCTCCATTTTTCTATAAATTGGAGTGTTGGGTTCATTGTAAAGGGGGGGTAGTTTTTGTAGCAAATCTCTTCCCAAATTGCTTTTTGAAGCCAATGTGTTGAAGGCCCTTGTTTTGGACTCCTTGCATGGTGATCCAGCCCTTCTCTTGTAGCCGATTGAAGTTGTGTATATTAGGAAGCAATAAAATATAAGTTTGTGGATGTATCTTCCCCTGCTGTGCTTTCTTGCATTCTTCTTGCCCCTTTAACCTTGATTACAAGAATATTGTGTCTATTATTATGTTCTTTCAGGGATCCATTATCATTGTGTATGTTTGAAATATTTTTGTAAAATGCATTTTGCTAGATTATGGAGAACTGTCATCACCCCTTCTAGTGTGCACTTTGCTTCGTATCTCATGCATTTGAAGACTACTATCACACCCTCCTTTTCTGGTGTATCACCGTTGTAGTGTAGGCTTTCATTTTATGCATTCTCTCTCCCTGGTCCCTTGGAAATTTAGATTAGAATAGTTAGTTTCCCCTGCATTAGAGTAGATTGTGGCAGGTAGTTTAGGAGCAAGAACGAAATTTCTCGGAGGTCTATCTCAAGTAGTAAGTCCCAAAACTTGGAGATAGTACCCATGTTATCAAATTACACCGTGAGTTCAAGTATATGCGGTTGTATAAACATAGGGGTTGTGATTAGGTGATAATGAGTTATCTATGCAAGAGACATTTCAAGTGATGAATGACCATAAGATTCCATCCTGAGAAGGACAAAATATATCCATGAGAATCATTTCAAGGTATAGATCCATGATACTCATATTGAATATAAGGTTGAATGGTGAAAAATAATGACTCAATTCTATTCGAGACGTTGGTCCTTGAAATATGTAGATGAAAAGAGAGGTTCGCTCAAGGGACGAGCATGTAGGTGACATAAAGTGATGTAATACTTTATTCAACAATATAATGATCAAAGATGCAAGGCATTTAGGGGCTCATGTTTGGGTTTACCTTTAGGAGAATATAAATGATAAGCACTTGATCCATAGGTATGGGTGACAATGTAGGGTCCAAGCCAATTAGGAGAAATTTTTCATCATTTACTTTTCTAAACTTTGGTTACATGTTGATTTTCCTTCGAACAAGGTCGCTAACCTTGAATGTTCATTCATGAACACCATTTTCATAGGAACGTTTGATACATTTTTAGGATATTTGAAGGTGGTTGGGAGAATTTAAGCAATGTTTATCTAATAACTCAAGTTATGCCAAATGGTCTTTGTGTGAAAGTCATCATCATTGAGCATATATTTGACCGAGATATGAAAAAATAGAATTTGGACTTAAGAGGTAGGATGGCCTCTATACCCTAGATGAAAGAGAAAGGTATGGCAAAGTGGTCGAGGTGTGAATGCTAGTGCGATAAGCCCATATGGAGAAAGGAATTTGTGTATGCCAATCCTTACCATTATCTTCAATGAATTTTATGAGAATTTTGTTAAGGGTTTTGTTAGTTGATTTAACTTGACCATTGGTTTGAGGATAATATGGTGAAGAGAAAATAATTTGAATACCAAAGTTATCACAGAATTTGCGTAGGGTCTTATTTTTGAATTGGTTTTCGTTATCGGTGATGAGGTGATGAGGGACACCAAAGTGACAAATGATTTTATGTTTAATGAATTAACATATTTTCTCTTCTTTTGTAGAAATGAGAGGCACGAATTCCACACATTTAGTGTAGTATTTAGTTTTTGTGATGATCCATTGATAACGTTGAGAGGAATGAGGTTAATCTCTACAAAGCAAGATCCAAACCCCATTGAGAGAGAGGAAAAAATTACCTAATGACTTATAAGGCATGACTTGGCTGTAGTGAAGGTTAGCATGTTGTGACAGTTAACATAAATTAAAAAATAGTCTCAAAAATAATAGTTAAGGGTTGGCCAATAATAGAGGAGGTGAATAATACATTTGGAAACAACGTGACCACTGAAATTTCCACCAAAAATATCATCATCAATGTCTTTAATGGTGTACAAAATTTAAGAACTAGTAAGGCATCATAAGAGGATATCGTCAACTCCACACTTGTAAAGAAGACCCCCCATGACAATGTAACGAGAGACATTTTGGAAGAAGGATCACTTACCATCACGAGTGAGATATAGAGGTAGAATTGATTAGGAAAGGTAATTAACAAACTTCTTATACGAAATTTCATGTGGGTGGCTAATTCTTCCTACAAAATTTATGTCACGAGATGATGAGATAAGAAGTTGATTGCAAGCATTGATCTTGTAACAAATATTTTAGAGTTTAAAGGTGATGAAATTATTTTTGAGGTGAGGTAAGCCATGGTATCAATAAATTTGGTAATAGATCGCAGAACAATTTGAATGTTGTAATTATCAAAGATAATCAAAAGCATGTCGACATGATGCTTATACTTTTGAAGTATTTTGTTATGAAACTAGTATAAACCATTGAATTGGTTGATGACCAATTGAGAATAACCAAATATATTAATGGTGTTAATATCTAGGGAAATGGAAGTTTGGAGATCTTACACAAGTTCTTCGTATTCAACCACATTATTGGTACAATCGAAGTCAAGTTTGAAAGATAAAGGCATAGGCTCACTATCAAGAGGAATGAGGATAACCCCTATGCCACCCCCACATTGACATTTAGAACCATTGAAGAATAGGTTTATCATGGTATCATCAAGAGAGATGGTAACAATGGATTCATTAGGAAAATCAAAGTTAGAAGATTGATTTCCTAAAAGAGGTGCATCTATAAGCTTATCTACGATGGTATGTCCCTTAACATGAATTTTGATAGATGAATTCAGGGGTTTTGTCTACAAGGAGCATTATCCAATGTGTGGGCACATTGGTTTTGTTAAGATTTAGCATACATGTAATGCAAGGGGTCGGTGTTGGTGACGATGAAGGTTTTGTGGTTGAGTAGTTAATGGTGAAGTTTGGTGGCAACGAAGACTAGGGATAAGAACAATTTTTAGCATGAGTATATCTAGTGTCATAGTATAAAAGATTACGGATTATATAATAAACCATTTTCTCCCTATGTTTCTCGTCAAGATGACCAAGCATGGCACCCAAGGAATTATTAGTGGTAGAAATATAGAGGTAAATGTGTTTGTCATCCTTTGGTGGGTTAAACATAGGTGGTTGAAGAAGGTATTCCTTTAATAATTAATAATCTTTGTGGCACTCATCATCCCAATTGTAGGAAACATCCCTTTTAAGAAGATGATTAAAAGGATGACACCGTCGAAAATTTGGGAAATAAAATGTTGAATAGATTGGAACTCACCTTGTAAACTAAAAAGTTTCTGAAGGTTAGTAGGTGGAGGAATCTCAAGAATATCCTTGATTTTAGAAGGATCGAATTTAATACCACATAAAGAGATGATGAAACAAAGAAGTTTCCCAAAGAAAATGCCAAAGATGCACCGATTTGGTTGAAGGCAAATGCAATATTTGATGAGAAGATAAAATATTATTTTAAGAACAGGGAGGTGTTCAAAATGATGTTTAGACATGGTAAGAAGGTCGACATAACCTTCCAATATGGAAGCATGATGTCATGGATGATATAGGTCATAACATTCATATATGTGGCACCGTTGTTTTTAAGACCAAAGGGCATTACACGATAACATAAATTCCCCCAAGGGATGATGAAGGTGGTTTTGTGTTGATCTTGAGGAGTGAGTAATATTTGATTAAAACCTAAAAATCATCCATGAGTGATAGAATCTCATGGCCGATGTAATATCAATAAGTTGGTCGATAGTAGCGGATGAGAGTCCCCTATCACTTTGGTGATAGGAATGATGTTATAAATTGAATGGGGATTTCAATGGGTAGAATAAAATAAACAAGAAGGAGGTGCTAGAGTTATTATTTCACAATAAGGGCAATGTTGGGATGCATTTCTTGCAAGTTTTGTTTCACACGATTTAGCATCGTAATAGTTACAATATTGTGGACCATTATATTACGATCAATGTCGAGCATATCAGCTTAATACCAAGTAAAAGTGTTGTTATGAACTCAAAGGAAAGAGGTGAAGACTTCCTATTTAGTGGGATCTAAAGAATGGCCTATCTTTAGAATTTGAGGATCATCCTGAGTGTGAATGTTGGTCTCTATGGTCTATTAATTCAACATGGTTTATATCTTGAGGGTAACAACTAGTGAATGTAAGAATCCTCCGCACCTAGATAGATGAGAATAGAATCATCATCCTAACATTTAATGATGTTTATTGAAGGTTTGTCTTCAGAAATCGTGTTAGGATACGAAAGGAAGGGAAGAAGGAGCCTCACCATCACGTTGATAGGTTAGAGGTCCCAAGGAAATGATGTTTACGAGAAAAAGATGTTAGGAGGGATGGATTATAGATCCATGGACTCTATGGGGAAGGTGGTGTGGTAGGTGAGTGAGGTGGGGAAGGTTTAATTTCCTCTACAAGGATGATACAATATTTCTTAGAGGAAGGTTCCAAAGAAAATCCAAGACTGCTTCGTATGACTATGTGATGAACTTGTTCGTAAATAAAAAATCCAAATCCTTTCCAAGCACATCAATGAAAGAAAGTTTGAGCAAAGAAAAAATTTGTGAGGTATTAAAAATTAGATGAGAATGGCTGGGTTTGGGTAGGTGGTTTAGGAGTATATGAAGAAGTTTCAAGTCCCCCATACATCAAGTTAGTGTGAAGGTGGGGTGGACCATATGGAAATACCTCACCTACATGATGATTGTAATATGGGTGTTGATGGATGCTTATGTACTCTTGAGGAGTAAGTAAGGTGTTGATGTGGTAGAGACGATACTCCCTAGGGTAAAGTTTTGAAAAACACTTAAGAAATGATCAAAAGTTGGTATCTAGTTAGTGGGAATGGAAGAGTCACCAAAATCTTGAGAAGAGGAAGCGTGAGGTTTTGTGAAGTAGATGGGTTGGTTGATGGGCCATTTGTAGAAGCTGCGAAGTAGTGGGAATATAGGAGTTGGTTATGGAAGGTGTACCGTCGAAGTGGTGGATGAGGTAACGGTGAAGAAGAAGTGGTAATGGTGTTAGATGGAATAACAACTAAAGAAGAAACAATAGTGGTGTAATATTCCTTAACTAGTATAAGGAAAACATTAGGTTTATAGAGCATATTATAGGTTTTGAATGGTGAGGGATGCATCGAGGAATGTTGTAGTTGTGTCGTTCATGCTCAAATTTTAAACAAAAATGTAATTTTAAACGTACACAACCCATGACACGAATCCATGGTCAGCCACGTAGCTCTGTTGTATTGAAATTCCCCTCTAGGACATAGAATAATTCAGGGTGGCACGTGGACCTACGTAAATTTGGAGGATGATGGTGCTTTGAGGGTGGAAGTCATGGCATCATTAAATAAATGCAAAATAACTAGGTTATTATGCATGCAATTGGTAGGGATGCACAATTGTTTGTACGTATGGGAAGAAATGATGTTGATATTGGAACCTCCACCAATTATAACATTTCAAACACGTGTATTATCAATGTAAGTGGAAATGAATATGGTGAGATCATGATCATCCGATTGGAGAGGGAAAATCTCTTCATCGGAGAAACTAACAAAGAGATACTTGATGAAAGGTAATGGGAGCGAGAAGATGAAGGTGGAGTAGTGAGGGAAACCACATGATATATGGTAATGATGTCAGCAACATGTGTGGGGTCATTAGGTGGAACCTCAATAGATTATAGGACCTCAATGTGGGCTCGACCGTGACACTCACAGGTTTGGATAAGTTTGGATGAAGACATTTTGAGGGAGGATTGGTGAAGTTATTTTATCATGGTAAGATGTGGGACTATGTCAAAACTAGGATATACCAGTCCACAGATGGTTTCTTGTGGGTGTAGGTACCGATGGAATGTTGGGCAAAGGTGTAGTGGATGGTTTATAAGTATTCTCTTTTCCTTTCTCTTTTTTTTTTTTCTCTAGTGGCAACTCAAACCATATTGATATGAGGAAAATAGGGATATGTGCCACGAAAGGTATAATGGCGGAGGAAAAAAAACCAAGTGTGGGATAAGATCCTTGTGAAATGAGTATGGTATGCACCTTGTAAATTTCGAGGGGATTAGGCTATCTCCTAATTCAGACCATATTAATCTCAAAATTTGATGGAGGAAAAGAGGTTTTGGAGGTGGAGGTGAAGGAAACTAAATAGATATGGGGTGAGGTTGTGTGGAAAAAGAAGGTCTTCTTCATCAAAGAGATCTTTAGGAGAACATATTTGAAGAAGAATATTTTTAAGAGGCTTACAATTTTCAACATCATCTCCGGACACATGATGATAGGAACAAATCTTGGTATTGAAAAGCCCTTATGGTTTTGGTTTGAGTGGGTTATAAGGCTTGAGAGGTGGAAATGTAATGGAAAAATTTTCTAATAGCTTAATGAGGATGATAATGTAACACCCGCCAAGGGATTACAATGAGTAGTGAGAGTAGATTGGATGAAGGTTTTGTTTACTTATATGGAAGAGGTGTTGTTGGAGGTGGAGTTAGTTTTGATGGAGGTGTGGGTGGAGTTTTTGGAAGAGGTGTTACTCGGAGGTGGAGTTGGAGGTTGAGTAAGTTTAACTACCTTTTTGGAAAGTAGTGTAGTTTTCAGATTGGGTTGCACCATCTTGGGTAAAGGTGTTAGGGGAGTGCGTGAAGTAGAAGGGAATGAAAAGAGGGAAGTGGACGGGTCAACCCGGGGTGAGTGTGGAGGTGTAGTGAAGATATTAGTACAAGGTAATACAAAAAGTGTAGGTTAAAGGGAAGGTAAAGGCATGGGTAATGGAGGAGGCGTATGTAATGTAGAAGTCATGGGTTTAATGGGAGGTTGTAATAAGGATGTAGGTTGATTTGTTTTAGTTTTACCTTGGGTAGGAGGTTACATGACGAAGGTTGATGGATAGGTGCCTAAGATGGATGGAAGTGGAGAAGGTGAAAGAGGAGAAGTGGGAGAAACTGCGGTATGAGGCCTAAGAGGTTGGGTCTTCCTCGTAGGTGGGGAATAGCCCTAGTTATAGTTCGGGAAGAGGTGGATAAATAGATCTTAACGGGAGGATGGACTGGACTCGGTGTCAAAAAACCCCAATGTAGTGACATGTTTTGGCATAGGTGAAGGTATGCGTGTAGGTAGATATTTGGGCACATGTGGTTCTGTGGTAACTATAAAGGTTTGGAAGTAGGTGAGGATGATGTAGAAGAGGAATCTATAACCAGATTAGGTGTAGCATATTTAGTTGTCTTAAACACTTTAGGATAAATCATTGAAGTGTCTGCAGACAATACTTGCATTTGAGTTGATATGGGAAGTCGAAGGCTCCCCTAAAGCATGGAATAGTCAACATACTCGAAGCGATTGGCCAAATGGGATAATGGTGTAGAAGTGGGGGATGATGATGATTTGGTAGTAATCCCTGTAAATAAATATGACATCTGTGAGATAGGGAAATGGTTTTCTTTAGACTCTGTGGGTATACGAGATGACATGAAGTCGACAAGGTCTTTAAAAGCTATTGGGGAGTTGTCTCCAATACGAAGAGATGCTAAAATTGTATCTTCTATGGGTAGAGGAGGGGGTAAGGTGGAAGGTGTAGACTATTCAAATGGTGAATAAAAGGGTAAGTTGGGCTCCTCCATGGGTAGAAGAGTGAGTGATGTAGGTTTCTCGGCGGGTGAGAGGTGAGTGGGGTAGATGCCTCCATAAATGAAGGGATAGGTGAAGTGGGCCGCTCGGTAGATGAAATAGTAGATAATTTAGACTCCTCTATGCGTAGAGGAGAGGATGAGGGGACTCCTTCGTTGGTGGAAGAACTCGCGCAAGGATTTCCTCGATTGATGGGATGCAAGAAAATTGAGTAGAAGGGGCTGGTATGGTATGAAAAATGACATGCACCTATCAAACATTGGTATCATTGGTTGAGGTTTTACCATATTAGTTAGATGATGGAGTGTGATTTTGAAATAGATTCTTAAAGATGTGGAGGTTTTGGTTAGCTGGTGCATTGGGATTATCCAAGACAAGATCTTTGTTATCCAAAATCTCCTGACGATTTTTTCAAACATTTTTCATTTATTGTGACTATGACCTCTAACACAGTGATAGTTGTAGTAATCATTCTCCTTGTACCATACAAGCACAAGATGAGAAGGGTCAAAAATAGTATGTGGTTTGATGGGTAGAGGAGTTATGGCTCCTATGTTTAGAATTTTTCCAAAACTTAGGAGTAAGGGTCTCGTATGAGAGAATATTATCATTTTCATGTATGCATTGAATGTTCGAAAAGGGAAAGAGTAGATGATAGTATTGGTTGGGTAAATGGATGAGATTGAAAAACTTTTAGGACCACTTTGTGTTTGTGGATCCTTTGGGTTTTAAATGATTGGTTTTTGGTTTAGAAGAAGAATAAGAGTCATTTGATTTGAATGGAGTGATCTTGTTGTGTAATTGTAATTTCATCTCTTCGATAACATGGATTTATAACTTCCGAGCCATGGTGAATGCCTCCTCGAATGTTCAAAAGGTTTTAACTCGAGATTTTGTGAGATGTTCCTAACATAAGCCCTATTGAACAACTCTATCATCTCAGTTTCTGGAAGTTGAAAGGTGAGCTGATTGGTAAGGCTCCCAAGGTGTGACAAAATATGTAATAGATTCATCTTCATATTGACACATATAATACAGATTAGTCATGGTGACCTTCTTAGTGATGTTGATGGAGAAATGATCAAGAAATTACTGGGCTAATTGATTGAAAGAAAATATAGAGAGCCTAGGTAAAGCACTATACCAATCTAAGGTAGGTCATGTCAAGGACATTGGGAAAGATTGAAAAACAAGGGGTCATCATGGGAAATCAAATGAAATACATGTTTAAAAGATCAAAAATGCAGCTACAGATCCTCCTTGCTATTAAATCTACTAAACTTTGGCATTTCCTAATGTTGGGTATAAGAATGTATGGGCATGTATGGATGAATAGGCTCATTAAAATTCTCATCATAAGTCAAAGAGTTGCACAAGCTAGAGACAGACACTACCAAGGTTTACATCTTATCCATCATCATTTTTATGAGATCCATTGTGGGATTAGATGAAGGAGCACCCCTTGTGGTATAAGGAGGTAAATAATATGAATAAAGCACGAATTTCCCTATAGTGTGTGGTGGTGCCAAGTAAGAAAATTGAGAAGGGGGATATAAGTAGCGGTAGATGATGATGCCATATACCCTGAATGGGAAGCGTAGGTGATAGGTGGTGGCTGAGACAAGGTATAGGTGGGTGGGACCTATGTAGAGACCCTTGTAGTGATAGGTGGTAGAGTAACAAGTATAGACATGACCAAACTCTAAAAAGGGGTCGACGTAACTTGAGGTTATGAGGAAATATTGAATGATGATGTGGGAATCCCTACACTAAGATTCGTAGATGATCATGAGGTAGACATTGAAGGTGTGATATATTTTGTAGTTATAAAAAATATCAAAGATGTGGGGGTGATATGAGAAATAATAGGTGCTAAGGTGAAGCTGGAAATGCTACACTAATGGTGGACAATAAGAAGTGGGCTATCCCGACGAGTCGATATGGAGGAATGAGCAAGATAACAATGCAATACTACGGGATTGTGATCAAGGATTTTTGTGAACTCCTCGTCACCTACAGATGTAATGATAGAAGTGGGGTCCGTGGATGAATAAATGGGAGTGGTGAAGGAATAGGAGGTGGTGGTTGATGGATAACATGAAATACTAGGGCGTTGACTTGGCTGCGAGTCAAGACCATGTGAATAGTGGTATGAGATGTGGTCCGAGCTCGCAGATGGTGTAAAAACATAGGAAAAGAAGATAGAAGAAATATTGAAACCGAGCATTGGTTGTTGTTTTGAAAAAAATCAAAATATAGAGATTGACTTGAGTTAGATAAGCGATGCCGATAGAAAGGGGTAACCAATTTTGGTCACTAGACCGATGTTGGTTCTTGTGATTAAATGGTAGATTTATAAATCTAGAGATGAAGAATGTAAATCGGGTGGTTCTAAACTCGATGATGGTAACAGAGACTTATAAATGTGATAAATGACAAAAATAGGTCATAGAAAATATATGGATGTGAATTGAATACTATTTTGGTAGAAATAACCAAAATAGTAGGGAAGCGATGTAGGTCAGTCTCGATCTTTGGTGTCAAGAGGTAATCTGTACATACCCAAGATTACATGTGCGAAATTGTCAAAAAATGGTTATAAGATCCCCAATGATGATTCATATCCTTTCGGAAGGTGTTCGAGTTCCAAAAACCCATTCACAGTGTACATTTGTAGCATAGACATCCTTATTTAGCCTTTGCATGCTTTTTCCTAGCTTCTCACTCAGCTATAGAGTAGTTTTTACCTTTAGTGTGAAAACCACCGCCTTAGGTAGGTTATCGGTCCTAAAACCGCCACCTTGCATAGGGCGGTAGTCCTAAGAAATTTTTCCAGAGAGTTCACTCGCATTTTGACGTAGAATTCTCTCACTTAACTTGCATTTTTAGACATTTTGCTTCTCTATTTTAGATGACTCCAAGGCCTAAATGCCTTGTGGCAATCTATTATTGCACTTCTATTTGTGATTGATGGTTGTTAATAGTTTCAAATCCCTCTTCATTTTTGTTATGTCCTCCTTTGGTTTTCAAATGGATTCTACCATTACCCAACTAAAGTCCTATAAATACCATACTTGTTTGTAAGAAAAAGGGGAAGTAAAATTTGTATCCTTCCAATTGTTGAAGGTAATACCTTCTTGCTGGAAATTGCCAAATTCCAATCACAGAACAATTGATATTGCCTTCTTCCACCCACATCATTGCCTAATCAATCAATCTAATCTAATAAGTTCTCCCACATCTTTCTTCTTATTGTTGTTGTTGCATTCCCATCAACTAGACTCACGTGAACACAAAAATTGAAAGGAAAACTGAGGGAATAATTTCAACTAGATTTACCATAGTACATGTATATCTAGGTTGGATTGTTGCTTTCTTTATTCAAATTTTCAAGTTAGAATTCATTGTTTCAGAATCATATCAAATAGAGTAGTTAAATCTTTCAATCATTTAAATTATTAAACAGTTAATAGAGTAGATCAATTTAGAAATTCATTCTTTAAATATTTTTAGGGAAGTTGTAGAGGATAGTAGTTTCTCTGAAACAATGACTATTCTCTACCTCTGAGGTAGGATTTAGAGTTGTGGAAAGAATTCATTTAGTTAATTGTTCTAGGTTAATCTCATACAAATTGCACAAGTGATTGTCTACATCCAGGTAATTTCTTGTTTAGATTCATTTTATTAGGTTAGAAGCTTGTTCTTAAAAACTACAAAAACACCAAAAAGATTTCATTTATTAGATTACTTGATTTTGCTTATTTATAAATCTGGAAAATACAAAAACATAGCTTAGTTTTAATTCCTTTTTTCAATTTACTTAGTTAGATGCTTTCAAATCTACATGACAATTAAAGAACCCAGACAAGTAAGATATTTCTGTTTTGAGCCAATAATTCCACAACCGAACCTAGTAGTTCCTCTTACATACATAGATTAGGGACTTAGGTATAATGTTTTCAAATCAACTAGGGATGTGAATAGTATCAATAAATAATTGGACACACTAAAAATAGAGGACAATAAGGTATTCAAATATTGATCAAGATAGTTGAACTACTGATTAAACTAAGTATTTATATGACCATCAACTAACCCCAAGATAACAAAAATGCAATTGATCTAGTAATTACAAAACCAAATGCAATTGATATTACCATAGACATAGACATATGATGATTACACATACTTTTATCTAGATCTCTCATACTATATTTACAAAATATTGAACAACTTCTAACATTAAACATTGAAGCATAAAAGGCTTACAACTATTGGAATGATCCCATATGTAGAGTACCTGATCATTATTGGGATTGGACCTTAAAGCACACTTGAATGACCATATTAGTACCATGAGGAAAGAGAATTTACAGTTATGATCCTACGATTCCTCAACCAAACAGAACCAAGAGCCAATCTTACATAGATCTTGGATTAAGAGTATTAGTATTTAGATAATCACCACTCCCACCAGACATCATTAGGAAGTTAGATGTCCTAAGCAAAAATCTCACCGGGTACCCTCATTTTGGGTAGAACCTATTAATCATCCATAAAATGAATGAGAATCAAGCTTCTCACTCTTGTTTTTTCCATGAACTTGTCTAAATAGATTAGTGAGGCTCCATTCAGTTTCCCATGTGTTCCACATCCAATAGATAACATATCCCCGAGAGCTCGACATCGATTGGAGCCTTCGCATTTCCATCCTCACCGACTTCTACATTGGAGAAACCGAGGTTATAAAGGCTTTCTTTGCTCTTGCGAGTAGATTCCAAGATTTCAAGTTGAAAACATCATACTTCCTTGACCACTTTCACCTACCATTTCCACATACTTATCACCCACTATTATATTCTTCTACCACATAGCCATCCACTTTCCACATCAGCTACAAAATCACAAAAACAAAACAACCCTTCTTGAGCACCCATCTTCAAACTCCCCCTCCTCAGGGGACCAATGTTTTTCCTTATTAAGGATTGAGGAGATTGATGAAAAATAAAAACACAACAACTTGAGCTCTCAAACTCTAACAACATGAATTTTACTAGAGAGATAGGTTCGTTTCCGAGTTTTGTTCTTATAACCCATTAGTATGCAGTTTAACCAACTCCCACCTCTAGATGAGGATTATTTAGCATGATAAGTTAGAATAAAACAACACTTCTGAATATAAACCAAGATTTTAAAAGGTTACAAGGAAATGTTTATATCTTTCTCAGAAAAATAACACTACCCCTCCAATAGTGGAAAACATTGCTACTAAGGGGTGGCAAAACAATGAACAATTTATAGTAGGATACCATACTCCTCAACAACCTTCAATATTTCAACAACAAGCACAAAATAAAAACACCACCCCATCAATTGGTCATGACATCTTGACTTTAGTAGAAAAACTCAAATAATTATAACTTACCCTAAACTCTTAAACTTCATATATTGAGAAAGCAAGAGTTTCTCACTATCCATAGAACTATGGAAAAATACCTCTGCCTGAGACTCCTCTCCTCTAGTTTATAAGGGCTCTCCAAGCCTTGGGATTTGCTTAGCTGGGATGGACACCTTGGGTATGCCCCTCAGGGCCACATATAGATACCAACAACGGGCACCAATCGGAAGTGCGTTCTCAAATGCCATGCCATCTCGAAAGGCATTTTTCCCTATCTTTTTGTGTTCAAATCCTTATCAAAATAATGAACCCCCTTACATACACATGTATTCTAAGTTGCCAAGGGGATATGTACACTTACCCAAGTCCATATGGTCAGCCACAGGGGATGCCTTATACCTCAACAAATGTATACGCTGTACCATTTCAACAACCGATGCAACCTCCACCTCCCCAACAAGGATCTTCAATGGTTGAAAAACGCAATGGGGCCTTTTCTCGAATACCTTAAGGATCCTCTCAACTTCTCCATACGGAATTTCATGCTCCCAAGACCCTTGCTAGATCTTCCAAAATTCAAAGGGGAGGGTGATCCTAATGCACACATCAAATCTTATGCAACTTCCATTTGAGAGTTGCTCCCGTGGGATGCAGTTGTTATGAAGATTTTCCCTAATACATTAGAAGGTATCACTCTTGATTGGTATTACATGATAATAGAGGCTTTGATACATTCCTTTAAGCAAATCATTTGAGAGTTAATCAGGATTTTGATATGAGAAAACTTCTAAGGACATGAATTAGAGAATTCCTTCAAATCAAAAAAGAGAACAATGAATTTTCTTCCCATTTCATCCAAAGATGGTGGGAGTTCCTATATTTCTCTGCAAGCACTCCAAAGAAGGATCAAACGGAGATGTGTGATCTATTCATTCACTCTCTTAAAAGTTAAAGAAAGGAAGAAGTCCAAAATTTCCTGCTAAGGAGCTATGAAGAAATATAGGAGGGTGCTCTCTAAATTTGTTAGGCATCTATATAGTGGTCGCAAGACCTATGGACCCAATGGGAGACTGATCACTCCTAACCAAGGTAATGCTGGTTATTTCAGAAACAAAAGTCCTCAATAAGAATTATGGAGTTACTGTTGTGATGTCACCGATCAAGGTAAGAAGCCAAATGTTGTTATCTCTTCCAATGCAAACACTACAAAAACAACAATATGAATGGAAATAACCAAAGAAACAATAAATTTTCTTCTTTAGCCAACATTGTGGACTTTATTCGTCCTCAATACTAACAACAACAATAGAAACCAACTCAAGTAAATGTAAACCCAAAGTCTTAGTCAATTACCAAGTGGATACCCAAACCAATTTCAAAATCAAGGGCAATGGGCCCCAAAATTCAACTATAAAAACCAATAGTATAAAAATGATAAAAATTTAGACCACAACAAAACACAAACCAAGTACCTCGGTATTATAATCCCAATTTGTATTACGGTTTTTACAGGTTCCGTAAGAATGATGCAAGAATGTGTCGTGATTGTAAAAACTTTCTACACTATTTTCCAGAAGACCAGAGACAACTTTTTGTAGATATGTTTCTAGCACACACAACAACAAGAATGCAAAACACGTATGGAGGGATGGTTTCTCCTCAAAATACACCGGTTAGGATATTTTATGCTCCTCTCCCCACATACCCTAAGGATAGTAAACTCAATCCCATGGTTCAAACAAGGGAAATTTTTTGGGGGCCAATGATTATGAAGCTTTAACTTCTTCAAATACACTAGTGGCACCTCCTTTGGATGCTCGACAAAAAAAAATTACGGGCCTCGTAGAATTAGAGATTGAGCCTGAGGTAAATGCTACCACTAGGGTTTGAGATTATTCATCACAACCCACACCCATTTACCCATCAATATCAAATGAAATTTAACAAAAACTTACGAATCCGGTAGGGGCATATGATTTAATCAATGAATTAACAAAGACCTTTTCTCACATTTCCTTCTTTGATTTATTGAATAACTCTCCTGCTCATGGATATTATTGTTATAAGCATTAGGTCTTAGGAATTTCATCAACATTACTTCCCCTCTGAAAGCACAAGTAAAGCACATAGACTTTGATGTCTACCCTCTTGGGAAGTCGAGAGTGATCTTTGGATTTATGTTTGACATTAGAAAAATGCCAATGGATGTCAAAATTGCAAGTAGAGGTGACCCAACCTTTCATTTACAAGTATAGATCTACAATAACTATGTTAAACATGTGATGGTTGATGATGGGGCAAAATTTAACATAGTTCTCTTCAATTTTATACAAAAATAGGATATGAAGAAAGCGAATTACTCCTCAACATGAAACACGTTGAGAGGCTATGATAGCCTCAAGGTAACTCCAATCTAGACTATAGCATTACCAATTACCTTGGGACCCAAGATGGTTCTCACTAAGTTTTATATTATAGATCATGAAATTAACTATAATATGATTCTCGGTAGTCCATGGATGCATCATATGAAGGTGATTCCCTCCACATTGTTTCATGACGTAATATTCCTATACTTAGGGAAGGTCTTCATAGCATAGGATGACCTAAAACATTTTGATATGCACTTAGAAAATTTGAAGAAGAGACCAGGATACCATTCGAGAGTTCGATATTCCAAAAAATCAACTAAGAAATAGGTTAGTTCAAAACCGGAAACAAAATTGGTATCCACAATAGTGTTAGAAGTCATAGGTTTAATTAAGGGCATCCCTACGGTCAAGGAAAAATTGTTGTCATAGAGATGGTTTTAATAGGAACCACATAAAATATTGTCAACTAATTGGAGAAGGATCTACCCATTCTCCTCTCATTTGATTCTATGGGCATAGGACATGCCCTAGGACTCGACTCTCTCCTAGTATATGATTTTTTTACGGTAGAAGTAATAAAACAAGGAAGACTATATGAAGAAGGATCCAACATCCATTTTCCTCAGTAAATTTTGAACTCTCTATTTGGATGGAGCCAAATGTCATTTCGGTGTTGGGGTAGGTGTAATCCTTACTTCTCGTGAGGGAAGAGTTATGCCATTTTCCTTTAAGTTAAACTTTGAGTGTATGAACAATGGGGATGGATATTAAGTCCTCATTCTTGGCCTCATTATAGGAAAGCTGGATTGGTTTTGGTAACATCGAGCACTAGGTGATTCACAACTAGTCACAAATCAAGTGTCTAAAGTATATGAGACTAGGTTCGAACATCTGCAATGCTAAAAATAGCAATGCTTAGTCTAACAAAGGGTTTTGAATTCATATCGATTGAATCAATTCCACAAGATTAAAACCCTCTCACGGATTCTATAACAACTTCTTCTTCCTACTTCACTCCAAATAGTGATTTGGAAGATACAATTTTCATGGTATCAGTTCTTCCTAATCCTTTAGTTCATAAAATACCAATAACTTTGATATTGACATATGTAGAAGCTGAGAATGAGCCTACCACCCCAGACCATGTTGAAAATGATAAGGAAAATCTTGGGTATATGAACACTTACTCATATTACATCTTGCTCACCGTGAAATTGACCTTTCTCTTATCCCACACTCTTTTCCTAACTTTAAAAATCCCATGATGGATTTGTCCCTAAAGACGGTCTCAAAATTTATGAGGTAGGAAAAGAGTGGGACTTTGAACTACCTCCACCTCACTTGATTTTGAGGAGGGTAACACCTCCTTGATTTGAAGGGATGATTGATATAAATATCGGGATGGAGGAAGAACCAAAATTCTGAATCTAAGATCTTCGTAATAGAAGAGGAGATAGAAATACACATGCAAATTATAAAACAACACAAAATATTTCACATTTAGTTACATGGAGATGAAAGGAATTTATCCTAATGTTGATGTCCATAATCTCATCACCAAGATGGATGCCAAATTAATTAAGAAAAATTCAAGGCCATGAAGAAAAAGGTGGTTCTCATGGTAAAAGAAGTGATGAAACTCTTGCAAGTAGGGTTCTTCAAAATTGTTGACTACTCACGGTGGGTGTCCAACATCGTCCCCATTCCAAAAATAATAATTAGATCCGCATGTGTATTGAATTTCATGACATTAACAAAGCATGTCCTAAGGATGATTTTCCACTTCCCTTCATCGATGCTATTATTGATGCAACAATTGGTTGAGTTGTTATCTCTCATGGACAGGTTTTCTAGATACAACAAAATTAGGATTTCGAGGAGGATAAGACAAAGACAAATTTAATCACTTCTTAGTAAATCTCATTTGCTACATGGTCATGCCATTAAAGATAAAGAAAGTTGGTGTAACTTACCAATGTTCCATGATGTATATCTTCCATGATCTTATCCACAAGATTGTGGAGTCTTACATTGATGACATCCTAGCCAAAGCTAGAAAATGGTATGATTACCCCAAGTTACTTTGTATAATTCTCTCTTGGTTAATCGAATACGATGTCATACTAAATATAGAGAAATGTGTATTCGGTGTAATGGGAGGAAATATGTTGGGATACATCATATCTTCATGAGGGATTGATGTAGATCTAGCCAAAATTTCAGTAATGTTGGAAGTGATTCCACCCTTAAACGAGTCTTGCATTAGATATTTTCTTTGAAAACTTGGTGTAATCCAAAGATTTATCCGTGATCTAACCTTTTCTATTCACCTAATCAATAATTTATCAAAAATATTTCTGAATTGATTGGACAGAAGAGTGCAACGAGGTGTTTGAATATGTAAAACAATTATTACTTTCTCCACCTACACTCATAGCTCATAGGTAAGACTAGCCCCTCATTCTATATTCAAGGTCCACATATTCCTCACTAACTTGCATGTTAGCTCAAGAAGACGATGATAATCATGAACATGTAGTTTATTTTATCATCAAACATTGCTTGAATACAAGACATGCTACACTCAGGTAGAAAGGGAGTGCCTAGCTATAGTGTTTGCAACAAAACAGTGAGACATTATATGCTAAACCAAGAAACAAGAGTGATTGTCAAAACCGATCATTTGTGGACTTTTGTAACGTAAGGTTAACTATCTAGAAAGGTCATGTTATCTCTAGAAAGTACAACTCATAGAGAGATAGTTGCGGGTGTTCTAAGATTACAAAATTGATCTCTTTCATAGATACAATGTAAACACTTCAGGTCTATGGGTATACCTATTTTGAGGTGAGTCTCCAGTATCAAGGTTGGTTCATTATTGATGTATCCTAAACTAATTTTTTGAGGTTTAGGGTAAAAATGAACTGTAAATGGATTCAAAACTGGGGTGATACACCAAACTTATATGAGGTATTTGACTGAGCACATGCACAATTGATATGATAATGAGTTCTAGATGCACAAGCCAATATCTTTCTGCAGAATATTAGGGAAAACACTTTGATGTATTGAGGGAAAGTATCACAACAATACTATTAAGTTACACATGCACATTAATATCATGCAGAAATTACTGAATTTGCAATAGGGTAAGATGATTAATCAGGGAATTCAACATTCACAAGGATTAATAAAACATACACAAGACTATGCAAATAATTGGAAAGGCAGAAAATACTTCTCATTTAGAGGGAAAAACTAGAAAAAATTGCTTCAGCACTCATGTGTCAAAGTAGTCCTCCCTTTGTGCTTGTAATTGCACATAATATATAGAACAAATTGTTCAACCCACCCTTCCTAAAAATAGACTAAAAATTGTACTCGCCCATGCACCCTATTTTTATCCTTTATCATGAATAAATAAAGGAATAAATAAGCATGCTAATACAATGAGGCATTAATAGCCTTGGTTACAAAAATACAACTTAGTCAAACTGCAGTTGAGTGTTTTATTTTCAATAAAGTTGGGTGAATAATTGGCTAATAATAAGCTTTTCTTCATGAGCAATTCAGCTATTACATGCATACAATTTGTCTTCTTCTTTGATGTGACATTTGTCCTTTTGTCTTCAAGTGCCACCTGTGCATGAAAAGGTGATTCTATCTCTTTCTGGTCACATGCATAAGATAATAATTACTCAGCTTTTATGTGAAAACATAAGGCAATGGTAAAAGGTGGGCATATGTTTTATCTCAACGTGAAGGGGGATTTGACACATGCAAAGGCTTTGATAATTGTTCCCACCTAATCATATGTGCATATTTTGATTTCCTAAGGTCAATACCTCTGCATGATTATTTGGTCCCCTCCGATTATTACATAGCATAGACTATGGTCAAAACATGAATCATTTGATTGAATTATTTTTTCCCCTCCTCCATGATGGGGTGACCCATCATGAGGCGTCGGTGATGAACCTAACCTTGGTTAAGTTAGGGTTTCCTCCATGGTTACCACATGCACACTTTTCTGACCCTGGTTGAGTTAGGAAACTAACCATGAGTTGGGGGAAGAAAAATCCTTCGAACTATATCATTTTCATTCCATTTGTCGAGCTCCTTGGGCTGGCGAAGCCACCGACCGATTTTCTCTAGGACACCATGAATCTATATTTATGATATTTCTCATTGAGTTTTCTATTTTGTTCAAGTTTACCAAAAAAATGATGAAGAAACTTTGTATAAACTCGTCCATTTCTTATTTATGTGGTCTTATGTGAATATTGGCCGCCATTAATGAAGAGGGGTAAGGATCTAGTTTTGTGAACTCTGTAACTTGTTTCTCTTAGTTGTTTGGCTTTATTTGACACTAACACCTCGAAACCCTTGTGTTTCAGTGTGATTTCTTGCATGACCTTTATCTCTGAGCTTAAATAAGTTTTGAGGTGTCATCATTCTTGAGGATTTTTAGGGTTTCAAGATTTCAATGAACTGGAACTGGTAAGTCGCCACCTTCGAGTTTCTATCCAATACTTTAAAAATGTGAAAATATTTCCTTGCATCTCGTATTTGGGGATTTTCTTGATTATTATGTTCTGAATATAAAATGGGTATTCCCATTTTCTCAAAACTTGCAGATCTGAATGTTTGTCGATGTGGGTATTCAAACTTGTTCATTTCTTTTGATTCTGTAATCTACTTTGAAGATTTTAATGGCTTCTGGAACTCTATCTAATATTTTTGATCCGTCATGTTGCCATTTCGAGGTGTTTTGCGTATTAGTTTTCCTGGTCGGGTTTATCGCTTTGGCTTACGGGAACATTTGATATGGTCGTATCATTGAAACTCACTTCACATCCTTTTATACTTTACACTACCTGATTCGAGTCGACCTTGTACTCACCGAGTTTGAATCTTGTGTTTGATTCATTTTAAGAGTTCATTGGTGCTCTGTTTCCATGCTTATAGCTGAGCTCGGCCTCTGTTTGAGAGATGTTCACTGTGACTATTGTATTTCAATACTGAATCTCTTCATGACGTTGTTGAATGGTTGTTTGTAATTGCATTCTTATGTGTTGTTTCTATTATAGACTATATCATGAAAATACAACACAAAATCCTTTCAGGGATTTTGAAGTTGTTGTAAATGGCTTGACATTTTCATTTATGA
Organism: Taxus wallichiana var. yunnanensis; assembly: GCA_018340775.1. NCBI lineage: Eukaryota > Viridiplantae > Streptophyta > Pinopsida > Cupressales > Taxaceae > Taxus > Taxus wallichiana. The sequence continues at coordinate 1,034,620,414 of CM031239.1, read as the reverse complement.
ATTTGAGTCTTATTATACATGAGTTTTCCCTTACCAGTTCACATTTGTTGACCCATTATTTTCTTGGAATGCCACTAATGTTCTCTGACCTTAATTTGGTGCCATCGGTGAGCTGTTATTAAATTAAAACTTTTGCTTTTGATGGCTATTCACTTTTAAAAAATTTGATCTTCTGGATTTCAGACCTGACTTATTAATAATTTCTCTTATGAATGATCTTTTCTACATTTATGTACCTTCTTTTCCATCAATATTTCAATCTTGAATCTGTAGTTGGTATTTTTACACTTGTACTTTTGAAATCATTAAAATTTTAAAACCTTTTTTCTTTTCTATCTCAAATGTTGAATTTTGAAAACTGAAATGGCTTTGAAAGGTTGTATCTGATGTTGAAAAATGATCCTTGAAAATTCTTTTTATACTTGAAATCTCTTGTCATTTCAAAAGTCACAAATGGTTGTTTTTTAGATCTGAACTCTTTATTTGTTGCTTGTAATTATATTTTGAATAGAAAATTTGTAATTGTATTCCATGATAACTTAAAACTTGCAAGTTGTAAACTGTTATCTTGATTTCCCATGCATTTCTTGCTTTCGTATTACTATTTGATTTACATACAACTTTTAAATAATGTATTAGTTTGAAATAACATGATGGAAAGATGTAAAATGTCCATTTTACATGGCAAAGCCTTGTCAAAATTTTCTCATATTTCCTTTTTCATTCTATTTCATCTATAATCTTATCTTTCCAGTTAACTTCAGCCTTTATATTCTGATTCTTCTGCTTCACCTATTTGAAAATTTGAAACATGTATTGTTATCTTTGAATGGAAGTAAGCATGCAAGTTTCTCCTTTGATCTGCACTATAACTCCTTCTATTTCTAGAATAGCTACTGAACTCTGAGTTACATTATTCTTTCATACCATTATGTACTTGTGATTTATTCCAACTTGATGTACCATAGGATGGAATTCATTAAAATCTATTTTAAGTAATCTTTATCTAATAGTGAGGATGTAAGACATGATTTTATTTTCTTCTTCACTACAACCTGTACCTACACACTTAAGAAAATAGTTAGAAAATATTTAGGCTTTTTGGCCTCTCTTATGTTCCATATTCTTTATTTTCTTCTCTCTCTTTATTTTTGAGTGGATAATCATGTATGTTGTTACAGAAAAGTACTTTTATTAGTTGTGCCTTTGATCCTCATGTAATTTATACCTCATGTTGTTAAGAGATCCACCTACATAAATTTGGATAGTATAGGAATATGGATTAACCTTGAGCTCAATTTTAACAGTCTTTTCTTTTTTTGTTTTCAGGTACAGTGCCATTTGCCAAGCAAGTGAAGATGATGATGGAATAAAGATGGAGACAGAGATGCATCAACCGAAATGAAAGAAACCTAAAGGAAATGATGGGTTCGTTTATACTCTTCTATTTTATTATTCATGCATATGTACCTCTTACTCCAGTATTTGTAATTTACTCTTGAGTTACATCCCATAGCTTGTGTGGGAACATTTGAAATTCCTTATGAATAAAACATTGAATTTTGAAACTGATTTGTGTATTTCTTTCTGCATTTCATATTTCTATAAAGATTGTGGTGAATTAAACAACTCAATAACATAATTGAATGTATTAATCATGAAGGAAAGGCTTTTAAAATACCTGTAACTTTAACAATGAAACTTGAATGCTATAATCTACACTTATGATTGTTGTCCCAAAACCTAATACTTCATCTATTTTGCACTTTCATGTGTTCATCAAGATAACACATCTGTCCTTTGGGACTTTGTGTTCTCTATGAAGATACTCATGAAATTGTAGACTATGTGATCTATTACGTTTTGTAATAGCACACATAGCTGCAGATTTCATGTAATCATTAATTAATTCAACAGAAACAACATTGAACTAAAAGAATATCCCTTAGCTTAGATCCATTTCACCAATTCTTTCCATCATAACAAATTTTTGAGTTTCCCATTCTTTCACAAGTGCAAAAATTGTCAACAGGTCGGGCACTTTATAAACTCTAATGGGTGAATTCGAGTTGAGATTCGTTAATCAAAATTTCATAAAATAAAAATGATTATAGATTGGTTATCGATAACCTAATAGATAGAGGGGACTTGGTTAATTTAGATTTTCTGATGAGTGTATTAAATATGTAGAAATTTATCCCCTATCACTTTATGCCTTTGGTACACCGACGTAATCAATCTCATTGTGGATAAGGCATACTACAAAGGGCTACATCTCAATAAAGGATATGGCTACACATTATAGCCACTAAGTACGTGATTATGGAACAAGTTCTCTATAGTAGAGCCTTGGATGCAATGTTAGTAATATGTATTATCGAACAAGAATCCAAGAATATTTTTTATGAATCGCATACTAGAGTATCTAGAGGCCACTTTAGGGGCCACACCACTACTCAAAAGATACATCGGATGGGCTACTTCTGGGCCACGTTATAACATGATGCGGTAGAGTTTGTGCACAAGTGCCATAAATGTCAAGATTTCTCCCATGATATCCACATACCAGACAGGATCTCGTAACTAATTGAGACACCATGGCCCTTTTCAACATGGGGCCTATATTTGATAGGGAATTTTTCTCCCTCATCAACCAATTACCATTACTTCATAAACCCGGCCAAAGAATATTTCACAAAGAGGGTAGAGGCCATGCCTCTTACCACTATACCAGTTCTATAATAACTAAATTAAATTTTAACCAAATCATCTCTAAGTACGGTGTCCCATAAGTCATTATTTATGAGAATGAAACATCTTTCAAAAATGAGGAAGTACATGACATATGTGAGAAATTAAAAATAAATCATCACATGGATTTTCTCTATTACCCTTAAGACAACGAATGTGTCGAGGCAACAAATAAGACATTAAAATCCATTCTCCTTAAAACTATCAAGGAGAACAAATGAGATTGGCATTTAAATTTATACCCAACCTTATGGGCCTATTGGACATCGATAAGAATGCCAACGTGAGAAACCACTTTTCTTTAGTGTTTGGTGTAGAAATAGTTCTAGCAATCGAAGTCAAAATACCTCATCTCTACATCTCATTACAAGGAATTTTGGGAGAAGAATCCTATCAAGAGGCATGACTCTCTCAATTATAAAGCCTTGATGAAGCTAGGCTCAACGCCGAACAATGACACAAAGCTTATGCTGACTGGATGTGTTGCGGCAAAGATAACAAGAAGGTCTATAAATGTGAAATATATGAGGGAGATATGGTATTAAGACTTGACAACTAGATAGACAAAACTATTGGTGAAGGTAGGAATTTCAGGACCAAGTGGTTAGGTCCATATCGAGTAATAGAAGACTATAAACCTGGTGCATTTCTCTTGTGTATGCTAGAAGGTGAAGATTTTAGCTAATCTATTAACTCTCTTCAAATGAAGAGGTATTTCACATGATTTAACCACATTTCCACATGTACATTACTGTATCTGCATTGGATTTTCATCTACCTATCCATTTTGTAAATTTGTAATCAAGGGACTTATTCTTATAGAAATTCCTAAATAACTTGTGAAAATGTTGGCAAAAAATTCAAATCATATCTCTTCAAATCCTCATGGTATCATCAAATTATTTTCAAATCATTTCATCAGTTCAAACAAGATAAGACAATCTTTGACAATAACCATACCAAGGCTTGCATACTTGGTTCTACTCGTAGATTCTTCTATATTAGGTGTATTTTCCTATGGTATGTTCAGAAGCTTTCAGGGCATCATATCTATCGCATATACATATCTTTCGAAATAAGAACATTCTAAACATTTTGCATAGATAAACATGTCAAATGCAAGTAAACAGAAATTTTTATTTTACACATTTCTTTCCCCTACCAACCTTTGGTGTTGATCCAACATCTCTTACTTGTGGTGTAGGGTTGGGAAAGGAGATATGTTCCCTTACTCACCTATGTATTTTCCATGTTGATGAGCCCATACTTCGATTTCTTAGTAGCAAGGGAAAGGTGTAGGGGTGCATTGACAAAAACAAGAAAGTTTAAAACAATTCATTCAAATACAGTGAAATCATAAATCGAACAAAGTGAGTTAGATGTCCAAAATTCCAAAAGATTTTGAAACATCATAACCAGATTTTGTCAAACAAGTGGCCATCTACGGATCTAATTATAGATAATGGAAATAAATTCACACTCTAAATTTTGTTGAAAACTTGCATGGAATGAGGTTGTAGGTTCTCAATTTGATTTTTTCCAAATCATTTTCTTTTTGTCATCATTACCATCCAAAAAATATCTATAACTTGTGCCCCTCCTGGCTCTTGGTGTTGATCCCTCACATCTTACCAGTTGCATGGGGTTAGGAGTGGGGAAATTTCATCCTTCTATCATATCACTCTATCATCACATTTTTCCAAAACAATACGAAGTATCAAAAATTTCTTAGAGAAACTAAAGTTCAGCATTACAATGTATTTGCATTATCATATATCAGCATTACAAAACACAAAAAGAAATCATTCTGTTAGCATTCATATCCACTACATACATTCTAAAAATCATACAAAAGTGGAAGTTCTAAACATATAGAGTACACATGTGAAGTGATCCAAGAAGAATTCAACTCAGATATAATGAATTACCAAACCAAAAATAAGAGTATATATATATATATCATAATAAATCAAGTTTGTATACAATGCCATCACGCACTAGGCATGGTCAAAATGCTTGCATGAGCCCTAAATGTTAAAAAAAAATGCATAAATTCCCGTTAAAATGGAAAATAAAAACTTAAAGGGCCAATGGCCTATCAATCCCTATGGGATCCTTGAGATGGTGCACGGTTGCACCCAAGACTCCAACTATGATTATGACAACAAGAATGTAGTGAATGATGAGAGTGCTCATGATGGCAGACATTGGATGTGGTCTCACTACCAAAATGGATCTACCTTGTCAATCTCTCGGTTGTCTCGTACATGACTACTTGAGTGTGGAGATAATTCATGATCTTTGTTGCCCTCTAGATAGGTGCAAACATGTCAGTGTGTCTTCCAGATGATAATGGATTTATTGTGTTATTAATTAGCTTGACTCTGTCTTCCCCGAAGGGATGAACAAGGTGTTCATGCACCCCTCGAAGAATAAGATCTCACCATCCTGTGCGCAGCTTAAAAAAAAAAGGTGTGTTAGAAAGCTACAAAAAAAAAAAAGAAATACCAACTAACATTTCTAGCTAAAAAAGTCAAGAGAAGAGTATCAACATACTCGAGATATCCTTGCATCAATTTGGGTCAAATGGTAGATTGGAGCTATTGATGTAGGTACCTAGTGTTCCTCTTGTCCTCCTGAGGCTACGTGTTGCCCCATGAAAGAACCCTCATCTCCTCCCTCATCTCGAGGGAGTAAATCCTCTACGACTACGGTCTCCTTCTCTACGTTTACCTCCTCCTACTCTACTCTCAGTATATCCTCGGTGTCATGCCACTCATGGTCACTCTCCTCCTCTATCTGAGTTGCCTCACTAATCTCACAACCTAATCCCTCATTATCAGATCCATCATTAGTCTCCTCATCACCTGACTCATCTCTCGGTCTCATCTCTTGTCTCCTCCTCTGAATCAGAGTACACATCTATTTTCTCATCCTCCTCCCTGTTTTGGGTGGGTGTGGCCTCAATCTAGAGTAAAGGTCCACAAGCGACACTAGTTTTCTCGTGCACAAACAACTCACCTAATTGCAATAGGAACTCTTGGAGTCACCACCATCCAACCTAGATCTCCTCTAGGTCCCTTTCAGCCTCCTTGACACTCCTATATACAGGTGCCACTGGGGAAGCATGTCAATGTAAGGAATACCAAACATCTAAGGAACTCGACCAAATGGGTGAATCTCAACCTTCCCCGTCTTGTAAACTAACTGACCAGTGGTGATACAAGAAACCACTATGGTCCCATCCTATCCACACAATCCTACCATGTCCTAGTCTGGAGTGGCCACCATGTCTAATGTGGTCAAAGAAGCCACTGGATGATGAGGTGCTCTAAGAACTGACATCATCATCCATCTAGTAGCCTTAATATCCCTCGGGTTCTGTAATAACACTCCCCTCCCATAGGGGAAAATGTGTTCATACACCTAGCTCATAACCAATGTAGGATGGCTTAAAGACTGTCCCTATAACCTGACAAGTGGTATAAGTCATGACAAATGCTACCAAGGATATCTAGCCCCTAGGCATAAATACGACCATGAGCCTCAATTTGTGTAATGATGGGAGCCCAAAAATATAGCAATGTGTCTCCTCCCTTATCCCCTATCAACCGCGAATCCATAATAACCATGACGGCCTTGCGGATAGTGGGGATAGAAGCAGTGACATTTAATCAGACCTTCATTCTGTCATTTGAACCAAGTGACACCACGACATCACCCATATAAGTATCCCACTTTGAGTCATTGTGGCTCTAGACCATGTTGTCTCCAAATTCAACTATCTCGCCTAGTATCGAACACCAATAATACAATACACATCCTCTAGGGTGATCCTCCACTCACCCCTAGCACCTGAAAACCAAGAAGGTATTCCAATCTGCATCGCAATAAGAAAAGAGGTCACACATAATATGATTAGTAGGAGTAACGATGGGCACCCGTGCAATCCTCCATATGCCCTCTCTCTCTATATAGTGTCGGGTCTTGTCTTGCCGGCCTGATCTAGAACCCCGGGAGAAAATCACACTCCCTCTCATGACTCCAATAGATGTATTCCTCCTCCTTCTACATCCAAAAAAATAGAAAAAGAGAAATTTAGTGAGAATTTTGATAGAAGCTCATCAAAAGCATAACAAAGTATCAAAATTAAAAAAAAACTTAGCATGGGTTTTGAACATTCTGTTTGAAACTATCACCCCGTGTAGAGTGGCGGTTTCATAATCATCACCTTACCCGAGTGGCATTTTTAAAACCGACACCTAGGAAAGGAAATGATCTGTAACCCCCACCCTATGTAGGGTGGCAGTTCTTTCCAAAATTGTCGCACGACTACTTAGCCCTCAAAATATCTCAAAAACACAAAAGTACACCATTTTTTGAAAAATAAACAACTACCTTATGGGCTCCCCCCTAGAGAAAATTTTAACACAAGAAATTTCAAAAATAACCCCTCCTATGCAAAGATTTTCAAATTTTAACATTTTGGGTTTCAAAATAAACAAATGAGGAAAACTAACATGAGACCATGCAGGTCGATCTCCCACTTGTGAAGGCATGATCATGATCTCTCAACAATTTTTTTGGCTGTAATCTCATTGAAAATAGTCACCGTGGGCCCAGAGCCCAAAAGTCACAAATTAAATAACTACAAATGAATAGGAAAATAATTTTGTTTTGATATATATATATATATATATATATATATATATATATATGTTGATATTAACTTTATTTTGAGTGTATGTGTTCGTAGGGCTGGAGCGGTGGCATAGGTATATTTCTATATCCCCACACAAATGGTAAGTCTTCTCATTACTTTAATTTAGCATTTATTTTTTGATATTTTATCTATCTGCACTTGAGTCTTTTATTTGTTTTGTAAATAGCAGGAGATTTTGCGGTGACATTTCAGCACACGAGCTTATCAGGTATAGCCTCTAACTCCCCATTTCAGGAATTCCATATTAAAATCCCATGTTTTACACCTATTTCATGGCTAAGACGTTTTCGAGGGGGCGTATTTACATACCCTAAATTACATGTGTGAAATTGTCAAAAAATTGTTACAAGATGCTCAATGATGATTCATATCCTTTCGGAAGGCATTTGAGTACCAAAAAGTCATTCACAATGTACATTTGTAGCCTAGACATCCTTATTTAGCCTTTGTATGCTTTTTCCTAGTTTCTCGCTCGGTTTTAGAGTATTTTTGACCTTTAGTGTCAAAATCGTTGCCCTGTTTGGGTGATGGCTTTTTGACCACAATCAATGAAAAGTGAAGGTTTTCCAACCACCTCCTTGGGCATGGTGGTGGTCTCAAACCGCCACCTGCACAAGGTGGTGGTCCGAGTGAATTTTCCAGAGATTTCACTAATGTTTTGACGCAAAATTATCTCACTTAACTTGTGTTTTTATAATCGTTTCTTGCCCATTTTAGATAATTCCATGGCCCAACTACCTTGTGGCCATCTATTCTTGCACTTCTATTTTTGATTGTCGGTTGTTAATAGTATGAACTCCCTCTTCACTTTTTTAATGTCCTCCTTTGGCTGCCAAATGGATTCAACAATTTCCTAACTAAATTACTATAAATACCATGCTTGTGTGTAAACAAAATGGGGAGTACCATTTTTATTCTTTCCATTGTTGAAGTTGTTGACTTATTGCTGGAAATTTCCAAAGCCCAATCATAGATCAATTGAGTTTTCCTTCTTATACCAACATCGCTTCCCGGTTAATCAATCCAAGTGTTAAGTTCTCGCAAATCTTTATTCTTTTGATCTTGCTTTGCATTCCCATCAATTGGACTCAAGTGAACATGGAAATTGAAAGGAAAACTAAGGGGATAATTTCAACTAGATTTACCACAGTACATGTATATCCAGGTTGGATTGTTGCTTTCTTTATTCAAATTGTCAAGTTAGAATTCATTATTTCAGAATCATATCAAATAGAGTAGCTAAATCTTTTAATCATTTCAATTATTAAATCAATAGAGTAGATCAATTTAGAAATTCATTCTTTAAAGATTGTCAGGGAAGTTGTAGAGGATAGTAGTTTCTTTGAAATAATGACTATTATCTACCCTCTAAGGAAGGATTTAGAGTTGCATAAAGAATTCATTTAGTTAATTGTTCTAGGTTAATCTCATACAAATTGCACAAGTGATTGTCTACATCCAGGTAATTGCTTGTTTAAATTCATTTTTAAAGTTAGAATCTTGTTCTTAAAAACTAAAAAAACCCAAAAATATTTCATTTATTAGATTAGTCATTTTTCTTATTTATAAATCTGGAAAATACAAAAACATAGCTTAGTTTCAATTCCTTTTTAATTTACTTACTTAGATGCTTTCAAATCTGCATGAAAATTAAAGAACCTAGAAAAGTAAGAGATTTCTTTTTTGAGCCAATAATTCCACAACCGAACCTAGTAGTTCCTCTTACAGACATAGATTAGGGACTTAGGTATAACTTTTTCAAATCAACTAGGGACATGAATAGTATCAATAGATAGTTGGACACACTAAACATAGAGGACGATAAGGCATTCAAATATTGGTCAAGACAACCAAACTATCGATTAAACTGAGTATCTATATGACCATCAACCAACCCCAAGAGAAAACACATGCAATTGACCCAGTAATTCCTCAACCAAACACAAATGATCTTACCATAGACATAGACACGGGATTACACATACTTGTAGCTAGATCTCCTATACATTATTCAAAAATATTGAACTCTTTCTAGCATTAAACATTGAAGCAGACAAGGCTTACAAATATTGGAATGATCCCATACATAGAGTACTTGATCATCATTGGGATTAGACCTTAAAACAAACTGCATGACCATAGCAGGACCATGACCAGAGAGATTTTACGGTTGTGATCCTACAGTTCCTCAACTGAATGGAACCGAGATCTAATCAAACATATATACGGGATTAAGAGTGTTAGTATTTAGATCATCACTACTTCATCCAAACATCATTAGGAAGTTAGATGTACTAAAAAATCAAGCTCATTGGGCCCTCTTGTTTTGGACAGAACCTATTAATCATCCATAGAGCTGAATGGAATCATGCCTCTCACTCTTTCTTGTTCCATGACCTTGTATGGATAGATTAACGAGGCTATTTTTATTTTCCCACGTGTTTCGCAATCAGTAGATAGGATATCCCGGAGCTCGACGCCGATTGGAGCCTCTGCATTACCATCCTCATCAAATTTTCCATCAAAGCCACCCAAGTTAAAAGGATTTCACTACATTTGACAAGAAGATTCCACTATTGCAAGTTGAAAACATCTTATTTCCTTAACCACCTTTGCTTACCATTTCCGGATACTTTTCCCCACTTTTTATTTTTTTCGACATAGTCATGCAATTTCCACATCGGTTGCTCTGTATGACCTTGGGGAGTCAAGTATGGTTTGAAGGTCACATTTCAACTATCATTTATACAAAGAACCGATGTCGGTTCTTGGACCGATGTCGATTCTACTATGGAATCTCGAGAAGATGATGAAAATTTTAATTTTAGGTGAGTAATTCAAATTAAAACACCAACCCAAGAGTTGAGTATGGTAGTGATGATTCGTAACACACCTAGAATAAATCAAAATACACCACTTATAATGGTGGGGTGTGAAGGATATGGAAAATAAGAAGAAATTACCTCACTCCTCAAAACGTAATTTTAATAGTCAAAAGATGATAAAACACATCAATCCTATGCTTCATATTTTATTGGTATGTGGCTTATGCCATTTAAAACTTACTATGAGTAGAGTATAATTTTTGGTTAACGAGGGTACCCTATAAGTAATCTCGTTTCAGGGTATTTTTCCTAAGTGTACCCTATCTATACTTCACAAGACGTGAAGTCCAACTTTGATATGATGAATGGAAAGAATACCATATGGATCCACCGCGAATCCGATTGTTAATTGTTGGTGGCAATTTATAGGAAGCAAGATGTTTAAAAAGTGAGTAAATTGTTCAAGTGATTTGGACAGGGGTGTATGTGCACAAAGTGTGAACTATGATTAATTCCCACCAATCATCAACTGGTCATGACCTCCAGTATATAGATTGCAAATAAATTTAGGTGATCTAATGCAACATACAAAGGATGAAATGCATATATTTTTAATTCCAAATTGAAAGTTAAATTGGATGTAACAAATAGAGAATAGGTCAAGAGGATGATCTTTCACTAAATGCAGGTGCAAAAGAAAGTAAGAAGAATTATTTTTAAACACCAAATCATGAATTTCCTTTAGACAAGTAGAAGAAGAGAATATTGACAGAGAGAAACTTAATGTGAACTTTTTAGAAAAGAAAGAAACACACAAATATTCCCTAGAATGAACAATGCAAATAACCACAAAAATGGTCCCACTGGGCATGCCAAAATGTTTCACCTCAAAGTAATGTGATAAAATAGATAAGGGTAATGGGCGTAGGAGGAATACCTGTGAATAATAAGGAGAAGGTTACATGCATTACTGAATTTGATCATACTAAATTTGAGAGATTCCTTTTGGCTGGGAGGAACTACTTGTAAAGCACAACAAGACCACAAGAGAGAGTTAAACAATGTATGACAATAGACTCCATAGCATTTTTATTTCTGGGAAGTGTGAAACTTCCTAGATTGCTATAAATATGTTGTTTTTAATCAAATTAATGAAAATAAATGTGAGAAATAGAGGTCCTATTGCTAACACTTTGATTTAGGTGTCTCAAAACATTATCAATATACTAAATTAAACAAATTACTAAAATACAATCTAATCTAGCATTAGGTAAAATGTGATTCTAATTGGGAAAGGTCATTGGTGTGTTAGGAAAGTTATGGTTGAAGTTTGATTACGTTATGGGCTGTTGGATGGAAGTTATAAGCTCACTATTCTAAAAAAATTACTAGTCACAGTAGACTGGTATTTGTTAGGTGACAGATGTCGGTAATGAAAAATGACCAACACTTGGTTGTGTGACTAGTGTCGATAGGGACAACATGGTCACAATATTAAAATATGTGTTTTGGATCTTTTCTGATTACACAAAGAGTTGAGGGGGTTCGGGGAAGTTTGGTAGGATTTATATGAAGAATTATTAAGGGTGATGAAGGTAATAGGAGGGTAAAAAATTTTCAAGTTGGTAGAATAGATGCTAGATAGTTGAATGGTGGTATTCAAAACAAAGGAGAGCCGAGATAATAGAAATGAATAAAAGACTTAAGATCAAAACTAGAACTAACAAATAAGAGTGAGTTATTTGTCTAACAACCCGTGGATTTGAAGGTGGTGGAAGTTGAAGAGTGTTTGGAGATGAAATGGTATTGTGTATAGTATCACAAAGAATGGAGCTTGTGTTCCATACCGTAGGTGATACAAGGCTATGGAGGAAGAGATTGGCTAATGATGAAGTCCCGATGTGCTCTAGTTCGTCATCTAGTAGCTTGAATTCTCGAGAGTTAGAATACAAAATATTGAATGAATGAATGAATTTAAGAACCATCCCAAACAGTTATAATCTCTTATTTAAGGTGAACTAATAGTGGTTAGGGAACTGCGCTAACCGAGGGATAACCAATGTCGGTTAAGGAGAATTGGTCTAACTTTCCAAAAATAGGGTTTTTATCCTAGATTTAGTGGGTTTTTGGCTTAGTAGATGGCTCTGGAGTGTTTAATGACATAAATTATCATGTGAATTAGTTATATGATTAATAAGTAATGAATAGTTAGGGTTGGAAATAGTCCTATTTGGTTATGATAAGTGGGGACTTACTTTAAGGAAATTAATAGATATAGAATGGGTCTAGGGTGAGGTGGAAAGGGTGAGGTGGCTAGGTGAGTTAGATAATCAACTTAATTGCGATAATTCAATTCATTAAAGCGTGTGCAAGTTGGAATGGTGGGGAAATATACTAAATTAATTAATCAAAGATATTTTAGAGGGTTACGGCCCAATTTTAGTTGTCTAGAAATAGATTTCGGATAGGTCATGGTCTCGAACCTCTGGATTTTCTTGTTGCTCTACATTCTAATAAGAAAGTTTTCATGCAAAATTTCTTGGAAAATGTGACTGTTTGTAAATTGATTTTATTCTTCTTAAACATTTACTAATAACTCGATGTGTCACCTTAGTGAATGGTGTGAAATGGATGACATTCTCTTGCTCTCTCTTGTCCTCTTCTGGATCATGATAGATTCACCTGGAAAGCTTATGCTTCTTTACCGAAAGTAGGAAAGCTTTAATGATTTCATATTCATCGAGACCCTCACGAATCTGATCTAATTCCCTCCACTTCAAGAGGATTAGTTTGAGCAGAAGGTTATTCATGAATATATGTTCCCTTGCCAAAAGGCTCTTAATGTTGAAAGACAAGTGATGGGACTACAAAAACACCAAATTTCGACAACTTCTTCCACACCACCACTATCCTCCAAATCCAACAAGTAATCAATCTTCTTGTTGTCCAAAAATTCCAAGGGTTCTTCGTCCTTCATGGTAGCCTTTTGATTTGCACTTTATTCACATGGTCTCGCCTCATCTTGAACATGAAGTTTGAAAGTTTGAACTTTTCCTCAAAATCAAAACTTTTAAAGGATAGAGAGAGAGAGGAGTGCAATTTCCTCTATAACCTACCTATTTTTGAGTTCTTTGAAGATGAATGGTATTCCTTTCTAGCATGAGGATTTTTTTGGTTAGTTATAACTAATGATGACTTTGTTATATCCATACAACATTCTAACCGAAAGAAAGCTCAAGACATGCCGAGAAATTAGGATCACCGCATTCGACTACAATTCCTTACACACTTGGGAGTTTTTCTTTGTTTACTCGTGCATGTCCCTCTTCTTCCGGATTTGGAGTTTCCTCTTCTTCCTTTTTTAAATGTATAGGATATGTTAGATAAGTAAGTCATATAAATATAGTGCTAATGTGGATACTACATTTAGAAAAAATGGTGATGGTCATCATATTCTTCTTCTCATTCCATTTCAACCGCAAAGTCATCCCGCACCACTTGTGGCTAGATATCAAACTCCTTTATAGGCCTAACCATCAAGGGAATTTTTTTAATCATGAATCTAAGAGACAAGCTCAACAAGATTTTTATTATCTCGTTCTTTGTTCAACTCTTTTTTTTTATCCTTGAATTTTTCTCAAATTTCCTCCCGACATAGATTCGGTGACTATGAGAAGAGTGATGGGTAGGGTATCTATTAATTCTTTCTTTGTTGGTGGTGGGAGAGGAGGTTAATTTTCTTTTTCTTCTGGAGGGGACATGGATTTATAAGGAAAAAGGGTAGAGGAATTGAGATAGGATGGTAGAGTAGACTATGGAGAAGGGGATTCCACAATGTGTGCGGTGGAAGGAAACTTTGAAAATGTGGCTTCAGTTCAAATGACACTAGTTGGGGACTACAAGACAAGAATGCTGAGACTTTTCCCATTGGCAAGAATTATTAACATTATACTAATAGGCCTCTATGTCATGGATCCATGCTTCAAGGTGCGGTGCCATTTCAGTCATGAGATCAAGTTTCTCCCATGGGCTATGATGACTCGGAAAAGGGGTGAATCATGGGCAAGGTATCCTAAATCCAACCTTGGATTCCTTTAATTTATATGCAACCCTTAATCGTCATAACCTAGCCTCCATTTCTTGAGCTTTTTCATACAAAAATATATGTTTTGGAATAGGATACCATAAAAATCTACATACTCTTGACCTTGAAAATATGCATAGTTGGATGGATAACGAAACTGATTTGCTTCTTGTCCATAAGAATATGCATATTGAATCTCATCATAGAATGGTTCTAGAGGTGATTAATAGTACTTTGAGAATATATTTTGCAAGTCCGGAGGTAGTATGACTAACATTGTTGTTGGTGCATGTTTCAATCCCATGACACAAATGAATCCATGACTACATGAATTTATGAATGGAAGAAATGGAAAGAAATGGAAAGGATAAAAATATATGGAAATCAGTGAAAAGAGGGAGAGAAAGTATGCTACTCAAAGAGATGGGTTTGCTATCTAGACAGAGTCACCAATTGTGTTTTAAACGTGCCTTCGAAGGCATTGATTCCACCAAGAGCAAAATGAACTTGATGGAATAGAATGAATAATTGAATGCACACCTTGAAGGGCTCAAAACTAGTTGTGGGGTTAGATCTGGTATAGTTGCAATGATCTTTGAAATCCCAAAATTTGAACTTGAATTTGCTTGAAACCTCCAAAATCCCAAAGTAGACAAAAACCAAAATATGAAAATTATAAACATCTTAAACCCAAAAATCAAGCAACCTCCAAAGTTTAAAAGGTCTGAATTCAAAAAGTTCTGAAATCCTAAAATCCCAAAACTCAAAATCTTGAAATTTAAAAAATCTTGAAATTCCAAAAATGATAATTTTGAAAATACGAAAGTACACTTTTGGAGTTTAGCTCCGATATATCATCTAAAAAAATTTGAGCCCATTTTTCAAATGTTAAGCTCTCAAAAAGTGATTTCGGACTTTGACAATGCTGCAAAACCTCTCGAAATAGGAAAATTACAACCTTTGAATTCTAAAGTACAAGTAAACCTCTGAAAATATCTTCTTGTCTTAACTTGTATTCAATGTAACAAATTTATATAGTAAAAAAATTGTTAAAAATGTAAACTTGACTTCAAGAGTTTTCCCAGTGGGCATACCAAAACTATTATTGGAAAATCAATGTACCCCTCGAATTGTCGATTTTGAATGGGGAATTCGGTGAGATTGCACAACATGGAGTTTTCTTGAGTGTGCGACATTATGAAATGGGATAGCTCTCTGGAGAAGGCTTGTTCTTTCTCTTAACCTACTACCAAAAAAATCCTCCTAATGTAGGGAAAACTCTTGACTAACCCTAATCTAACGCTTCCAAGGGGATCGGGAAAGAAAGATTGCGTGAAAATAAAACCTACACTACGAGAGGTGATACACCAAGAAAGGAGTGCTGATCACTTCCCCATCCTGTAAAATAATGGATAAATGAATATAGGAAGGGTATTATTGCAGCAAAAACTAGATCAAACCCAATACATCATTCCCGAAATGAGCAGAAAACACCCAAATCTGTAATGAATGAAGATATACACAACCACCTTTTTGTAATGAGAGGCAAGACAAAACACTAAAATTATGTAGAGGTTAGAGCAATCAACACAGAACCTAAATTCATTGCTCCTTAAAATTTATACGATTGCATTGCATGTAGGGGAAGGCATGAAGCCATTACAGTGTTTGGAGGAAGGCTTGAAGCCCCAAGAAGTATTGGGTACATGGGAGGAGAAAATGACCAACCCTTCGCACATATAACAACCTTACAATTTATAGAAGAAATCTTGAGTGAGAGAGAGAAGAAAATCATGTCTTATTTCAAATCACCTGTAAAACCCATCATGATATCTGCAAGAGTGATATATAATCTTGTAGAGCCCATACCTTCATTAATTTTACCTTGTTAGAGAAGAACGCATGCCCATACTGACATTGATGAATCTCACGTACCTCCTAGCACTAGTCATTGTTCCCAAAATTTGGAAGAAGATAACCTTTGAAATAATTATTTTGATGATTTCATATTGTATATCTCCTTCCAAGCTTTCCAACGACTAGTTGTTGGTGAGAAACAAACTTCGGTGTGAAAGTTATGCTATTTCAAACTTTTGGGAACTCGTAATTTCAAGGTTTGGAAAACCTCATAAAATAACATTTTCCTATTTCCATTGTGAAGGTCTATTCTTCATGATTTGAGTAGACGTATTTTTGTGTGAATCGGGCATCGAGAGCTCCACATATACTAGTTTCTATGAAGGGGCCTCTAATGCTTTGGATTTTCATATTTAATTTTGTGCAAGCTACTTATCAACTTCGAACTAACTCGGTGAGCTATTCATTCTTCCTGTGTGAGTTTCGAAATATTTTCTTTGTGTCCCATGTTACAATGATGGTTGACACATTTTGTCTTTCCCATTAAACTTCTTGTCATGCTCCTCGAGTGCTCGGAGTTCCTCAAATCTCTACTTGTTGTGTTAGCAATCTGCTACATCATTACAAGTCACAAGTTGGCTCGCCCATGTATGGGAGTCTCCATTTACTACTTCATGCTCGTGCCCCCAGCTATTATTTTGATCCCTCATTGGTCGACATGACCATTTTTACTTTATAAGTGGGCAAACCTCAAGCGAGTTGTGCCACCTCGACCCGCCGCATGGTTTCTATTTTTTTGTTTTCCCCTTACCGAGCCTCATGTTACGCGTCGGCCTTCATTTTTGTTAGGCATAACCTGACTCCCCCATGTTAGGTTCTATATGGCCACATGGCTTGGCGATTCACCAAATCTCACCTACTCTCTTACACTTGGCGATCTCCTTATGTGGCATAAGTTAGCCACTCTTCGTTTAATCCTACACTCGGCATGGCTATGTCACCACTCAACACTTAGGATGAAATGTTTGGCCTTTTCCTTATTGGGTAGCTTGAAAACTACTACACCAATCCCAATGTCATTCTACCTACTGAATGTCTTGAATATCGTGATAGCTAATCAGATCAACTACAAAAGAATTGACTTGGTGGGCTAGATCCAAAACATGGGTGGGAGTTTTAGGTTTTTCGGGAATTCAGAGCCCCATATTTTAGAAATTTCCCTCTCCCCTTTTTGGATATTACTCGACGTAGCATCTCGAAATAATTTATAACCACCAAAATTTCCTACTCCCGAAGCCCCTACCCTCGAAGTCTAAAATTTTGGACTTGAGGACCTCTCTAATTTTGGGTGTCATTTACTTTCCTATTTGGAGTTCCCTTGTCTTAAATCCTAAAGTCGACCCTCTTAAAAATTGAACGATTCACCTCTACAAAACCTAAAACTAGCTCACCTTCTATTTATCACATGACGAGTCTTCTTTGTTTCCACCTGTTGCATCTTTGGGTCAATACCGAGTTGACCCGATTCTCTGTGTGTTCCAACTCTAAAATCCCATTCTTCTTAGCTCAATTTAATCATCACGCCCACTTTACCTCGGGGTCACTTTAAGCTCATCTTCTTGTATGCTAGGTTCATTTGTGAGCTCATTACCTCAGGTTACCATGTAGATTATTCCACATAGCTCAATTAGATGAGCTCCAAACACTTCTCTCGCAACCATTCCTAATGACATGGTTGAGTTATTTCGATCACCTCTGCGGACCATCATTGCATGACCGACACACACGGCCCCTTCACCATATGCCGCGAGCTTCTGGTCAAGCCACCTTTCACTTCTTGCAAGTTTGTTTACCTCACTATTCCACCATCTCATCATATGGAGAACATTCGAGCTCCATGAGTCTCATCGTGACCTAGTCCTCGAGCTATGGGTTCTCACTTACCCGCAATTTTTTCCAACTCGGGATCCACGTCACCCTTCCCTTTACTTGGTGTCTGGGTTGATATGTTGACCGAAATTTCCCCTTGGAACTTCTATTCAAAGCATGTGAGCCACTGGTTGGTACTTCCATATTTGAGTCAACTCTACTCATGATCATGTTCGAGCTTTATTTAATGTCTGCGAGCTCGCACCACCAATGTGTTCTCCCTTTGATTTGCGAGATCACCCCTATGCCACGTTAGCTCATCATTGAGCCATCGAAGCTTCGGATCTACTTAATCTCCCTAGGTCTCCTTTATATCATGCCCACCTTGGCCAAGTCAAGCCTTATCTCTACGTTAGGCCATTCATGCATAGAGCTTGTCATAATGAGTTCTTTTGGGCTCACCCTCATCCTTTGCTAATGCCTAATAGACTTGGCCTTTCTTTGAATCCTCCACGAGATGTATGATTATGAGTTATCTCAAAGAATGACCGAGCTCGTCATTTCATTCGACCCATGAATTGTTCGAGTCAAACCACTTTGCATTGCATCAAGCGAGCTTGGGAGCTCAAACCTCTTTTTGCATGTTTTTATGAGCATTGATCTCTTTGTTTAACTTCCTTGAGTGAGTTATCACCTGCAACACCAACCTCTTCGACAATATTTTGACATGGCTCGGGCTTGATCCTAATTCTAAACCCTCGGCCCTTATATTCTCGCAACTTAGGAAACTCACATAGTACTTGTCCAAGAAAATTGGTGAGCTCTCTTTTAGCTCGATGGTACCAAGTGACCCATTTGATTTGTTGTGGGTATGTCGGGCTTGTTCCCATCATTAATAAAATTTGAGTGTAATCAAGACCAAGAAGAAGAAAAATTTCCTCATGCGATTTCAACATTCAAAAATTACCGAAACTGCTTCTAGGACCCTGGAAACCACCTACAAATTTAATTGTACTCTGTTTGGTGTTTGGGCACCGGCACACCCTGTTGTCCATTTTTTTCCTTAGGAAGAAATAATAGATAACAATAGTTATCAGTGAGAAGTTGGCAAAGGTTCTAAGAAGTCGGACCTTCTACATGACCTCTTATATGATGTATACCATTGCAAAGTACAAGGTTTGGGTAGGGATTTATTGAGTTGAGAATAAGAAGAATGATCCAA
This sequence comes from Taxus wallichiana var. yunnanensis, assembly GCA_018340775.1. Lineage (NCBI taxonomy): Eukaryota > Viridiplantae > Streptophyta > Pinopsida > Cupressales > Taxaceae > Taxus > Taxus wallichiana. The sequence goes on along the minus strand of CM031239.1, from coordinate 1,034,601,083 downwards.
TATATGAATTTTACCCTAGTTAACTTTGGTGAATAGAAAACATCACTTCAAAGAGTCAATGATGCCTTCACCATGTATATTGTTAGACTTCAGAGGGAAATACAGCCAAGAGGTTTTCTACTAAAGCAAAGAAATTGACTTCTATCTATGAAAATTATTTCATTTAGTTTATAAAGCTATTTTACATTAGGTTGGTATGCTTTGAGGGTGCTCATAAATTTCCAATGTTCTACGGTGAAAAATAACTCTTGTGGAAATTTTTAAACAACTTGACATGCTACATAGAACATGTAGGGATAATAAGATAGATGGCATTAAGTTCCCAATTACTTTGGGTAACTATATATGAGAATGACCATTGATGTGCAAAATGTTGAAAGAACCATCGCTGCTTTCAATTTTTATTCTTTTCAGAAGAGGTCTTTCTTTCATCTCAAAAAAATTTCAGAATGTCTTATTATCACTCCCTTAATCTAGAATATTATTGGGACAGATTGCACTGAGATGATTATGAGGCAAGAAAAAGGATCTATGGCAGAATCTCTTTGCAACAAATTTGAGAATTTGGAATTTACAAAGTGCCTAAAGATCTTTAGGATGATGATGAATATTTGTAGTCTTTTGAGTATAATAAAACAATTAAGCATACTCCCCTTTCCAACATTGACTATTCCCGAAAGAAAGGAGTGATCTACATGAAATCATAGAGCCAATCTAAAGGAGAAAAAAGGTTTGGTTTGATAGGAATATGAAAGCATATAGAATGGGCATGGTACAAGATCCTTCTCAGGAAGCATCTTCATCTCAAAGAGATATTCCTACAAAAATTATGAAATTCCTACTAAACCAAATCCTTCTCCACTTAAATCTTCAACCTTGGTGTATACTAAGAAAGGGAAAGTGATAGGATTGAAAAGGCAAAGGAAGTAATTGAAGAAAAAAACAAACAACCTCCTTTCTAAAGTAAACATAAACAATCTTGAGGGTTGAGCAGATTGTTGATGTCTCGAGTGATGAGGGGAAGCAATAAAAGGGAAAAGAAGAAGAAAGTAATCATGAAGGATGTGGCACTAAAAAATAATATGAGGTGGAGGATAAACAAGAGGATGTAAAATCAGAAGTTGAAACAATAAGCATCTTAGAGACTCCTATTAAGGAGATACCTGCTTCTAATGTTGAAACATCTTCTATGGAAGTATGAACTACACAAACTCTTGGCTCCATGACCATACTTTCATTAGGTCCTCTTGCCACCCCTCCTTCAAGTACCACCTTCACCTGGATTCAAAATTTTGTTGAAAGTAGGAAAACGAAAGCTTCATCTAAAATTGTTGCTCCCAAATTTGATTTTGTAGCTGACATGTTGCATGCAACTCCAACTCCATCTGTCAAGAAAGTGAAAAATACTTCAATATTGGTGTCTTATTCAATAGGACAATAATTTTCAGAGATTTCCAAACCAAAGATAGAAAAGTATGAAATAGATTTGACTTTGATTGATCTAGAAATGACAAGGATCCTACTGGGTGAATCAAATCCTAAAATTGAGGTAGATAGCCTCAAAGAAACAATGTCAAAAGTCATTGAAAGAGTTGAGAAAGGGAAGAAGACACGAGAACAAATAGAAGAGAAGGTGAAAACCCTTTCTGATTTCATCAAATATTTATTGTTAAGTGACAAATTATTAGATCCAGCTCCTCTAACTTCAATGCCACCCCTTGTTGTCCTGGCTGATGAGGAGGTACAAAACATCAAAGATATTCATAAGCATGCATCTTATGGAAAGGAAATTGAGGCCATGGTGGATGGAATGTTGATTTTTGGCCTGAATTTCATTGAGGAAGCATATAAAGCGTATGATAACATTTGTTCAATAAAGAAAAGGTTCATGTCAACTATTGTAGGCATAGAGAAGGAGCTTAAGTTGTGGACATAACACATAGAAGATCTCAGGAAAATGAGAAGTAATGATGAGTGAATTATCTATGCAAAAATATCTTCGATGACTTAAAGAATAGTGATGGGTGTATAGTGTGGATTGGAAAATAAAATTTCTAGAAGAAGCAATAGATGAATTGAAGAATATGTTCTAAAAAGGTGATGCCTTCAAATCTTGTGTATTGGATGAGTTTCGGGACCTTCGTTGCCAATTTTTCAAGGAAGACTCTGTGAGTAGAAATACAATGCAAGATATTAAGGTAGAATTCAAAGCACTTATCAAAGAAAAATTGTTCAAATATGACACCATAACTAGAGAAAATATGGAAGAGGTCATGCACTTTGTAAAATGTAGGAATGAGGAAAAAAAAATCTATTCACAAAATGGAGTCTTAGGAAAAGACATGGAAGATTTCCTAAATAAATGGGCTAATAAAATGAAAACTACAACTATTCCCAAGGGCATGGAAATCGTTGGAGCACTTGTGAATTTCAAGAACCAAATTCTTAAAATGAAGACCATGGCAACTTCCTCCTCAAATGTTCCTTCATCTAGTGCATAGGCCTTTCTTTTAATTTTATATGTATTTCAAAGTTGCCGTTATGATTTGTAATTAAAGTTGACTCAAAGTATAATAATTTTGATTAAGTATTAATATTTGATTAAAAGAAAGGAAACCGAAAGGAATTTAGTTGTAACTGCCTTGGTGGCTATAAAAGGAACTCCATATCATTGTAAAGGGGTTGGATTTTGATGATTGAAATGTAATACACAAAACTATGATCAATATAGAAGAAGATATTTCCTCTTATCTCTTGTCTCTCCTATTCTTTATGTTTTGTTCCTTGATCTACATATGTGTTTTTGTTATATTAAATAAAGAAACTTTGTGTTCAACCTATTAGATGTAGTGCAAAGAACTTTGTGTCTGAAACATTTATATCTCATGGGTTATTTGGATGTATGCAAATTCATATAATTCTTAAATCTTCATGCATGCATTAGTAATATATTACTTTGTTATGTATCTATCTGAATTTTTTTCCTTCATTTCTCATTCCTCATTGCAATAATTAGTAATATTGGGTAACCAAGGAGAACATTCATGTTTTTGTTAGGTGAGAAGTGAAATAAGGTTTTCATTCCAATCGGTCTTGCTTGTTTAAGGCTATTGATTCCTCTAAATAAATTCTTACACTTTTCCTATCTTATGTATTGATAATATTGTGGACATGAAAGAAATTTCAACATCGAAATCCTCATTCGGATATAAGTGGTTTGTATATTTGTAAATACATATTTTTGCTTTTGTGGTGGATAAGGAACCTCTCACATAAAGAGGAGGGATCTGCTAACCCTAAACAATTACTTGAATCAAGGATATAATTTTCCCAACCAATATTTTTTTTTGTGCTCACCATGCGGCACGTACAATGCTATACACCAAAACAATTTTCAAAAAATAATATAGAGCGTGTATAACAACACAATAGCGGATAGCAGATATACATGAGGAAAAAGATCCCAGGGTATTGAAGATCTTGACTTTCTATTGCTGGAACAACAAGGCTTTCACCTTAATCCATAGAGAAGAGTTAGAGTGAAGAAGTTGTTGCTAGAAAGGCAGGTAGAGTATATTGTGTAAAATATTGATGATCCAAAAGCTCAAATCTTATATGAAGATATTGGTCATGATAACTATATGATCATGTTTGGAGATGAAGCTAGGGATACTAAGGGGGTGATTGATGATCCCAATGGTATTTACATTCTAGAATTTGATGGAATTTGTTCCTCATCCGGTTCTCTGGAGCTGGTGTTGTTCGACTTCTCCCGAAGGTAAATACCACACAATCTCTTATAAATTTCAGCTTGAAAACATAAATAATATAGAAAAATATGAGGCCCTTCTTCTTGGCTTGGAAGTAGCAAAAGAAATGGGGATCAATAATATTTTTTCTCGGGGGATCTTGAACTCATTGTCAAGCGAGTCGGAGGAATATTACAAGTTAAAAATAAAAGGTTGAAGCATTATAGAAATATGGTTTGGGATTGAATCGAATTGTTCGATGCATTTTCTATTGAAGTTATACTAAGCAAGAAGAATACTAGAGATGATGCCTTAGCATTTGTATTTGGATCTCGTAAATCTATCACCTAGATTTTTACGAAGAAAATTTCACAATTGAAATGTTACATAGACTGAATGTGCCGAGATAATGTGAATAATTGATAGGTTTTCAATGATGATCAACACCTAATATCCTTCCTCTAACCCAAATACAACTTCACTCAATTATATTTTGAAGGAAGCAAGGTTGTACACACAATTTTGTTTCATGTTCTATGTCCGATCGAGTTGAGGAAGAGTATAATAAGGATGGCTGCATAAGATTCACGGGTAATAAGATACCTAGGGTCCTAGTAAGCTTAGATGATTTTTTTAATAAAAATGATAGATATATCAAGTCAAAGAATCTCATAGATCTCACCAATCAATTTGAGCATGAGAAAGTTAACATAGGAAGTGAAGAAAAACCTTTGTTTGTCAATACAAGTGTTATACTCGGGAAGAAAGGAAAATAATGGTTGAATTATTAATAAACTATGCATATGTACTATCGTATTCATATCATGATCTAAAATCTATCAAGCCAATGGAGATGTAAAACTATATCCCCTTAAAGCTAGGGATCAAGCCATTTCGTCAAAAGCAAAGGAAATACAATCATAAAATTGTAGACACAATTCATCAAGAAATTCAGAAATTGCTAAATGTCAGAATAATATTTCCCATTCATCATTTATCTTGGATAGATAATATTGTGCCTGTTAGGAAAAAGTTTGGCGAGATCTAGATTTGTGTTGATTTCAGTAATTTAAACCAGGCTTCACTAAAGGATAATTATCCACTTCATATAATGGACTAGTTCTTACAAGTTGTCATTAATTTAGAGATGTTGTCCATGCTTCATAGTTTCTTAGGGTATAATCAAAGGTTGAAGTGGATGTACATTATCAACATAAAAACACCTTCACAACCCCTTGGAGAACCTCTTCTTTTAGGAGAATGTCATTCGGCCTAATCAATGTTGAAGAAACATTCTAGAGCAAAATCGATTTTGGTTTTGGAGATTTGAAAGGGAAATTTATTATGACTTACCTTGATGATTTATCTGCTTTTTTCTAAAAGAAGAGAAGATTGTTTTTAGCACCTCAAATTTGTTCTCCAGTGAAGAAATCATGGAATCTATCGAAATCCAAATAAATTTGTCTTTAGTGTCACAAAGGGAAAATTGTTTCGGCACATTGTTTCAAGGATGGAAACAAAATTGATCCACAAAGAGTCCAAGATATTCAGAATATTCCTCTTCCTATAAGAAAGAAAGGTGCGCATTCCTTCTTTGGAAAAATTAATTTTCTAAGAATATGTGTCCTGATTTTGCAGAGTTCACTAGGAGCGAACTCAAATGATGAAAGTGAAGAAATCCTTTTGTTGGGCATCGAAGGGAAATAATGCTTTTGAAAATATCAATAAGGCTATCAAAAATACTCATGTTATTTCTTGTCCCAATTTTGAGGAATATTTCATAATCTAATGATATGGCATTGAGAACATCTTGGAAAAAACTTAGTATAGAAGATTTCTGAAGGGTATGAACTACATATAGCTTTTATGAGTTATGTCCTGAAAGACCATGAGCTAAAATACACACAAATGGAGAAACATGTTTTAAATTTAGTAAAGTTAGTTAAGCAATTCTTCTTTACATTCTCAATTCTCATTCAATTCTCTTTATACCCATCACCACCGTCGATCAATCCTCACACAACAATAATTTGGGTCAATGCAAAGAAACTAGGTAGAAAAGGTACAATAATATAACTTGGATATCAAGCTAACTAATATTTTTCGAGGAAAAGATATTTGTGTATTTCTTTCCAATGGTGTCATGGATGAGTCATCGAAGAAGAAGGTGATAGTATCCCAATTGTCATTTTGATAATTCAAAGGATGAATGGTATGCTAACATTGCTCATTTTCTTGCCCATGGGGAATTCCCAACACATTTGAGTGCTAAGGAAAAAGAGAGCTATCAAATTATGATCTAACCAATATGCACTCGGGACAAATCATTGTTCAAGAGAGGAATTGATGGAAGATTTTTGAGATGTGTAGATAAAGAACATCGAAAAGGTTGTTGAGATCTTTCCATGACCAAAGCTTATGGAGACCATTTTTCATCTGTTTTAACAACCCACAAAATCCTTCGTGTAAGATATTATTATCCAAAATTATTCAAGGATGTAACAAAATGGGTCACACAATGTGAAGCATGCTAAACCTTGATGTGAAGACCCATACTAGCTACTTTACCTCTCAAACCACTAGTAATTGAGAAGCATTTTCAATAGTGGAGGCTATATTTTATAGGTAATCTCAATCCCACCTCAACCGTAGGCCACACTCATGTATTGATAGCCACTAACTAATTCACAAAGTGGGTGGAAGCTATCCATCAAAATAACAACTTTTGATGTAGTAAGTAATTTCATTAAGGAAAAAATTCTAGTCAGTTCGAGTCCCAAAATAAAATTGTTACTAACAATGCATCTAATTTTTCTTGAGATGACCTGAATAATTTCTAATATGGATATTTAGTATATCTTGCACATTATTCTTACTACAATCCTCAACGGGATGGGCAAGTAGAATCAACAAATAAAATTATCGTGACAATCATTACAAAGCTTGTGGTTGAGACAAAAGGAATTGACACAAAAATCTTTATGATTCTCTCTGGGTGACAAGATTATACCATAAAGAGTAATTGGAATGTTGCCATTTCAAGTTGTGTATGCAATTGAGGCGCAACTTCCGATAACAATGGAATTACCAAAATTACAATTGATGAAAGCCATTGAGGATGAAAATTTCACTAGCTCCATGGAAAATAGGATAATGTACCTGTAAAGGTTGGATGAGGATATGATACAAGTGGTTGACATAATTATTGGACATCAAGTAGAAGGTGAAGCAACTATTTGACAAGAAATATAGATCTAAGGACTTCCAAGTTGGAGATATTGTCCTACTCGGGACAAAAGGTAAGAACCTTGAGGAAGTCATGGTAAGTTTGATTCTCTCTATGTTTGGGTCATTTCAAAATCATGAATTTTTCTTGAGAGAATTCATTTTACTTAAGTTAAATCGATGAAACTTCAATTCCATTACCATATAGTGGTCAATATTTGAAGTTGTTTCAATCTGAGCAAGCAAGCAATCCTTTTGTACAATCTTGTAAATATGTCTTGTATAGTTCTTGTTTTTGGCTTGTGTTGTTTTTCCCTTGTCTCTTTATCTTACGTATTGTCTTGTTCTAGACTCTATTTCTCATTGGATAAAGCACTTGTCATTAATTAGAGATATTAGGGTCCTTTTCCTCTGCCTTATTTTTATGTTGTGCCAACTCAATCCAATCCCAAGAAATCCCTAACTATTGTCGATTACCCAAAAATTTATATTCTTGTTAATTTCTCAAATTTCTGAATAAGTAATCTCTTATGATGTCTTTGTTTTCCTTAGTGAAGTCTTGGAAGAGGAGAAAATGTCCCCAATAGTTAGTCAATTTTAAATTTTTTGAGTTCTGCGAATTTTTTATTTGTATCGCAGAAAAGTTAGACTTTGGGAGCATTCATGTCCAAGGTTCCTACAAGATTTTGGTTCTCCACATCCCCTCCTCCACAATTTCCTTTGTTCATGGCATTCCCTTGTTTTGTCGGATTTTTGGTATTTTTGTGAACCCACTATCCTTGTTCTTCCTAATCATCAATTATGCACATCTCTGCAGTACTCAACAAGCTTTGGTGACCCATGCCGTTATCCAAATAACTCTTCTAGTTATTTTGGATAACTTATATCTTCATTTTAACTCTGATGCTTTACATTTTAGGTAGCGTGCCTATAGGCTTGCTCATTTGGCACTTTACATATTATATAGTCCTTTCATGTGCTCCCCATGCCTTGTAATTCTTTCGTGTGCCCCTCTACAAATGCGTTCCAAATCAGCTAAGTTCCATGTCTTCCTGTCACGTGCCCTCTTTTCTTTATGTAGTTGTACACCCTTCCTTAGCTAGATGCCCGTGCCCCTGCTTCCATACTTGTCTTCTAAAAATATGCATTATTTTCTCATTGTGCATGCACCCATGCCTATGCATTCTCTCCACTTTCCTTTTGAGTGCTTGCATCTTGCCACACACCTTGCTTTATTACTACAATCCTTCATGCACCCCATGTGCCTTCTTTCTTCTCCCTTCACATTCCAATCCTTCCATTTTCCCCTTCATGCCTATTGGTGCTCAATTTGATCTTTCCCCATTTTTCCTTGAAATTCTTCAATCTGCGGGCTCTATCATATTTCTTTGAATAGAGGTGTAAAAAGTTTTCTTCATTTGTATGTTGTTGAAAGATCCTTCTCCATGGTCGTGGATCACATTTGGGCCTTGTATCATTTCCAAATTCTTTTTCCTTGAAGAAAAATTCAATTATGGGCACAAATGGTGATTTCCTTACATTTTACGGTTTGACGGGTGTGTTTTCCTCGTCAATTTATATCTCAAGATTGTCAAGTGACATGTTCCTTTCTCGATTCAATGTAGTTCGGTGGGAATTTTAAAACTCTAAGGCTCACTTCAACTCAAGTCTTGTCCTTGTGGAGGGCCTACGTTCATCTAAAAGGTTGCCTCTTGGTTTGACCTTTGGATTTGCACCAGGGAGAAATGTGGAGGTTTCTGCTACCTTACCAAGAATTAGACATTTTTTCATGCATCAATGCAGATTTGTCGGACCATGGACACGTGGAGGGCTGGTGCTCATTTGAGGATCCACCTCGGGTCCTAACTTAGCAGATTGCATCACAAATACATGTGGTGAGCCCGTGCTTGTTTAGGGTCTCCACTTTTGGGAACCATCTCAAAGTTGCGCCAAGGATACACGTGGAGGCTTCGCTAGCTCCTCTCTATACTTAAACTTTTCAAGAAAATTTCTAAGGCCTAGAACACATGGAGTGCCCGTGCTTGTTTTAAGGACTAGTAGAAGGAACCATTGTCTAAGGTCTACCTTTGCTTGGAATTTCCAATAGTCGAGGAAAACTATCTCGGACCTTAGAAAATGGTGCCTTCTACTAGTCCTTAAAAATTTTCAACAACTCGTTAGACTAGGACATGTGGTGAGCTCGCGCTTGATTCTCTCGCTTTCGGGCGCTATCTTAAAGTTGCACCATGGATACATGTGGAGGCTTCCGCTAGCTTCTCTTTATACTTAAACTTTTCATAAAAATTTCTAAGGCCTAGGACACGTGAAGGGCCCGTGCTGTTTGGGGATTTGCCTCGAATTTTATTTTTGAAAGTGTGCCGGTGAGACACGAGGAGGCTCCCTGCTAGCTCCTTTTATACTAATAATTTTTAAAGGACAAAAGGTAATTTTCTTGGGTCTAGGGAACATGGAGAGCTTGCACTCGTTTAAGGTCCTGTGTCTAAAATTCATCTTTAAAATTATTCCAAACAAGCACGTGGAAGGCACGCGCTTGTTTGGAAACTTGCCTTGTACTTCACGTGTGCGGTTGCGCCAGGAAACACATGGAGGCTTCACTAAAAATTCAAAGGGCAGGGAAAAATGTGAAAACTGCACATTTTCTCCAAAAGTTATGAAATACAAAAGGAAACCTCAGGCCCACTTTGAATCATATTTTTCCACGTGGGTGGCTCTGATCTAAAGTTGATAAAGGGAAGAGTCAATGGTTGTTGTGCAATACCTCTGATTTTTCCACCATTTCTACTCCAAGACTCCTGGAGATGCAAATACACATTATTTTTGTCATGTTTTGATGAAATCCTTTTCATTTTTTTCTATAAAGTGCAATTGAATGGATTAAGATCTTAATTTAGGAGTCTAAGGATTGTTAAGGTTGATATTTTGAAGATTGAAATTGCTCGGGAACTTTCAAGAATGTGAATTACCAGAGAAGCTGGATGCGGGGAAAATTTTCAGAGGAAATAATGGGAAAGGAATGAAATGATGAAGGTTGTAGGCACAAATGATGAAAAATGTGTTGCCTCGAGGTTAAAAGGATTTCTTGTCGATCCAATTTATATACAAGCCCACCGAAAATGATTAAACGGGATTTCTCGCATGACGTAATAAGAATGATTAGAAGGATTGTAAAAAAGTTGTGACATGACATCCTGTCATTAGTCGAGGTGTGGGAAACGTGATCAGGTCATAATTTTTTTACCTAGTAGCTATGTGTGTTAATTTGTTAAATGTCACTTTCTAAGACAAATTAGTAACAAACAAAGGTTCCTCGAATATTCTTCTTTTTGGGGGGAAAATTTGGGGTGAGTGAGTGAGTGAAATTTATAAATGCAATGAGATTACTCTTGCAAAAGGTCAGGGGATGAATTCTTAAGAGAAAATTTGAGAGAGCCTATCTTCCTGAGAGACCAATCCGAGAAACCTATTAATTTCTTGTGTTTTAGATTCCAATCACGTCAAGTTGGTTACAAGTGTACAACTATTGACAAGTTCGAGACCTGTTCAAAGAAACTTTCCCCGTTGATGAATCTAATCAATTTCAAACTAATTTTTGTCCGATTTATTTTAGAATGTATGCAAGTATTTTTTCTTATTCCTATTGCAATCTTGTGTTAAATTCCCTCGAATTACACAGGATCTCATCCTCGTGACAATTTAGTGGCATTTACAATTTCATTTCAAGAAGAGCCTTCATGTCTGTAATGAGATAAACAATTTAAAATCACTTTACTATCATTTGTTGATACAGATTATCTGTAAGTCTTTGAGTGTATCTTAGGCATGAGGATAGATCAAATCCTTAATGAAGGTGCTATCCATTTCTCTGATGCCCGAGTGACAAAGAGTCAGACAAATCCCCTCCCGGATACAAAACGACTCATAATATGATTGTTTGTTTCTTAGTGTCTTGTTAAATATTTGATGTTGCTCAGTTTCCAAGGGAGAATAAATTTGGATACTAACAAATCCTTCCTCCCACACACCTACTTTCTATCCCCTCGCGCCCTCCTCATGCGCCCTTCTCCGGATGCCTTAAAATTGGCCGCCTTGATCTTCCACGTACGTGCCCGCATACACCGTACTATGCCACGCACCCTCCTTCAGTTAAACACTCATGCACCATGTTTCCATGCCTTATGTAGGTATGCATTCCTCATATTAATGCACCTATGTGTCTAAATTCCGTCTGTTTCCCTTATGTGCCTTGCGCTTTGACTCCCGAACTTCAAAAGGCCATAAATTTTGATCTAGAGCTCCGATTTTCACAAAATTGGACTTTTCAGAATGGGAATGACATCCTCTACGTTAAAAAAATGTATATATTAATTTTAATGAGGATATATATATGAAAATAAAATAAATATATCCAACTCTAGTTAATTAAATACCCGATCTGTCGAATAAGAAATCCATGGAAAACCCAAAATAGTGCCCGCACTCAAAAGGACATAACTTTTGCATTTCTCAAACGAAAATGCCAGAGTTGGTACCATTGGAATCATGGATCCAATCACGATGCACAGGAATCAAGAAATATATAATTTGATAAATAATCGATGGATATTTTGAGGAAAATGTGCCCTATTCAGAACAATGATTTTATTTGTTAGTTGGGATGCATTCAATGGAGCATGGGATGGCATTTCTCACTACAAAAATTTATGGCACACTATGGGGGGCCTTTTACATGAAAAAGAACACCATTTAACTTATTTTACTACCTTTTACAAGTGGTTGAAGGATAGATTTTGGGATTTTCAGTTTCCCCCTCTCTCTCTTCTCAAGTTTCTATAAATTGGAGTGTTGGGCTCATTGTAAAGGGAGATAGTTTTTTAGAGAAAAAATATTTCAAAATTGTTTTGTGAAGCTAATGTGTTACAAAAACTTGTAGTGGACTCCTTGCATGGTGATCCAAGCCCTTATCTTGTAATAGATTGGATTGTGCATACTTATGAAGAAATAGATGTAAGTTTGTGGATGTATCTTCCCTTGTTGTGTTTGTTTGCATTCCTCTTGCCCCTTCAATCTCATTACATATATATTATGTCTATATTATGCTATTGCAGGGATTCATTATCATTTTTGTGCATGAAATATTGTTGTGAATGCATTTTCTAGATTGTGGAGAACTATTATCACCCCTTCTAGTATGCATTTTGCTCCTACTTTTCACACATTGGAAGACTATTCTCACTCTCCTTTTCTAGTGTATCACTACTTTAGTGTAGGATTTTTTTTCATGCATTCTCTCTCCTTGGTCCCTTGGAAATCTAGATTAGGACAAGATAGTTTTTCTTACATTAGAGAGTAGTCTGTGGCGGGTAGTTTATGAGGAAAAACAAACTTTCTCTAGAGGTTTATCTCAAGTAGCAAGTCTCAAAACTTGGACATAGTAACCATGTTATCCAATCACTGCGCGAGCTCAAGCACACACACTTGTGCAAACCATAGGGTGTTGTGATTCTAGTACCCACTTCCCTTCAACACTTTTGATATTGATCATGATACTACCGACTATATTATGGACATTATTGTAGTTTTGATTTAGTATGGTGTTAGATGTCAGATCATGGATTATTGTTGACTCTGATTCATATATGATGCATGATGATCATTAGAGACATTTTATATATATGTTGACATGCTATTGGACATGGTTATATATATTTATGGATTTTGTTAGGACATGTGATATTTGGATATATTGAGTAGATCGAGAAAATTGAATTTAAAATTGATGATTATATAGTTCGCTGATGAAATTGTAGGTGATATTGTTGATTGTCTAGATGTTGTTGTGATTCATATATATATATATATATATATATATATTGATGATTGTGAAATTATATTATATTCATTTGGATGTTTTGATAAGGCCATGAGGTCGAAGGGGTATTTGTATTATTCGGGTTAAAAATATCACAACAAACACTAGGGGATTGGAGACCAACCACATTGGAATTCTAGATGAATTCAACAACGTCACCATGGTAACTTGTATTGTTTGTGTGTGTGTGTGTTTGATTGTTAGGGATTCCAATGGGGGGATCACCTTTAAATGTGACCAAGGGTTATGTCTATTTATTTATTTGGTTCCTTTCTATTGATGTTTGTATGTCTTTATTAAGTGATGTGTTTACCTCTTTCATTATTTATTTAATGTGGTGTTAATATTGTGAGTTAACATAGTGTTTAGTTAATTAATTAAAAGATGTCATAAGAATATAATTAATATAGTTGTTGGCCATGTTTTAAAGTGTTGTAAGAATGTGTAAGTGACCTTGTAAGTGATGTGTAAGTTAACTCTTGAGTGTGAAACACTCCACCTTCTTAGAAATTTGAATTTGTCCTTGGAGGCTGTTTTGGAGGCTTGTGGGACAAGTTAAACTTGTCCCATACCTCTTAAATTTAATTACCAACCATACCTATGGTTGGGAGTTAAAATTAGAATTTTATTATGCATTTTGGGAAGACTTATTGTAGGTTTTAATTACAATTTTCTTACATGTTTTAATTTCAGTCCTTTGGGGTGTGGGTTGGATTTGAGTGTGTAAGTAAAATGTCATATTATTCACCCACTTATTTATTATGCATTGGAGAATGAAGTTGACTTTTGGGGGTTGGGGTTGAGGATGTGTGATGTGGCATCCTACATGGATCCACCTCATCCTCTTCTCTTCCCTCTTCTATAAAATTCGAATTGTTTTCCTTGTTTTGGGTTGCTTCACTTTTGGAGACTTCATTTTGGGTGAATTTTTCTTGTTGTTTTGGGAGCTCTTTCTTGGAGAAGTTTTGGAAGACTATTGCATGCTTGTTGGCTATTTTGGATTGCTTTCATTGGGATAAAGCTTGTTGTTTTGGAATTTGGAATGACTCCATCATGGAGAGGTAGGAGCTTGGCTCTTGAAATGCTCTTCTTGTATATATGTAAATGTTCTTGTGTGAATGTTTTGGCATATATTGTGGGCTGTTGGGTAGATGGCCTAGAAATGGTGTAGGAGAAGACTATGGGGTTATTTTGTGGGACGTGCGGGATGCGAATCGGCTGATTTGCCGACAGACGGTCCATTTCGAACAGTTCGAGATATTTGTCCCAAGCGATCATGCGGGATAGTTAGGACAAAAGTACGCAGAGGACACGAACCAGCCTGATTCGGCTGAAACAAGAGACTTTCATCCGAGATAGTTTGGGACATCCGGGCCAAAAGTACATGTGGGACGCGAAAAGCTAAAAGAGCCGAGAGCGAATGGAATCTCGCCACGTGTCTTCACCACAAACAGGAACAAGGAAGCCCGAATCAGCCGAAGCAGGAGATTTTTGTCCGGGACAGCTGGGACAAAGGTACGCGTGGGACACAAGGGACGTGAAAAGCCGAATCAATCAAGGCAAAGAAGAAAAGTCAACGTTTGACCCGTGAAACTTCAAACGGCCATAACTTTTGACTCCGAGCTCCGATTTTCACAAAATTGGACTTTCTGGAATGAGCACAGACGTCTTATTTTTAATGAGGGTAGATATATTTAATTAAAAGAAACATATTCAGCTCCAGTCAATTAATGCTCATTCCCGTCAAATGATGAAACGCTCTAGACCCAAAATAGCTGCCCGCACTCAGAAGGCCATAAATTTTGCATTTCTCAACGAAATCGCACAAAATTGGTACCGTTGGAATTGTGGATCTAAGCCCGATGCACAGTAATCAAGAAATTCTAGATTTGATGGGAGATTGATCGATATTTTTAAGAAAACGTGGCTGGGTTCATAACAATGTTTTATTTGGGGTTGGGAGTGTAATTAAGAGGCATGGTCATCATTCTTTCTCTGCTACAGCACCTGGGACAGTATGGGAGCCTTTTTCAAGTAATATATAATCATTTTACTCCATTTAATGCCTCTTACAAGTGGTTGAAGGACATATTTTGGGATTTCCATTTTCCCTTCTCTTTCTCTTCTCATTTTTTCTATAAATTGGAGTGTTGGGCTCATTGTAAAGGGGAGGTAGTTTTGTAGCAGAGCTCTGCCAAAATTTCTTTGTGAAGCTGATGTGTTATAGGCCCTTGTTGTGGACTCCTTGCATGGTGATCCAGGCCCTTATCTTGTAATAGATTGAACTGTGCATATCATGAAGCAATAAAATATAAGTTTGTGGATATATCTTCCCCTGCTGTGTTTTCTTACATTCTTCTTGCCCCTTCAACCTTGATTACAAGAATATTGTGTCTATTATTATGTTCATGTAGGGATCCATTATCATTGTGTATGTTTGAAATATTGTTGTGAATGTGTTTTGCTAGATTATGGAGAACTGTCATCACCTCTTCTAGTGTGCACTTTTCTTCTGTATTTCACACATTTGAAGACTACTCTCACACCCTCCTTTTCCGGTGTATCACTTTGCTTTAGTGTAGGCTTTCATTTCATGGATTCTCTCTCCTTGGTCCTTGGAAATTTAGATTAGAATAATTAGTTTCCCCGCATTAGAGTAGATTGTGGCAGGGTAGTTTAGGAGCAAGAACTAAACTTTCTCTGGAGGTCTATCTCAAGTAGCAAGTCCCACAACTTGGAGATAGTACCCATGTTATCCAATCACACCGTGAGTTCAAGTATCTACGCTTGTATAAACATAGGGGTGCTTTGTGATTCGTTGATAATGTGTACTTGGGGAGGCAAAAGGGCATGACGTGGTTTTGAAATGATATTCATATATATATATATATATATATATTGGTGGGTTGTTCTCGTGTGGTGATACCCATTTTCCCATTTGGGAGGTATAAGAAGCATCCCCCATAGCTTCTTGCTCCTTTGGCTTTCTTGATGAAGCCTTTGCATTGTTTTTCATGTTTTAATGTAGTAGTAAACTACATTCTGTTTGAGAATGTGTTTCTTTATGAAAATGTTGCTTAAATGTTTTATGGAAGCCTATTGTTGCCATGAGTTTGATCACATGTCTATTGCTTTGTGGTTGGGGCTCAGGGGCCAATGAAGAAGGAGGGCTTCTCCTCTTCATTAGATGTCATGGTTGTGTGCAGAGCGTTGTCTTTCCCCTACTCCTATTGTAATCAAATGTGAAGAACGAGGAGTATGTATGTTACTCTTCTGGAGCTAAGAAAAGATAGTTTGACAGTCCCTTGTGAAAAGAAATCTCATTGTAACCTTTCCCACTTGAAGTGGATGAACTTGTAAATGGTTGTAATGGAAAGATGTTGTACTGATTGCAAGTTGTATATTGAAATGTAAAAGAGTTATACTTTGTTTTCTATTTTGGAAAGAATGTGAAAGAAAGATATGTGTTTTTGTATGTTGCATTTTGAAACCAAAGGGAAAGGAAGTTGTAAGAGTTCATTTAAATTAATGGAAGTGGTTTTTCTTGTCCATTTGTTGTTATTCCATTGGAAATCTGTGTTTTCATTCACTATGAAATCCCTGTTTGAAAAGTGGTAAATTCAAACACGTGAGAAGAAAATGTATTATTCTTTTCTATATATAATATATGTTTTGGAAGGAATAAGAGAAGAAAAGTATGTTCTAGTGGATTAGAATTATTTTGGAGCTTGTTAGTGATAGTTGTTTCCTTGTAACTTGGTTGTAGACTCTTCTTATTTAAAACAAATTATTCTATAATTTTCCTAACTATTCCTAGGTTATTCTTGGGTCTCAAGTGGGTTGTTTTTAGCGGGCGTTACACTTGGTATCAGAGCCATGGGTTCAAATCTTGGACCCTTGGGCACACTAGAAAACTTGAGACATGAACTATAAACCTAGCACACTTTTGAATCTAAGAAAACAAACTTGTTTGAAAATTGAAAAAGAAATGCGTATGAAGAAATATTACATTACTCTATTCATTTGAACTACCAAAATTAAAATAATAATAAAATAATAAGTTGTTTGAATTGTTGTACTCACTTAGTGGCATTTTGTCTGAACCCAGGTAACTAAGAATGTCAAATTAAATTGATTTTTGTGAACTTCTAGTGTAGTGGAAACTTGGTTCCCCTTTTAAAATGTGTTGTTTTACAAGTCCTAAAACTTGATTTAATTATATGATGCATTAAGCCCTTTGTTGAGACCCTTCCTTATTGGAGTTATTGGAATGATAAATTATATGGTGTGAATCTTATGGTTAGACAATAGTGCTTATGTCCTAGGGTCGGGAAGAGTTAATTAGAAGTTGTTTGAAGCTTCCTTCCTTCAGTAGTTAGGAAAGTGGGTTTGGTTTTCAGTTTTTCATTTTTTTACCCATATGGGAGAGTGGAAATTAATTTTGGGTGTAGTTTATGATTCAATCCTACGCATGTGTCCTTGGAATTGACCTTGAGGAAGAGTACCCCTATTGGCGGCCATTAAGGGCTGCAAAGTGGATGTGGTGTTAACATTTTGTATTTTACATTAATAAACTTGTGTCATTTTATCAAGGACCAACATCTTATTTCATGATTAGATTGAGAAGCTCTGAGGATCTTCTAGTTATTTATATTTTTATGAGAATTTTCAGACTTTACAATGCAGCTACTCAGCCACTTTCCTCGATTGGTGATATTTCTTGGACTTTATTTTGATTGGTGACTCAGAGCACATTATGTTATTAGATGTTTAGCTAAACATTACATGGATTTCTTCTTGCATGATGATGAGATGGTTATATGCTACTTGTATTCACACATTTTTTTGTATGGGGGTACACCCTAGCTGTCTTGAATTTCCTCTTAGGTGCTTAAAGTTATGCCTTGGTTTTAGATGCATGAAACCTTGAGTGTATCTAGGATCTTAGAGTGACCTTTTCATTACTTGACCTTGTTGGGAAGAGAGTTCGTTGTGTTGTGTGTTCTAGTTGGCAACTTGTTAGTGGTGGTGGTGATTCTCTTACAATTCGATAAGAGCTTGAACCTCGTTGGAGTAGAGGTGTTTAATTGTGGGTTGATGAATTATGGTGGGATCGGTTTGCTTTTGGTTGGCTATGGATGTTAGTGGAAAATTGTTTGTCTGGTAGTGGCTTCTCTTCGATGGCATGCTAAGTTTTATCAAGAGTTCCTCATTTCATTATATTAAGTAGTGACTTGAGGATTATATGCATCTTGGTAATTATGGTTAGATTTAATCCCATTCGATTATTGTGTGTAAATTAAGTGTGTTTGTTTTCACTCTTGATCTATAAATAAGTTTACCCTTTCCTTAACTTTTTTTTAGTTACTATGAACAATACTCTATAACCTATTAATTTTGGATTATGTGGGGACACTTATGGATACTTTGAGTCTTTTGAACCATGACGTTAGGGATGATAGTGTAATTAGACCTTGATAATTTAATCTCATTGGTATTTTATAATGTGATTCTCTTTGAAACCGTAACTCTTGGTCGTAAATCCATGTTGAATAATATGGTTGATTGTCTTCTTACATTTGACGCTTCTAATGAGTATGTGGTGTTCTTATAGTTAAAATATTTCCTTGTCATTTTGATTGCTTGGTTAGTGGTATCCTGTGGTAATATGGGTGTAGATTCGAAAACTTTCCTTGTTTTATCAGGTGAGTAACATATTTTTGCCAAAACAACAAACAGTGTTAAACCCTAGTAGATCAGTAAAAGTAATTATGCTTCCTTAATGGGTCTTCCTCATAACTTTTTTTGAGAACTTGTAGAAACCCACTAGGAATGTTTTATGATACTTGTAATTAGTGGAAAAATCTTGAAATATTGTTGTGATCTATCTTTGGTTGATTGTTTCCTATTTCTTACTAAATTAATAATGTGCTTTCTATGTTGAACGTCCTTGTTTCCTTAGAATTAAACATGTGATGTGTAGAATTACCTCTCTCTCCCATAAAATTAATATTGTGATATGTTTACCATTACTTCTCATTAATTTTTTTAAATTGACAAATTGACTCACCCAAACATCATAAAATAGTAACTAAGGAGATTTGGCCTTGAAGCTTAACAAATAAAATGGAACATAGAAAGAGAAAATGGTCCTTGATTTAACCTTGGTAGATTAATAGAAGGAATAAAAAAACATGTGGAAGAACAGAAAAGGAAAAAAAAATCCATCTACCTCCCCTAGGAGTATAACTAATATTTTTTTTGTCTACCTATACTGTAATTGCAAGATATCATGGCCACCTTAATGGTGATCCTTATAACGCAAACATGTGATATCAGAATAAAAAGGAATATTTTAATTAAGAAAACTCGTAAAGGAATGTGCTACGAAAAATGAAACTAAAAATTTTGAATTAATTAGTTGAGTTATAAAATAAGTAAGATTTATATGTATTGAGTGCAATGTATAGTTGAACTTGTAGTTTTGTCGCCTACCTAAAATTGTGAAACACCTAGTGGATAGTAATGTGTTCTAGTTGCTTAGTACTTCTTGTTCATAGATGTATGTGCCTTTATTGTGGGATTTTTGGGTCATCATACCCTTATCGTCCCATAGCTCGACAATGTGAGTTGTGGTCCTTTTGGATTGAGACTTATCTATTGTTTGAGAAGCAACCTCCTTGCGTGTTGTCTTGTCCTTGGAGACCTAAATTATTGTAATTTTAAGGCAACATATGTTAAGGATATAAAATAACTTCGGGAAGTCTTCTTTTCTTCATATTTTCTTGGGTCACCTTGTTGTTGTTGCCCCTTTTCCATTAGGATGGAAAGTGCAAGATGATGTTATTCACTTTTGATACAATGCACCCTTGGATTGTAATTGGACCCCATGTTACTTGTTCTTCTCCATGGTTACTTTCGGTGGTCCTTGGTGTTTCTTGTGATCTCTTTATGGTTATTCCGAGCTTGAGTAGGAAATAAGATAAATAAATCACATTGTGCTATAATGTATGGTACTTATATCGATATGTTAGTTGCTAGGGGAGATATAAAAATATATATATTTTTCTTTTGTTAAACGGTTGACTTATTTAGATTTGGTTGGAATGGTGTATTTGATTCTTAAAAAAAGTGTAAAAATTAGACTATAGGAAAAATTGTGGTCTTGACTTCACTTTTATTACCATAAAAAGTTAATTGTACCCTCTCGAGTTATAGAAGTGCTTTCCGGAATAGTTCCTTGCTTTTAAATGTTTTGCTAATTTAGGTGTCCTTGTTGATTCACCTCATCTTGTGTGATCCTAAAATTGTGGGACCTTGATTAGACTTGTTCCTTGTGTAAAGTTGGTCGAGTTGATTTTTTTATCCTTGTTTAGACAACAAACCTTGAAATCATGGCTTAAACGTGCGAAACCTTAAATTTTATTAATGTAGTATGTTGTATTCCTTGGGAAACTATGTGGTCATTCTCAAACTCATGGAGTTCTCCTTATTATTCCTCTACTTGGTGGTTACTCTTAAGACTCTTTTTAACACTTCATGTTATATTGTTATGTGTGGTATCTTGGTTGATAGCGTAAATTTACTCTTTAGATTTAAGTGTTCATAGCCTTACATGCAAAAAGTTTAGAACTCATCACTTGTAATCTCCTTTCTTCTTGGTGAATTGCATTGGACCAAACTTAGGTTCTATAGACCCACACTTGTTTGAAGCAGGTAATCCCATAATGGAGTGATCCTTTTTCTATTGTATTTTTTTCCTATATCTCTTTCGGTGACTTCGGGAGGAAGTCGAGTCTAAGGGGAGGGGGATGTAGTGCCCGCTCCCCTTCGACACTTTTGATATTGACCATGATAATGCTGACTATATTATGGAAATTATTATAGTTTTGATTTAGTATGGTGTTAGATGTCATATCATGGATTATTGTTGACTCTGATTCATATATGATGCATGATGATTGTTAGAGACATTTTATATAGATGTTGACATGCTATTGGACATGGTTATATATATATATTTATGGATGTTGTTAGGACATGTGATATTTGGATATATTGAGTAGATCGAGAAAATTGAATTTAAAATTGATGATTATATAGTTGTTGATGAAATTGTAAGTGATATTGTTGATTGTCTAGATGTTGTTGTGATTCATATATATATATATTGATGATTTTGAAATTATATTATATTCATTTGGATGTTCTGATATGGCCACGAGGCCAAAGGGGTATTTTTATTGTGTAGGTTAAAAATATCACAACAAACATTGGGGGATTGGAGACCAACCACATTGGAATTCTAGATGAATTCAATAATCTCACCATGAAAAGTTGTATTTTTCATGTGTGTGTGTGTTTGATTGTTTGGGATTCCAATGGGGCATCATCTTTAAATGTGACCAAGGGTTATGTGTATTTATTTATTTGGTTCCTTTCTATTGATGTTTTTATGTGTCTATTAAGTGATGTGTTTACTCCTTTCATTATTTATTTAATGTGGTGTTAATATTGTGAATAATCATATTGTTTAGTTAATTAATTAAAAGATGTCATAAGAATGTAATTAATAGATTTGTTGGCCATGTTTTAAAGTGTTGTAAGAATGTGTAAGTAATGTGTAAGTGACTGTTATCTCTTGAAAGTGCACCCTGTAGAGAGATGGCTGCAAAGTTTTCTAAGCTTGCACAAATGATCTCTCTCTTTCGTAGATACAATGGAAACACCTTAGGTCTGTGGGTATACCTAATTCGAGGTGAGTCTCCGGTATCAAGGCCGGTTCCTTATTGGTGTATCCTAAACTACTTTCTGGGAGTTTGAGAGTAAAATATTCATTGTAAAATGATTAAAACTAAGGTGATACACCAAATTTGTGTGAGGGATTTGACTAAGTATATGCACAACTGATCTATGAAGGATTCTTGATGCATGAACCAATAGTTTTTTTCTATAGAATATCTAAGTGCAAAACAATGTTTTGTACTTAGGAGAATCACAACAGTACTAATAAGTTAACATGCACATTAAAAATTAAGTAGAAAGGACTGAAATTTGCAGCAGGGTAAGGTGGTTGATCAGGGAATTTACATTCACAAGATTAATATAACATACAAAAGAATACAAAATAACTTGGAAAGGTAGAAAAAAATTCACACTCGGAGGAAAAGCTGGAAAAATTTGCTTCAAGTACTCATATATCCAAAAATCCTCTAGAAGAATCCTCCCGTGCTTTACAAAGGCACACAATATATAGCAAAATAAATTTCACCCCCTTCCTAAAAATAGCCTAAGGCTTGTACTCACCCATGCATCCTAATTTTATCCTTTATTTAATAATAAATAAAGGGATAAAATAATACAAACTAGAGCATGTAGTTAAAAATAGGCATTAAGAGCCTTGTTTACAATGCAGTCAAACTGAAGTTGACTATTCTATTTTTAAGAAAAGAAAGGGTGAATAATTTGCTAATAATAAACCTTTCTTGTTAGGCAAGTCTCCTTTGAGCATGCAAATTTGTCTTCTTCTCTGCTTGCTCTGACCTCTTGTGAAGCATGCAAAAATACTCCTATGTACTATGCTAGCTCCATGTGGGGACCACCCTTTGATACATGGATTTGTCTTTCTTTGAGTTTGGCCACCTTTGTGGACTTAGCATATTAACCTAGTTCTTGATATGAGATGAGGGGACTTCTGCCCTATATATCGAGATAAGATTTCTCTTCCAAGATAGGATCTATATATGGCCACCTCCACCTATATAGCTCAATAGGTGGGCGTGGGCTTTGCATTATACTTGGTTTTTATAATATTCGACCACATGTTATAATATATACTTTTTGTCCCATAGTTGTCGGCCTTGGCATTATTTGAAGGAAAAAGGTTGGAAATACCTTTTATTTGATCATTTTATAATGATTTGGTCGGATTTTATTTATTTTGAATCGATTATAGTTTAGAATTTGAAAGTCATGGCAATGATTATTTGTTTGGTGATGTGGGCTGGCCCCTTCCCCATGGTGACTGACCCATCCATACATTTTGTCGGTGGAAATTTGACCTATGTTGAGTTAGCTTTGATATTGATGATGAAAATGGGCCGTTGATCTCTGTACCTATGTTTTTGATGCCATCGATTCTTGACATGTGGTTAGGGTTTCTGTATGCATTGAATGTTGGTCGGTGGGAGGCTAACCGTGGTTATTCTTTGATCTCTGAGCATGATCTTTGGCCACTTGATCATTGTACTTGGTGAATCTGAGCCATCGATTCTTGACCCTTGCTTACGGTTAGGTTAAGCCAAAGTTGTGGTGGGTGAGTTAAAACACTCCAACTCATCCCTTTTCCCCACTTCACATCTGGTTTGTGGGTGAAGCCCTAGAAAAAAATTTGACGCCATTGTTGGATTTCTATTGAGCTCGAATTTACTCTCAGACTAGTATTATGAATATTTCTTGCCTCTGCATTTTGTGTTTATTCTCTGTTGAGTTGGTTGTGCTATTATGTGGTCTCGAGTGAGTTTTTTTGTAACACGGCTACTGCCACTATTTGGATTTGAGCTCTCCATTACTCCTTCTCTGAAGCTCTAAAAGTGTGAAAACCCGCACACTTGTGTTTATTCTCTGCTCTTTTCTGAGTTCTGCTGCAAGTTCCTCTTGAAGATCCGCCATTGATGAGGCTTTGAAGCTTGATTACTTGTAGGTTCTGGCTCCATTCTTGTGATCTCTTCATACCCATTTAGTTTTTGTGTTATTTCTTTTGGCTGCGAGTGCTTTTGTTTTTGAGTTAATTGTGCAAATGGTGTTGAAGTCTAGTAAGTTCTTGATCCCTGAGCATGGTAATTGATTTTTATTGTCACCTCTACTTTGGAATATTGATATTCATTTATTCCTTGCATGCTCTGGTTTTGTGGCTCGGCCTTGGTCATCTTCGAGTTGAAGTCATTTCTGAGCTTGGTCTTCTTTTCTTTCTAGGTTTTTTCATGGCCGACATCTTGGTTGTTTCAAGCTCTGTCCTGATGTAAGGATGGTAAGTATTTGACCTCTGAGCATGATAGTTGTCTTGTCATTTTTATTTTTACCTTGAAACACTGATAATTCACTATTTCTTTGCATATTTTGTGTCTTTGTGGTTCCTTGATGATTTTGAGTTGAAACTTGTGTTGGGTTTCTCTTATTTTGAAGCTGTATTAAGGAAGGTGAGTGTATTCTCAAGCTTTCGTTCAGTCATAATATAGATCTCAAGATCTTTTTCATGCAAACTAATTAATTGTTTATCATACCACCATTCTTCTCTGTTTCGAGCTTGATTAAGGGAAAGCTGGTAGGCTCGGATTTTCATTTTTGAGTTGTGGTTTTGATTCCCTGCTCGAGTCATATGTTTGGGCATTTAAGGAGCTGAGTATAATTGTCTCTTGGTCTTAGAAACTCCAAAACTTAAACATTTATTACATTCTTTAATTCTGAAGATGATGTCTGTAACATACTCATAATTTTACTTGAATCCTTGATACTTATAGCTTTTGAATGTTAAATACAATTCCATTTCTGTTGAACACCGTGGTCTGGTATTTACTGTTACATCTGGCTTGTAAAAGGAAATTACATTTATTTGAATACTCTAGTGACTGTGATGAGCTTCATAATTTTTCCTTGGCCTCTGAAGCTCTAATATTGTCATTGTTATATTTCATATATGTTCCTGTGTCGGCCATAAGTAGTTTTCTTCTTCTATAGCGTATTTTGAATCTGCCTTTCTGTATTAGTTTCTTTTTGTTGAATCGTTCAAGCTCATTTTGGGCTTCAATCTACAGTCATGACTTATGGATTAGCGTATCTTCTACTTGAGGAGTTCCCTTCTATTCTGAAAAATGATTATATTCGTGGCCACTATATCTTCATGGGGTTACATGTGTCTCTGATTAAAATTTTGTTCTTGGTCAATCCTTGAGCCTTTTGTAAAACCTTGGATATTCTTGATTGTCCTTTGCATTCCATCTCTTGATGTGTTGATACCGGAAGCATTTTCTTGAGTTGAGTTCATGAAGACCTATAGCTTAATCTGATCTTTGCTTGTATGACTACTATATGATGATCATTCATGCACTTTGTGTTTTCTATAGCTTACTTCAAATTGTTCTTGTATCTACTTTTAATGGCATCATGAGATAGCTCCTTTTATTCACCTGTAATGGCTTCTACTCATGTTGTAGATGAGTACTACCTTGCTTGAATGAATGTACTTCATTGACATTATAGTATTTATGTGCTCTCATATCTGCTTTATTTTGAAAACTACAACTTAGAAAAGCTGAAATTTGTAAGATTATCTTGGAATTTCAATTCCCTTTAGTTGTTTAAGTTGTAAAGAATTCTTTTCTGCATTATATACTATATTTCCTTTCATTACAGCTCTGATATGTATGTTGAAAAATATGAAATGTTGATTTTATAAGGCAAAGCCCTCGATTTTTTTCCTCTAGAATCTTTTCTTTAATGCATTTTCAGAAATAGTAGTTATATGTTCTGATCTAGAATACAAAAAATAACACTTTTCATGCTGAACTGATATAGCAATTGAGAACTGAAAATGTGATATCTATTTCTCTTGATCATGTAATGATTTTTTCTTCTCGTATCACTTATTTGATTTACATAGTTCTTTTATACCATGTAGTAATTCAAACAGCATGATGAAAAGTTGTAAATGTCCATTTTACATGGCAAAGCCCTATCAAATTTTTTCCGAGAATCTTGTCTCTCAACCTATTTTAGTTGTAATCCTTTTTTGCTTTTAGCTTCAGCTTTTTGAAATTTGATTCTCCCTCTTCTTTTCAAATTGAAAAATGTACTTCTATCTTCCATTCTCTCTTCTGAGCTCTAACTTCTTCCATTTACAAAATGTTTGCTAAACTTTGAGTTTCACTCTTCCTTCTTCTTAACATGTACTTATGACTTATTTATTTCTCTTTGGGTAGAACTGTACCTACACACTTAAGAAAACAGTTGAAAATATTTAGGCTTTTTGGACTCTCTTATGTCCATTTTTTCTTCTTTCTTTTCACTTCCTTCTTTACGAGTGTTTAAAGCATGCATGCAGTTTGTCCTTCAAGTATAATACATATCTTTCTTAGGGGAAGATTCATATGCACGAAGTAGGATAGTGTAGGAATATGGATTAACCCTGAGCTCTTTATTGATGATTTCCTTATTTTTCTTTTCAGGTACCATGCCTTGAGGATGAAAGGAGCTGGCAAGGAGATGCTCTACATGACAAAGAATATACAAGGAAATGATGGGTTAACCCTCATACTCCTTTGCTTTCTCCTTCATGCATGTGTATCTTTATTTTCAATAGTTGTATTTTACTTTTTAGTTACATCCCACGGCTTGTGTGGGAAACATTTGACTCTCCTTGTGAATAAAGCATTGAATTTTGTAAATGAGTTGTATATCTCTTTCTGCATTTCTACTTTCTGTATGGATTATATAATGAAATAAACAACTTAGTAACATAATTGAATGTCTTAATCATGAAGGAAAGAACATTGAATAGAACTTGTAACATTTAGTAATGAACTCTTATTTTTATGTGATCTGCACTTATGTTTGTTATTCCAAAACTTTACACTTCACCTACTCTACAATTGGATGTCCTCATCAAGACAACACAACTGTCCTTCGGGGATTGTGTTCTTTTGTTGAGGATGGTCATGAAATTACAGACTATGTGATTTGTTACATTTTGTAACAGCACACATAGTTGCAGATTTCATGTAATCTTTTAAATAAATCAGCAATAATGACATAATCTGATGTGATCTCCCCTAGCTTAGGTATACTTCACCAATGCTATCCATCGTAACAAAGTTTTGAGTTGCCCATTTTTACACAAGTGTAAAAATTTTCAACATTTCTGGTGATCCTACGGGAAAGCTACCTACTAGCTTATATACTAGTGCCTTGCTCTTGTCCATTGGGCATGGAGTCCAAACATGTAACAAAAATTTTCCTTTTCTGAAAGGTCCAACCCTTCCAAAACAAACTAAAGATGGGAAAGGATCTGGTAAACCAGATCACGTGCACAAATGCACTTATTGAATTGAAAAAGATGTGTAATGTGTAGAAACTACACTTATTGAAGGAAATCCTACTCTAACAATCACTGTAATATTTTCAATAACAATGTTTGAGAAACATACCATTCACAGGAATGGGAAGTTCCTCTCCATTCAGCTTTGAAAGCTAAAAAGTGTTGTGTTCCTTGCAAGTTGAAATCATGTAAGGACCACTCAGAGTGTATCAAAATTTGAGTGTCTTCCTGGCTTTGCATGATCAGCATCCCACTTTAACACAATATCTCCTTCATTGAAGACTCTGAATTTGGCTTTCTTATCAAAAGTCTTCTTGATTTGTTTCTAATTCTTTTCCATATTTAAATGAGCTTGATCTCTCAGCTCTTGTAATTCCATTAACTCTGCATAATGAACCTGCAATGGTTCATTCTCAAGTAGCTCCATTTGATGCAACAAATCTAATGTGGGTAACTCAATTGAAATAGGCATTCTTGCTTCTTTTCCATACACAAGTTTGTATGGTGAATTTTCAACTGATCTTTTAGGAGTCACCCTGTCAGCCCAAAGTGTGGAATTCAACATCAGATGCCAAGCTCTTTAATTATCTTTGAGTGTTCTTTTGATGATTCTTAACAGATTCTTGTTAGTACTTTCAGCTAAGCCATTACCTTGTGGGTAATAATTAGATGAAGAACTTAGATATATTCCATGGTTGACAGCCCAATATGTTACCTTTGCACCAAGGAATGCTAAAGCATTATCTAATATGATAGTTGTTGGAACACCAAATCTGTAAACTATTCCTTCATAAAAGGATAGTATCAAAGCTTCATTAGCATCTTTCAAGGCTATTGCTTCAGTCCATAGTGTAAAATAATCTATAGTAGTTAATATCCACTTGTGTCCTTGTCATGAAGGTGAGATTATCATGCCAATAAAATCAAGACCCCACTGCATAAAAGGTTCATCAGCTGAAATTGGTAGCAAAGGAAATGAAGCAAGACGTTCTTTTCCAACAAAGAAAGAATATTTCTTACACTTTCTAATCCATTCAAAATAGTCTTTGAATATGCTATTTCAATAGTAACCTGCTTTAATAATTTTTAAAGTTGTAGTATGTGTTGAAAAGTGACCTCCTGCAGGTCGTTCATGGAATTCAGATAATATTTTCTAAATTTTATCATAATCAACACATTGCAGCAAGATTCCATTTATATCCCTTTTGAACAGTGCACCATTAACGAAAAGATAAGGAATAACTTGTAATCTAAAATATCTTCATTTATTCTTATCCATACCTTCCGGATAGGTACCATGTTGTAAGTAGGTAACCAAATCAGTCATCCACCTTAATTCTTGGATCTCTTAAGTAAGTTCAGGTTGCTGATTCTCTGGTTGGACCATGATATTTTATTGCTGATTTTCTAGTTGGACCATGATATTTGATTGCTGGTACATGATTTCAGCATGTTTTTACGAATCTTGAGTTCCACATGACTTGTTGTTTTTCCATATTAGCAATGAGATGTTCACATAAAGCTTTACCTTGAACTGTCTTAGAAACTCGGATATCAACATCATATTCCATAACCTTCGTTATCCAGCCTTCTCTTTTCTCATTCAATTCTTTGTTTAAAAGGAAATATTTCACACTTGGATGAGAAATAAGAACGTGAATTTTATTTTTTGAAAGCATGTACTTAAAATTCTTTAGTCCTCTGACTACTAAAAGTACTTGTTTTTAAGAAATGTGTACCTTATTTTGTAATCATGTAAACTCTGTCCAAAGAAAGCAATTGGCTGCTCAATATTTTCATCATTAACCTGAGTGAAAATAGCTGAGATTATTTCAGCTCCTGGAAGCGCATGCATTGTAAAATCTTTATCAAAATTTGGGTTTGCAAGAGTAGGATCCTAAGAGATAGCTGATTTTATTGCTTCAAAACCTTCCCTTTCTTCGCTGGTCCAAGAGAAATTTTTCTCTTTCTTTAACATAGTTGTTAATGGTTTAACCAATGCTGTGAAATTTGGAACAAATCTTCTAACAAAGTTGATTTTTCCAAGAAAACTTTGCAATGCCTTCTTATGATGAGGCAATGATAGCTATGATATAGCTTCGATTCTAAAAGGATCAATTGCTAAACCTTTCTTAGAAACAATATGGCCGAGTAATTTACCTTGATGTACTGAAAAGATCAATTTATTGGGATTCAAAGAATTTCCAAACTATCTGCATAGTTGAAAAGTCTACTTTAAATGCATTAGATGTTCTTCATAATCTTTTAAAAATATAGTCACATCATCTAAATAGACAAGTATGCATTTATTTAATAAGCTGCAAAAAACCATGTCCATTGCATGATTAAACGTTACAACAAACATTTGAAAGACCAAAAGACATTCTTTTGTAAGCATAGGTACCCCACTTGGTGGTAAAATTTTTTTAGTATCTATCTTATTCTTGGACTAAAATCTTATTATAACCATTGTATCCATCTAGAAGAGATAGTCTATCTGAACTTGAGACTGTTCTCAAAATTTGATCCATATTCGGAAGTGGGTAATGATCTTTTAATGAAGCTTTATTAAGATCCTTGAAATCTACAGTTTGATTTCACTGTTCTTCTTCCTAATAGGAACAAGATTGGCTACCCAACTTGAATGCTTAACTAGAAAGATAATACCTGATTCAATCAACTTGGATAACTCTTTCCTCATCAGAGGTTCTATTTTTGGATTTATATGCCTTTGTTTCTATCTCGGAGCTTAGGATTTGGATGTAATTCGATTGTATGATGTGCTAGGAACTGGGATCAAACCCTTTCAGGTCTTGGTATTTCCAAGAAAAACATCCTTAAACTCTTTGCAAAGATTAATAAATGACTGCTTTTCGATTAAGGAACATACCTTTCCAAGAAGTAAATTTTTCCTTTCATCAATTAAAATCTCTTCATAATTATTAGCATGCATCAAGACAGCTTATTTTTATCTTTTCTTAACTGATCATCAGTACTGAAGATGTCTTCCAAAGTGACAAGACCTCGAGGTAATTTATTTGTCTTTAGTTGGACAATCTGATCACCGTATAAATGTTGTAACTTATCTTGATTTATTGTAGAGAATTCAACTTCTTGCTGCAAAAACCTACAGATTTGATCGTCACTTTCAAAAACTTGCCAATTTGATTCGTTATCAGGTATAGAAGGCCTGACAATTAGCTTAATATGAGGCTGAAATTTGTTGTTTTCCATCTATTCTAGCACTTTGAAACTAGCACCAACTGCTGCAAGTCTATCTGCATGCTTGTTTTCAGCTTTGGGAATAGACTGAATATTAATAGCTTCAAAATCTTCCATTAAGTCTGAAACTCTATGTATGTAAGACTTCATTAGTGGATTCTTACAAACATTGAAGTTTTTTACTTGATTGATAACTAACTCAAAATCACCAAATATTTGTAATGTGTTGATACCTCTTTTTTGGCCCAAAGTAAGCCATGAATTAATGCTTCATATTCAGCTACATTACAAGTGCATGTAAATTAGAGACTCAAAGCTGAGAAATACCTTTCATTTTTCAGGGAAGTGAGCATCAAACCTGCTCCTTGTCCTTTCTTATTCTTAGCTCCATCAAAATGAAGCTTCCAAATCCCTTCTGCTGAATTTTCTATTTTAGACAGCAAGGGAAGTGGTGTATTTTCTTCATGCATACAATACACACCAAAAAGATGTTCTTCAACTTCCTTAAAAGGATCATGAGCATGTTCTTCAACTGTATTTTCATCCATAAATAGGTTAGAAACACCATCTAATGCTGAAACTTGAGCTACATCATCAAAATCAGATTGCTCTAAAGCTGAGTAATTAGCTACTGCATTTGGAGAATGAGGCTCAATATGGAATCTGGCCAATGGTTCTGAATTGATAGTAACCTTAGTTCCATAATGTGTAGTAAAAAATAAGGACCAATCTAAAGAGAGATAACCTCCTATTTTCGCTGTGAAATCTCTAGATAAGCACAAGGCAAAGTATGGAGGTAGATCCACAATAGTAACATCTTGCAGAATAGAAACATTTGGGAAAGCATGTAACGTTACCTCTAAATTTTTTATTATACCAACCATATTAGTTGTAGTTCCATCAAGCTGTAAGACACTCCTTTTTGTAGGCTCATACTGCAAGCCTAATTTTTCTGTAATCACTTTTGGCATAACTATGCTACTTGCACCACTATCCACCATGCAATTATGAACTAAATGTTCTCCAATAATCAGTGATAAATAAAATGGTGGTGGTTTCTTAATGTCATGAGCATTCAGAACTTTCTGAACCATCCACTTAACTTCTTTAATACGGTCTTGCTCAAATGTTCCAAGGACCATGTCTATTTTCTAAACTTCCTTCTCTATTGTATTTGAAGAAATTTGCAGCTTAGCTAGTTCATGAGAAAGTAAATCTTGTTTTCTAGGAATACTTAGAGCATCCCACATTGAGATGTTAACATTATTCTTTTCATTACATCAACAATGTTAAAAGAAGCAACTGTCTTAGAGACAGAATCAATTGTCTTAGAATAGGCCTTAGCGAAAATCTATTCTCGCTTAAATTTGCACCTTGGATATCCGAGGTATAAGCGGTCTTCTTGGATCATGTTGTAGTTGTCTTTGATGACTTTTATCAACTAGAACACTTGCTGAATTTTGAGGAACAACAAGGTTGCTAGTTGACTTTAGAGCTGTAGATGTTGTCTTATTAGAGACAGTAGGCAGGATAGGCCTATTTTGTTTCTTTTGACTTTCAGCAGCCCTCCTTGAGCCGTATTAGTGACTCCAATGAAATCCTCCTCATTGAAATTTACTATATTTTGTTTAGGTTCTTTCTGAACATGAATTTCTTGCTACCCACCCTCCATTTGAGGCATAAACAATGTTTTAGATTGCGCAAATTCTTGCAACAAGATTAAGATTCGAGTAAAAGCATTTGGGCAAGTGGAGGTGAATGAGGTTAATTACAAGGCTAACACCACTCCTTTGTAGCCATATATTTGGAACTAAAGTGTTAGAAGAACTAGGAGCCTTTGGGTCAAACTACCATTTGGTAAGGCTTCCTATAATTCCGATTCTGGTTGATAGCGTTGTCTATTTTGTTGATTATGTTGGTAGGGCTGATAAGGAGCCCTGGTAGGGTTTCTAGGTAATGCAATTTTTATCAATTGAAGTCAATTTATTTCCCATAGTCTACAAAGCTTTGAATACATCATCTGATGGAGCTACCATAATGGGATCTATGATTGTAAAGGTCGAGGAATAGGCGCTAAATCTATCAAAAAGGCATTGATGGTCATGGTGCCGATTTTCCAGCTTGAATAAGACTATTTTTAGCTTGGATAGCATTATCGTAAGATCTTTGGGAGTGTCTCTCTACCCATTGACTAAATCATAGTTGAGATATCACCGTTTAATGCTCTAAGGTAATAAAGGAAAGCATGATCAACTTGAGGCTTGACACTTGTTGGAATTCTCTCCCAAGTTCTAGAAAAATGGATATTGAAACTAGACATAAATTCATTGGGAGCTCTTTTAATAGTAGATAATTGTTCAATGAGAGATAAATGATCTAAATTGTCTTGGAACTGTTTCAGCAATTTTTCACCTAAAATATCCCAAGTTCCTATGCTTCCAATTTCTAGGTTTCTATACCATTGCAAGGCTTTCCCTTTAAAAGATGTAGCTAAAAGTCTTAGGGCTATGTCTTCATGAGTGATATTATGGACTACACATAGGGTTGTAACATCTTTGATATGTTTAGCTGGTGTAACCTGATTTTCACCCGTGAATGATGGCAAACTTTTCATGGCAGCGTTGGGAATATCATGATAAATTGGAATTACTAATGGCTGCCATTAGTAAAGGGCACAAAATTCCTGGGTTGTTGAAGGGCCATTGGAAAAACTAGGATATTGATAGAAAAATTGACACGTGGTGAAGGAATATCGGAGGAGGGTTACCAAAACCAGGTCTATTATAAGGCAAAGTATTACCAAATCTTCTCCTTCTAGCAGAATTCAAAGGTAAAGAAACAAAATCAGAAGGAATTCCTCTTATTGATGATCTTGTAGTCACTTTAGGCATGGAACATGCTACAATACTGGTTTGAATTCATATTTACGGAGTTACTAAAAGATCATAAAATATTTAGAATAAATTAGCTATAGTTTTCTCCCGAAAGTGACTTTTAGTTTGCTATAAATCTATCAGTAGATCTACTATAGATCTGCTATAGAGGTCTGAAAACTCGCATCAGATCGATTCATGGTCCCATCAGCATGCCAAAAATTGTTATCTCTCGAAAGTGCACCCTATAGAGAGATGGCTGTAGGTTTTCTAAGCATGCACAAATGATGTCTCTCTTTCGTAGATACAATGGAAACACCCAAGGTCTTTAGGTATACCTAATTTGAGGCGAGTCTCCGAGTATTAAGGTCATTTCCTTATTGGTGTATCCTAAAATGTTTTCTAGGAGTTTGAGAGTAAAAGATGATTAAAATGATTAAAATTGAGGTGATACACCAAATTTGTGTGAGGGCTTTGACTGAGTATATGCACAACTACTCTGTAAAGGATTCTTGATGCATGAACCAATAGTTTTTTCGTAGAATATCTAAGGGCAAAACACTTGATTGTACTGAGGGAGGATCACAACAGTACTAATAAGTTAACATGCACATTAAAAATTAAGCAGAAAGGACTGAAATTTGCAGCAGGGTAAGGTGGTTGATCAAGGAATTTGCATTCACAAGATTAATATAACATACACAAGACTGCAAAATAACTTGGAAAGGCAGAAAAAGCTGTTCACACTCGGAGGGCAAAGCGGCAAAATTTTCTTTAGTAATCATATATCAAAAAGTCCCCTAGAATAATCCTCCCTATGCTTTTGCGAAGGCACACAATATATAGCAAAATAAAATTCACCCCCTTCCTAAAAATCACCTATTATCACCGAATCACAGCACCCTAACATTTATACAAGTGCATATACTTGAACTCACGGTGTGATTGGATAACATGCGTACTATCTCCAAGTTGTGGGACTTGCTACTTGAGATAGACCTCCAGAGAAAGTTGGTTCTTTGCTTTTTCCTAACAGGCTTGGATTTCGGATCCAACTCAATAGTATGTTGTGCCAACTTTGGGTTGAAACCTCTTAAATCTTTGTAAGTCCAAGCAAAGACATCTAGGAACTCTTGACAAAGTCGAACAAAATCAGATTTCTCTTGTGGGGTCTGGGTAAGTGCACCAAGTTGGGGGACAATTAAGTGGACATCAAATCCTGAATTTTAAATTAAAAATAGCAAAACATCAAATTTAGTCTTCCACGGACTTGAACCATGCTGAAATGTAAAAAATATTTCATACAAATGGTACCATTGCATAGGGGAGACTGTTAACTTTGTAGAAATACTAATTTTAAAGTGAATAGAATAGGATAAATATCATTTTATAATTTTTTACTAATAGTAGGTCTTTAAGACACTTTTCCCGTGAATGTTTATTTCTTGGTTTAAGACTATAAATTTTGTTTCACTTATCGAATGTGATAAAACTTATACCATCCCAATCGTGGTGAAATTATATAGATGTTCAAAAAAAAATTATTTGATTTCAATATTTTTTGATGAAGTTATGGTAGGCAAATGGAAAGTGCTCTGTTTTCTTTATGTTTTCATACCACTTTCATGGAAAAAATCATAAAAAATAAAATATTACTCAAAAAAATAAAAATAAAAATCCATCCCAAGATAGATAGTGGCATATAACTTCTCACCAAAGGAAAAAAATATATATCAAATTTTGGTCATCCAAATCGTGGGAAAACGGACTATAATTTTATAGGCGTTTTTAAAAAAAAATACCAAGTCATTGAACTTTGAGTGTTTAATATAGCTAATCTTGTCAATTTTTTTAAAAATTAGTATTTTAGAAACTAGATTCCAGATGCTACGATTCATATTAATATAAGTTTTTCTAATTTTGAGTGTATGTATTGATAATAATCCCTACAAGTTGATATTATGTTGTTATTTACAATATGACATCCACTTATGACCCCCTTTTTGTCCCCAACTTCTTTGCACTTACCCTACTTAC
Source organism: Taxus wallichiana var. yunnanensis (assembly GCA_018340775.1). Classification (NCBI taxonomy): domain Eukaryota; kingdom Viridiplantae; phylum Streptophyta; class Pinopsida; order Cupressales; family Taxaceae; genus Taxus; species Taxus wallichiana. The sequence continues at coordinate 1,034,565,995 of CM031239.1, read as the reverse complement.
TTTGCCAATTTGCAATGTCTTGCCTTCATCTACTAAGATAGGTTCTGAATCTTCACCCTTTACTTGAATGTTCACTTTCTCCTTCCGGAACTGATCATTCGGGTTGAAGATTGACTCCAAGGTTATGAGGCCTTTTGGTAATTTATTAGTTCTTAGCTGCACCACTTGGTCACCATACTGCTGCTCCAGCTTGTCTTGATTCCTAGCGGAGAACTCATCTTCTTCCGGCAAGAAATTAACAATCTGTTGATCATTCTCAAAGACTTGCCAACTTGTGTTGTTATCCGGAACAGCTGGTCTCACAACCACTTGATATGAGGCTAAGATTTTTCATTTTTGATATTTTCTACAACTTCAAATGCAGCCCCAATTGTTCAGTAAGTCTATCCGCTACTTCATTCCTTTTTTGGGATGGAATTGATGCTAAAAGCTTCAAAATCTTCAATAAGATCCCATACCTGATTTTTGTAGTTCTTCAATGATCATTTTTGGTGGAATTTTTCTTTCGACTTGATTCACGATCAACTCACTATCACAAAATACTTGCAAATTATTTATCCCTCTCTTGATTTCCCAATGTAGTCCTTGCACCAAGGATTCATATTTAGCAAAGTCATGTTGTTAGAGCATGCAAACTAAAATCTAAAAGCTAAATAATACTTAGCTCCTTGAGGTGAAACCAGCATGACTCCCCCCGCACCTCGTCTACTCCTTGATCCATCAAAAACAACCGCCATACCTCATTGTCATCCTTGTGGTTTGGCTTGGTGATGCTAAGCAATAGGCTGATTTTATTCATGCATGCAATAGACTCCTAACTCAGATTCTTCTATTTCTTGATAAGGATCAAAAGCATGCACCTTACTTGCCCATTCATCAAGAGTCAAATCTAGGATGCTTCCTACCTTGCCTTGGTGTCACTTCATCGGTGCTTGGGTAATCTTCTTGATCAAATGTTGAACAATTGGTATTGATCGACTTGGAGTGTAAGGCTCAATGTGAAAGTTTGCAATAGATTCAGACTGATTGTGGCTTTTGTTCCATATCTTGTTCGAACAACATGTGTGACCAATCAAGAAAGATAGCCTCCAATTTTAGCGGTGAAGTCTCTTGACAAGAAAAATGCAAAGAGTGGTGGCAGTCTATAATCGACACATCTTGTAACACTATTACGTTGGGACATGTGTGTAGTGTGAGGCTCAAATCTTTGATTACTCCAACCATTGTCACCGCTTTATCTCGTCTAATTTCACTACACCTTGAAGATGACTTCATATTGAAGCCCCAATTGATCAGCCTATTTGCTTGGGCATTACTGAACTACTTTCCTCAAAGTCAGTCATGCAATTGTGTACCAATTGGTCCCCAATGATCAATGAAACATAAAATGGAGGGGGCTTCAAAATTTTACCTTGCTATCCTCCATGATTCCCTTCAAGTTGGGCAGCATTTGTGAGTACCTTCTCTTGCATTTGGACCTATTGATTTGAATTTGACCAATCCTTCATGGCAGCTTCTAGCAAATCTCTTTGGCCTGGGATGGATAGTGATTCCCACATTGATATGTTTATGTTTGTCTTCTTCATCTGATCAATGATGTTGAATGGGGATTAAGCATCCCTCTGCTATCCTCTAGCTTGCACATTTCTTCCTTGCAAATGAGCAGCAAGCAGCTGGCATCTGAGTTGGTTTAGGAGCTGGTTTGGGTGCTCCTTGCATGTTTGGGACTACATTTTGTTTGCCAACAGCTTGTGGAGTGACAGAAGGTCGTGGATTACTTGGGGCCAATGGTTGTTCTTCACCCAAATTTCTCCTTTTTGACCTTGTGTTGGCTGCAACACTTTGAGAGGGTATTTGATTCATACCACATAAATCTTCAGCTTGCTAATTGACAAGAGTAGTTTCATTCGGAGATGTTCCTTGCTGAGGTGCTTCTTGCTGCTGATCCTCTTCATGGTTGGACTCTTGCGACCCACCAATGGTTTACACCATCAGAGCCTAATTTAATGCACCGTTAAAGCACATTGATTGGTTATGTGGCTGACTACATGGGAAACACCAATCATATTCTTGGGCCATGTTATTTTGCACCGGTACCAAAGCTCTAGATGTGGATGTAACATTGGGATTATAGGGCTGAAATGGTCTGTTGGCAGGAGGCCTTGCTTGATTCTGATTTGCAGCTAGATTGGGTGGTCTTTGAGGCTGATATGGCTGCTGTTAGGCTGAGCTTGAGGCTGATAAGAAGGTCTAAAACTTTGGGCTTGCTGCCTCTTGAGTGTAACCAGCTCATTACCTAAATTTTGCAATTGCTTCATGACTTCTTGAAGTTCATTTGAGGCACTAGAAGATGAAGTAGAAGCTTCACTTGAATTCTGATTTCTAGGAGTGGGAATAGGAGCTAAGACATGCGCTTGACTAGTACTTGGGCTCTCTAAACTTGGATATAATGGCATTGGAGGCCTAGGAGCAGGCTTTCTAGCTTGAATCAAACAATTTTCAGCTCTAATGGCAATGCTATAAGCAACAGGGATAGTTGTGCCTCCCATGGATTGAATCAACATAGAAATATCAGAATTTAAAGCTTTAAGGTAATATAGGAAAGCACCTTCTGCTGCTGGCCTTACTACCACTAGAATCCTCTCCCAAGTCCTTTGAAATATGAAGTTGAAGTCAGTCAGCTGCTCATTGGGAGCTCTCTTGATAGTTGTTAATTATTCCAAAAGGGACAAATTATCTCCCTTCTCTCTGAACTGCTCATGGAGAGCTATATTTTGAATAGAGCCTGAAGCAAGACTACGGAACCATTACAAAGCTTTCCCTTTGAATAAGGATGCCAACAGTTTGACAACAACTTGCATCTCATTGATCTCATGGATTGCACAAATGTTAGCAATATCCTTAACATGAACACCAGGAGTGGTCTGATTTTCTCCAGTGAAGTATGGAATGTTCTTTAATGCTACAACTGGGATTGGATTTTGTGCATTGAGAGGAAGTGGGCTGCTGCCAGTGAAATTGACATAGGGGTTTGGTGGTTGCGCCATCCTGATCGGTCGAAGAACTCTTGTTGATTGAATGAAAGGCCTACCAGGTGGAGGTGTTGACAAGGTTCTATTAGGTGGAGATGGAGATCTTTGAGCTCTTCTTCCCCTTCTTTCTCTACCTGGAGACAGGTGTAGATAAACAAACAATCCTTCTTCCCTAGTTCTTGACTTGGTATGTATTCTTCTCATAAATTTGCCAGGATTGGACTGCTGAAACCATCAGATTATGCCTCTTTTGGAGTCGCTAGATGTGCGATTTTCAAGATCCTTCAAAGCTAGAACTTACAACAAGTGCACATCGATCTTGTCATAGTGAAAGTGAAGACCTCTAAGGTCCCACCGGCGTGCTAAAATCGTTATCACCAAATCACAGCACCCTAACATTTATACAAGTGCATATACTTGAACTCATGGTGTGATTGGATAACATGGGTACTATCTCCAAGTTGTGGGACTTGCTACTTGAGATAGACCTCCAGAGAAAGTTGGTTCTTTGTTTTTTCCTAACAGATTGGATTCCGGATCCAAATCAATAGTATGTTGTGCCAACTTTGGGTTGAAACCTCTTAAATCTTTGTAAGTCCAAGTGAAGACATCTGGGAACTCTTGACAAAGCTGAACAAAATCAGATTTCTCTTGTGGGGTACTTACTTTGCCAATTTGCAATGTCTTGCCTTCATCTACTAAGATAGGTTCTGAATCTTCACCCTTTACTTGAATGTTCGCTTTCTCCTTCCGAATCGATCATTCGGGTTGAAGATTGACTCCAAGGTTATGAGGACTTTTGGTCATTTATTAGTTCTTAGCTGCACCACATGGTCACCATACTGCTGCTCCAGCTTGTCTTGATTCCTAGCGAAGAACTCACTTCTTCCCCGTAGGAAATTAACAATCATTGATTATTCTTGAAGACTTGCCAACTTGTTTTGTTATCCGTAACAGCTGGTCTCACAACCACTTTGATATGAGGTGAGATTTTTCATTTTTGATATTTTCTACAACTTCAAATGCAGCCCCAATCGCTACCATCTGTCATCGTTGCTTCATTCCTTTTTCTTGGGATGGAATTGATACGAAAAGCTTCAAAATCTTCAATAAGATCCCATACCCGATTTTGTAGTTCTTCAAGATCATTTTGGTGGAATTTTTCTTTCGACTTGATTCACGATCAGCTCACTATCACCAAATACTTACAAATTCTTTATCCCTCTCTTGATTTCCCAATGCGGTCCTTGCACCAAGGCTTCATATTCAACAAAGTGTTGTTAGAGCATGCAAACCGAAATCTAAAAGCTGAATAATACTTAGCTCCGAGGTGAAACCAAAGCATGGCTCCCCCTCCCGCACCTTTTCTACTTCTTGATCCATCAAAAACAACCGCCATACCTCATTTTCATCCTTGTGGTCTGGCTTGGTGATGCTAGGAATAGGCTGATTTTCTTCATGCATGCAATAGACTCCTAACTCAGATTCTTCTATTTCTTGATAAGGATCAAAAGCATGCACCTTACTTGCCCATTCATCAAGAGTCAAATCTGGGATGCTTCCTACCTTGGTGTTAGCTTCATCAGTGTTTGGATAATCTTCTTGATCAAATCTTTGAACAATTGGTATTGATCGACTTGGAGTGTAAGGATCAATGTGAAAGTTTGCAATAGGTTAAGACCTGATTGTGGCTTTGGTTGCATATCTTGTTTTGAACAACATGTGTGACCAATGTTCCGAAAGATAGCCTCCAATTTTAGTAGTGAAGTCTCTTGACAAGCACAATGCAAAGAGTGGTGGCAGGTCTATGACTGACACATCTTGTAACACTATTACGTTGGGACATGCGTGCAGTGTGAGGCTCAAACCTTTGATTACTCCAACCGTTGTCACTGCTGTCTCATCTAATTGCACTACACCCTTGGAGATGACTTCATATTGAAGCCCCAATTGATCGGCTATTTGCTTGGGCATTACTGAACTACTTGCCCCGGAGTCAATCATGCAATTGTGTACCAATTGGTCCCCAATGATCAATGAAACATAAAATGGAGGGGGCTTCAACATTTTACCTTGCTGTCCTCCATGATTCCCTTTAGGTTGGGCAGCATTTGTGAGTACCTTCTCTTGCATTTGGACCTGTTGATTTGAATTTGACCAATCCTTCATGGCAACTTCTAGCAAATCTCTTTGGCCTGGGATGGATAGTGATTCCCACATTGATATGTTTACGTTTGTCTTCTTCATCTGATCAATGATGTTGAATGGAGATGAAGCATCCCTCTACTATCCTCTATCTTGAAAATTTCTTGCTTGCGAATGAGAGGCAAAGCACTGGCATCGAGAGGTAGTTTTGTAGCAAAGCTCTGCCAAAATTGATTTGTGAACCCAATGTGTTGCAGGCCCTTGTTATGGACTCCTTGCATGGTGATCCAGGCCCATACCTTGTAACCAATTGAACTGTACATATCATGAAGCAATAAAATACAAGTTTGTGGATGTATCTTCCCCTGCTGTGTTTTCTTGCATTCTTCTTGCCCCTCCAATCTTAGTTACAAGAATATTGTGTCTATTATTATGTTCTTGCAGGGATCCATTATCATTGTGTATGTTTGAAATATTGTTGTGAATGCATTTTGCTAGATTGTGGAGAACTGTCATCACCCCTTCTAGTGTGCATTTTGCTTCTTTATCTCACGCATTGGGAGACTACTCTCACACCCTCCTTTTCTGGTGTATCACCGCTTTAGTGTAGGCTTTCATTTTATGCATTCTCTCTCCCTGGTCCCTTGGAAATTTAGATTAGAATAGTTAGTTTCCCCTGCATTAGAGTAGATAGTGGTAGGTAGTTTAGGAGAAAAGAACCAGCTTTCTCTCGGAGGTCTATCTCAAGTAGCAAGTCCCACAACTTGGAGATAGTACCCATGTTATCTAATCACACCGTGAGTTCAAGTATATGCACTTGTATAAATGTTAGGGTGATGTGATTCGGTGATAACATCACCTAAGGCTTGTACTCACCCATGCATCCTAATTTTATCCTTTATTTAATAATAAATAAAGGGATAAAATAATACAAAATAGAGCATGCAGTTAAAAATAGGCATTAATAGCCTTGTTTACAATGCAGTCAAACTGAAGTTGACTGTTCTATTTTTAAGAAAAGAAAGGGTGAATAATTTGCTAATAATAAACCTTGCTTGTTAGGCAAGTCTCCTTCTTTGAGCATGCAAATTCATCTTCTTCTTTGTTCTGACCTCTTGTGAAGCATGCAAAAATACTCCTATGTACTTGTGCTAGCTCCATGTGGGGACCACCCTTTGATACATGGATTTTTCTTTATTTGAGTTTGGCCACCTTTGTGGACTTAGCATATTAACCTAGTTCTTGATATGAGATGAGGGGACCACCTTTGCATTATACTTGGTTTTTATAATATTCGCCACATGCTATAGTATATACTTTCTATCCCATAGTTGTCACCTTGGCATTATTTGAAGGAAAAAGGTTGGAAATACCTTTTATTTGATCATTTATATAATGATTTGGTCGGCTTTTGTTTATTTTGAATCGATTATAGTTTAGACTTTGAAATTCATGGCAATGATTATTTGTTTGGTGACGTGGGCTGGCCCCTTCCCCACGGTGACTCACCCCTCCATACATTTTTTTAGTGGAAATTTGACTTGTGTTGAGTTAGCTTTGATATTGATGATGAAAATGGGTCGTTGATCTTTGTACCTGTGTTTTTATGCCATCGATTCTTGACATGCGGTTAGGGTTTCTGTATGCATTGAATGTTGGTCGGTGGGAGGCTAATCATGGTTATTCTTTGATCTCTGAGCATGATCTTTGGCTACTTGATCGTTGTACTTGGTGAATCTGAGCCATCGATTCTTGACCCTTGGTTAGGGTTAGGTTAAGCCAAAGTTGTTGTGGGTGAGTTAAAACACTCGAACTCATCCATTTTTCCCACTTTGCATCTGGTTTGTGGGTGAAGTCCTGCAAAATTTTTAACACCATTGTTGGATTTCTGTTGAGCTCATTTCTTTGTCGATTGGTATTCAATATTTCTTGCCTTTGCATTTTGCATTTATTCTCTGTTGAGTTCAGTTGTGCCATTATGTGGTCTCAAGTGAGTTTTCTATAACACAGCCGCCACTGTTTGGATCTGAGCTCTCGGTTACTCCTTCTCTAAAGCTCTAAAAGTGTGAAGGCTTTACACACTTGTGTTTATTCTCTACTCTTTTCTGAGTTCTGCTGCAAGTTCCTCTTGAAGATCTGCCATTGATGAGGCTTCGAAGCTCAATTACTTGTAGGTTCTGGCTCCATTCTTGTGATCTCTTCATACCCATTTGGTTTCTGTGTTATTTCTTTTGGCTGCGAGCACTTTTTTTTTTGAGTTGACTGTGTAAATGGTGTTGAAGTCTGGTAAGTTCTTGATCCCTGAGTATGGTAATTGATTTTTGTTGTAACCTCTACTTTAAAATATTGATATTCTTTTATTCCTCACATGCTCTGAATTTGTGCCTCGGCCTTGGTTGTCTTCGAGTTGAATTCGTTTCGAGCTTGGTGTTCTTTTTCTTTCGAGTTTTTCAATGGCCGACATCTTGGTTGTTTTGAGCTCTATCTTGATGCAAGGATGGTAAGTATTTGACCTATGAGAATGATAGTTTTCTTTTCATTTGTTATTTTGACCTCGAAACACTGATAATTCACTTTTTCTTTGCATATTTTGTGTCTTCGTGGTTCCTTGATGATTTTGAGTTGAAACCCGTGTTGGGTTGCTCTAATTCTGAAGCCATCTTAAGGAAGGTGAGTGTATTCTCAAGCTTTTGTTCAGCCATAATATAGATCTCAAGCTCTATTTCATGCAAACTAAGTAATTGTTTATCATACCGCCATTCTTCTCTGTTTCGAGCTTGATTCTGAGGAAAATGGTAGGCTCGGCTTTGTCATTTTTGAGCTGTGGTTTTGATTCCCTGCTCTGAGCCATATGTTTGGGCATTTTAGGAGCTAAGTATAACTGTCTCTTGGTCTTAGAAACTCCAAAACTTCAGCATTTATTACATTCTTTAATTCTAAAGATGATGCCTGTAACATACTCATAATGTTTACTTGAATCCTTGATACTTATAGCCTTTGAATATTAAATACAATTCCTTTTCTTTTGGAACACCGTGGTCTGGTATTTATTGTTACATTTGGCTTGTAAAATGAAATTACATTTATTTGAATACTCTAGTGACCGTGATGAGCTTCATAATTTTTCCTTGGCCTCTGAAACCCTAATATTGTCACTGTTATATTTCATATATGTTCCTGTGTTGGCCATAAGTAGTTTTCTTCTTCTGTAGCGTATTTTGAATACTACCTTTCTGTATTAGTTTCTTTATGTTGAATCGTTCAAGCTCATTTTGGGCTTCAATCTGCAGTCATGACTTATGGATTAGCGTATCTTCTGCTTGAGGAGTTCCCTTCTATTCTGAAAAATGCTTATATTCATGGCCGTTATATCTTCATGGGGTTACACATGTCTCTGATTAAAATTTTGTTCTTGGTCAATCCTTGAGCCTTTTGTAAAACCCTGGATATTCTTGATTGTTCTTTGCATTCCATCTATTGATGTGTTGATACCGGAAGCATTTGCTTGAGTTGAGTTCATGAAGACCTGTAGCTTAATCTGATCTTTTCTTGTATGACTACTATATGATGATCATTCATGCACTTTGTGTTTTCTGTAGCTTACTTCAAACTGTTCTTGTATCTACTTTTAATGGCATCATGAGATAGCTCCTTTTTTTCACTTGTAATAGCTTCTACTCATGTTGTAGATGAGCATTACCTTGCTTGAATGAATGTACTTCATTGACATTGTAGTATTTCTGTGCTCTCATATCTGCTTTATTTTGAAAACTGCAACTTAGAAAATCTGAAATTTTTAAGATTATCTTGAAATTTCAATTCCCTTCAGCTGTTTAAGTTATAAAGAGCTCTTTTCTACATTATATACTGTATTTCCTTTCATTAAAGCTCTGATATGTATGCTAAAAAATTTGAAATGTTGATTTTATAAGTGAAGTCTCGACAAAAAAATTTGAGAATCTTTTCTTTAATGCATTTTCAAAAATACAAGTTATATATTCTGATCCAGGATACAAAAAGTAACACTTTTCATGTTGAACTGATATAGCAATTGAGAACTAAAAACATGATAGTTGTTTCTCTTGATCATGTTTTCTACTTTCTATATAACTTATTTGATTTGCATAGTTATTTTAACGCATGTAGTAATTGAAATAACATGATGAAAAGTTGTAAATGTCTATTTTACTTGGTGGAGCCAGTCAAAATTTTCCCAAAATCTTCTCTCTCATCCTATTTAAGCTGTAATCCTTTTTGCTTTTAGCTTCACATCTTGAAATCTAATTCTCCTCTTCTTTACAAATTGAAAAATGTACTTCTTTCCTACATTATCTTTCAAAGGATATCTTGTATTTCCCTTCATTACGGCTACGATATGCTGTTGAAAAATTTGAAATGTTGATTTTGTAAGGTGAAGCCCGACAAAAAATTTCAAAATCTTTTCTTTAATGCATTTTCAGAAATAGTAGTTATATATTCTGATCTAGGATATAGAAAGTAACACTTTTCATGCTAAACTGATATAGAAATTGAGAACTAAAAACATGATAGTTGTTTCTCTTGATCATGTAATGCTTTTCTACTTTCTGTATCACTTATTTGATTTGCATAGTTATTTTAAAGCATGTAGTAATTGAAACAACATGATGAAAAGTTGTAAATGTCCATTTTACATGGCGAAGCCCTGTCAAAATTTTCCCAGAATCTTCTCTCTCATCCTATTTCAGTTGTAATCCCTTTTACTTTTAGCTTCAGCTTCTTGAAATCTGATTCTCCCTCTTCTTTACAAACTGAAAAATGTACTTCTTTCCTCCATTCTCTTTCTAAGGATATACTGTATTTCCTTTCATTACATTTATGATATGTACTTTGAAGAATTTGAAATGTTCAGGTTTATAAGGTGAAGCCCGACAAAAAAATTTAGAAGATTTTCTTTAATATATTTTAAGAAATAGTAGTTATATATTCGATCCGGGATAGAGAAAGTAACAATTTTCATGCTAAATTAATATAGAAATTGAGAACTAGAAACATGATAGTTGTTCCTCTTGATCATGTTTTCTACTGTATCACTTATTTGATTTGCATAGTTATTTTAAAGCATGTAGTAACTGAAATAACATGATGAAAAGTTGTAAATGTCCATTTTACTTGGCGAAGCCCTACCAAAATTTTCCTGAATCTTCTCTCTCATCCTATTTCAGCTATAACCCTTTTTGCTTTTAGCTTTATATTGTTGAAATCGATTCTCCCTCTTCTTTACAAACTTTAAAATGTACTTCTTTCCTCCATTCTCTTTCTAAGGATATACCTTGTATTTCCTTTCATTACATTGACTCTGATATGTATCTGAAAAATATGAAATGTTGATTTTATAAGGTAAAGCCCTGACAAAAAAATTTCAGAATCTTTTCTTTAATGCATTTTCAGAAATAGTAGTTATATATTCTGATCAAGGATAGAGAAAGTAACACTTTTCATGCTTAATCGATATAGCAATTCGTAACTAAAAACATGATAGTTGTTTCTCTTGATCATGTTTTCTACTTTCAGTATCACTTATTTGATTTGCATAGTTAATTTAAAGCATGTAGTAATTGAAATAACATGATTAAAAGTTGTAAATGTCCATTTTACTTAGCAAAGCCCTGTCAAAGTTTTCCTGTAATCTTCTCTCTCATCCTATTTCAGCTGTAATCCTTTTTTTTCTTTTAGTTTCAGCTTCTTGAAATATGATTCTCGCTCTTCTTTACAAACTGAAAAATGTACTTCTTTCCTCCATTCTCTTTCTAAGGATATATTGTATTTCCTTTCATTATGCTCTGATATATGTACGTTGAAGAATTTGAAAAGTTCATTTTATAAGGTGAAGCCCTGACAAAAAAAATTTAGAATCTTTTCTTTAATATATTTGAAGAAATAATAGTTATATATTCTCGATCCAGGATAGAGAAAGTAACACTTTTCATGCTAAACTGATATAGCAATTGAGAACTAAAAACATGATAGTTGTTTCTCTTGATCATGTTTTCTACTTTCTGTATCACTTATTTGATTTGCATAGTTATTTTAAAGCCTGTAGTAATTGAAATAACATGATGAAAAGTTGTAATTGTCCATTTTACTTGGCGAAGCCCTCGCCAAAATTTTCCTAATCTTCTCTCTCATCCTATTTCAGTTGTAATCCTTTTTGCTTTTAGCTTTAGCTTGTTGAAATTTGATTCTCCCTCTTCTTTACAAACTGAAAAATGTACTTATTTCCTCCATTCTCTTTCTAAGGATATACTATATTTCCTTTCATTACAACTCGATATGTATGCTAAAAATATGAAATGTTGATTTTATAAGGTGAAGCCACGACAAAAAAATTTAGAATCTTTTCTTTAATGCATTTTCAGAAATAGTAGTTGTATATTACGATCAAGGATAAAGAAAGTAACACTTTTCATGCTTGAACTCGATATAGCAATTGAGAACTAAAAACATGATAGTTGTTGTTGATGGCGAATCACAACACCTGAATGTCTGCAACTCGATGGGTTGAGACTCTCAGTGCGATTGCATAACATGGAGCTTTTCCCAAGTGTGGGACCTTGTGAAAATGGAAAAGCTCTCCGGATGAAGGCCGGTTCCTATTCCTCTGTTCAGATGCACACGTAAAAATGCAGAGGGTTTACTCAAAACCTAAACTAACTTGCCAAGGAGATAGGGTAAGAAGATGCATAAAATAAAACCTAAACTACAAAGGTGATGCACCGAGGAATGAAGAACACTTGTCTTGCCAATAAACACAAACCATAAAAATGTAATGCAAGATCATGCATCAGATAACAGATTTGTAGTGAAAGATCAAGAGGATGCAAATGAACATAGAGAGGGTTGAGAATCATCCACACACATGCATTATTTGCTCCAAATATTGATACAACACACTACAAAATGCCAAGAGGCAAAGTTGCATTACAGTTTTTAATGGGAGGTTTGAACTCCACAAATTCACCTGCCAAAGAGAAGAAGGGAGGGGCAAAACAAGAATGTCCAACCTTTAGAAATAAGCCCCTCCTTAAAATTTATAGGAATAATGAGAGAGGGAAGAGAGAGGAAATCCAAATCTACCCCAACCACCTCCAGGTTACATTTAATTTATCTCATTATGGTGGTAGGTGAGAACCCTAGCAAACTTAAAAAGTGGTGAACTGTATTTTGCATTTTTAAGAACTTGTTCCCACCCAATTAAAGATATCCAATTGTAGTTGGATAGAGGACCTCATAAGTTTTCCAAAAATTCTAGCCTTGCGTGAATCCGAGCTCCCTGTGAAAAGTTATTGCCGTCGAATATACGGGTCGGGGTCAAGGTGCGCTTCTGTCGTTGCTCGTAATGTTGCGCCTCCTGAAGGTGCGCCATAGGCACATCCATATTCATGTCGACATACCCTTACATGTGCCAAGGCACAAATTCTGTCATGTCGACATTTTGTGTCATGTGCCCTTTACGTGCGCCAAGGCGCGACTTCTGCCATGTCGACATTCTGTGTCATGCGCCCTTTACGTGTGCAAGGCACGACTTCTGCCATTTCGACACTCTCCTACTTGCGCCAAGGGCGCATCCATTTTCATGTTGACACCTTCAAAATCTTTTCTTTAATATATTTTTAGAAATAGTAGTTATATATTTCGATCCAGGATAGAGAAATTAACACTTTTCATGTTAAACTCGATATAGCATTGAGAACTAAAAACATGATAGTTGTTTCTCTTGATCATGTTTTCTACTTCTCAGTATCAGTTATTTGATTTGCATAGTTATTTTAAAGCATGTAGTAATTGAAATAACATGATGGAAATTTGTAAATGTCCATTTTACTTGGCGAAGCCCTATCAAAATTTTCGAGAATCTTCTCTCTCGCCCTATTTCATTGTAATCCTTTTTTTTCTTTTAGCTTCACTTCTTGAAATCTAATTCTCCCTCTTCTTTACAAACTGAAAAATGTACTTCTTTCGTCCATTCTCTTTCTAAGGATATACTGTATTTCCTTTCATTACAGCTCTAATATGTATGCTGAAAAATCTGAAATGTTGATTTTATAAGGTGAAGTCCTGGCAAAAAAATTTTAGAAAATTTTCTTTAATGCATTTTCAGAAATAGTAGTTATATATTCTGATCGAGGATACAGAGAGTAACACTTTTCATGCTGAACTGATATAGCAATTGAGAACTAAAAACATGATAGTTGTTTTTGATGGTGAATCACAAGTACCCCTTAATGTCCGCAACTCGATGGGTTGAGACTCTCGGTGCGATTTCATAACATGGAGCTCTTCCCAAGTGTGGGACCTTGCGAAAATGAAAAAGCTCTCCAAATGAAGGCGGTTCCTATTCCTCTATTCAGATGCACATGTAAAAATGTAGAGGGTTTACTCAAAACCTAAACTAACTTTGCTAAGGAGACGGGGTAAGAAGATGCATAAAATAAAACCTAAACTACAAAGGTGATGCACCAGGAATGAAGAACACTGTCTTGCCAATAAACACAAACCATAAAAATGCAATGCAAGATCATGCCTGAGATAACCACATTTGAAGTGAAAGATCAAGAGGATGCAAATGAACATAGATAGGGTTGAGAATCATCACATACATGCATTATTTGCTCCAAAGATTGATCTACAACACACTACAAAATGCCAAGAGGCAAAGTTGCATTACTGAGTTTTTAATGGGAGGTTTGAACTCCACAAATTCACCTGCCAAAGAGAAGAAGGGAGGGGCAAAACAAGAATGTCCAACCTTTAGAAAGAAGCCCCTCCTTAAAATTTATAGGAAGAATGAGAGAGGGAAGAGAGAGGAAATCCAAATCTACCCCAACCACCTCTAGGTTACATTTAATTTATCTCATTATGGTGGTAGGTGAGAACCCTAGCAAACTTAAAAAGTGGCAAACTGTATTTTGCATTTTTAAGAACTTGTTACCACCCAATTAAATATATATAGTTGTAGTTGGATAGAGGACCTCGTAAGCTTTCCAAAAAGTCCAACCTTGCGTGAATCCCAGCTCCCTGTGAAAAGTTATGGCCATCGAATATCTACGGGTCGAGTGCGCTTCTGTCGGCGCTAGAATGTTGCGCCTCCTGAAGGTGCGCCATAGGCATATCCATATTCATGTTGACATACCCTTACATGTGCCAAGGTGTGATATCTATCATGTTGACATTTTGTGTCATGTGCCCTTTACATGCGCCAAGGCACGACTTCGCCATGTCGACATTTTACTGCGCGTGGTGCACGTTTCATGTCGCCCTTACGTGCGCCGTGCGCAAGGCGCGACATCCGCCATGCCATGTCGACATCCTCTCCTACTGCGTGCCAAGGCACATCCATTTTCATGTCGACACCCTTCGTCATGTGCCTCTTACCTGTGCTTAAGGGTGCATCCATTTTCATGTTTCGTGTTGACACCTTTGCCTTGCGCATTCCATTTTCGTGTCGACGTGCGTGCGCCTCTTACTGCGCCTTGGAACTTTGGTGACGTGTAATAAAAATTGGGCTCTGAGTTTCTTTGATTTCCATATTCTTTTGTTTGTCTATATCTACCAGGGGGGAGATATTTACAACAATTTGGTGACTCAACGGGATCACCTGCCTGCTAGGTAGAAGATCAGTGGCCTTTTAGCAATCCATTGGGCATGGAGTCATAAGTAATAACCTGAAACCAACTTGATCTCTGATCCCGAGCCTGGTATCGCAACTCCTTCTTCGAGAGCATGCTAAACTGTAGAAATTAACCTGAGAGCAACAAAACCTATGCCGAGAGCACTTAGGGAAATTGAAACCTAACTACAACAAGACGATGTGCATACGCACTTAGAGGAATTTTAAATCTAGGCTAATATTTACAAGGGTAAACCTTTTCCTTTTAGTAGCAATGTTTAAGATAGATTCCGTTAACCGGAATCGGGAGTTCTTCTCCATCCAATGTAGACAATTGGAAGGCATTACTACTTTTGCATTCCATGACCATATAGGGGCCACTCCAAATGGCATCAAACTTGGAATGCTTTCCTGGTTTTGCCGATCTGCATCCCATTTTAGGACTAGGTCCCCTTCCTGGAAGGTCCTTGCTCTTGCCTTCTTATCAAACCATCTTTTTACTAAGGCCTGATCCTTCTCAATTCTGAACTGCATGCTCTTTGATTTCCTCCAATTCCATCAACTCTGCATACCTGGCCTCCATTGGTTTGAACTCAGACAACTCCAACTGCTTCATGAGCTCCAATGCTGGCAATTCTAATGATATAGGCAATACTGCCTCTTTCCCATAGACCAACTTGTAGGGAGAATTACCAGTAGACCTCTTTGGCGTTATTCTATCAGCCCACAATGCTGATCTTAGCTTGGTATGCCATGTCCTTTGGTTTTCATCCAGAGTCCTTCTGATGATCCTTAGCAAATTCTTGTTCGTGGACTCTGCCTATCCATTACCCTGCGGGTAATAATTTGAAGAGGTGCTCAAATAGATTCCATTCTTGACAGCCCATTCTGTAATCTTGGAACCTATGAATGCTAATGCATTTATCTGATATGATAGTGGCGGCACACCAGAACTGGTCACTATTCCTTCATAAAAGTCTAGTATGTTAGACTCATTTGCTTCTTTGAGCGCTACTTTGCTTGGTCCACTTGGTGAAATAGTCCGTTGCCGTGAGAATCCACTTGTGGCCTTGGCTTGAGTTAGGATTTATGACCCCAATGAAGTCCAATCCCCATTGCATAAATGGTTGGTCAACCAAAATTGGGTGCGATGGAAGTCTTTGCTAGTCTTTTTTCTGTGAAGAGTGCACATTTCTTGCACTTTCTTATCCATGTATAGCAATCCATTGAACACTGTCGGCCAATAATATCCTGCCTTCATTATCTTGAGAGTTGTTACTCATGGGGTGAAATGTCCTCCGGAATCTCCATCATGAAAATCTTGTAACACCCTCTCAATTTGACCCGTCCCAATGCACCTCAATAAAACTCCATTGATGTCCTTTTTAAACAAAACACCATCAACAAGCACATATTGAATGGCTTGTAATATGAAGTATCTCCTCTTTGCTTTGCTCATTTCTGGAGGGCATAGGCCTGTCTGTAGGAAGTTTATCATACTCTGAGTCCAACAAGGAGTAGGCACATCATCATTTTCCTGTTCTTGACCACCCTGTAATACCAAGACAGTCTCTTTTTCATCACCTGCTTCAACTTGTTGACTCAAGGCTAGTTGTTCACATAGTCCCTTCCCACGTACTAGTTTGGTGACCTTGATCTCGATGTCATATTCCATGACACGAGTTATCCATCTTGCACGTTTCTCATTCAGATCCTTGTTTAGAAGGAAGTCCTTGACTCCCGCATGAGAGACCAATAATTGGATCTTGTTGTTTGAGACTAGGTGCTTGAATTTCTTTAAACTCTGATCCTTTGCAAGGACATGCTTTTCAATGAAAGAGTACCTAGTTTCGTATTCCTCCAAGCCTTGATTTGAAGAAAAAGCTGGTTGTTCTAATCCTTCTTTGTTTTGTTGTGCAGGATTGCGAAATTGTGTCTCCACCACCAAAGGCATATAGCATGAAATCCTTGGAGAAGTTTGGATTGATGAGAGTTGGAGCTTGAGATATAGCCTCTTTTATTGCCTCAAAACTTGCCTTGCCTTCAGATGTCCACTTAAATGCCATGCTCTTCTTCAACATCAGTGTTATTGGCTTTACGAGAGCTGCAAAGTTTGGAACAAACCTGTGGACAAAATTGATCCTTCCTAAGAAGCTTTGAAGAGCCTTCTTATGACTTGGCAATGGCAATGCTCGAATTGCTTCAACTCTTTCTGGGTCAATCATCAATCCCTCCTTTGAAACAATATGGCCTAGAAGTTTTCCTTCGTGAGCCAGGAATATGCATTTTTGGGATTCGATGATACCCCAAATCTTCTACACCTCTGAAATACCTGCCTCAGATGAAAGAGGTGATCCACTGCATTTTTGGAGAATACAGTGATGTCATCAAGATATATCAGAACTATTTTATTGATCAACCCCTTGAATGCCATATCCATTGCCCTTTGGAAAGTGGCTCCAGCATTTGATAGGCCAAATGGCATCTTCTTGTAGGCATATGTGCCCCATTTGGTGGTGAAAGCCATCTTGAACTAGTCATCTTCCTTCACCATTACCTGATTATACCCTGAGTAGCCATCTAGAGAGAGAATCTCTCGAACCGGATACCACTTGCAATATTTGTTCCATTGAAGGAAGTGGGTAATGGTCTTTGAGAGATGCCTGTTGAGGTCTCGGAAGTCTACACACAACCTGATTTCTCCGCTCTTCTTCCTGACAGGAACCAAGTTTGCAACCCAGCTTGAGTGCTTGATCGGGAATATAATGCTTGCCTCTATTAACTTGTTTAGCTCTTTCTTCATTAGAGGCTCAATGTGAGGGTTGACTGGTCTCTGCTTCTGCCTGATGGGTTTAGCATCTGGATCAATTCTATGGTATGTTGTTGACTTGGATTGAAACCTCTCAAGTCTTCATAGCTCCAAGTGAAGGCATCTGGAAATTCTTGGCAAAGTTGTATGAAATCTGATTTCTCTGCTTTAGTGGCCACTTTGCCAATTTGAAGTGTTTTGCCTTCCCCAACCGGAATTGGCTTTGAATCTTCTCTCTTGACTTTGTATGTTAGCCTTTTCCTTATGGGCTGGTCATTAGGGTTGAAGATAGACTCAATGTTACTAAACCCTTGGGAAGCTTGTTTGTCCGCAATTGCACTACTTGATCCCCATCTCTTTGCTCTAATCATCTGATTCCTGGTGAGAATTCAGCCTCTTCTTGTAAGAAATTGACGATCTGTTGATCGTTCTCAAACACCTGCCAACTTGTGTTATTATCTGGAACTGCTGGCCTCACAATCACATGGATATGTGGCTGTGTTTTTTCCCTTTTGATGTTGTCAACCACATCAAACATTGCTCCAACAGCTGCGAGCCTATCCGCGGCTTCATTTTTCTTCCTAGGTATGGACACGATGTTGAAAGCTTCGAAATCCTCAATGAGGTCCCATACCCTATTCTTGTAGTTCTTTAGCAGTTCATTCTTTGTAGCATGTTGTCCCCTGACTTGATTGATGATCAGCTCACTATCCCCGAACACCTGCAAGTTCTTTATGCCCTTTTTCCTAGCCCAATGAAGTCCATGAATCAAGGCCTCATATTCAGCTGTGTTGTTTGAACAAGAAAACTAGAAACAAAAAGCTGAATAATATTTGATGCCTTGAGGTGAAACAAGCATAGCTCCTCCTCCTGCACCTTGCCTACTCCTTGATCCATCGAAAAATAATTTCCATACCTCATTGTCATCCTTATGGTTTTGTTTGGTGATGCTAGGAATAGGCTGGTTTTCTTCATGTATGCAATAGACTCCTAGCTCAGATTCTTCTACTTCTTGGTAGGGATCAAAAGCATGTACCTTGCTTGCCCATTCATCAAGAGTTAAATATGGGATGCTTCCAACTTTGGTGTCAGCTTCATCTGTGCTTTGATAATCTTCTTGATCAAATGCTGAATAGTTGGCATTGATTTGGCTTGGAGTATGAGGCTCAATATGAAAGTTTGCAATTGGTTCAGATCTGATTGTGACCTTAGTACCATATCTTGTTTTGAACAACATGTGTGACCAATCAGCAGATAAGTAGCCTCCAATTCTAGTTGTGAAATCCCTTGATAAGCATAGGGCAAATAGTGGTGGCAAATCTATCACTGACACATCTTGCAAAACGGTAACATTGGGGCATGCATGCAAGGTAAGATTCAAACTTTTAATCACTCCCACCATTTGCTACTACTGTCCCATCCAATTGCACTACCCCCTTTGATATTACTTCATATTGGAGACCCAGCTGATCAGCTATTTGCTTAGGCATGACAGAACTACTTGCCCCGGAATCAATCATGCAATTGTGTACTAGTTTATCCTCAATGATTAATGAAACATAGAATGGAGGGGGCTTCAAAAATTTACCTTGTTGTCCTCCATGATTCCCTTCAGGATGAGCAGCATTTGTGAGGACATTCTCTCGCATATGGACCTGCTGGTTCGAAGTTGACCAATTCTTCATGGCAGCTTGTAGAAGATCTCTTTGGCCTGGGATGGATAAAGATTCCCACATTGATATATTCACATTTGTCTTCTTCATTTGATCAATGATGCTAAATGGGGATGAAACATCTCTTTGTTGTCCTTTAGTCTGTGCATTCTTTTCTTGTGCATGGGCAGCAATAGCTGGCATGTGAATTGGTTTAGAAGGTGGTTTGGGCTGTCCTTGCATGTTTGGAGCTGCATTTTGCTTACCGACAACTTGTGGAGTGATGGAAGGTTGTAGATCACTTGGAGCCAATGACTGCCCTTCACCAATATTCCTCTTCTTTGATCTTGTGTTAGCTGCTACACTCTGAGAAATTGTTTGATTCATGCCACAAAAATCCTCAGCTTGCCAATTCGCAAGTGTGGTATCATTTGTAGCTGTGTTTTGCTGAGATGTCCCTTGTTGCTGATTTGTTTCTTGACTCACTTCACCCTCAACGCCAGTAGTTGTCACCATCAAGGCTTGGTTCAAAGCACCATTAAAGCACATAGATTGGTTGTGAGGTTCATTGCATGGGAAACACCAATCATACTCTTGAGCTATGTTGTTTTGGACTGGCACTAATGCTTTAGAAGCAAGATGCAACATTGGGGTTATAGGGCTGAAATGGTCTATTAGCGGGAGGCCTTACTTGGCTTTGATTTTGATTTGCAGCTGAGCTGGTGACCTATTTTGTTGGTATGGGGGCCTAGGCCAGTGCTTGCGCTTGAGGGATGATACGGTCTAGCACTTTGAGCTTTTGTCTTTTGATAGTCACCGGCTCATTTCAAGGTTCTACAATTTTTTCATAACCTCCTGGAGTTCATTTGAAGCACTAGAGGATGAAGCAGAAATTTCATTTGAACTTTGATTTCTAGGAGTGGGAATAGGAGCCAAAGTGGGTGCTTGACTAGTGCTTGGATTTTCTAAGTTTGGATACAAGGGCATGGGAGGCCTAGGAGCCAGCTTACCACTTGAATAAGGCAGTTTTCAGCCCTAATGGCAATGATCTTTATAAGCAGTAAGGTTGTGCCTCCCATAGATTGAATTAACATAGAAATATCAGAATTCAAAGCTTAAGATAGTATAGAAAAGCACCTTGGCTGTTGGCCTAATGGCCATTGGAATCCTATCCCAAGACCTTTGAAATCTGAAGTTGAAGTCGTAGTCAGCTGCTCATTGGGAGCTCTCTTGATAGTTGTCAATTGTTCTAGTAGAGACAAATTGTCTCCCTTTTCTCCAAACTGCTCATGGAGAACTATGCATAACTGATTCCAATTTTGGATAGTACCAGCTCCAAGGCTCCTAAACCATTGCAATGCCCTCCCTTTGAATGAAGATGCTAGCAATTTGTCACAACATCCATTTCATTTATCTCATGGATTGCACAAACATTAGCAATGTCTTTGACATGATCACTAGGAGTGGTATGATTTTCTCCAGTGAAAAATGGAATGTTCTTCAATGCTGCAATTGGAACTGGATTATGTGCATTGAGGGCAAGTGGACTGCTGCCAGTGAAATTGACAAAGGGATTCGGTGGTTGCGCCATTTTGATTGGCCTGAGAACCCTTGTTGATGCGAGAAAAGGTCTACCAGGTGGAGGTGTAGACAAAGTCCGGTTAGGTGGAGATGGTGATCTTCGTGGTCTTCTTCCTCTCCTTCATCCTCTTGGTGATAGTTGCAAGTGGAAAAATAGCCCCTCTTCCCAAGTATCATACCTGGTTCGAATTCTTCTCATATGCCTGGGAAAATTTTTCTTCTATATGATTGAATTCTACCCCTTCGGAGTCGTCAGATGTGTTAGATAATGAGCTTTAAAAGGCTAGCTTATGCCAAGTTACACACCAAACCTGACAATATAAAAAATAGAATTTAAAACTTGAAGGACCATATATAGCTCTTCAATTTGGTTATGGGGGTATTGTTTTGCAGCTACTAATCTCTGAAAGGTACAGGTGAAAACTCAGGTCATGCAAGGCAACTGGGAAAACCCGAAATACCAAAAACCATGAAATTTTGAAAGTCAAAATCTCAAAAATCTAAGAATACCCTTTTGAAGATTATCCCCGATCTATCAATTGGTGAAATTTTTACTTGTTTTGAGCAAGTTAAGCCCTTGAAAATCGATTTCAAAGTTCAGCCTGGAAGGTAAAAAATGAAATTGTAAAACCTGCAATTTTTAGTCCAAATTTCTTGAAAATTCCTTCAAATCTTGTGGAATGACCTCTTGGTCCCATCGGGTGTGCCAAAACTATTGATGGTGAATCACAGCACCCCTGAATGTCTGCAACTCGATGGGTTGAGACTCTCAGTGCGATTGCATAACATGGAGCTTTTCCCAAGTGTGGGACCTTGCGAAAATGGAAAAGCTCTCGGATGAAGGCCGGTTCCTATTCCTCTGTTCAGATGCACATGTAAAAATGTAGAGGGTTTACTCAAAACCTAAACTAACTTTCCAAGGAGACAGGGTAAGAAGATGCATAAAATAAAACCTAAACTACAAAGGTGATGCACCGAGGAATGAAGAAACACTGTCTTGCCAATAAACACAAACCATAAAAATGCAATGCAAGATCATGCTGAGATAACTACATTTGAAGTGAAAGATCAAGAGGATGCAAATGAACATAGAGAGGGTTGAGAATCATCCATAGACATGCATTATTTGCTCCAAACATTGATCTGACACACTACAAAATGCCAAGAGGCAAAGTTGCATTACGAGTTTTTAATGGGAGGTTTGAACTCCACAAATTCACTGCCAAAGAGAAGAAGGGAGGGGAAAAAAAGAATGTCAACCTTTAGAAAGAAGCCCCTCCTTACAAATTTATAGGAAGAATGAGAGAGGGAAGAGAGAGGAAATCCAAATCTACCCCAACCACCTCCAGGTTGCATTTAATTTATCTCATTATGGTGGTAGGTGAGAACCCTAACAAACTTAAAAAGTGGCAAACTGTATTTTGAATTTTTAAGAACTTGTTCCCACCCAATTAAAGATATCCAGTTGTAGTTGGATAGAGGACCTCGTAAGCTTTCCAAAAATTCCAACCTTGCGTGAATCGAGCTCCCTGTGAAAAGTTATGGCCGTCTGAATATCTGGGTCAGGGTCTGCTTCCTGTCAGCACTCAGAATGTTGCGCCTCCTGAAGGTGCACCATAGGCGCATCCATATTCATGTCGACATACCCTTACATGTGCCAAGGCAAAAATTTTGTCATGTCAACATTTTGTGTCATGTGCCCTTTACGTGCGCCAAGGCGCGACTTCTGCCATGTCGACATTCGTGTCACGCACCTTTACGTGCGCCAAGGCGCGACTTCTCGCCATATCGACACTCTCCTACTGCGCAAGGGCACATCCATTTTCATGTTGACACCTTCAAAATCTTTTCTTTAATATATTTTCAGAAATAGTAGTTATATATTACGATCCGGGATAGAGAAATTAACACTTTTCATGTTAAGCGATATAGCATTGAGAACTAAAAACATGATAGTTGTTTCTCTTGATCATGTTTTCTACTTTGTATCACTTATTTGATTTGCATAGTTATTTTAAAGTATGTAGTAATTAAAATAACATGATGAAAATTTGTAAATGTCCATTTTACTTGGCGAAGCCCCTGTCAAAATTTTCCTAGAATCTTCTCTCTCGTCCCCTATTTCGGATGTAATCCTTTTTGCTTTTAGCTTCGTGTTCTTGAAATATAATTCTCACTCTTCTTTACAAATTGAAAATTCTACTTGTTTCGTCCATTCTCTTTCTAAGGATATACCTTTGTATTTCCTTTCATTACAACTCTGATATGTATGCTGAAAAATCTGAAATGTTGATTTTATAAGGTGAAGCCCTTACAAAAAAATTCAGAATATTTTCTTTAATGCATTTTCAGAAATAGTAGTTATATATTCTGATCCAAGATACAAAAAGTAACACTTTTCATGCTGAACTGATATAGCAATTGAGAACTGAAAACATGATAGTTGTTTCTCTTGATCATGTAATGCTTTTCTACTTTCTGTATCACTTATTTGATTTGCATAGTTATTTTAAAGCATGTAGTAATTGAAACAACATGATGAAAAGTTGTAAATGTCCATTTTACATGGTGAAGCCCTGTCAAAATTTTCGAGAATCTCTCTCTGTCATCCTATTTCAATTTGTAATTTTTTTTTTTTTTTTACCTTCAGCTTGTTAAAATATGATTCTTTCTCTTCTTTGCAAACCGAGAAATGTAATTCTTTCCTCCATTCCCTTTCTAAGGATATCTTTGTATTTCCTTTCATTACTGACTACGATATGTATGTTGAAAAGTATGAAATGTTGATTTTATAAGGTGAAGCCCTAACAAAAAAATTTCAGAATCTTTTGTTTAATGCATTTTAAGAAATAGTAGTTATATATTCGATCCAGGATACAAAAAGTAACACTTTTCATCTTTGAATCGGTAGAAACAATTAACTAAAAACATGATAGTTGTTTCTCTTGATCATGTTTTCTACTTTTTGTATCACTTATTTGATTTGCATAGTTATAATAAAGCATTTAGTAATTGAAATAATATGATGCAAAGTTGTAAATGTCCATTTTACTTGCGAAGCCCTGTCAATATTTTCCTGAATCTTCTCTCTCATCCTATTTTAGCTGTAATCCTTTTTTTTCTTTTAGCTTCAACTTGTTGAAATCTGATTCTCCTCTTCTTTACAAACCTGAAAAATGTACTTCTTTGCTCCATTCTCTTTCTAAGGATGTACTGTATTTCCTTTCATTACAGCTCTGATATGTACTGAAAAATCTGAAATGTTGATTTTATAAGGTGAAGCCCTAACAAAAAAATTTCAGAATCTTTTCTTGAATATATTTTCAGAAATAGTAGTTATATATTCTGATCCAGGATAAAGAAAGTAACACTTTTCATGCTTTGAACTGATATAGCAATTGAGAACTAAAAACATGATAGTTGTTTCTCTTGATCATCTTTTCTTCTTTTCGTATCACTTATTTGATTTGCATAGTTCTTTTAAAGCATGTAGTAATTGAAACAACATGATGAAAAGTTGTAAATGTCCATTTTACTTAGCAAAGCTCACAAAATTTTCCAGAATCTTCTCTCTCATCCTATTTCATTGTAATCCTTTTTGCTTTTAGCTTCAGCGTCTTGAAATCGATTCTCCTCTTCTTTACAAATTAAAAATGTACTTTTTTCCTCCATTCTCTTTCTAAGGATATATTGTATTTCCTTTCAAGACAACTCGATATGTATCTTTGAAAAATATGAAATGTTGATTTTGTAAGGTGAAGCCAGAAAAAAAAATTCATAATCTTTTGTTTAATGCATTTTCGAAATAGTAGTTATATATTCGATCCAGGATACGAGAATGTAACACTTTTCATGCTAAAGCGATATAGCAATTGAGAACTAAAAACATGATAGTTGTTTCTCTTGATCATGTAATGCTTTTCTACTTTCGTATCACTTATTTGATTTACATAGTTATTTTAAAGCATTTAGTAATTGAAATAACATGATGAAAAGTTGTAAATGTCCATTTTACTTGGTGAAGCTCTGTCAAAATTTTCCCAGAATCTTCTCTCTCATCCTATTTCAGCTGTAATCCTTTTTGCTTTTAGCTTTAGCTTGTTGAAATCTGATTCTCCCTCTTCTTTACAAACTGAAAAATGTACTTCTTTCCTCCATTCTCTCTTCTAAGCTCTAACCTCTTCCATTTGCAGAATGTTTGTTGAACTTTGAGTTACACTCTTCCTTCTTCTTAGCATGTACTTATGACTTATTTATTTCTCTTTCGCTGCACCCTATACTGGTTGCACACTTATGAAAACATTTAGAAAATATTTACTCTTTTTGGCCTCTCTTATGTCAATGTTTGCTTCTTTGTTTTCACTTCCTCTTTTTGAGTGATTAAAGCATGCACGCAGTTTGTCCTTCAAGTAGAATACATCTCCTGCTTAGGGGAAGATTCATATGCATGAAGTAGGATAGTGTGGGAATATGGATTAACCCTAAACTCTTTATTGATTATTTCCTTATTTTTCTTTTCAGGTACCATGCCTTGAGGATGAAAGGAGATGGAAAGGAGATGCTCTGCATGACGAAGAATATACAAGGCAATGATGGGTTAACCCTCATACTCTTTTGCTTTCTCTTTCATGCATGTGTATCTTTCTTTTTAGTAGTTGTATTTTACTTTTTAGTTACATCCCATGGCTTGTGTGGGAAACATTTTACTCTCCTTGTGAATAAAGCATTGTATTCTATAAATGAGTTGTTTATCTCTTTCTACATTTCTATTTTTTATATGAATTGTATAATGAAATAAACAACTCAGTAACATAATTGAATGTCTTAATTATGAAGGAAAGAACATTGAATAGAAATTGTAACATTTAGTAATGAACTTTGATTTTCTATGATTTGTACTTATGTTTGCCGTTCCAAAACTTTACACTTTACGTACTCTGAAATTGTATGTCCTTATCAAGACAACACAACTATACTTTGGGGATTGTGTTCTTTTGATGAGGATGGTCATGAAATTGCACACTATGTGATGTGATGTTTTGTAACAACACACATAATTTCATGTAATATTTTAAATAAATTATCAATAATGACATAATCTGATGTGATCTCCCTATCTTAGGTATATTTCACCAATGCTATCCATCGTAATAAAGTTTTGAGTTGTCTATTTTTGTACAAGTGCAAAAATTGTCAATAGTGACCTTGTAAGTGATGTGTAAGTTAACTCTTGAGTGTGAAACACTCCACCTTCTTAGAAATTTGAATTTGTCCTTGGAGGCTATTTTGGAGGCTTGTGGGACAAGTTAAACTTGTCCCATACCTCTTAAATTTATTTACCAACCATACCTATGGTTGGGGAGTTGAAATTAGACTTTTATTATGCATTTTGGGAAGACTTATTGTAGGTTTTAATTGCACTTTTCTTACATGTTTTAATTTCAGTCCTTTGGGGTGTGGGTTGGATTTGAGTGTGTAAGTAAACTGTCATATTATTCACCCACTTATTTATTATGCATTGGAGAATGAAGTTGACTTTTGGGGGTTGGGGTTGAGGATGTGTGATGTGGCATCCTACATGGATCCACCTCATCCTCTTCTCTTCCCTCTTCTATAAAATTTGAATTGTTTTCCTTGTTTTGGGTTGCTTCACTTTTGGAGACTTCATTTTGGGTGAATTTTTCTTGTTGTTTTGGGAGCTCTTGCTTGGAGAAGTTTTGGAAGATTGTTACATGCTTGTGCTTGGCTGTTTTGGATTGCTTTCATTGGGATAAAGCTTCGCTTTGGAACTTAGAACGACTCCATCATGGAGAGGTAGGAGCTTGGCTCTTGAAATTCTCTTCTTGTATATATGTAAATGTTCTTGTGTGAATGTTTTGGTATATATTGTGGGATGTTGGGTAGATGTCCTAGGAATGGTGTAGGAGAAGACTATGGGGTTATTTTTTGGGAGGCACAAGTGGTTTTAGGGAGGTATAAGGGTGGAGGGAGTTGGGATTTGGGTTCCACCTTACAAAGAAATAGATTTCATTTCTTGACTCAATATGGGGTGCCATAAATGGTTGGGGAGACCTAAAAAATGTGATAAATAAGGGGTACTTGGGTGAGGCATAAGGGAATGACAGGGTTTGAAATGATATTCATATATATATATATATATATATATATATATATATATATATATATGGTGGAAATTTGTTCTTAGGTGTTGATACCCATTTTCCCATTTGGGAGGCATAAGCAACATCCCCTATCACTTCTTATTCCTTTGGCTTGCTTGATGAAGCCTTTGTATTGTTTTTCATGTTTTAATGTAGTTGTAAACTACATTTTGTTTGAGATTTTGTTTCTTTATGAAAATACCTCTTGTATTTTTGTGGAAGCTGTTGTTGTCATGAGTTGGATCACATCCTCTATTACTTTATAGTTGGGGCTCGGGGACAATGAAAAAGGATGAATTCTCCTCTTCATTGGATGTCTTGGTTGGGTGGAGAGTGTTGCTTTTCCCCTACTCCTATTGTGATCAAATTGGAAGAATAAGGAGTATGCATGTTGTGTTACGGAGCTAAGAAAAGACAGTTGATAGTCTCTTACGAAATGAAATCCCATTGTAACCTTTCCCACTCAAAGTGGATGAACTTGTAAATGGTTGTAACAGAAAGATGTTGCACTGATTACAAGCTGTATATTGAAATGTAAAAGAGTTATACTCTGTTTTTTTGTTTTGGAAAGAATGTGAAAGAAAGATACGTGTTTTTGTATGTTGCATTTTGAAACCAAAGGGAAAGGAAGTTGTAAGAGTTCATTTAAATTAATGGAAGTGGTTTTTTCTAAATTAATGGAAGTGTTTTTGTCTTGTCCATGTGTTGTTATTCCATTGGAAATATGTGTTTAGCATTCACTATGAAATCCTGTTTGAAAAGTGGTAAAGTGAAACACGTGAGCGAGAAAATGTATTATTTTATTCTCGTATATAATATATGTTTTGGAAGGAAAAAAGAAGAAAAGTATGTTCTAGTGGATTAGAATTGTTCGGAGCTTGTTAGTGATAGTTGTTGCCTTGTAGAACGGTTATAGACTCTTCTTATTAAAAAAACATTATTCCATAATTTTCCTAACTATTCCTAGGTTGTTCTTTGGTCTCAAGTGGGTTGTTTTCAGCGGGCGTTACGGTGATTTGGATATAACAATAACCTTTCTCTCAAAATTTTCTAAGTCCCCTTTGTGTTGCGTACTTTTTGGACTGGTGGAGAACTTGTATCCCCATGTCCCATGGAACTCATGTGCACTCTCCACTCAACTTTTCCGCATTCCTTTACACTTCAAATATTGCGGGTATTTCAGATTTCAAAGGAATAGATGTCCGTGTACATCCCGACCCCGAGTTCATAGAAAATCTACATTTTCCGTATCATTTTTCTCTTCTTTTTGTGTTGTTGAGATGTCGGGTTCCCATGTACTTAATGTCCCATGCTATCTTGGGCCTCCGAGTGCTTCATATATATGCTATACCCACACTTTAAAGTGGGTTGGCTTCTGTTTTCTCAATACAATTAAACTCCTCATTTAACGTATTCAACTGAATTAAATCAAACATGGTAATATAAAAGGGGATGAAATTGCTTATTTTTAGCACCAAAATTACAAGTTGAGCTCCTATACTCCATTCTTGTTCCTTCCAAGATATTTATAATTTTAGCGGGAGATTTCCTTGACCATTTTCAAAGATTCAAATTGAATTCCATTCTGTGAAGATCATTATTCATCCTGCTACCAAGGTTAGTAGAATCAAATATTCCTATGAACAGTTTAGGTCAAAGATTGTTTTGTACCCTCTGACATTGAAAATCCTCCAAAATCAATTTCAGATTGTCATTTTCATCTTGAGTGTCTATTTCGAAACCATTGGCCATCATGAAGTATCACTATGGGGGTCATGAGCCTATGTCTTCCTCGAAACCTCAATACAAAATATAAGGTACAATGATGTACAACATATTAACTTCAAGGAATTTTGGGCATGAATTTAGAGTGCCAACCCTTTTCTCACGACCTAATACATTAAGGATTATGGAATTACTCATGCTAGTGGTATAATAAGAAAGGGAAATCGTAATGGATTAAAAAGGTAGAGGAAATAATTGAAGAAGAAAAAAACCTCCCTCTCCAAAGCAAACAAAAACACTTGCCAAGGGTTGAGAAGATTGTTGATCTATAAGGTGATGAAGGGAAGGAATTAGAGGGCCAAGATGAAGAAATTAATCATGAAGGAGGCAACACTGAAAAAGAAGATGAAGTGGAGGATAAATAAGAGAATGTAAAATCAAAAGATAAAATAGTGAGCATCCCAGAGACTCTGTTAAGGAGATACTTTCTTCTAGTGTTGAAACATCTACTATGGAAGTATTAGCTGCACAAAATCTTGGCTCCATGACCACACTTGTATTGGGTCCTCTTGTTACCCCTCCTTCCAGTACCACCTTCACATGGGTTCAACCTTTAGTTGGGATTAGGATAAGGAAAGCTTCATCTCAAATTTTTGCTCCAAAATTTGATGTTGTAGCTTCCCTGTTGGGCACAACTCCTACTTGAGGTATCAAGAAATCTAAACCTACTCCAAGATTTGTGTTTGATTCAAGAGGAAATCATTTTGATATATTTCCAAACCAAAGATAGAAGAGGATGAAAGAGATTTGACTTTGACTGATCTAGTACTTGAGAAGGATCCCACTAGGTGAATCCACTCCTTTAAGTGAGGTACATAACCAGGAAGAGACTATGTCAAAAATCATTAAAATATCTGAGAAAGGGAAGTAGAAAAAAGAACAAATTGAAGAGTAGGTGCAAACACTTTCTGAATTCATCAAGTATCTATTGGAAAGTGACAAATTATTTAGTCCATCTCCTCTAACTTTAATTCCACCGTTTGTTGTCTTGGAAAATGAGAAGGTACAAAAATCAAATATATTTATAAGCATGTGTCTTATGGAAAGACAATTGAGGCCGTGGTGGATGGAATGTTGATTTCTGGCCTGAATTTCATTGAGGAAGCATATAAATCATATGATAACATTTGTTCAATCTAGAAAAGATTCACCTCAACTATTGCAGGCCTAGAGAAGGAGCTCAAGTTGTGGACATAATGCATACAAGACCTCAGGAAAATGAGCAATACTGATGAGAAAATTCTCATTGCAAATAAGATCTTTGATGACTCAAAGAATAATCTCTCAAAGAAATGGGTGTATAATGTGGATTGGAAAATAAAATGTCTAGAAGAAGCAATAGAGGAATAGAAAGCTATGTTCTAGAAATGTGATGCCTTCAAAGCTTGTGTATTGGATGATTTTGAGACTTTCATTGCCAATTCTTCAAGGAAGACTCTGTGAGTAGAAATACGGTACAATATATTAAGGTAGAATTCAAAGCTCTTATTAAAGATTTTCTTTTAAATCGACACCATAAATAGGGAAAACATGGAAGAGGTCTATGTACTACAAATTTTAGTCATCGAGAAAATAAATTTTATTCACAAAATGTATGCTTTGGAAAGACATGGAAGATTTCTTAAATAGTTGTGCTAATGCAATGTCCAGCATACAACTATTCCCGAGGCATGAATATTATTAGAGCACTTGTGAATTTCAGAACCAAGTTCTCAAAATCAAGACCATGGTAGCTTCCTCGTCAAACCTTTATTCATCTAGTACATAGACCTGTAATTTAATTCTATATGTATTTCAAAGTTGGGATTATGATTTGTAATTAAATATGAATGAAATTATATTACGTTTGATTAAGTATTAATTTCTTATTAAAATAATTGAAACCAAAAGGAATTTAGTTTTAACTCCCATGTTGGCTATAAAATGAACTCTATACCTTTATGATATGGGTGGGATTTTGATGAATGAAATGTAATAAACAAGACTCTAATCAATACATAAGAAGATCTCCACTCTCGTCTCGTGTCTCTCATATTATTGTTTTTCTTTTCCTTGATCTACATATGTGTTTTTGTTACATTCAAATAAGAAACTTTGTGTTCAACCTATTAGATGTAGTGCAAAGAACTTTGTTTCTAAAAAATTTATATCTCATGGGTCATCTGGATGTATACAGATTCATATAATTCTTAAAGCTTCATGCATGTATTAGAAAGATATTAATCTACTATCTATCCGTTTGAAAGTGTTTCCTTCATCTCTTCTTCCTCATTTATTTTATTAGTAATCTTGGGTAACCAAGGAGAGCATTCATGTTCTTGATAGGCGAGAAGTGAACTTAGGATTTCCTTCCAACCAGTCTTTCTTTTTAAGGCTATTACTTCCTCTAAATAAATTCTTACACTTTTCCTATCTTCTCGTATTAAAAATATTATGGACATGAAAGAAATTTCAAAATCAAAATCCTCATTCAAATATTAATAGTTTGTATATTTGTAAATAATTATTTTTTTCTTATGAGTTAGATAAGCGAACTTCTACCATAAAGAGGATGGACTTTTGTCCCCGAACTGTTGCTTGAATCAAAGATACAATTTTTCCAACCAATAGGCTCTATGGTCACATCCTCCTCATCCACACTAAGGGGAACTAGATGGTCTCCCATAGGTCATGGCATTTCTCCCTTCCTCCTTAGTACCCTAGTTTCCCACACCCTTACATATGACTTTGTGGCACATCTTGAGCACTACCAAACTAATGGGATATAAACTCTCCCTAAAATATCTTTGTCACTCAAGAAAACCAATTCTCCAACGATATAGTATGATAGAAAAATTGTACCTCTACCCCATCCTTAGGCCACCCTCCATAGGCTCGATATGGATTCCATATAATGACCCCTAGCCCCATATGATCTAGTATAGAACTATAAGTAGTAGTATCTAATATCCTACGATGCGTACTAGTCCACCTCACTCTAAAGATATCAAACCTCACCTAATTATCTCCGGCCCACCGCATGGACTCAACATCACAATATGCTCATAGCCTATACACGTAATAATGTGGTGTATCAAAGCCCACCCCAATGGTCCTCCAAAGTGTGAACCTATATAAGTCCCTGTAAAAATACCCCAATACACATCGTCCCATTACATACCTTGTATGATCCTCCTCTATGCATTGACATATATTATGCATCCGATATAATATGCCCACATCTCTACCCGTAGATGCCATTGATGAAGCAATAAAAACCACAATGAACTTTTGCAATCATGTAAAAAATGATATAAAAATGGAATCCAAGCTGATATGGATCTCCATCTATACCTGTGTCCATATAAAATACCAACTATTTACTTTCATATACCTTTGAGCATCCTGTACTGTGATCACTTGGACTCTCTCACCCACAAATACTAGTCGCAATATCTAATAAACATCCTCTAGGTTCACAGTCATCTTCCCAGTAGGTAACCAAAAATTACGGGTGTATGCGCACAATTAATCTCATAATGAAGTAATCATAGGTATGTTATGGGGTATCTCCCCTAATCATTCTACGTGTTGCAGGCCAGAATAGTCTACTATATCCCACTTGACTTTGGATAAGGAAAAACCCAACAACGTACTCAAGTGTCAACCTCCACAGAAATCCATCTATACAACACAAAACATCAGAAAAAATATGACATTAACACCTCATATGCACGTAAAAATGACTATTAAGTAACACCAAAATGCATCAAATTTAACATTTATCATGTATAGGGGTCAAAACATACTCCTTCCAGCATCTAGGAGCAAGATGTTGAAGCCTAAGAGTAGGTCAAAAATGCCTAGATCTAGGCATTGGGATCTTAAAGGAGGTTAACACCTTGTCCTCTCTTATGCCGGTAAGAAATTCCTAAAAATTCAAAAAAATCAGATTTAAAAAAATCAAAAAAATGAACTCATTTGATTTTTTTCTGAAATAATCATACTTACCAACTCAACTATTATGTGTGATGACATGGCCGCGCCACCATCTTGAATAACCTAAACCTCGCTTCTATAATTTATGGAATATTCACAAGAATAGAGCTCTAAATTAAACTCAATTAGAGTTCAAATGAAGTCACTACTCACTTTTAACCATGACCATAGATAGCACTTATATCGATACCTAATTTTTATAGTCATTATACATACTCAATTTTCTAGCTAATACACGCTATACAATTTTTCTCATGTTTTGAGATTTGCTACTTAGTTTTCTTCTCCATCTATGCCATTTGGTTCATATTTCCTCATACCACCATATTGTACACAATACACATTATTATATTCCAATCTAGAGCATCTCTAATTTTATATACACATAATTTTGTGACATCTACTACACTTCACTTTACTCACCATCACATCATTACAAATCTACTTTTGTTTCAACATTAATTCTTATTATAACTCCCCCTTTCTTCAAAAGGGGAGCATATAATCAGGATCACCCTATGATCCCCTCTTATTGCTACACAATCATTGCACATTTCTAATTCATCATTATCGAAAAATTTCTCATACATTATGTCATATTTCATACCACTTTGTAATGACTCCCCTAATGACCTAATATAGGGGAAAAAAGTGAAAAATCTCTCCATCAATAATCTATTATATAGAGTTCATCTCAATACAATTTTCTAATACTCGAATCAAATCAATAAATCGACACAACATAATGTATTTTACTACTCCTCCCAAATGACCTAACTTGGGAGTTACATCACTACTTTCCCATATGACCTAACATGGGAAGCTACTCTATATTGTATTGCTTCTAGATTACCGACATAGAATCCATCTAGAATTATATAAATCGCAGTTCCTATGAAGTGGGGAAATGAGAAGTCATTTCCTTTCCTATACTTCTCCTATATGCGTTATTCTCGTTTGATAAAAATGGATCACAATAAAAAAATTTGAATTTTTTTGGCTGTAGTGACTAAACATTTTTAAGGATGTAGTAATAGTTATATGGTAAAACTATACCTTTCTCCCTAAAAATATTCCTCTTGTGGTACAATGCCCAAGTCCTTTGGTTTTTCAAACATAACAAATTGCGATGAGAATTGGTCACTCACTACGCCATGAAATCTCCATCAGCGACAAGTTTGAATTATATGAATCACTCAAAATAAAATCATAATTTTCTCTAAGTGATTATTACAATGGTTCACCATCCCTATTTATACCACATGGATTGACACACTAATCCATGGTTCACCACACTATATGATTCTCATATTCTACGTGTACTTCTACAACAAGGCTTCTCGGTATTGCTCGCAAGTATGTTCCTTACTTGCTTTACACTAATTTAATTTCATTGAAATAACATAAAGAGGGGTGAGGGAATGTAGATGTAAAATCACACACATACTACTATTCTACTATACTACCAAGTATGGTGTTTTAGGTATGAATCGTGAGTAAGAAAATTATTCACTCGTGACACAATTCCTAGCCCATCCACTTTCTTTGATTGTTTCTATTCTTATTATCTATCACATCTTTCACTTCTAAAATTGGTTCTCGTTAGGTCATAGGGATCCATGTCTTTCAATATTATCAAAATTTTCATCAATTGTTTTACGAAACGAGCACCCGAGACTTGACACTAGTGCTGAGGAGCTCCTATCCAACATAGGTTTTCCTATCCTGTTGATTCTTGATCACATTTTAGACATTTTTATTCCACCTTTTCAATTTTATTACTCTTATCCTGAGTTCCTAATCGGCATTTCATGTCACTAGTGTTGAAATTCAAGTAAGAGATCCCTATATAAACAGAACATACATACCATTATAAGGGTGAGAAATTTCTATCAAAGCCTATTTATTTACATATCAAATGGACTATATCTTGGGATTATTACTTTGCATACACACTTCATAGGAAGGGGAAGTTCATTTTTCCATACACACATTTACATTCTATCTAGCTACAAGCCACTATCTTGGCATCATCGATGCGAGGGAAATCTATGAGCTGTATTACACACATAAGCACATAGAACTACATGGGGTTTGAGATATAGTTTAGTGACAAGTCATAAGTTCACTTTTCTTACAACCGAGGACAGTGTGAAATCCCATTTTTCATCATTATTTTTTAGTATTTGATGTAGTTTGGAGGTTTTGAAGGAGACTATTTGTGTCTTAGGTTTATAGGTACCTTAGCAACCTTATTTCAAAATACAAGTGATCATTGAAGAACAAGTGTGAAACCCTAATGACATTGAAGAAATGAAGTTCTAAGATTTTTTACAGACTTCGGTTCCTGGGAGAGGCCTCCGGTTCCCCGGGTGATCTCACTCCATCCTGACACCCATGTCCTCGCCGTTCTACAAGTTACATAATTTTTATCTAGCATGCTTGTTACTCTACACAATGTTTTCATAAGTCCTACCCATCTAGACACATTTCTTAATAAGAAAAATCAGATAAGTATCTTAACTTTCACATTTTCTTACATAGTTACATTTACAAAAGCATGAAATTTTTTGTATCTTATAGTATATCATTATAGCGAGTTTCAAAAATCATATATTAATAAAACATTTAGATTTTATTGAATCAATGGAAAAGGAATATTTTGAGAATAAGGTAGGTTCCCATCATATTATAAGTAAGTTGAGAAATAAATAATTGTGAATAATGTTGGATATAATGATAAGGATGGGGGATAGAAGTGTTAAAAATGGCTACGAAGGTTGTCGGTTTGGTGGGAATAGGTATACCCACAAAGAAGGTAGATGAGTTCTAGAGGCCAATGTTAAGAGTGGATGAGTGTTGATAATAGTGCTCATATTAATAGGTGGTAGAGATATAGGAATGGACATAACTATGTTTTGAATCAAGGATATATATTTCGGTGACATAATAAGCTGAATTGTTATTAAAGGATTTTTCAAAGATAAATCCCAACATAACTGTTAAAAGAAGAGGTAAACTAGAATGGGTTATAATAACTATAGGTGATGTGTTGGTAGTATGAATTTGAGTACCCGGAGGGCTAGCTAAGGATGTAGATGACAAGGCTCACTATTGACTAATTGTGTTTCATGTTTATATAGTATTAAGTTCAAAACGTGTCATAGACATAGATGAGGGAGATGAAGTTGTTCTTTGTGGATATTGGTAGAATAAGGGCCAATTTATTTGATAACCGATGATAAGATTGGTCAATGAGTGAGAATGATCATAAGTGACGGTACTAACAGGAGGGGAATATTTCGGTTGATGATGATGGGTGTAGATGGATTGTGAGGAAATGTAGTTGTTAAGAGTAATATGGTAGGTGTCTCTAAGAGTTATTACAATACTAGATCACCACTATTGAAGAATTGTGTAAAGTGCAGATCGGGAATTTTTGATGTCTCAAATTGAGTATTATGAAAGCGTGAGGGATATTGATTTGATCCTAAGGTTTGTAATGAAAAATTTAGAATTTTGGAATGTTTTGAATACAATATTATTGTCTATTTAGAAAAATGAAACAACAAGATTTTTAAAAAAATATATAATTGTTTACAAAGAAACAAAGAATGCACAATCAACAAGATTTTTTTATAAATTATGATAAATTTTAAAGTATGTGAAAAAGAAATATGGATTATAATAGGTGCTATTAAGTAGGCCTTTTGGAGATGGTTTTAGGTTTGTTTAAGCTCTGAAGTCATTGATATAACCAAGGGTATGAGATGCCCAAAATTTTCTTGGTTTTGATGTGAGGCATGATATTTGGAACTAAACACTCACTTCATATTTCTTTAGTGATAAGGGTGTTGGATGCTTAGCCAATAGACCACCCAAAAATTATTCATATTAGCCGAACACTGATTCATATTCCCTTGGTGATGAAATCCAAGTAGGTATACCGGGAAGTGAATTCTTAAAATACAAACATGATTTGTATGTGATTTAGATGTGTGAGGTGAACTAGAACTAGGACAGCTTTGTCATTGTGGATGTGGAGAATATAAATTATGGGTTAATCCTACTCAATCATGTCTGGAAGATTAAGGGTCCAAGGGACTCGAATTTTCATTTGTATGGTAAGTTAGTTTTCCTAATGAGATAGTATTTATTGAATAAAAATTTAGGAGGGATAGGCATGATATTGTCTTTGTTAAACAATACGTCTAATGATAATTATGGTGATGATTTTGGTGATAGAATATTTTGAGAAGGGGATTTGAAGTTGAGGAAATGTTTTTCATAAGGTTTACTTAAATTTTTAAATGATAACTCATGCGGGACTTTCTCTTGCCTACCCGGGCCAAATACTTTCCACATGCAATAGTGAAGATACGCCTAGGAAAACTTAACCTTATATAAGAATGAAAATTATGAATAAAAATGTTTGAAAATAGGTCAACTATGGAGATGAGAGGAGGGGAGATCTGTGCCTTTTTAAATGAGTTACATTTTAATGCAAGGTCGACCGAAGGAATCAATGGTTCCCTTGTTATGTTCTAGAGCAGTTATTTATTAGGTATCCCATTTATTTTTAATGTATGGAGAGTGTTAATGGTTAAGATTATATTCTCCCCAATGAGAGTCATTCCATGATTTCCTTGAAGGATTAATTATAGTAAAGATTAAATGTATGAAAAGAGGAGGTTGTAAGTGCTTAGTTTGAATAAGGGGTGGTCTCTAAAGGAAGAAAAATGTTGTTGGGTATGTATGTCATGTGAAAGGAATTACGAGTTATTGAGATCGGTGGATATTGTGAAGTTTTTAAACTCATATTTACGTTTTAAACACCGGTGTAAGTTGGATGGGAAATAGTGCGGGAACAGATCCATGGGTTTCCTAATGAATATTATATTGAAACTCTTCATCTATAACATATAAAAGTTCATGGAGGAAATTTACACCTAAGTTGAGAGGAAATATCATTGTGCCAAAAGTGGGAGTGACAATATCATTAAAATCAAATAAGATAGTAGGTGATTGAGCCACAACGGTATCAAGTAATTAGAGTTGCTAGAAATGAAGTGATAATATTATATTGATGTTAGCAATGTTGTCAATAATAACTCTTATAAACAAATTTTCATTGATTTCGGTGGTGATGAATTAGGAAATGTCATCGTTTTTAGGTTATAGTGAGGAGATCTCATATTCATTAAATGTGATGGATTAAGAAATTTTTAGGAAACTAACAAGGCTTGAAAATGATTGAGTCTCATATGATGTTATCCAACAAGCTTTAAGGGACTCTATCATGGCTTGTTAGTGTTGACAAGATTTTTCAATAAGCTTATAAAGATAAATTTAGATGGGTGCTTGATGTAACAATTTGAGAAACTTATTTTGTATAGATGTCATAGATTGAGTGTGAGGGAATCTACGTATGGAAACTTTAGCTTTAGGGGATGATTGATTAGGTGACACTTTAAGGAGCTGCAAAGACCAAAATTTTAAGGCTTTTTTATTTTGGGCTTTCAAATCCTAGGTGTGGGTCATCTTGTCTATACAAATAGTACATCGATTTGGAAGGAGGATTCATTATAGGAGGTTATACCTTTATTAGTTAGGTTTTAAGGTGATGTCTCGGGATTGTCATGTTTAGGTATTTTAGGGATAAGTATGATTTGTGTTTTGATTTTTTTGGTTTTTGTAGATAGATGAAATATGATGGATTTTATTAGTCAAGAATACTCCTTTCTTATAAACACTTTGAATCCATTCTTGTATGGGATTAAAAACTATTAGTCCGGTGTCTTTGTATTCTATAATATGCATGAACTACATCATATTGGTACAGGTATGTTTCCACCCCTAGAGATTAGAGGGATTGATAGGGGTAGTGTTATGATCAATGATTCAATAAGATTTTCAAGATTCATCATATAGTATCCTAGTGAAGCTTGTCGGCATGGTGATGGGGGTGAAGGGTTTTAAGTTTTACTAGATGGCTTAGGAATGTGAGGTTTATAAAGCATATCTTGGGAACATAATTAGATGTAGTTTTATGTTTAATAATAGGTTTCAATTATAATATGGTGATTGGATTTTTATAATGGATTTGGTCCAAATATGGAGGGTAACTTTGTGTTTGTTTGGGTATGTTTATTTTATGATTACTTTGTGAAGGTCCAAGTTTCTTATGTGGTTGACATGTTTATCCTTTTCTTGGTACACTAAGGTCTTTGATTTGACTTTGAGGGATATCATATTTGAAAATAAATTGTAATATTTCCATGACATGGTTTTATTTTGGAATTCCAAAAAAATAAGATTAGGTATTTTAGTAATAATAGACAAAGTTTGGTTTAGAAGTTGTGATGTATGTATGTTTGAGGCCCCACCGGTGAGGAGGTTAAAAGAATCTACTTGTTTGAATAGTGTTTCAATTATAGAAACAAACAATATGATAGGTGTAGGATATTCTTAATGGGAAAAATGATTGACTTTGATAATTATGTGAGGGTAGGATTTTGGGACCATACGATGTTATTCGAGGTGCACTAATGGAGGACAGTTGTTTTAAAACATCGATAAGTTTATTGGGAAGTGCATTTGGATTTTAAAGTTGCATATCACGTTATTAAATGAGATATTAAAGTATATTTCCTAAATTGAAACATATTACAATGTCATGTCCTTAGACCTAATAGTATTTTAAATTGTTATTGACCCTATGCCATTATCAAATTTTCAAAAATAGAGTTGTAAAACTCCCTTAAAGGTTTATATTTATGTGAGGTGCCAGATAATTTAGAGTCTTAGAGAAAATTATATGTAGTTTTCAAAACAATTATATTTTCCGAACACTTAGATTTGTCACTAGTAGAGGAGATTTAATAGGAAGAATTAGGTTTGGAGTTTTTAGATCATAATTTAACCTTACTATCTTTGAGGGGTTGGAGTTCTAAATTTTCGGCCATAGTAATGTCCTCATCCAATTAATGAAATTATTGGATCTTAATGGTGGATGATATATGATTTACACTAGGTTAATGTAATAACATGAACAATTCCATTTGGGGTAGAGAGAAGGATAATTGATTGAAAATTCCTCTCCACAAAGTGAAAATATCAGCAAAAGATTCATCCACAAATTTTTGATAGCATATAAGTCAATGATGGATATCTCACGTGTGATTTTGATAGATAAGTGTTATATGAAAATTTGTACTAGCTATATAATTTAATAAATATAGTGTTAGGGGAATACTTTTATACCAATAAAGGGTGGTATTACGTTACAACATTAGGCATGTGCTTAACATTAGATCTTAATCATCGGTGATAAGATAATGGCAATAAAAAAAAAAGGCTTTGACGTGTTGATGTCGATATTTATTGCTAGATAAATTTTTTAATTTCAGCAGTTCTTATTGTACATGATGTGGTTTAAATGGTAATGATGTGTTGATGGGTTAATTGTAAACATACTCATAAAAAAAACTAGGTCTTATGGCAGTATTTTTAAGGATGGTGATTCTCCTCATCAAATATCAGTATACAATTTTTATGAGGATGTTGGATGTTTGATGAGGAAGGATTAAACTAGCCAAAAATGAGATTTTATTTCTAATACTGATGGTATGGAAAAGGATCATTTTGAGAATGAGGGATGTTACCCATCATATTTTATGTTGCACAAGAAACACAAAATTGTGAAGAAGATTGGATATATTGATGAGGATGCAGGATATAATTGTTAAAAGGGGATATGAAGACTACCATTTTGGTGAGAATAGATATATCCATATTAAAGGACATCAGTTGTAGAGGATAGTTGTGATAGTGGATGAGTGTTGACAACAACACTTTCATTAATAGTAGTAGAGATGTAGGAATGGATGTAACTATGTTTTTAATTAAGGATATATATTTCGTGAGATAATGAGATAAGTTGTGATTATAGAAATCTTCGAGTGACATGTGTTAACATAACCTATTGATGGAGGAGGGGAAGTAGAAGGTGTCATACTAACCACATGAGATGAGGTCGTAGTGTGTGTCTAAGTATCCTAA
This sequence comes from Taxus wallichiana var. yunnanensis, assembly GCA_018340775.1. NCBI lineage: Eukaryota > Viridiplantae > Streptophyta > Pinopsida > Cupressales > Taxaceae > Taxus > Taxus wallichiana. Next base: position 1,034,525,142 of record CM031239.1, on the reverse strand, counting down.
GGGATAGATAAAGATGTAGATGAAAATGGGAGGTATTGACTAAATTTTTTTCATAATGAGATATTATTAATTTCAAAACTAATCACTTGGGAAGATGAAGGAGATTTAGCTATTTATGTCGGGATTATGGCGGGATAAGGGTAAATTTATTTAATAAGCTGGGTGATAGGATTAGCTATTGAGATGAGAATGTTCTTAAGTTATGGTAGTAATAAAAGGAAAATATTTTTATTTTAATGAGGGATGAAGATGGCTTGTGAGGAAAGGTAGAAGCTATGATTAATGTGGTTGGTGTTTAGGAGTTATTCAAATTCTAGATCACCACTATTAAAGAACTGTTTAAAGGGAAGATTTGGAATTTTTGATTTCTTAGAATGATTTCTAGGAGAGATCAAGGGCTCTTGTTCTATTTTTAAGGGTTGTTACGAAAAATCTATCATGTTTGTAAAGTTATGAATATAAGATTGTTGTCTTGTCAAAATAATGAAATCGTAACAAGAAAAAATAATGAAAGATAATTTTTATATAGAAAAAAGGACCACAGTAATCAACAAGAATTTTTATATTATTCTTAATTAATTTAGAAGTATGTGAAAAGGAAATATGGCTTGTAAGAGGTGTTATGAAGTAGTCCTTCTAGATATGGTTTCGGGTAGTTTTAAGGCTGAATTCCTCGATATAAGCGAGGGTATATGATTCCCATTTTTTTGTTTCGATACGATGTGTGATATTGCGGCCTACGTCCTCACCTCATGGTCATGAAAGTATGATAGTGTGGTGTTCTTAGCCATTATATGACCCACCGATTGTTTATATTTTTCCAAAACACTTAATTGGCTTCTACCTTGGTGATGAAATCAAAGTAGGGAGACTAGGAATGGAATGCTTAAAATATAAATTTGATTTCTATGTGATTTGGCTTTGTGTGAGGTGAAATAGTGAATGAAAATTTTTAACCCTTATTTAGAATAGATTAGAAATCAATTTTAAGGGTTATTTCTAAAGATAGAAAGAAAACTCTTTTCTATGAGGACAACACATTGAAGATGCAATTTTGAAATATGCTAGAAAGATTAAAAATAATTACCTTTTTTACTAATTATTTATTTTTAATTATTTTGACACATTTTTCAAAAGACACCAAACTACTGAAAATTTATATGTTCTTGTAAGAAATAAACAAGAAAGAGAGATCATATTAAGATAAATGTAAGATATAATAAAAAGGACTTGGTACCACCATATGTTAAAATATGTTTTATTAGATTTTTTGATTTAATTCACATACACAAAATAAACTAATAAAAATCATAAGATACTAGGGATTACTAATACCTCCATGAATGATAATGGAATAATTCAAATCTTAATGCGTAGTAGAACTTTCTGTCAAGATTTATGAGGTCCCTGTTAAGACACAAACAACTTGACAAGATAACTATTAGATAATAATGAGATAAGTTGCTTGGAAAATGGAAATCCCAAGAACTAAATGGATTCCTCTAAATGGATTAAGCTCATTTAAAAAAATCAAGTCAAATAAAATGTTAAGAGTAAAAATGATATAAAAAGATATAGCTAACGCATTGTAGGTATATACCACTTGGATACGTGAACTTAGTCACCGTACTTATATGGGTTTTAACCCATATCTGTAGAAGGATCATACACTCAATAATAATCCAACTCAACATATATTGAATAATATGTGCTACATATAAATAGGAGACAATCTCAAAATCCTATAACAAATCCACACAAACAATAGAAAATATAATAAGAGTAAAATACAACCATGTGAGTTCTAATATCTTTATCTTCCTAGCACCTTGTTTCTTGTTTGGGGATGGTTGAAAATGTCTTCCCAATAGATGTTGGCTTCATCACATTTCTCAAGAAAGACATCCATCTTCTTCATGATATCATCTATAATATTTATGATGGAGATGATATAGATACTACGTTTTTATGCCATTATTATACCAAATTAAGGTTTATCATAATAGCAGAGATTAAATATGGTTTCAGGATCGTATCCCACTCCTCAAAGTGTAATCTAATAGAAATACAGGATTATAAGAAATAATGGATTAGCCATGATTATTGATTATCAAATAGCTAAGATGAGATATATGAAAGATGTGAAAAAATATATTTTTAAAAGGAGCAATGTTGATTTAGTAGATTGGTATAGATCTGGGTGATTGGTTTCTTCTACTATGAAAACTATTTGGATTAATTAAAATTTATGATTTTGGTAGAAAATAGAGTTTGTCTTTGAATGAATGACAATAATGCTAAATATTGTAAGGGAGGGAAGATGTTCTAGTGAGAAAGACATACCTTGGTAAGATGGGAACTAGGTTTGTTTGAATGGATGTTGGAGCGGAGTTGCTCAAAAGGGAAATTACTCAAAAATGAATTTCTTGGTCATTCATCATAATCCTTTGCTTTGAGGGACAATTCTGGTTTATATAGGATTGATGATGTTTCGACGGATTGTTATTGATTTGCACCGATCGACGTCGAATTTGGGATTAGTTTTAAAATATTTATTTTTATGAAGTTTTTGGTTATCAAATGCACTTTAGGTTGTTTTAGAATTTGTGGGATGATCTTTTAATAGGTTATATCCTATAGTTTATTTTGGGTATATTTTATGGTTATAGGTGGTTAGATGGTAAGATGGTGAAATGTAAATTGGTAGAAATGTAAAAATGAAAATGTGGGCTTACGAAGGGATTTCTTAGCACACGTAAACACCTATGACAATTAGGGTTCCCTAATTATAGTGTCTACACATAATTTTTAAATAGTTTATATCATGTTTTTATATAAAGTAATTTCTAAATTTTACCATTAAAGGGAATAACATACATCCAATCCATCTCAATTTCACCTTCTACATCATGAAAGAAACTTATAATTAATAACATTAGCTAAGAGGTTGGAATTTAAGCTACTAATATGGTTATCAAAACTTTATTTTTATGAAGATAAACTACTGCTACTTGAGCATCTTTGGGATATCTAATGAGGGGTACTTATTTGGTATCCATGTTGTAACGATCACCAATAATAAGGATGATGTAGAGATCAAGGACATTTGAAAGTTTTACAAGAATGACCTTATCTCGAAGCATCAACGTCAATGATACATTTACTCAATTTATATCTATTAAAAAAAAGATAGATAGAAGGGATCTACTTTCTCATAAGTGGAGGATGTTCAAGCAAGAAAATTCTAGGAAGGACGGGTATTAGGACTAGGAAGTGGTTATTTAGTAGTGGAATTGATGGAACTAGGCATTGAACTACTCCCCCTTATAAAGTATACTAGTTTATATTTTTTTTTTTGGATGAGTTCTCGATACTAAGACTTTGAAGTTTGAACCTTATACTAATTAACATAGTCTATTATTTGATATTATGAAAAGTTGGATATTTAGGAAAATCAAAATCCTTGAAATGTTTAGGAGCTACATTTTTACAAGAAAAATAGAAGAAAAATGGATTTTATTAAGGGAAGAGAAAGATACTTTCCATGAGAAGTAGATATAGCTTTCGCTTAGGTTATACAAGGAGAATTCTTTGATGAATCCATGGACTTGCACAATGGTGATCCTATTTTTGTTGTTTTTATGTATATTGATCTTTTTAGGATTCAAGTGATTCTCTTCAGCAACAAATGAAGACAAATTTTTATGTTACGATGAGAAAGTAAACATTACATAAGATTAATTATTCATATAGGCCATGGACACCTCAGAATCTGCATTAGATGAATATTTAGAATATCCAATGTTTTCATATACAACTTCTTGTTTTCTTACAAGTTTTGATTCAAAAATTTATTTTTTCCATCTTATCACACTCCAAATGTAGGATCAATGGGTGGATCTTCAATGGAATTAAGATCATTTCCCAAATTATTTAGTAATTAACTACTATCTTCATATTGTGAATTCTAGAATATATTTTTATTGAATCAAGATCATTTCCCAATTTCTTTTGTAATTAATTAGTGTCTTCATACTTTAAACTCTAAACCTTTTTTTTTTTTTTTTTTGGAATTAAGATGATTTCCCAACTTATTTAGTTTGTTTTAAGTTTATTTTATGTTTATAGTTGGTTAGATGGTAAGACAGTGAAATGTAAATCAATAGAAAGGTAAAAATGAAAATGTGGGGTTACGAAGGGATTTATTAGCATGCGTATGCACTTATGAGAATTAGTGTTACCTAATTCTAGTGTCGACACATCCTATTTTTGAATAGTGTATATCATTTTTCTTATAGGAAGGAAGTTCTTCATTTTACCATTCACAAGAATAACATACGTCCAATACATCTAAATTTCACCTCTAACATCAAAAAGAAATTTATAATCAACAACATTTCTTAATAGGTTGGGATTTTAGGTACCAATATGGTTATCAACACCTTCTTGATACAAAAATACACTAATGATACTTGAGCATATTTTCGATATCTAATGATGGGTATTTATTCTATCTCCATGTTGTAATAATGACCAATAATAAGGGTGATGGAGATATTAAGGACATTTGAAAATTTTACAAGAATGACCTTATCCGAAGCATCAAGGTCAATAACACATTTACTCAATTTATATCTATTAATAAAAAATTTGGAATGGATATCCTTTCTAATAAGTGGAGGATGTTGAAGCAATAAGTTTTTGAGAAGGAGGGTATTGGAACTAGGAATTGGTTCTTTAGAAATGGAGGTGATGGAACTAGGCGTTAAACTAATTCCTTTGATAAACTATGCAAGTTTATAATTTTTTTGGGATGAGTTATCAGATGCTCGGACTCATAATTGTTGACCTTATACTAATTTACATGGTAAATGATTTTATATTACAAAGATTTGGATATTTGGGGAACACTTGTGTCCTTGACATGTGTAGGAGTTACACTTTTGCAAGGAGAAAATGAAGAGGAAATGTATTTTATAGAGGGAGTAAAAATATACTTTCCATGAGAAGAAGATATGTCCTTGGCTTAGGATATCTTAGGATAATTATTGGATGAAACCATGGAAGTGGGCAGCGGTGATCCTCTTTTTTTGTTGTTTGATGTAGATTCAAATTTTTAGGATTTAATTCATTCTCTTCATAAATGAATGAATACACCTCCTTATTTTATCATGAAAAAGTGAACATTACACAAGATAAAATATTCATATTTGCCATAGACTTCTCAGAATCTTCATCAAATGAGTACTTAGAATAACCAATGTTTTTATATCAAACATCTTCTTTTGTTACAAGTTCTCATTTAAAATTTTATTTCTCCTTTCGATCAAGTTTCACATGTTGCATCAACTAGTGGATCTTCAAAGGAATTTATATCATTTACTTAATTATTTATTAATTAATTAGTGTTTGTTATCTCTCAGAAGTGCACCATGATTGAGGGATAATGTAGTTGTTATAAGCTTAGTTTTCCCTCACTTTTGTAGATACAATGGAAACACCTCAAGGTTGTGGGTATCCCTATGTTGAGGTTAATTTATGGGATTACAAGGTCGGTTCCTTATTGATGTATCCTATATTGAGGGCTTTAACCGAGTACATGCACAATTTACCGAGAGCGGAATAAAGGAGCACAAACCAATGGGTTTATGCTAAATCCTAAGAAAAAACACTTTTATGTTCGGGATAAATCGAAAAAGCACAAAAACTAACATGCACACTAAGAATATGTAGAAACCACCAAATCTACAAAGAAGGTTATATACTTAATTCAGGGAATTGAAATTCACAAGAGCTAATAGAAAGATACACACCACTAAAAATAATTGGAAAGGCAATAAATGACTCTAATTCATGAGAAAAACTAGCAAAAGTTGCTTCATTACTCCTTCATCCAAAAATACCTCCTGTCATCCTCTTTCATGCTTGCCAACGCACATAAATAAATAGCAAAATATTCATCCCCTTCAACAAATAGCAATAATCGCTTCTAACTAACTTGGAGATCACTCCAAAGTAAAAGTTACATGCGTTCAAGCCCACTTACATGAATAAATAAAAGCTAAAAATATCCACATGAGCTTGGAAATATTCTCAATAAACTACAATTGATTCTCTCATCAAATTCCTTTTGAAGGGTATGAAGCTTTTAGCATACATTGAGGCATTTTTGGAAAAAACAAGGTAAAGAAGATTTTTTCCTAATGTAAAGGTCTATTTTGTCCTTATCTACAAGGCTTGATCCTAATGAAAATCTTGGTCCATAGGAACAATCAACATAATAAATATATGAGTGAAGTCACCTTTGATCCTTAGCATGTAAAAGCAAATAAACAAATAATTTATTATTATATTTGAGCGAAATAATTATTACATGTTTTCCAATGCTATTAATGCGAGTGTTATAATAAATTAGGAAGCAAGGATTTCCCCCTTTATGTGGAGACAAACATATTTCACTTGCTTAACCAATCCCAGTCGTAATTCCTAACCTCGGTTGGTTTCAAACCTCATCTCATTGAACTCTTTAGGCTTGAAACCCAAAATCGACTTCACTTGTACTACTTAAAATTTATGGGGTTCTTGAAAATTATGTGGAAAAATATAGAGGCCATTAGAGGAATTGAATCTCTATAGATTTTATTTTCTTTGGTTTGTTTTACATCTCGGTCTACTTGAGCTTGAATTCTATGTATTCTTTTTTTGAGACGACCATGGAATTGTTGAGCCTTCTCCTCCTGTAAATTTGGTCTCCATTCAAAGGACTTAAGATTCAAATTTTCATTCGATGTTATTTTCAATAGAGATTCGTTAAGAGAAACCCCTGGATTCATCGTTTCTCGTGAGTTACTCATTTGTCTTGCTATTTTTGGGAAGATTTGAGCTCTGTTCCTCCTGGGTGACTTGAAGTTCTTGATAAAGGGCTACAAAGTTCACAACTATAAGGTTTTCATTGCAATAATAAGAATCATATTTTTACAAACTTGGTCACCATTCTTCAAAGGTAATGGATCTATTTCTAGGAAGTGTTAGTTGTACTTCATTTAGATCTTGTAGTATATGAGGATCTTGGCATACATTTTTGTTCTAGGTTTGTAAATTTCAATCTAGGTTCACTATATTTTACAATTCCATTTTTCGGGCATTTCCCCATTTATTTTGGCATGCCTCAATTAAAGAGGAAGTTCAAGTTTTCAATTTATTTGTAACCGAAATTATTAGGGTTTATGATTTATAATGAGATCTGTGTCATTATTGGCCACCATGTAAGGAGAAAAAGAGCTCTAATTTCCTATAATCACCATTTTCCTTATCTATGTGTATTTCTTTTTTAGAAACTGGTCGTGTTGGTATTTTATAACACATTATAGGTGATTGATTCATACTTTTGGGAGAATTTCCATTTTCCCCAATTTTATATCTCCTGGATTTCATTTCAAAGCTCTATTTATGGTGTCCATAAACTCTAGTTTCGGTATTTTTGCTTGCAAAAAATTTATATATAGCCATCATTGTTTATAGAAGGAAACTCGACTCTGTGTTAAATAAAAATATGGTATTCATCAGTCACTAGTATTTTTGCATTGCCTTCATACTTTAAGGGAATTGTTCTTGATCACTATTATGTGTCTTCTTTATCAAGCTCGATTGTGGCTTGACTTGATTTGGGCATTCAAAGAGGCTAGTTACCTTTGTAATGGACTTCATTATCCCCTTTTGAGCTCATGCTATTTGATTGTGAATGAACTAGATTTGAGTTGGGGTTTTAATCTCCATGTTTGGTTTTGAGCTTGATTTACTATTCTTCTCTACTTTACCCTTCCAAATCTATTTTCCGACTCTTTGGTGGCTTGTTTTGTATCGGTCTAATGTTTGTGAAATGTTGTTTTTCTTGTGTTTGATCTTGTGACTATACCTCGATTGTTCATATTATTATGCATTAAAATTTAAGGGAGTCACTATTAGATTAAGTTATAGTAAGAATTTGGTTGAGACACGAAGCTTTATTAACCTTTGATTGTCCTCACTTTTCCCAACATGGTGTCATCACTTTCTCATCGATTAGAGATACTTGAATGAATACTTCCCGATTCGATGGTATTTGTAGATATGGACTTATTTACGTCTGTATTATTGATTAAGTTTAGATGTAGCTCACATACTCTTTAATGAAATTGAAGACTAGTATATAAATTCTATGAGAATTCCTTCTCTTGTTGGTGTATAATCGCTTTGCTCTTCTCTTAAAATAACTACCATTTCTTGATGTGAAAATGATTTTGACTTTCTTATGAAAATGTTGTAATTTTCTAAAAGTTTTTTTAGAGTTCTTAATGATAAATTTAGTATCAATTGAAACTTCGCTTAAAGGACCTTCCTTGTTTTAGAACCTATAGGAAAAATTAGATCCTGCTTGTATGGATTTTGATAGAATTTGTGTTCACATGCCATTGTCAAAGAAAACTTCATGCATTTGTGGTTGCTCCATGCATCGACGATAAAAAACTACCTCATATTTCTAATACAATGTTGATCTTCTTGTATTTTGTTGGCTTGTTTTGAATTTCAATATCCCTACAGAAAATAGTGCAACTTTCTTTCTCTTGTTGTTCTAACTCATTATTTATGGCTTGGGCTCAGTCTTTTGTTGTTCAAAGAGTTTGGTTTCGCATTTAGCTTCTTGATCCTTACATTATTTAATGGAAATGTCTTTTATTCCTTTAGTTACTGTCAATATTCATTTTAATACTTATTTATTTATGCCATGATCATGAAGATGACATTGTGCTCTTTCATTTTTTATGAACCTTTTAATTCAAGCTAATTTTTATGATAGTTCATTTATCTAAAACTGTTAATGTAAGAGAAACGTCAAATCCGGAGCTCTAACACACTGCTATTTCACTTTTTAGGTACCTACCAAGGAAGAAAAGGAGAGTGGGAAGAGGAAGATGAAACCAAATGAGTGCGGGAAAATCCATCCAATTAGGAAATGATGGATTTTCCTTTTCTTTGTTTATAGCTTTAAATACATGTACTTTCATTCATGAACTTTCTTTCAAAGTTAATATCATGACTTGTGTGGGTTCACTATATAATTATTCCTTATGAATAAATTAATCTATTTTCATGTAATGAGATGTAAGTACTTTCCTCAATTGAATGGATAATAAATGAACTTGTGCAAATCAATACACTTAAATAATTCACTTAATTCTCGGGAATAAATTCAATGCAATCGTATCTTTCGAGTCTCATTAAAAATGTAACATTGTTTGTAAAAATTTACCTTATCATGCTTGAGACCATCATCCGAGACTAATGTTTTAGAATGTAAAGCCCTAACTATGCTATCTTTCCTACCTTTATTGGGGACTTGCAGCAGTTTTCTAAGGCTACTACATCATCTTGCTTAAGATGAAACATCAAAGAGATAGTATACGCAAGGTGTTGCCTTCTGGGACAACACTTTTGGTGGCGATTTGATGTAAAATAGTATAATATTTAATAATACCAATTAATCTAAAAATTTGTACACCTTCCGAGATGGATTCCGCAAACATAGTCAAAATTCTAACATGTCTAATCAAACTTAAAATTTTCGATTTGACCTTTCACATGGTGTGCAAAAATGTCAACATTTCTAGTGATCTGTGGAGAAATATTCCTACTAGATTTAGGACTAGTGCCTTTCTCTTGTCCATTGGGCATGGAGTCAAAATCCTATAACCAAAATATGTCCTTTCTGAAAAAATGTCCTTTCGAAAAAAAAATTGAAGCTGGGAAAAGATTTGGAAAACCAAATCACATGCATAAATGCACTTATAGAATTGAAAAACATCATGCAGAACTAAACATATTGAAAGGAAAATCATAATCTATCCTACTCTTATCAACATCAAATCTGAAGCTAAACAAAGCCTAATATAGGCTATGAAAAGTAGTTTCCTTTTCTCAAAAAATGAGGCCATGAATACAGCTTTGAAAATAGGTAACATGACATAACTTAAAATGAGATGTGTACCTTGAATTTGTCCCAAAAATCAGTCCAAAATATGATAAACCTTTCTAATTGATCTCAAAACTATTCTGAGGGGTTTTGGAACCAATTCTCGAGAATATAATACTCATTTTTGTTATGAGATAAACCTGAAATTTGGTATACGTAATTGGATGAAAATTGGCCAAATATCGAATAGGACAAGTCCTCCTAGCAACAAAAAATCCATCTGTTTTAATTTGTACTATTTCACTATTTACCTTTTCGTCTTTGGACATGTTCTGAAATAAATGTGAAGCTTGTTTTTCTTCATGAAACTTCTCTTCGTTACATCCTTTGGGACAGTATGAGACCTGATTTGGAATTATTTTAGTATCTTTAAGATGTTGTACCATGACTATCATTACTGATTTTTCAACTTCATCATTACGATTTGATCTAAAAACCATATATTCCATTTCATATTCATTATTGAAGCTCACTATGTAGTTTGAAAAGTCCAATTTTTCCTTCATGATAGGTTTTTTTCTTGGATGAGTTAAGTGTCTTTTGATACTATTTGTGAACTACTACAACTCTTTAATATTGCAATAATCTCCATGCATGCATTACATTTAGGATCCGATCAAACTACTACTTTGTCTTGATCATCCTAAAATTGACCTACCATTCTTTCTTTATTTTGATCTCAATTTCATAATCTAATAGAAAATTAGTCAAGCTGAAAAAAGTTGATCTTGCATTAAAATTGTTATTTTAATTCCTAAACTGGTTTCAAAATCCTTTTCATCACTAACTTATACTTTTTCCTCTTCACATTGTGTAAATTATGATGAATCGGTGACCAACGTGAGTATGGTGCCTTCATGTACACTACACTCAAAATATACTGATTGCTGATCATCTTCCACTGTAATTATTTTGATACAAAATTAGATTTTACCTTTTGAATGGTTTCTTTCCTAACTACGGAATAAAATTGAAGCTGGAACACGAAAATCCATTTTTGCATGTTTTGCAAAAACTAGATAGCCTACTATTTTCTTTATTTGGTCTCCCCTCCAGAATGATATTTTAATTTCTCCTTCATGAATTAGTACTTGAATGAGGGAGGAGGTATGGGCACGATTTTCAGCTTGAACTACCAATTTTGAATAGAATACCGTGATACAAAGTCTTGATTTAGAAAAATAATAGAACAAAATCTCAGCCACTTAAATTTGGATTGAGTACATGATTGTGAAATAGAAGGAGTAGTAATTGTAGCACCACGAAAAGTTGGGAACTAATGAATAGGATGCATTGGTTGGAAAGGAAGGTATTTGGGGATTAGGTTGTGTTGGGCAAGGTAAGTGGAAACATCCCATTGACAGGGTGCCTCAACCTAATTCCTATCATCCTCCACTACTTTAGATTTCTGAAAATTTTCCTTGATAGATAAATATTGTTGTTACAGTTCATGTAATCAAGCTCAAGATCTTTCCATCATTCAAAATCAGTATACTTGGTCTTCGTAAGCTTGATTTTGAGCAGCATCATAATCATCATATTGACTGTAATATTGATGAGTAATGTTCGGGTTATAAGGTTATTCATTTTGATAGGGATCATAGTACTAAAATGAAGGGGAAAAAGGAAATAAAGGTTGTAGCTTTGACTAATAATACTGAAAATGGGGATTCATGGCTGCAGGACCTCATAAAATATAGAAATATGAAAAATAGGTTTGCTGCTCATGAAAACAACTTGACAAAAAATAAATAATAGCTCAAGTACTTTATTGAAAAATAACTTAGAAAAGGTTGCAGCTAAATAATTTGATGCGTAAAATCATTGCACTAGTCCGGAATCGATTTATGGAGTCACCAATAAGTTTTGTTTTTGTAACACCGCGAAATAGCCGACGCCACACTCACGACAACGACGGCGCGCCACAACCATGCAACCCGAAAATGCGACAATTTTTTTTTTTTTTTGCAAGGTAGTGGTTCTTGTTTGATTTATTTTATCTACAAGTTTTGTGGCTGCTTGATCTTGGGAACTGATAAGCTTCAATCTTTTACTTTGTATTTCGATCGCAAAACTAGAACTACATGATTGTCGCAATTCCATTCACTAGAGATTTACTTCAATATTTGTTGTATTCGTCTCATGATATAACAGTTAGATATCAAATAAATCCCTCTTTAATTATATCCAGTCCATCTCATGACCCTATTGTCCCCATTCTCGAATTTGCACACTATGATGATACCATCATGTGTATGGTAACTATTTTCGTACCAAGAAAGCTCTTCCCAAAGACCCCATACCCTCTGAATTTTTATTGACATACTTAATCACATTAGGGAATCTTATTTCTATAGTGAACAAAAAGATGTTGGGGTAAGGGTGTTGTGTAACATGATTGGGATGGTAGCAAACGTCTAGTCACAATAACAAATATATGAACCAATGACCTAAGAAAGTTAGTTGTGCAAAATTTCTTTTTAGATATGTATATTATTATGTGTTATCCTAATAAGTACACTTCTAATAAAAGATCCATTATCGGTAGTGATGGTGAAACCTTATTTGACCATATCCTAAGTGGTAGTAGGAAAATTTGAAGGCTACAATATGAAGTGGCCAAACACAGTTACACATCGATGAAGTAATTCAAGAGTGTGAGTTTTAAATAAATTGTAATTTGTATAATGATACTTATTTTCCAAGGTTCAAAAAAGGGCTTATAGGAACTTATGTGATATTCAAGAAAAGGAAAATACTACGATTGTCTCTTAAGTTAAATTTAATTTCTCATTTGAATTCTTGACTGTAGTGAAATGCAATGAATGGCTAAGTTGGATCATGACTAGTTTGGGCATTTTTATGGTTTTTCGTTAATGTTAGAAAAGACTCCCTGATATACTAAGTGGTTTGGTTTCTTAGATATCTCTTAAAAGGGATTAGATACTTTTAATTTAAGTGGTATATATATATATATATATATATATATATATAGATATATTATCAAAATTCATACTCAATTAAGTCTATACGCCTATACCTACATTTACAATTTGAAATTTGGTAGGAATAAGAGTCAAATGGGGGGAAATATTTCAAACTGTGCTTTAAATACTACGGTTGGGCGGTGAGTGGTTCATCGACCCCCTGTCATCCATTAATACCTTCATTCTTTTCAACTTGCGTGTACGCTTCCCTCTACCAGCCGCCTACAACATTGAAACACGTTATTTTGCACATGGATACACTGCACAGTCGCCCAGGCCGCGTGGATACAGGTGAGGAGTATTCTAAGCAAGATACAGGCATTATCTCAGGCATTTTTCCCTGTTCTCCTCGCCTGGCCGCGCATGGTACAAGGAGGCAAATAAAAAGGGTCCTGGGCGCGTGGACAGTCAGATAGTGGAGGCGCACCAGCAAGCAGGTCGTCCAACTATGTTGTTATCTGTTCAGTATTGAATGCATCCTCAAAATCGGGTTTCACCTTCAAGATATTTTTATCAAAAAGATTGTGGGACAGAGGAGGCACCCCAAAGGAAAATCAAATCGATTAGGGGGCAGTGAAGGGCGTTTTGGACAGCGCCCTGTCCAGCCATGTTGTTATCTGTCAACTATGCAGATGACTTGGAGAGCATCTCTTGATAGTCCTTTGTTCATATCTTTGTCATTTTGTATGGTTCTTTTGTCTAGATTAATTGCATTATCGTGTGCCTTTGTGAAGTCTGCGATTTGTGATTGAATCACACATTTAACAATCATGTGTAAGCACTAACAACTAATTCCAAACAACTATCTTGCGAGTATTTTTAATGGTGTATCATAGTATAGTGTATGCTCAACTCTTGATAGAGGACGAGTGCTCCTTTGTAGAGTCTCGTCTTTTGAGCTATTTCTGTGTAATTAATTTGGTTGTGTTTCCAAGCAGTAGATAACTAAAAATGTGATCTTGTCGAAGCAATCTGTAAACATAGTTTTACACGGTATAAAAAAAATGCAATGTATCAGGCTTGCAGACATAATTTTTGATGCTAAGTGAAGCAATTTGTAAACATAGGCTTGCACCATAACAAGGCGCACTGTGTCAGACCTATGGTGATAAAGAAAGGACCAGGTTCTATTTCCAGTTTCTAAATTTTTTTAATTTTCCAAGTAGTTGGAGATCTAGATTATGCTATTGACTTCATAAAATACAGTATTATTGTAGGCAATGTGCATTGGCACCAAGAATAAAGAGAAGGTGGATGCAACCAATTATTTATAAACTACTTTTATCTATTTTACAAGGATAAAGATTGCACCAATATTCCCATTTTTCATTATATATCCTTCAAGTAATTAAGGCAAAATTTAATATGTGTTTTTGTAAAATTTCCCAACACCCTTCAAGAGGGTTCCAAAATTACTTTCAATAAGGTTTAAAGCAAGAACTACTAACATGTAAACAAGATTAACATACTCATGAGAGGTTCCAAGTCAAGTAAAAGGAGAATAGATAGATTGTCATCCTTTCAACTTTTGATTCCATCTATATTACATACTTATTATTGGAATTCAAAAAAACAACTTTCATTCAACATTTGTTACAACACTTTCTATTTCATGTGGAAATAAATTTGCAATAATGTAAGCTAAAGAAAGTAAAGCAATATTACATTTTTCCTCCACCCAAGGTGGGTAAATACATGATGTTTTTACATTGTCAACAACAAGGTTCTTGTGTTCCAAGATGTTCTTCATCCATGCTCCAAGTTCCAAGTAGCTCAAATCACAACCAAGATAGGGGGAGAGGCAACACTCTCCTCCCAACCAAAACTCAATGGAGAAGAGAAGCAATCTCCTCCATTGACCCCCAAGCCCCAAACACAACACAATGAAGGGTGGTCTCCAACTCAAGGCAACATCACTTGCTTCCACAATACAATTTTCTTCACAACATTCAAGTTTAAAAGGAGAAACAAAAAGAAAAGAAACACAAATAACACAATACTTTTCACAACAAGGCTTTCATCCAAGCCAACAAGAGAAGGAACTATGGGAAAGTTTTCCTTATGCCTCCCAATTGAGATGAGATGCCCATCCAAACCCTCCACAATAAAACTCAAGCCCCTATGACTCTTATGCCTCCCTCAAGTACCCCTTTTTCCTCCCATACTCTTATGCCTCCCTCCTCTTATGGCTCCCTCAAGGACAAGGTAAGAATGTGAACATTCTTACCCAAGATGGGCATCCCTCTCAAACTCCCTCCACAATTTCCTATTCTACTCTTATGCCTCCCTCATGAGTTTTCCCATAGACCTCTCCTACACTACACATTAAGCATGCTATCCATTTTTCACAATACACAAGTAAACATACATTATCCACAAATTTAGCATAGAAGCAACAACAATATGAAAGCAAAAATGGGAGAAGGTTTCCTACCTCTCCATTGGAGAAGCCTAAACCAAGAAGCTTTGTCCAAGCTCCCTCCAAAACAATCCAAGCATGCAAGTCCAAGCTCCTTCTTTTTCTTTCTCCCCAATCTTTTCTCTCCCCAAAAGAAAATAACAAAAAGAAACTCTCCAACAAAAAACCTCCAACCCCCTCAACAAGAGAGGAAGTTTCCATAAATAGACAAAAGGAAAGAGTGAGGGTGATGTGGCTCCTTGTAGGATGCCACATCACACATCCTCAAGACCACCTCCCTTTAGTCAACTCAAATCCCAAAACACCATAAATGGGTGGTTGGGTTGAATGACAACTCTTTTCCACATCCATCCCTTCCCATGTGTCTTAAGGCACAATTAAATGCAAAAGGAAGACAAGTGCACTCCAAAGTCACATTTCCCTTCCCAAAACAATAAATAATCCCCTTTTTGGATTCCCAACCCATAGATATGGTTGGTAAGGGGTTTTGGGAAGTGTGGGACAAGTTCAACTTGTCCCACAAGTCCCCCAAAATTGCCCTAAATCTCAAATTCGAGATTCAAAGGATTTGGAGTGGTCAACACTCAAAACCAAGCATTCAATACATGAGGAAACACAAGGCTCAAGGAGCCAACCATCAAAATTAATTACATCCACTAGACTTCCCCCAAAACTTAAAATTTAAAACAAGGTGTTAAATTAATTCTAAACATACTTAGCAAAAGAAATTTTAAAAAGATATCACAAATAAAATCACCTACTAAAGTAAGTTGAAACAAGTAAATAAAATTCTTACCCCCTTGGTCACATTAGAAAATTTCCCCCTCATGGAATTTTTTTCTTAACACATAGAAGAACAAAGGTAACACAATACAATTCACTAGTTGCCTTGACGACCAAAAGTTGTAACCACCCGACATCCTGTTGTGTTTGGTTCCCAATCCCCCTCATGGTTGTGATCATGTTGTGTTTCCTGCAAAATGCAAAATACCTCCTTCGGCCTTGCGGCCATGTCAAAATATCCAAAATAACCATATGCATGAAATTTATTAACATCTATACGTAATTTAATCAATCATTATTTCTAGGTCTAAATCACAACTTAATTATGCATTTCATCATTATCTAAAATTATAGTAATGTAAATTCAACAACTACATTCTACTTATCATGGCAAAGAAATCCAATGTTAGAACACATGCAATATATCCATATAAAAATAATATCGGTATCCAATAGTCTGTCCATGAGTCAGTGTAGATCATACTGAAAACAAAATCCAATCATAACCTAAATGCATCTAGTCACAAAACATCATGCTAATCAACGTAAGTATAAGTCATGTCCATATCCAAAAGTCTGCATAACTCAAAATGATAATCAACTAAGTGTCATAGGGAAGTGGGCATTACGGTTTTAGATCTTAAATCTTTAAAACACATCGGTAATAGTTCTTTTCCAACCAAGTGTGCCAAAAATTGTTATCTCTCATAAGTGCACCCTGATTGAGGGATAACAATAGGTGTTCTAAGCTTTCTTTTCCCTCACTTATGTAGATACAATGGAAACACCTCAAGGATGTGGGTATCCCTATGTTGAGGTGAATCTCTGGGATTACAAGGCTGATTCCTTATTTATGTATCCTAAACTATTTTTTTGGTGTTTTAAGGGTAAAATATGGATACAACTAAAATTAAAATTGGGTGATACAAAAAAATTATTGAGGGGTTCGACTAAGTACATGCACAATTTACTGAGAGAAGATTAAAGGAGCACGAACCAATGGGTTTAAGCTAAATACTAAGGCAAAACACTTTTGTGTTGAGGAATTAATCACAACAAAAACAACTAACATGTAGACTAATACTCTATAGAAAACACCAAATTTGCAACAAGGTAAGATAATTAATTCAAGGAATTGAAATTCACAAGAGCTAATAGAAATATGCACACCATTGTAAATAATTAAAAAAATAAATAACTTATTCTCATTCAAGGGAAAACTGACAAAAGTTAATTTAGCACTCCTTCATCTAAAAAGACCTCTGTTATCCTTCTTCTTACTAGCCCATGCACACAAATTAATAGAAAAATATTCACCCCCTTCCACAAATAGTAATACCTAATTCTAGCTAACTTGGAGATCACTCCAAAGTTAAAATTGCATGCATTCCATCCCAATTACATGAATAAATAAAATTTAAAAATAGCATTGTAAGCTTGCAAATATTCTCAGTCAACTACAATTTACTCTCTCATCAAATCCATTTTGAATGGTACACATATTTTAGCATACATTGAGTTTTTTTAAAAACAAGGTAAAGATGATTTTTGCCTTATGTAAACGTCTACTTTGCCCTTATCTGCAAGTCTTGATCCTAATGAAACTCTTGGTCTATAGGAACATTTGGCATAATAATTCTTTGACTAAATTCACCTGTGATCCTTAGCATGAAAAAGATAATAAACAAAGTTTTTAATATTATCTTTGACCGAAAGAATGATTACTTGCTTTCCAATGCTAATAATGCCAATGTTCTAATCGATTAGGAAGAAAGGTTTTCCCCCTTCATGTGGAAACATGAATATTTGACTTACATAACCAACCCTAGGTCATAATTCCTAACCCTAGTTGGTTTCATACCTTATCTCATTGAAATCATTAGGGTTGAAACTGTAAATTGAATTCACTTGCATTGCTTCAATGCGCTGGTTTCTTGAAAATTATTTGGAAAAATCAGGCGGCCATTGGAGGAATTAAAGCTCTGTAGATTTTTTTTTCTTTGTTTTGTTTTAGATATCACATTAATTGAGCCTGAATTATGTGTATTCTTTGTTTTGAGATGGCCATGGATGTTTTGAGCCTTATCCTTCTGTAAATTTGATCTCCATTCAAAGGACTTAAGCTTCAAATTTTGCATTTAATGTCATTTTAAATAAAGATTCGTTAATCAAAACCATGGCTTCATAGCTTCTTGTGAGTTACTCATTTAGCTTGCCATTTTTACAAAGATTCCAACTCTTTTCCTCCTGGGTGGGTTCAAAGTTGTTGATAAAGGGTTCCAAAATTCACAGCTATAAGGTTTTCTTTGGAACAATAAAACTTAGATTTTTACAAACTTGGTGACCATTATTCAAAGGTTAGAGCTCTATTTCTTAGCATTGTTAGTTGAACTTAATTTAGATCTAGTAGTATTTAAGGATCTTGGCATACATTTGTTTTATGGGTTTATAAATTTCAATCTGAGTTCACCATATTTTAAAATGTCATTTTATGGGCATTTATCCATTTATTTTGATGTGCCTCCATTAAAGAGGAAGTTTGATTTTCAATTTCTTTTGAATTGGAATGCTTAGGGTTTGATATTTATAACCAGATCTATGTCCTTATTGGCTACCATGTAAGAAGAAAAAAGAGCATTGATTTCCTGTAATGGCCATTTATCGTTGGCTATGTGTTTTTATTTTTTAAAAGTCTGGATGTGTTACTATTTTATAGCACGTTATAGGTGTTTGATTCTTTGTTTTGGTTGACATTCCATTCTACCCAATTTTATCTCTCTTGGATTTCATTTTAAATCTCTGTTTATGGTGGCGGTAAACTCTAGTTTTGGTCTTTTTGCGTGAAGAAAATTTGTATATAGTTGTCATTGTTTATGGAAGGAAACTCCTGACTCTGGGTTGCATAGAAATCATGTCTTCATCATTCCCTGGCATTATCTGCATTTGCTTCATACTTTATGGGCATTGTTCCTTATCACTATTATGGGTCTTCTTTATCAAGCTCGATCGTGTCTTGACTTGATTTGGGATTTTAAAGCAGAATTGGTTATCTTTGTAATGGACTTCCTTATCCCCTGTTCGAGATCATGTTATTTTTGTGAATGAACTATCTTTGAGTTGGGGTTTTAACCTCCTTGTTTGGTTTTGAGATTTCTTTAATGTTATTCTTTGATTTACCCTTCCAAAATTTGTTCTCTTCAGTATTTGGTGGCTTGTTTGTATCAGTCTAATTTTTGTACAATATTGCTTTTGTTGCGTTTGATCTTGATAGCTCTACCCTCGACTGTTCATATTATTTCTCATTAAAATTTAAGGGAGTCACCATTGGATTGGAACTCGTAGTAAGAATTTCATTGGGATATAAATCTTGATTAACCTTTGATTGTCTCGACTTTTCCCAAGACGGTGTCATCACTTTCTCTTTTGATCTGAGATACTCGAATGCATACTTCCCAACTCAGCGGGATTTGTAGATATGGACTTATTTACCTCATTATTATTGATTAATCTTAGATATAGCTCACATACTCTTTAATTTAATCTAAGACTATTATATAAATTCTCTGAGAATTCCTTCTACTGTTGGTGTATGACTGATCTTGTTTTAAAATAACTGACATTTCTTGATTAGAAAATGATTTTGAGTTGCTTATGAAATTGCTGTAGTTTTATGAAAGTTGTCTTAGAGATCTTCATGGTAAATTTTGTATCAATTTAAAATTGTCCTTTAAGGACCTTCCTGGTTTCAGAATCTAATGGTATAAAAAGAGCCCGCTTGCATGGATTTTGATAGAATTTGTATTAACATGCCATTTTCAAAGAAAACTTCATCCATTTGTGGTTGCTCCATGGCTATGAATATTAAAAACTACCTCAGATATCTAATGCAGTGTTGATATTCTTATATTACTCTTATCTTGTTTTCAAGTTCAATATCCCTATATAGCAAAGAGTGTAACTTGATTTCTCTTTCTGTTCTATCTCACTACTTATGGTTTGGTCCCATTGATTTGTTGTTCAAAGAGTTTTGTTTCCATCTATGGTTCTTGATCATTACATTCTTAGTTGGAACTATCTTTTACTCCTTCAATTAGAACTATTTTTACTCCTTCAATTGCTATAAATTTTCATTCTGATATTGATTTCTTTATGCCGTGATCATGAAGATTACATTGTTCTCTTAAAATATTTTTGTAACTCTGAATTCAAGATAATGTTTATGATAGTTCATTTTTCTAAAACTGTGAATTCATGAGAAAGGTGAATTATGAAGCTCTAATAGACTATTGTTTCAGTTTTCAGGTACCTTCTAAGGATGAAAAGGAGAGTGGGAAGAGGAAGATGACACCAAATAAGTGTGGGAAAATCCATCCAATAAGGTAATGATGGATTTCTATTTTCTTTGTTCATAGATTTCAATACAGGTACTTTCATTTCATTCACTTGCTTTCAAAGTTATTCCCATGGCTTGTGTGGGTTCATTGTATTGTTATTCCTTATGAATAAATGAAACTATTTTCATCTAATGAGTTGTACATAATTTCTTCAATTGAATGGATAATAAATTAACTTGTACAACTCAATAAACTTAAATAATTCACTTAGTTATGGGAATAAATTCAATTCAATCGTACCTTTGATGCTCATTGAAAATGTAAAGTTGTTTGTAAAATTGTACCTTCCCATGCTTCAAACCATCATCTGAAACTATTGTTTCAGAAGTTAAAGACCTATCTATTCTATCTTTCCCACCTTCATCAGGGCCTTGTAGTAGTCTTCCTAGGCTACTACACTTTCTTGCTGAAGATGAAACATTGGGGAGGCGGTATACATGCAAGGTGTAGCCTTGCAGGACAACACTTTCATCGACTGATTTGATGAATGATAGTCTAGTATTAACTTATTCGAATCAGCCTAAAAATTTGTATCCCTTCCGAGATGGCTGCCCCAAACATAGTCAAAATTATATCCATTATAATATGAGGAAATTAAAATTTTTGAGTTGATATTTCACACGGTGTGTGAAAAATGTCAACATTTCTTATGATCATCTTTGGGAAAGCTACTGTTAGCTTTAAGACCAAAGTGTGTTTCTCTTGTTCATTGGGCATGGAGTCAAAAGCCTATAAAAAAATGACCTTTTTGAAAAATAAACTAAAGCTCGGAAAAGATCTAGTAAACCGGATCACCCTGCATTAATGTAATTATTGAATTGAAAAACATTGTTCATGAACTACACATATTGATAGGGAAATACAAATATACCCTACTCTAACAAGCAACAAACTTAAGATTAATGAATCCTGAAATAGGAAATGAAAAGTATCTTCCCTTTCTCAAAAAACAAGGCCATGAATGCATCTTGGAAAATAGGTAAAAAGATAAAGCTGAAAATGAGGTGTGTACATTGAATTCTTCCCAAAAATGAGTCCAAAACATGAAGAACATTTCTAATTGATCTGCAAATGTCTCGAGGGTTTTGGAACTAATTCTTGAGAATAGGATACTCGTTTTTATGTTTTGAGACAAACATGAAATTTGAATACTGTTGTAACTTGCTAAAAATCAGCCAAATACCGAATAAGACAAAATCTCCTCGCAGCGAATAAGATGTCAATTTTAACCTGTACCATTTCATTGTATTCCTTTTCATCTTTGAACTTGTTCTAAAATAATTCGAAGATTATTTTTCTTCATGAAACTATTGTTCTGTTCCATCCTCTAGGACATTATGAAACTGATTTGGAATTATTTTAGCCTCTTCAAGCTATTTTACCATGACTTTCATGACTGATTTTTCATATTCATCATTCTAATTTGATCTGAAAACCATTTGTCCAATTTCAACTTCATTATTCAGGGGTCACTATGCGGTTTGAAAATTCTAATTTTTCCTTCATGCTAGGTTGTTCTTGGATGAGTTCGGTGTATTTTGAGACAATATGTGAACTACGCAGCTCTCTAATAGTGTATAAATCTCACGCGTGAAGCACAATTAGGATCTAAACATACCGATCTACCTTTCTTTCTTCATCTTTGATCTCAATTTCATCATCTAATAGAAAATTAGTCAAGATGAAAAAGTGTTGATCCTACATGAAAATTGTTGTTTCATCCCCTAAATTTACGTACAAATCCTCTTCATCAAGAATCTGAAATTTTTTCCTCTTAAAATTTTGAAAATTGTGATGAATCAGTGACTAGTGTGAGTATGGTGCCTTTGTGCACACTACACTCAAAATATGTAGATTATTGATTAGATTCCACACTGTACTTATTTTCCTACAAAATAAGACAGAGAATTTTTGCATGGTTTCTTTTCCTAACTCACGGGATAAAATTAAATTGAAACTTGGAAACCCATTGCTACATATTCTCTACAAAAATCTAGCCTACTATTTTCTATAGTTGGCTTCGCCTCTGAATGATATTCTTATTTTATCCTTCATGAATTGGTACTTCAAATGAGGAAGGAGGTGTTATCTCTTGAAAGTTTAACTGCGCAGAGAGATGGATGCGGGTGTTATAAGATTGCTCGGATCTCTCTCTATTGTACATACAATGGAAACACCTTAGGTCTGTTGGTATACCTATTGTTGAGGTGAGTTTAAGTATCAAGGTCGGTTCCTTCTTGATGTATCCTAAAATAATTTTTAAGTGTTTTGAGGGTAATAAGATGACTAGAAATGAATTATTGGGGTGATACATGAAATTTTTTTGAGGGCTTTTACTAAGTACATGCACAAATATCTAAGATTGAATTACGAATGCACAAACTAAGAGTTTTCAATAGAATATTAAGGCAGAAACTCAATGTATTGTGGGAAAAATTCACAACAATCTTTATTCTGATCACACATGCACACTAATATCATGCAAAAATTACTAAATTTGCAACAGGGTAGGATGACTAATAACGAATTTGACATTCGGAAGAGTTAATAAGACATACACAAGATTGCAAATTTTTTGAAAGGCAGAATATAATTCTCATTCAAAGCGAAAAAAATGGAAAAATTTGCTTCAGCACTCTTGTGTCAAAAAAGTCTCCCTTTGTGCTTTGCGATGGATGCAATATATAGCCAAATTATTCATCCCACCCTTCCTAAAAATAGACTAAAAATTGTATTCACCCATGCATCCTATTTTTATCCTTTATTCTGAATAAATAAAGGAATAAAAATAAGCATGCTAATACAATGAGGCTTTAATAGCCTTGTTTACAAAAATACAACTCAGTCAAACTACAGTTGACTGTATTCTATTTTTAATGAAGTTGGGTGAATAATTGGCTAATAATAAACTTTGCTTCATGAACAATTCTTCTTCGATGCATGCAATCTCTGTCTTCTAGATGATGATGTAACATCCCAATTCGATCCACTTTCCCCGTGGATGCACATGCAAAATAATATGTCCTTGTGTGTGAGCAAAAATAACTCTTTATTAGCAATACTTGGAAAAATATTCACCCATGTATCCATCTTGATGGGGACCACCTTGCAGGCTCTGATGTTGACATCCCTTATGTATTCTTGTGGTCACATGAAAAGATACTCTGTGCAAGCAAATAATGCTTTTTTTTTCAAAACTTAGCAAAGTATAAATCACCCCAAAGTGGGGACCACCTGAGTGCTATATTTCCCCTTGTATTTAGCCACCTTTTGGCAAGGTTAAGGTTATTTGATTATTTTAAGGTATTTGGCCTTGCATAACTCTATATTCGAATCACTTTTGGGAGATCACTTTATTCGAATGAAAAGGTACCTTGTAAAAGATAGGTCAAGGGACCCCTTTGCATAATCATTTGAATATAATATGTTGACCCCTTGGGATGTATGGCACAAGGAATAATTTGGTTCTAATAATCATTTGATTGATTTTGTCGGTGTTTGATTATTCGACATATATTATAAGACCTTAACCAAAGGTCAATGAAATGATTTATTCAATGGGGTTGGTCACCTTTGCCATGATGACTCACTCCTTTGCTTTTTTCAGTGGCATTAAGTGTGATTAAATTTTTAACCCCATGGTGCGGTTGTGGGTTTGTAATGTAGTCCTTTCGATATCCATGCTTTGATCTTCCTTGTTGATCTGCGCAAGCTCTAGTTAGATTGGGTAGTTGGGAAGTTTTAATTACAAGCCAATTTGGCCAATTGATCTGCATACCCTAATCATTTCTGGTATGTTGATCTTTGTACCCTTTGTGGAGTTAGGGTTTACTTGCATTTCAGGCCTGAATTTTATATGGAGATTTGTGAGTGAATGATGGCCATTTGATTTTGTACATTTAGATCTATGGATTTAATAGTGTGGACCATTTGATTTTACTTGATTTTATCATGGCTACTAATGATAACTCACGATAAGTTAAGCCATTTTTACGATCATCAAAGTTATCACTTGTCATTGTCATTTTCTCACTCTGAGTGGTGAAGCCCTGGAAAAATTCTTCCAGGAAGCCATTGTTGATCCCTTAAGCTCGACTCTTCTGCGGATTGGTCTTTATGAAGCTCTCATGCATCTGTATTTCATTTTTTTCTCTACGATAGATCTTCTGAATGATTTTGTTGTGAATGTTCTCTACCATTGTAGTAGCCTTCAAGCTCAGTTATTTGTGAAGAAGAACTCTGAAAATCATTCTTATGAGGTTCATGTGCTTGGATTCGGCCATTGTCGATGTTTGAGTTCTCTGTGATCTTTCTGAAATGACCACCATTGAACTTCTTTCAAGATTTCTACTTCATCTTTCTAAGCACAATATCTGGCTATTAGGAGGCACCATGCATGCATCTTGTCATTCTATGAAGCTTTGTATCACCCTAAACGAGAAGATGGTGAGTTCTTGATGTTCGAGCACTATAATGTTTCATTTTTCATTCTTGGCCTCTATATGCACTTGATACTTCCATTAATACCTATATTTTCCTTGTGATTTCATGAATGACGATCAATCCTAGATCTGGAAAACTTGTTTTGTTCATTCACTTCCTCTTTGTGACTTGTGGGTTTTGCAAACTTGACCTCTCTGGTAAGTCGTCGAGTCTTGCCTTGAAATCTTTTGTAGAAAATTGTAATGATTTGAGTGGCCATGACATATAATGAAATTGTTAGAGTTAAAATGTACCCACAATTTGGGTTTTACTTATCTTGATTATTTTACCACTGTTTGGCCTTTTTCAATTCTGCACACCTGAATTTAACTTCATTAGCCCGCCCTTTTGAAAAGGTGTTCTATTCGAAGTTCTGGTTTAAGTTGATGATAGCTCCATTTTGTTATTCTTCGCATGACCTAGGTTTTTTTATTTCTTTTGAAAATGTGCTTTATTTGAGATGGACAATGAAGCTTTACTTTGAAATTTTAAGCTCATTGCGGGCTGAATTCAAATTTGTCATCTTTATTTCTGTTGGGTTTGATTTTCACTGTAATCTACTCTATCTCCTTTTACGTGGTCACCATGTTCTTTGCCATGAGGGTTTGGTTTCTGTACTAAAATTCTTACCATTGAAAAGTATCTGGAGGAACTTTCTTAATCATGGCCAACCTGTCATAAGGTAAGTTCATGGTTTTCCTTATATAGTCGCCACTGTTTATGATATTGGCTCTCTAAAACTATAGATCCAGATCTGTGTTTTGAGATGTCCTTTTGCTCTGACATTTTGCTTAATATGCATCCTTTCTTTGACTCATCTCAGTCTCTAAAATATTGATCCGGGTATATTGGTCGGTTGAGTGACATGTATTTTCTATTTGGAGATCATTTCCTTTTCCATTTTTCAGTTATGTATTTGGGGAACTATATTTTAAGTCTAACCCATTCGTGAAGGGTTCGAGCTCGGTCGTTCAGTGTTTGATAAACCTTTGTTCCCCATTGTATGAATTTGTAAATTTACTTTCTTTTGGTTATAACCTACACTAGTTGACCATAATAACCTACATAAAATGATCCTCCTTTCCGTTGTTCTTCGTGTTTTTCCCTCTTGAGGTCGAAACATGCTCCAAATCAATTCCTTGATTGTGATGAGAAAGGAAAAATAGCTTTCCTATTCACTTCTCTTGAAATCTATGAAGTAACTTTTCTTTTCTTCTAGATGCATTTGTAATCTGATTTGAGGTTATTCTTAGCTCTAAAGATTTTCTTAATTAGCAACTATGGATATTTGAAGTTTGTTTGTTCTGTAATAGAGCTTTGGAAGGTTTTAGGACTCAAACAATATTGAAAACAATTTTTACTCTATTTTTATCAATGATCTACTTTCTTCTTTCAAAATTGTACTTCTGAAACTTGCATTTTGTCCACCCTTTGATGCATAAGGACTTTTGTAACTTGTAGTTTTATGAGAAAACTGTGTAGTGAGGACTCTTCTTGATTGATGACTGATTAAGTGGATTTCATGCTCAATTCTTCTATCCTAAAGTAGGTTGTCTTTCTTTAGATGGTCTAATGAATATTGCAAATTGATAATTGTTTCATTTTGACATACAATGAGTTGAACTATAACAGGTATTATATTTTCTCCATATTCATGCCATTGGTGGTTCTCGCATGATTTGTTTTGAAACATGAATCTTGTCACCCTATTTATTTTATGAAGAGTCTGTATTTTCAGAACCTGCTTTAACCCTTCTGATTCCACTGTACTTGATCACCTGTTTCATTTGTCATGCTTTCTAAAAGACATTTTGTTCCTTGGAATTAGTTAGCCTGATTTTTGATAAAATTTGTAACTAAAAATGGCTTGCTTGGAACTCTACATTCTTTTCCTAACCTCTGGAATGAGAAACTGAGGCTTAATTTTTATTGAATATTGGTACCTTTCTAGAATATGGTATCTTGCATCTCTTATGTACCTCTCTCCTCCAGTTCAATTTTTGGGATTGATCCTTTGTAACTTGTAGTTGCATTTGTACTCTTTGACTCTGAAGTTGATTCTATAACTGTATACTAAGTTGGTTCCATTGTGTATTGTATCTCTTAATTATGAATCACCCTTTGCATCCTTAGTTCTACTGTAACTAAAGTTATTTTATCATGAAGTAACTTGTATTTATCTAAATATGTAGTTTTTACTATAAGATGTATTATATCCTTTATGTATACTATTTGATTTATCTACATCTTTCAAGCATGTATTAGTTGTGAAATAGCATGATGGAAAGATGTAAAATATCCATTTTACATGGCGAAGCCCTATAAATTTTTCTCATATTTCCTTTTCCATTTTGTTTCACACTGTTATTTTGTATTATTCCAGTTGTTAGAAATTGCAACACCAAACTTACATTTATTTTATCAATTAGTATAAGCATATCTTTGTATACTTTAGACTTTATTTTATTAGGCTTTTGGCCTCTTTTTTATTCCATATTTTTTCTCTTTGGTTCTTTATGAGTGAATGAGTCATGTATACTATTATAGAATAGTTCTTTTATCAGTTATGCCTTGGATATTCATGTAACTTATTACCTCATGATGCTAGGATATCTGCTTGCAAAAAATTGGATAGTATAGGATTATGAATTAACCCTGATCTTGTGATTGAAAATCTTTCCTTTTCTTGTTTTCAAGAACAATGCCATTTGCTAAGAAGCGAGGATGAATATGAAGCAAACCTTTAGCTAACAATGCATCAAATGAAATGAAATAAACCCAAACAAATGATGGGTTATTTCATACTCCTTTACTTTATTTTTCATGCATATGTACCTAATAATTCAGTAGTTATAACTTACTTTTGAGTTACATCCCACGGCTTGTGTGGGAACATTTGAAATTCCTTATGTATAAAACATTGAGTTATGTATTTCTTCTACATTTCAGCTTTGTATATGGATTGTCTAATGAATTAAACAAATCAATACCATAATTGAATGTATTTAATCATGAAGGAAAGAACTTAAAAATACTTGTAACTTTAGCAATGAACTTTGATTGCTACAATATGCATTTATGATTGTTGTTCCAAAACTTAACACTTCATCTATTATGTATTTTTAGTCTTCATCAAGATAACACATCTGTCCTTCAGGGATTTTTTTTTTTTTGCTAAAGACAATCATGAAATTGCAAACTATGTGATTTGTTACGTTTTATAATAGCACACATTACTCCAAATTACATATAGTTGTTAATTAATCTAGCAGAACAAATATTGAACTGAAAGAATCTACCCTAGGTTAGGATCACTTCACCAATTCCATCCAATGTAACAAAGTTTCGAGTTACCCATTTTTACATGATTGTAAAAATTGTCAACGAGAGGATGGGCTTGATTTCAGCTTGAACTTGAAATTTTTGAAAAAATACCGGCATACAAATTATGGATTTAGAACATCAGTAGAAAAAAATCTTAGACACTTAAATTTGGATTTAGTACATGATTGTGGAATAGAAACAACAATAATTACAACATCCCGAAAACTTGGTAATTGATGAATAGGCTGCATTGGCTGGCAAGGAAGGTATGTGTGCACTGGGTTGTGATGGGGAAGGTATGTGGGAACATCCCATTCATAGGGTTCCTTAACTTGATGCCTATCATTCTCCATTTCTTATGATTTCTCAAATTGTTTCTTGATAGCCAAATATTAGTGCTACATTTCATGTAACTAAAGTTGAAGCTCTTTTTGTCGTTCACAATCAACATAACCATCTTCATAAGCTTGTTTTTTAGCGGCATAATATTGATTAGCAAGGTTTGGGTTATAAGGGCATTCATTTTGATAGGATCATAACAACTTTGAACTATAGGGAAAATGGATAAAAAGGTTGTTGATCTGACTGGTAATACTATTGAAAATGAGGCTTCATGGCTACGAGACCTCATAAAATATAGAAATTTGAAAAATAGTTTTGCTACTCATGAAAATAGCTTGATAAAAACAAACTAACTTATCATTACTTGTTTGAAAACTACCAAGAAAAAGGTTGCGGCTAAAGAATTTGATGTTGAAAATCATTGCACTAGTATAAAATCATTTTTATGGAGTTACAAAATATGTTCTACTTTGGATATTCAATCATTTGAATGTATCGGTAATAGTTCTCATCCCACCGAGCAGCATGGAAAACATTGTTATGTCTTAGAAGTGCATCCTTATTGAGCGATAACAACTTGTGTTCTAATGTTTCATTTCCCTCACTTCTATAGATATAAAGGAAACACCTCAAGGATGTGGGTATTCTGTGTTGAGGTGAATCTCTGGGATCACAAGGTTGGTTCCTTATTGATGTATCCTAAACTATTTTTTTGTGGTTTTAAGGGTAAAATATGGATACAACTTAAATTAAAATTAATTGATACATAAAAATTATTGAGGGCTTTGACTGAGTACATGCACATTTACTGAGAGCAGATTAAAGGAGCACGAACCAATGGGTTTCAGCTAAATCCTAAAGTAAAAACTTTTGTGTTAAGGGATAAATCACAACAACACAACAACTAACATGCACACTAAGACTATGTAGAAAACAAAAAATTTGTAGTAAGGTAAGATAATTAATTCAGGGAATTAAAATTCACAAGAGCTAATAGAAATATACACACCACTGCAAATAATTGGAAAGACAATAATTGGTTCTCATTCAAGGGAAAAACTGGTAAAAGTTTCTTTAGCACTCCTTCATCGCAAAATAACTCCTATCATCCTTCTTTGTGCTTTCCAATGTACATAGATAAATAGAAAAATATTCATCCCCTTCCACAAATAACAATACCTAGTTCTAGCTAACTTGGAGATCAATACAAAGTTAAAATTACATTCATTCTAGCCCACCTACATGAATAAATAAAATCTAAACATATCCCCATAAGATTGAAAATATTCTCGATCAACCACAATTGACTCTCTCATCAAATCCCTTTTGAAAGTACGGAGCTTTTAGTATACGTTGAGTTATTTAAAAAAAAACAATGTAAAGATGATTTTTTCATTATGTAGATGTCTATTTTTTCCTTATCTACAAGTCTTGATCCTAATGAAACTATTGGTCGATATTTAGAGTTGACATAATAATAATTTGACTAAAGTCACCTTCGATCCTTAGCATGCAAAATCTAATAAACAAAGTGTTTATTATTATCTTTGATCGAAACAATTATTACTTGATTTACAATGCTAATAATGTCAATGTTATAATTAATTAAGAAGCAAGGGTTTCCCCCCTGCATGTGGACACATGTATATTTGAATTTCTTAACCAACCGCAGGTTGTAATTCCTAACCCTGGCTGGTTTCAAACCACATCTCATTAAACTCATTAGGCTTGAAACCCTAAATCGACTTCACTTACATTGCTTTAATACATGGGGTTTTGAATAATTCTATGGAAAAATCTTGTGGTTGTTGGAGGAATTGAAGCTCTCTCGATTTAATTTTCTCTTTTTAAGATATCACACTACTTGATCTTGAAATCTTTGTATTCTTTATTTTGAGATGGCCATGGAAGTTTTGAGCATTCTCCTTCCATAAATTTGGTCTCCATTTAAAGTACTTAAGATTCACCTTTTTCATTTGATATCATTTTCAATAGATATTCATTAAGCAAAACCCTAGCTTCATTGTTTCTTATGTGTTATTATTGATAATTTTTACACTTGTGTAAAAAGGGCAACTTGGAACTTCCTTACGATGGATGGCATTGAGGAAGTGGACCTAACTAGGGGAATGCATTACAATTTTATTATGGTACATGTTGCAGCAATTAATTAACTACATGTAATAAGTAGCTATGTGTGCTATTACAAAATGTAACACCTCACATAGACTGCCATTCCATGTTCATCTTCAGCAAGGAAACACAAAATCCCCAAAGGACTAATGCATTTCCTTGATGAAGGTGGGAATCAAAATTTAGGTGAAATGCTAAATTTGGAAACAAAAAATAGAGTTATAGTTTATAAGAAAGAGAGTTCATTATTAAGTTGTAGGTATTTCAAAACTCATTATTTCTACATGTAAATACATTTAATTATGTGTTTGAGTTATTTATTTTGTTATACAATCAATATACATGTCATAAAGTTGAAAGAAGAAAGAAGTATACAACTCAAGTACATAAATTAAATGTTATTTATTCATGAAGAAGTAAAAATATTTCCCACACAAGCCGTGGGATGTAACTCATAACTACTGAAGAAAGAAGTACATATGCATGAAGTTAAAAGTAAAAGAGTATAGAAGAAACCCATCATTTCCTTGGGTTCTCTTCTAGTCTTCTTCACTTCAGCTCCAGCTCCATCTTTTATCTAACTCTCCTAAAGAGTCAAAATGTACGAAAAATGAAAAAGGAAATGCATCAATATTTGAGCTTAGGGTTTTGATATGTACCCTTGTACTATCTAACTACATGCAAATGGATTTCTAAAAAGCTAGAGTATAAGGTACATCATATACAAATACACAATTGATAAGAGCAATATTCTACACTCCAACACATATGATTCCTAGAATCATTTCAAAAAAGAAAGAGAAAAGAAAAACTATGGAACATAAGAGAGGCCAAAAAGCCTAAATATTTTCTAACTATTTCTTTAAGTGTGTAGGTACATGTAGCAGAGTAGAATGATAATATTTTGCAAAAATGATTACTTGTACAGAAAGGAAATACTTGTTGAAGGAATCTACATGATACAGATTTACGAGTTGTTCCAGAAAAAGTAAAATGCAGACAAAAGATGTATAAAAGAAAGGCATTGGGATACTGAATCAAAAGTGAGGAAGCAAGATACAAGTAACAAGTACATTTTGAACGAAATCAAGGATCATCTATTAGATAAAAAAATCAAAAGTACCATTCTCATAAAAGTATAGAATTTAGCAGGAGACAAGAATCAAAAGTAGTTCATAGTGATCAAAATACTAAAGCAGATCTTACTTCAATTGAGAAAGTGCAGAGATACATGAATTTTATAAAGTCAAACTGGAAGTTATTAAATGCATCTAAAAACTTTAGGAAGGATTCCAAATTTTGAATGCATGTTGAATGAAAATTACACATTGCTACAATAGTTTTTAGGAAAGAACAATGATTTATTTGCATTCATCACTAAGGTACAGATTTGTAAAAAATAGATTCAATGTACAGGAAGATCAAACATAATCATCTTGCATAGAAAAGAAGAGGTGTGTCAATATATATCTTAAAATAAGACATTGAGAAGCTAAATATAGATAATGATGAACATGCAAGATACATTTCCAATCAATAGTTGTTTGAAGAACGAAATAACACTAAGGAGCATCAAGGCCCAAACTTACAAATTGGAATGGAAATACATTTTGTAACAATCATTAATAAAGTTCCCCAAGATATAGTGATTCAAGCATGTATTTCAACTTGCAAGATATGAAGGGAGCTCTCAGGAGCAATTCAAGTAACATCTACAACTATGTAAAGGCTATAATGACCTCAGAAACAAGAAATCATGCCTCTTCTATAACAATCTATTCATAACAGTAGAGATAACCTTCAACTCATTCAGAACATTAAAATATCATCAAATTCAAAGAATGTGTTTTCAGAATGAGCTA
Source organism: Taxus wallichiana var. yunnanensis (assembly GCA_018340775.1). Lineage (NCBI taxonomy): Eukaryota > Viridiplantae > Streptophyta > Pinopsida > Cupressales > Taxaceae > Taxus > Taxus wallichiana. The sequence goes on along the minus strand of CM031239.1, from coordinate 1,034,492,407 downwards.
CAGGGACTCAGAGCATCAAACACTACTACATCACTAGTGAATCAGGTAGCATTCAAAACATTAAGCTATAGAAAAATAAATATACTCACAACTTCCAAGCCTCTAAAAAGTTTGAAAATCAAAGACCCTTATCAACAACAAAGAAATACAGAACTTCAGAACACAAATATGCTCAAAACAAGAAAATTAGAGCTTAAGAACCTTCTTAATGGTGCCCAGGTTACACCCAGATGGATACTCACATAGATCATGCGAATAAAAGAAACCTAGAAGCTTGAATATAGATCCATTCCATGTGTACAAGGAAGTAGGGCTTCAACCCAGTTCATCTCTATCAGAACAAACACAAATGACTACAATTCAAATGCCCCGATCTATGAGGTATGAGGCTCGAATTGGAAAAATAACAAATACTTAGATGAAGTTATGTAGATCAAGCTCTTATATAAGAATACGAGAAAATATCCCAAACAAATCTAGATTTTCCCAAGAAAGTCGAGAAAAAGATACACAATGCGAGATACCATTCGAAAGCCTAGAACTAGGGTCTCGAGAGCCAAGCAATAAACAATATAAAATCTCAAAAGCACAAATAGTATGAAAAATAAAGAATAGGATCAATGGTAAATTCAAAAAATGAAACATAATAGTTTCTTACGTTCAGAAATTCCCAAATCAAGACCTCCAATGGTGGTCAAGCAAGGAGGTTCCAAACTCATAAATAGTGGTCATGTTTCTCAGCTCTCAATAGGGAGGATTTCAAATGAATAAGATCTCAGAGGAAATCACACAAAACATGAAAACCCACATCAAAAAATGTACATTGCGTTGAAGAAATGACAAAAAATACAAATATACTCTCAAAATGACACAATAGTAATGGTTCAAAAGCTAAAATAGATCATTTCTCAGAGTGTACAGTTGAAAGGAGATTTCTCATAATTATTTCTCGAAAGGAATGGCACAACCTTACCTTCAAAACCCTAGAAATTGTGACTTTGATAGAGAATTCAGAGGCTCAAGTATGGAATGCTCGAAGAAATCTATAAAGATGGTGATTCACAGACCTTCAGGAAGCTCAAATGGTGCTCTAATCAAAGATAGTTCAATGGCGACACAATAAACAACAACTCAGAAATGCATAAAATCCTCCACAGAACTCTCCTTCTCAAGTAACAAAGTTTTAATCCTCAATCCATGGTGGCCAACATGATCAAATATAATAGAAAGCTTGAATCAAAGACAAAGGAACTGAGCTCAAGAAGACCGAGAAACAAAACTCAAAATTTTGATACAAAAATCAAAGTGACCCATTTTGATATACAGTCGTAAATCCTTCTCCCATGAGTTATACTTATAAGAGGATCTACAGTGAGTTCAAATCAGAATTTATAGAGTAGAGAATAATCTGAGAAAGATCCTAATAAATTTCTCAAAATACATCAAAATCAAGCTCGAAATCAAAGAATAATGGTGGACGTAGTAGTTTTAGAAATCTAGCTTCAAGAAAAACCTTCAAAAATGCAAGAAATGATAGATGCAGAATGCACACTGCCTCTAAAATGAACAAAAAATGAGCTTTGTAGCATTCAATAATGGCGGTGATTGAAAATTTCATGAGGGATTCACCCACAACTCAAACAATTAAAAGTGAAGAATGATTTAGGTTTTGATTTGTTTTGTTCACCTCAACCATAACACGTGAGTAACCTAACTCAACCTGGGTTACCAAATTAACATCATAGATGCCAAAATATGTTGATCAATGTTTGAAAATAAAAATTATCAACCGATATGCGAACACTAGGGTTACCAAATCGACGGTTCATATTCACTTAGTATAGAATCAAATGGCTCATAAATAGAATGGAACCCAACTCATCATAAAGACGACATCAATGATCGAGGATCGAAGATCACAAAATATTGATGGTAAAGAATCCCTACCAATTTCTAAGTAGGGTTACATTTATTAGCACCAAAGAATCAACCATCCAAATTAGAAGGTTCCATGATCAATGGTCAGAGAATGCAAACTACCAATTTCCAATGCAAACCATAGGTTCGTGTTAACTTGACCAGTGGTTTAAAGAAAAACACGTGTCAAGTTTTGGATCAACACGAGGGGTTCATTAGCTAGGTAATATCCTAGCACGTGAGTTCATATTGAGGTAATTAAAATTAATAAAAGTAAAGTCAATATACCAGTAGACATGAGGGGGTGAAAGGGTTTAATTTATTAATATTTTGAATCAAGTATTGGGGGTAGGTTAGAGAGGTGGGCCAAAGGAAAGGGAGGTTTAATTTTAATATAAAACTAAAACATTTGAACCCTAGTTTTAAAAACTAAATACCTTAAAATTGTAATTTAAGGAGTGTGGTCATAAAGTTAAATTATAATCTCTTTTTGAATAAAGAAATCTCAATTAAGAGATTCTTAACCAAGAAATAATAAGATGGTATAAAACTAGGATTGAGTATGCTTTTCAACACAAGTGATATTATTTCACCATCTTAATTATTTGAAGAACTATTGATAAATGATTAAATATTAACATTTATAAGGTAATTGGTAATATGTCTTGAATGGCTTCAAACTTTTTTCAAGAGAAAATGCATATTAAAAAATTTGAGTGAGAAATATGATATATTTTTTGTTTAATATATTAGGGTAGAAAGAAAAAGGGGTAAATAAAATTGTCATTGAAAAATGGGTAAGTAAGGTACATACAAAAATAGGGGCTATTTTCATTCTAATAATATAATGGGGGGGTATTATCAATTGAATAATTAGAGGTAAAAACTAGAGTTAATGGTATTTTTAATACCCTTGAACGAACGTGTTATACCATACTTTTACTAAGTGAACCCCGCCTAGATCAAAGCCCTAATTTTACCATGGTTAGTGTCGGTGGCATCAAATTTGAAGGGTCAAATCATCATGGAAGGGGGTCTAACCCCATTTAAATAATTACTTGCATTTGAATTTTGATAATCTTGAAAACACAATAATACATGTTAGGTCAACAGTGCCACTAAATGCCAAGTAAAGGCCAAGTCATCATTTTTTAGCCATCAATCAGAAACCATGTCACATAACCAAGCCAAATCATCAAGTGGAGATTATCAAGTGTGCCACAACCAAGTCAAAGGGGCCCCGAAGATTATTAGGCATGATCAAATCAAAGAAGATCTAAATGATTACACTAAACTATAGTCCAACCCAATAATCAAATGCCGACAAACAATAATAACTAAAAAGGTGGCCAATTGGTATGATAACCAAAGTTTACCTTATGTTATGTATGATTATTCAAAAAGACCGAAGTTGTATTATATGCAATGGTAAGATAACAAATGATTATCAAAAATGGGTAAGTTTACCTTATTTTATCATGTAAGGGGTCTAATCAAAAGGGACCAAGAAATAATACAAGGATCAAATCAAATGGATGTGGCCAAGCAATGACAAGGACCAAATTTTGCAAGTGTCACATAAGTGCACTAGAAGATAGAGATGATCATCTTATCATGCAGATTAAGAAAAAGTGGAGTATGTGCACAGATGTCAACATCAGAGCCTACAGGTGGTCCCCACACATTGGGTGAATATTTTGCAAAGTGTTAAAGATAAAAGAATTATTTTTCTCACACAAAGAGATTAATTTTTGCATGTGCATCCAAGGGGGAGAATTAAAGAATTCCAAAATTATCATTGCAAGTGGATCAAGTTGCAAGTTTCACATCAAACAAAAGAAGACAAATATTACATGTACATGGGAGAAGACTTACACAACAAGCAAGGGCTATTATTAGCCAAATTATTCATCCAACTTTATTAAAAATAGATCAGTCAAATGAAGTTTGACTGAAATGTATTTTTGTAACCAAGGCTATTAATGCCTCATTGTATTAGCATGTCTATTTTTATTCCTTCATTTATTCATGATAAAGGGGTAAAATTAGCATGTATGGGAGAGAACAAATTTTATCCTATTTTTATGATAGGATGGATGAATAACCTTGCTATATATTGTGTACAATTGCATTACATAGAGAGGAGGTTTTGTACATAGGTGTCTTTGAAGCAATTTTTCTAGTTTTTCCCCTTGAATGAGAATTGATTTCTTCCTTTCCAATTATTTGCAGTGGTGTGTATATCTCATTAATTCTTGTGAATGTCAAATTACTTGATTAATCATCTTACCTTACTACAAATTTAGTAATTTTTGCATAATATTAGTGTGTATGTTATCTTATGGTGTTGTTGTGATTCATTCCCTCAATACACAAAGTGTTTTTCCTTAATATTTTGCTGAAAACTATTGGTTTGTGCATCCAAAATTCATTCTCAAATTGATTGTGCATATACTCAGTCAAAGCCCTCAACAAGTTTGGTGTATCACCCCATTTTCAATTTATTTACAGTCATATTTTTACCCTCAAAACCCCTAAAAATTAGTTTAGGATACATAAAAAAGGAACTAGCCTTGATACCAGAGAATCACATCAACAATAGGTATACCCACAAACCTGAGGTGTTTCCATTATATCTATGAAAGTGAGAGATACAAAGCAATATTAGAACACCTGCAGTCATCTCTCAACAAAGTTTAATTTTGAGAGATGTGATTACTCATTTGGATTCCCATTTTTGTGAATATTTGAGCTGATTTCCTCTGTGTGGGTTCGAAGTTGTTGACAAAGGGTTCAAAAATTCAAAATTGTAAGGTTTTCAATTAAACAGTAAAATTCAGATTTTTACAAACTTGGTCACCATTCTTCAAAGGTAAGGGCTATGTTTATGAGAATTGTTAATTGTACTCCATTTATATATGGTAGTATTTGAGGTTATTTCCATACCTTTGTGTTTTGGGTTTGTAAATTTCTTTGGGTTCACCATATTTTGCATTGCCATTTTTGGACATTTCTCCTTTTATTTCGATGTTCCTCCATTAAAGAGGAATTTCTAGTTCTCAATTTTTTTGTAACCAAAATGCTTAGGGTTTGAGATTTATAAGCATATCTGTTTCCTTATTAACCTCTATGTATGGAGAAAAATATCTATGATTTCTTGTAATCACCATTTTTGTTGGTTGTGTGTTTTTCATTTTACTATCCTAGTTGTGTTGTTGTTTTATATCATGTTATAGGTGTTTGATTCATGGTTTCGTGTTACTTTCCATTCGCCCAATTTTATATCTTCTGGATTTCATTTCAAAACTCTAATTATGGTCGCCATAAACTCTAGTTTCAGTCTTTTTTCTTGGAGAAAATTAGTCTATATCCGCCATTTTTTATGGAAGAAAAGTCTAGAAAGTGGGGTGCATAGAAATATGGTATTCATAATCCCTTGGTATTCTTTGCATTGCCTTCCTACTTTATGGGCATTGTTTTTATCACTTTTATGGGTCTTGTTTATCGAGCTCAATTGTGGCTTGACTTGATTTTGGCATTCAAAGAGGAACTGGTTACCTTTATAATGGAATTCATTATCCCCTTTTCAAGGTCATGCTATTTGTTTGTGAATGAACTAGCTTTGAGTTGGGGCTTTAACCTCATTATTGGGTTTTGAGATTACTTTACTAATATTCTCTACTTTACCCTTCAAATCTGTTCCTTGAGTATTTGGTGGCACAATTATATGAATATATTTTTTTGTGCAATATTTATGTTCTTTTGTTTGATCTTGACATCTCTACTCTACTGCATTCATATTGTTGTGTATTAATAGTTAAGGTAGTTACCATTACATTGGACCTCGTACTAAAAATTTTGTTCGAGAGATGAAGCTCGATTAACCTTTGATTGTCCCAAGTTTTCCTAATATGGTGTCATCACTTTCTCATTTCATCCGAGATAATCGAATGCATACTTTTTAGCTCAATGGGATTTATAGATATGGAATTATTTACCTTTGTATTATTGATTAAGCTCGGATGTAGCTCACATATTATTTAATGCAATTGAATACTAGAATATAATTTCTCTAAGAATTCCTTCTCCTATTAGTGTATGACTGATATTATTTTATAATAAGCTGCGATTGCTTGATCTGAAAATGATGTTGAGTTTCTTATGAAACCGCTGTAATTTTATGAAAATTGTCTTAGAGATCTTCATGATAAATTTTGTATCAATTTAAAATTCTCCTTAAAGGACCTTCCTTGTTTGTAACACGATGGTAGAAAAAAATAGATCCTTCTAGAATGGATTTTGATAGAATATTTGTTTACATGTCATTTTCAAAGAAAAATTCATCCATTTGTGCTTGCTCCATGCATCGACAATAAAAAAGTACCTCAGATTTCTAATGTAGTGTTGATATTTTTGTATTGTTGTTAGCTTATTTTGAAGTTAAATATCCATGCAAAAAATAGTGTAACTTTCTTTATCTTGTTGTTCTAACTCATTTCTTATGGTTTGGGCCCAATTATTTGTTGTTCAAAGAATTTTTTTCCACCTATAGCTTCATGATCATTACATTCCTAGCTAGAATTGTATTTTCTTCCTTCAATATTTGTAAATTTTCATTCGATACTTATATCTTTATGCTAAGATCATGAAGATGACATTGGGATCTTTAATTCTTTTCTACACCTCGACTTAAAGCTAATGTTTCCGATAGTTAATTTATCTGAAACTATGAATGCAAGAGAATGGTGTAATCCAGAGCTCTAACAAGCTATTCTTTTACTTTTCGTGTACCTACCAAGGATGAAAAGGAGAGCGAGAAGAGGAAGTGAAAAAAATGACCGTAGGAAAATCCATCCAATCAAGCAATGATGGATTTCCCTTTCCTTGTTCATAGATTTAAATACATGTACTTTCATTTCATGCACTTTCTTTCAGATTTATTCCCATGGCTTGTGTGGGTTCATTATACTGTTATTCCTTATGAATAAATGAAAATATTTTCGTGTAAAAATATATATGTAATATCTTCAATTGAATGGATAATAAATGAACTTTTACAACTCAATACACTTAAATAATTCACTTAATTATGGGAATAAATTAAATTCAATCATACCTTTGATGCTCATTGAAAATGCAAAGTTGTTTGTAAAACTGTACCTTCCCATGCTTCAAACCATCATATGAGACAATTGCTTTAGAACGTAAATCCCTTTCCATGCTATATTTCATTCCTTCATCAGGATTTGCAGCAGTATTCCTAGGCTCTTTGCACTATCTTGCTAAAGATGAAACATCGGAGATTTAGTATATGCAAGGTGTTGCCTTCTGGGACAACACTTTCAAAGTGGCTTATTTTATGCGCAGAATGTCTAATATTGACTAATACAAAACAATATAAAGATATGTACCCCTTCCGAGATGGATTCTTCAAACATAATCAAACTTATAAAAATTCTAATCTAAGAAACTTAACAGATATCGAGTTGACCTTTTGCACGGTGTGTAAGAAATATTGATAGTTTCTTCATTCTTTAAACTCTAGACTTTGTTTTTGTTGAATTAAGATCTGTTATCTCTTGAAAGTATACCTGGTTGAGAGAAGACAATAGGGGTTCTAAGATTTCTTGATCTCTCACTTTTGTAGATACAATGGAAACACCTCGTGTCCTGTGGGTATACCTATTGTTGAGTTGATTCTCCGGTATCAAAGATGGTTCCTTATTGATTTATCCTAAACTATTTTATTAGGGTTTTGAGGGTAAAAATATGGACTTTGTAACATAAATTGAAATGGGTGATACACCAAAATTATTGAGGGATTTAACTGAGTATATGCAAAAACAAATTGAGAATGAATTTTAGATGAATGTATTGAGGGATAAATCACAACAACACAACAAGATAAACATACACACTAAGACTATGCAGAAAATACTAGATTTGCAGCAAGGTAAGATGATTAATCAGGGAATTAACATTCAAAATAATTAATGGAAAGATACACACCACTACAAATAATTGGAAAGGCCAAAACTAGTTTATATTTAAGGAAAAATTGGTAGAAATATGGTTTATGACTCCTATGTCCAAAAATTCCTCCTTTTGTGCTTTTCCAATGCACACAATATATAGAAAAATTATTCACCCCCATCCCCTAAAAATAGACTGCAGATGTGAATGATAATTTTAGCCTTTTCCTTTAAATAATAAATAAATAAGGCCTGAAATTATACATATTATTACACGAGGTAAAAATACACTTAATTTTCCAAAAAATACTAAGTCAAACTAATCTGAATTTGCATGGATGGTTTGGTTCTAGTTTGGAGCAAATAAGATTATTTTTGGGTTAAGACATAAGCTATTATTAAACTTTCTTCTTCACCAAGTAATCCTTCTCATGTGCATGTAAAGTGGATGGTTGTCTCCTTGTGCCACTTGTCTCAATCTGCATGATGTGACACATGTTCACATACAAGGTTGGCATTGATTATTTTATCTTGTTGCAAAATGTCTATTTTGGCTCTTAGAATCTTTGTAAATTTAAATATGATGTGTTTCCACCATTGTTTCATAAAGTAAAAGCATGGGCTTTGGTCACATTTAAAATAAAATACCCTTATCATAAGCTCTGACCTCCCTGATTATAACATCACATCATTCAACCATGGTCAAGGCATATATAATAATTAATTACAAATTATTCGGTTCCTTCTTGATTCTCTTGTGGCATAGACTATAATATTAAGCAAAATCATTTCAGTGGGAAAGATTGTCCCCTTCACATGATGAATTGACACATCATTTGAGTGTCGATGGATGTAATCTTAGTTAAGTTAGGGTTTCTCATGGTTTTCCACATGCATGTTTTTTTTTAACTTAGGCTGAATTAATGAACTCCCTGGTTGATTTGACGAGTAAAAATTGTTTGAACCCTAATCATTTTCATAATTCACGATCTCAATTTTGAGCTAAGTATACTCTAACAAAATTTTTGGGGTTGTCATTATTTTTTTAATTAGAGGTCAACTTCTTGTCCTTCGATGTAGTTTTTACTTCACTATTTTAAATGGATTATTACTTATGCCACGATGCTCATTGCTCTATAGAGTAACTCTATATTTTCTACCATTGTTAGAAGCTTTTGGTGCTTTGAGCTACTAGTTAGCTACCATAATGGTTTTATTCTTCTATACCTTCCATTAAAGGATATTTAAACTCTACATTTTCCATGGAACTCTACATTTTATATGCTTTAAGGCAAAGTTACCAGTGTGGCTTTTCCATTCGAATCAGGGTAAGTTCTCTTTGACTATTTCAAAATATCTCCAATTATTTAAACACCCAGATATGGGCTTCTTTGTTGAAAATGAGCCTATTATGAAATTCTATTCATGTTATTTGCGATTATTGTAGCTTGATTTTGATTTGGAGATCTAGGTAAATTTATATTTCATGCACCTAGTTCCATATTCTTTGTTTTGCTTATACAATATGGGATTATATTTTCACCTATATTTTCCATTGTTGTGGGCTCAAAATTCTCTGTGTTACTCCATTTTTACGCCATGAGCTAAATTAGCCATGTAATTTATTAAGTCATTCCATTTCTTGTTGTTTTCTCTTGTTTGTGGTGCTGATGGAAACTATGATCAACTATCGTATAAAAACTTGAACCTCAAATAATTGCATTCTTATTAGCACTTTTGGTGGCTATAACTTGACATATTACCATCATTTTTCCTATCTAGAACCCTTGGCTTCCATTTTCCTCACATCTTTGGGGTTTTCAAGATTCTCCTCTTTGACTCGAGACCTTGATTTTTACACTTTTAACTATATATCAAAATAACCATTAATGGGTTTGTTTTCTATAACTGTTCTCTGAAAAATGTTCATTGGGTATTTGTTTTTGGAATTAAATCAAAGTGCTTGAAGTTCTGGTGGGCTTGTTGTCGAAACATTTTTCTCGGGGTTACTTGTTCAGCCACAAATGTTGATAGAAGGATATTCTCGATTTTAGAGCCCACTTGTTATTTGTTAATACTAATTTTAAGTGAAATATATGTAATTCATGCATATGTTCCATATCTAGGCATTAAGGACATTTCCTTAAACATTTTGTTAGCCACTTCATTTCTCGCTACTTCATCCATATGATTCTAGGTTTGAAGTTGTTTTTATGAAATGAACTTGTTTTTGCCTTGGCTCAAAGATCTCTCTATTTGGTCGAATTACCAATGTTTCAACTCATGAGCATTTCATGGATCTAGAGCTATGTTTTATTTTCATTATCTTTTGCATGAGAATCTAGATTATATCATGTACTTTAACTTTTGATAAAATTCTCATTTTCCTAAAAATTGATTATGGGTTTGCTTAGTGCGAGTAATCACAACACCCCCAAATGGCCTAATGCGGAGTGGGGAATTCGGTGTGATTCCACAACATGGGACCATATCTCATGTTGTTGGACTTACAAAACTTGAGATGGACCTTTGGAGAAAGTGGTTATTGCTTCCTAATCTACTTGCCAAAAGCTTGCTCTAATGCAAGAAGAACCTAACTAAGCCTAATCTAAGCTGCTCCAAGGGGACAGAGAGAGAGAGGGTGAAAGAGCCTACAATAAGTGGTGATACACTAGAAATGGATGTGGCGAGATACTTTGTTGAGGGAGAATGAAACAGGGAAGAGGGGACTGAGAGAGGTGAGATAGAAGTGACACAAACCAGATCCAAATCCATAATTGAAACTCCATAAAACATGGCATCTTACACTTGAAAACGTGAAATACATGCACAAGTATCAAACATGAGATTGAGAGGGACATAGAAATAAAAAATGATGACAAGGGTTGAAAGACGCCATGAAACAAGATTTTATTACTCTGTAAGGAGCACAGACTATTACATGTGGTGCTCAGAGGTAGAAATATACTCTCCAGGCATAGGAGAAGGCCTATAGCTCAAATGGAGTCAAGAAATGACTTTGACAGAGTTTCCTTACACCTAGAATGTCTCCCCCTTCTAAAATGAGAAGAGTTACAATATATAGATGATAAAAATTGAGAGGAGAGACGAGAAGCTCAACTCCGCTAAAAAAATTCCAACTACCAACCATCAATACCCGCCGCAAATCCACCCATAATCTATCAAGTCTAGTTCCCTAGGTCTATTCAACGTTTTGAAGAAGGAAGAGCAGTGGATTGAATCAAATTATATCTTATAGTTGAAGCAATCAGATTATGCATTAATGGCACGAAAGAGGTTTTCCCATTTTTACCCACTAAAGCCTATTAAGAATGATATTTTATGTTTCTATGGCATAGAAAGTGCCGAGACATTTCAAAAGTCTTCTCCTTCCCAAATATGAGTTTCTAGTCAAAATATATGGCCATTTGAATATTAGGGTTCAGAAAGCGAGTAATATTTAAGGAATCTATCCATACGGGGTGTACGTGGAAGCCTCACACTTTTTAGAGAGTCACCCACTACATTTCACTTCTGAAATTTCTTTGGATCGACACGTGCCGCCTTCCACCGGCTCCTTGGGATCCTTCGTATTTTTCCTGAGTCTCTTTACTTGGTAGGGCCAAAAGTCTTACCCTAGACACATGGAGGCTTGGCACTTTTTTGGGAACTACCTTTTGGGGTGCACCCTTGAAGTTTTGTTGATGAGACATGTGGTGAGATGGCGTATATTTGGAAACCCGCACCAAATTTTACTTTTGAAAGTGTGCCGAGATGACACATGGCTCCTTCACCGGCCTCTGTCTCTACTTTGACTATTCAACCCCGACTCTTCCTCTTTTTTTTTTTTTTGACTTGGGAGACGTGGAAGGCTCGTGCTTATTTGAAAACCCACTCAAGATTTTACCTTTGAAGGAGCATCGTTGAGACATGTAGTGCCTTCCACGTGCACTCTTGTACTTAGTCGTTTTGGGCCCGCTCCCACTTTTGAATTTGACCTCTATTGATAATTGGCCACGTGGAGGGCTGGTGTAAATTTGAGTGTCCGCCTTGGGCTCCAATATTGAAATTGTGTTGAGTTGACACTTGACATCTTCTGCTGAGTCAAATACTTTTCAACAGCTGGTGTAATTTTTTGGGCTCTGGACACGTTGAATCCTAACACTTGTTTGGGTCTCTGGCTTAGGATTCCATCTTTGGAGGTGTGTCGTTTGGAAACTTGGCAACTTCCATTGTCTCCTCCATACTTATCCAATTTTGGGGCTCATTCTAAACTATTTGCAAAGCCCAAAGACTTCGAGCCTTTTCTGTTTCTTTTCCTTTAAGCCTTTGCTTCTTTAAAACTTTATGTTCCTTCCCCGACCCTACTACTCCATTGTAGAGCCTTCATGTAACTTGTTCATTATATTTGAAGCATGGGTTCATTTTACGGAACTATTTCTTTAATTTCTTCTTACACAAGGTTGTCCTTGATCCAAGTTTTCCAGGATAAAAATTTCGATAACAATTTAAGACTCATAGGGGACATCTACCTACTATATGAAAAGATTAGTGACCTTGAAGCATCCATTGGGCATGGAGTCAAGAATGATATTCTGATACTGATCCTTTTGCTTTGAAAACTTGATCCCTGAGCCATTGTGAGCCCGATTGCTTGCACTTGGTGACCCTGAAACTATCTTAGACATGGATTGCCTTGAAAAAAATTAGTTGCTTTGAATTTGTTTTATTTTGAAATTAGAAATTGTTACAAATAGCTATGGGTCTTTCTGCCATGAATACTTGAAGGGCCTGGCCTCATGCACCTCAAGAAATACAAACAAAACTTATGTACAAAGACAAAAATCATACATGCCTCAAATGAGACATGCAAGTGTGCACAAGAACTTCTTCTACTGAAAACAAAGTCTACTCCTACTCCTACACTAACCAGAGAGAAAGAAGCTAAAAAAATCCTGCTACAGGAAGGGAGAAGTAGCTTCCCTTTCTCAAAAGGGGCAGCCATGCAAATGATTTGACACTGAATATGGCTTCTTGTATGAGTGAAAAACTGACTATAAGTCGGTCCTCCACCCAAATCATCAAGGTATCAACATCAACCAAAAATACCTCCTCAAGCTGATTGGCATTAGACTCTGGATGTGTTGATGATGACCCTTGGTAATTTGATGCTCATCCTCATGCCCTGAAGTAGGCATAATTGGTTTTAGCTTCTCTTTTGGCTCCAGTAAAAGCCAAGTACACCGATTGAGCATGATCTCGATCCTTTGAATGTGCCCATTGCTATGAAATTTAACTCCAAAAATGGATTCTTTTTGTGGACCTTCTTGGATGGATGGTGTGAGAGGGATGATGACATCTTCTTTCCTTTTCTCTTCCTTCTCTTGTGAAGAACATGGAAGACTCATATCTTCCAACCTTGGTTCCAAAGGGATGTAATGAAGAGCAGGTTGTTGTTCTTGAATGCCCTCCTTTATGGCAGCAGGATCATATGCTTAGGAGATGGATGATAGAGGAGTAAATGATGTAATTTCCTCAGGATCCTCTCTATCAAAGTAATCCTCCAAGTTAGACGGATGATATGTCTCCTTTTTTTCATGATTCTTGTGCTAAACCTCCTCCATGGTGTCCTCCTGATATACAAATATCTCATCATGGTTACCTTCATCCTCAAACATGAAGTTTAAAAGATCAAAATCTTCTTTAACATCATATATCAAAGGGGATGAAGTGGGAGGAAGAACTGAAGGTTCTTTCATGTCCTACTCCACACTTGGGTCCTTTGAAACTGTGTAGTCCTCCATCATGGGTTCATCAATCAAATCAGGCCCTTAAAATGAAAGTAAAAAATATTCAATGATGATTTCTTCATTGAGTGGCTTCAACTCTGATTTGATATCTCCCATCTGCTCCTCTTCAATGGAACTTAGAGCTAATTGTTCTCCTCCTCAACTTGTTGTGCACTTGGATCGACCGGCATTGTCTCGTAGACAAAGTGCCATTAAGGACATTGCATTGAGTAAAAAGACCGATGATCTTCTTCTTTTTCTTCTTGTTCTTCTTTTGCTGCAAATTCAACCTCAACCACCACTAGCTCCTCAACCTTGACCTCCTCTATTGTCTTGACCATCAAGGGGATCTTTGTAAACCCAAATTTGGCCACCCAACTCTTCAAATTGTGCATCATTTATTCTCTTTTGGGATCCCCTTCTTGCTATTTTCCTTGTCTAGATTCTCGAGTCTCTTCCCAACATGGACTTGGGAAAGAAAGAGGAGTGACAGGTTGGGGTTCAACCAGATTTGCAATTTTTGTGGTGGAGAGAAGTGGAACTTCTTGTTTCTTTGGAGGGAATTATTGCTTGGGAAAGAAAAGGGGAGAAGGATAGAAATTGGGTGGACGATCAAGAGATGGAGAAGAGAAATCAACACTTGGCGCAGCAATCGAGGGGCTTGAATCTTGATCATGCTGAAATGATAAATCTTCAGTAAAGAGAAAATGAAGGAAAATGAGCTTGTAATTGATTTACCCAGTGATAAGGTTGTCTTGCACTTTTCTCATAAGCCTCAATGTCCTCAATCAATTGTGTAGGCGAGGAAACACTTCAACCATGAAGTCTAGCTTCTCTTGAGGGATGTAATGTCTTGGAAAAGGGCCTTCCGATGGACACGGTGCCCTGCAACCAATCTTGAATGCCTTCATTTGTGGTATGGACCTTGACTCAACCATGCCAACCTCCATTTTTCTAATCTTCTCCAGTAAACTAGCATTCTCCACATAAATGTCACCATTGTATGCATCCCCTTTTATTGATAATCTTCATGGCAAAACTGACTTTGAATCTTCTCATATGCGTAAGCATAATGGTTTTTGATTTGATCATAATTTTGATCTCGAGGAGTTGAAAAGTGCATTGGAGGTGGACTGCATTATTGTTGTAAGTGTGATTTCCATGAAGGGAATGAAATCATGATTGCATAACTTCATGGAATGGGAAAAAATGAAAGAGATGGGAGAAGAAAATAGATGAAAATGAGTGGAAATGGATGGAAAAGGCCCGAAACTAGAGAATGGGTTATTGACCACATGGAGTTGCCAAATGTGTTTTGAATGTGCCTCAAAAGGCTTAATCTCACCAAGAACACATCTACTTGATGAAATGAAGTGGTTAGGTACTTCGAGCTGTCCCACAGTGCATGCAAAAATGTTAGTGTGGTAGCATGGTGGCTTATGATTTTTGTTGTAATGAGACACCTTGGAAAGATGAAAATCTAACCTCGTGTCCCACTAGGCGTGCCAAAACTATTAGTTTGGTATCACAAAGACTCATGAATGGCCTAAGTGCGGAGTGGGGCATTCGGTGTGATTGCACAATATGGGATCATCTCTCAAGCTATGGGACTTACAAAACATGAGATGGAACTCTTGAGAAAGTTAGTTCTTGCTTCCTAATCTACCTTCCACAAGTAACTTTAGTGTAGGAAGAACCTAACTAATCCTAATCTAACCGTTCCAAGGGGAAAAAGAGAGAGAGAGGGTGAAAGATCCTACACCAAGTGGTGATACACCAGAAAAGGAAGTGACAAGATACCATGTTGAGGAGAATGAAACAAGGAAGAGGGGGTCGAGAAAGGTCGAAAGAAGTGAAGTAAACCTAGATCCAAATCCACCGTTGAAACTCCATGAAGCATGACATCTTACACCTAAAAATGTGAAATACATGCACAAGGAGAAAACACGAGATAGAGAGGTAAAAGAAACAACAAAATGATTCCAAGGGTTGAAAGTTGCCACGAAACAAGATTTTATTGATCTATAAGGTGCAAAAACTATTACATGTGATGCTCAGAGGCACAAATACACTCTCTAGTCATAGGAGAAGGTTTACAACTCAAATGGAGTCAGAAACGACTTTGAAAGAGTTTCCCTACACCCATAATGTCTCCCCTTCTCAAATGAAAAGTGTTACAATATATAGATGATAAAAATTAGAGGGAGAGAAGAGAAGCTCGACTCTGCTCTAAAAAATCCAACTACCAACCATCAATGCCCACCGTGAATCCTCTCACAATCTTTCAAGTATGGTTCCCTATGTTTTCTAGACGTGCCGACGAAGGAAGAGCGGTGGATTGAATCAAATCAGATCTCGTTAGTTGAAGAAAATAGATTTTTCATTAATGGCCTAAAATACGTTTTCCCATTTTACCTACTAAATCTTGTTAAAATTGATATTTTATGTTTCCATGGCATAATGGGTGTCAAGACATTTCCAAAAAGTCTTCTCCCGCCCAAATCTGAGTTTCTAGTCAAAAGATATGGACATTTGAATATTACGGTTGTGGGCATGAAATATTTAAGAAATCTATCTATATAGGATCCACGTGGTAGCCTCGTGCTTTTTGGAGATTTAGCCCCTACATTTTACTTCTAAAATTCTGCCAGATCGACACGTGGTGGCTTTTACAAGCTCCTTTATATTTTTCCTGAGTCTCTTTTCTTGGCGGGGCCAAAAGTTTGACCCTGGACATGTGGAGGCTTGGCACTTGTTTTGGAACTACCTTTTAGAGTGCGCCCTTGAAATTGTGCGATGAGACACATGGTGAGCTGGCACATGTTTGAAAACCCGCCCAAATTTTACTTTTGAAATTGGACCGAGTTGACACTTGGCTCCTTCCACTGGCCTATCTTTGCTTTGACTATTCAACCCCCACTCTACCCCTTTTTTTGACTTGGGACATGTGGAAGGCCTGCACTCATTTGAAAACCCGCTTAGGATTTTACCTTTAAAGGAGCGTCACTGAGACATGTGGTGCCTTCCACTTGTACTCTTATACTTATTTGTTTTTGGCTGACTCTCAAGTTTGAATTTCACATTTGTTGACCATTGGCCACGTGGAGGGCTGACATAAGTTTGAGTCTCTCGCCTTGGGCTCCCATCTTGAAATTACACCGAGTTGACACTTGGCACCTGCTCTGTGTGTCAAAAAGAATTTTCAACGACCGGTGTAATTTTTGGGGCTTTGAACATGTGGAATCATGGCACTTGTTTGGGTCTCTGGCTTGGGATTCAATCTTTGGAGGTGCATCGTTTGGACACTTGGTAGCTTCCGTTATCTCCTCCATACTTAGCCAATTTTGGGGCTTGTTATAAACTATTTACTGAGCTCGAAGACTTCAATCCTTCACCATTTAATTTCCTTTCAGCCTCTAGTTCTTTGACATTGTATGCTCCTTCCCCAACCCTACTACTCCATCAGAGATCCTGCATGTAACTTGTTCATTGGATTTGATGCATGGGTTCGTTCTACGGAACCGTGTCTTGAATTTCTTCTTACACGGGGTTGTGTTTGATCTAATTTTTCGGGGGAAAAATTGAGATAATAGGTTTTTAATGGCTTTCCTAAACTCATATTGTGCTTTCCACTATAATATTCACATTACCATTATTCTTAAGTTTCAAGATCCATTTCTTGCAAAAATTATTTTTGTATCTTATTTTAGTTTTGGGAACTTCACTTTATTTTACATTGTTGAAGGAAGCTATACATTTTCGATTTAATATTTTTTTCGATAGCTATCTTGATGAACCTCTCGAGTTTGGATGGCATTGCAATTCAGCTTCATCTATCAAAAATTTCCATCCATTTGAGATCCTATTGCTTTATTGTCATCATAAAAAAATTTCCCACTTTTTGGCTAATACAAGGCTCTGAATTTTTTAAAAATGTATTCCTCTTTTTGTGTTATGATGGTGGCTTTGTTGTTGGTATATTTGGAATTGTATGGTTATCGTAGTTTGTTATTACATACATCCATGGGTAACGTTTTTATAAGATTGCATCCATATGTTTCTTATTTGTTTATTGCATGTATATCTTACTCCTTTAGTTCTTGTACCCAATGCTTTAGCTTATGGAAAATTTTTCCTATTATTCATGCAACTTTAAAGCCAACTGTAATTTCATCCTCATATTTCATGAATACGCGAGATACATTTTCGAAGCTTATGTATGACATTATTGTATGGTAGACGTTTATCTCTTGAACATTTATGCCTTGTAAGGGATTACCCATATTGGTACAATATTATTGATGTGTAACTTGGAATTATCTTTGTAGCTTGTTGGCTGTAATGACATATCATGTACTTTGAAATGAAAACTTTGAATTTGACAAACATTGCTAATTTTCTAGAGCACTTGAAGAATGAATAAATGACTGAAATTTATTTTACGAGGTTAATTGGGAGCATGCATTTATATCTCGTGAACTAATAAATCCTTAAAACTACCATTGTGTCATCTAAAACCTATTCTTCAATACCGTTTGCATCTATCCCAGTAACTATACATTTTCATCTGGTGCATGCATCTCATATATGTACTAAATCAACCACAAAAGCTTATTGTTATCACCTCATTTTAGATATCTCATGATGGATAGAGGGATAAATTCCATTCTTCCACATCCGTACCATTATCACTTGGTGAGTTTGTATACAATATGAGCTGAATACTTTCTTGCATATTGAGTGTAAATCTGAAATATGTTTCTATTTTGAGAGATGTGTTTAAACTTGAACTGTATACATTGTACTTGAGTTGGGTTGTTCCTGTTGTGGTCAATGAATTGACACCATATACCTTGGATTGATAAGCTTTCTACAACTTTCGTTTCTTCCTTCTAGGACTTCATACATTGAAACTGTACCTTAGACTCATTACTATGCACTATTAGATTCATCCATACTTGATCATTTGTTTGATTTCTTTATGTCATGATTTATGAAAATGACATTCTATTATGCATTTTTCTTTCATGTAGTTATGAATTCAAACTCATTTTAAGAAAATATGTTTGTTTAAAACTATGAATACAATGGACATGGAAATTTGGAGCTCTAACATCCATTTTATTCCTTCAGGTACCTACTGAAGATGGAGAAGAGGAGCAGAAAGGACAAATGGAAATCAACTCACCTTCCCATGTTTCAAATCTACAACTGAGACTACTACTTTGAGAACGTAAATCCCTTCTTATGCCATGTTTTTCACCTCCACCAAGGCCTTGCAACAATCTTCCTAGGATATTATATTGTCTTGCTAAAGACGATACATCAAAGAGGTGGTATAAGCAAGGTGTTTCCTTTGGGAAAACACTTTCAGCTACTAATTTGATGCATGACATTCTAATTCTGTCCAAAACCAAGCAATTAAAAATTGTATCCCTTTCTGAGATGGTTGCCCCAAACATAGTCAAACTTCTAACCCATCCAATCTGAGAAACTTAAAAGTTTTGAGTTGACGTTTTCACTTGGGGTGTGAAAAATGTCAACAAGATCATTTCATGAATTCTTTAGTAATTAATTATTTTCTTGATCATTAACACTAGACTTTATTTTTTATTTTTTGAATTAAGATCATTTTCCAAATTATTTATGTTTTTTTGGTTTGTTTTATTATTTTATGTGGTTAAATGGTAAGACAATGAAATTTAAATTGGTAGAGATCTAAAAATTAAAATGTGGGGTTACAAAGGGATTTCTTAGCATACTTATTCACCTATGAGAATTAGGGTTACCTAATTGCAGTGTGTACACATCCTAATTTTGAATAGTGTATATCATGTTTCTTATATGAAGTAATTTATTAATTTTACTATTTATAGAAATAACAGACGCCCAATCCATCTGCATTTAACCTCCTACCTCAAGGAAGAAACTTATAATAACCAATGGTCCCTAAGAGTTTGGAATTTGAAATACCAATATGGTTATGATAAGTACATTTTAAACTTTTAGAAGAATGACCATATCCGAAGCATCAAGGTCAATGATATATTTACTCAATTTATATCCAATAGTAAAAATAAGAGATAGAAGGGATATGATTTCTCATAAGGGAAGATGTTGAAGAAATAAGGTTCTAAGAAGGAGGGGTATTAGGTCTAGGAAGTGGTTATTTACTAGTGGAATTGATGGAACTACAAGTTGAAATAATTCCTTTGATAAACTATACAACTTTATTAAAAAAATTGGGATGAGTTCTCAAATACAGAGACTTAGAATTCATGACGTTATACTAATGTATATGGTAAATTATTTGATATTATAAAGAGGTGGATAATTTGGGAACATTGGTATCCTTGGCATGTGTAGGAGTTACATTCTTAGAAGCAGAAATAAAAGAAGAAATGGATTTTATTGAGGGAGGAGAAATATACTTTCTAGAAGAAGTAGATATTCCTTTGGCTTAGGTTATGTTAGGCTAATTCATGGATGAATGCGTGAAAGTGAGAAGTGGTGATCACTTTTTTCCATTGTTATATGTAGTTTCATCTCTTGAGGATTTAAGTGATTTTCTTCAGTAATGAGTGAAGAGACCTCTTTATGTTCTTATAAGAAATTGAAAATTTCATAAGATTAATTTTTCATATTAGTCATGGACACATCATAATCTTCATCGAGTTGATTATTTAGAATACCCAATGTTTTCATATCCAACTTCCTCTTTTTTACAAGTTTTAATTCAAAGTTTTCATTTTCTCCATCTTATTGGGTTCCATATATTGCATAAACGGGTGGAGCTTCAAAGGAAATACTCTAGGGTGATCCCGCAATATAATTTTGGTTTTTTTTTTTTATATGAGGCATGTTGATACATATGCTTCTTCATTTAATTAAGGTCATTTCTTGAATTTCTACGGTAATTAATTAATGTCTTCATAATGTGAACTCTAGACATTAGTTTTAATTGAAAATGGTTCTTGATATTTTATGACTTGATAAAATCATCTTCCACATTAACATAAAATTTTGGATTATTTTCTAGTTTATCTAGTTTAATCCTCTACAGAATGAACCTTTCTTCAGAAACTAATCATTTATGAAGAACCTTTTGTATTATTTTTAGTAGGATGGTTAGCTTTAGGAATCTTGTGAATAATATTTTTAACTTTTTCACAAATTCTATCATGTGATCCTTATTGACAATTTTTGAACCGATGCAAAAATGGGAAAATTGAAACTTTGTTTTGTATGAAAGGAATTGATGAAATGGACCTAACTATGGAAAATCATACAATTTTATTGTGTTTTCAGTTGTAGCAATTGATTAACTACATGTAATCTGTAGCTATGTGTGTTATTATAGAATGTAACACCTCACATAGACTTCCATTCCATGGTCGTATTCAGAAAGGAAACAAAGAAGCCATAAAGTTCTAATGCATTTCCTTGATGAAGGCAGGAATCACAATTTAGGTGAAATGTTAAATTCGGGGAGCAAACAAATAGAGTTGTAGTTACATGGAATTGAGAAGAGTTCATTATTAAGTTACAAGTACATCAAAACTCATTATGTTTGCATGTTTAAATAAAATTAATTATGTGATTGAGTTGTTTATCCCATTATACAATCAATATCCATCATAAAATATGAACGCTTGAGATAGAAGTATAGAACTCGGTTACAAAAATTAATGTCATTTATTCATGAAGAAATTTATTGTTTCCCACACAAACTGTGGGTTGTAACTCATAACTACCGAAGTGGGAAGTAAATATGCATAAATCTAAAAGTAAAAGAGTATAGAAGAAAGCCATCATTGCCTTAGTTTTTCTCCTAGTCTGCTTTGTTCCCGATTCTAGCTCCATCATCATCTGTGTTATCCAACAGCTACAGTGTACCTAAAAAAGGAAAGAGAAGGCATCATCCAAGAGCTCGGAGTATAATCTATACTCATGTACTGTCTAAATGCATACAAATGGATTTCCTAATATTAGAGGCATAAGGTACATCATGTAACAGATGCATAATTGAGAAATCAGTATCTTACAGTAGCACATATGATTCCCATAATCATGAAAACAAAAATAAAGAGAGAGAAAGAAAGACTATGGAACATAAGAGAGGCCAAAAATCCTAATTATTTTCTAATTATTTTCTTAAGTGTGTAGGTACTGGGTTGTAGCAAAATAAATGAATGCATGTTTTAAAATTTTTACTATCAATTATAGATTTCAATTAGTGCATAGAACTGAAACAATAACATCTACTTAATCAAGAGTTTTAAAATAAATCAAAATAGATTTCAGTTTTGATAGGAAAGCACCATTCAAATTATAGAAAGAAGGTACAATTTAAATTCATGAAGTATTAGAATGAAGAAATGGGAGTTACAACAGCTAATAAAACTTCATATAATTTTACAAGAGGTCAAAGCTCATAAAAGGAACTTAATTCCCATTATATAGAATAAAGATCAAAGTGAGATAAAAAACAAAGATTCAGAAGTTCCAAGCTCAAACAATAATTTATTCATCTTCTAGCTTAACAAATATTATACAAGAATAATTATTGAATGCGAAGTAAATAATGATCACTCATGATCAGGTTCTAGCTCAATGATTAATCAAAAGGGAAGATTTTTCACCATGAGAACATCTCTAATAGTTACAAATAATATATAGGTGCAGTCACATATCTTTCAAAGTCAACAGTATTTCATATGTCATGTGAGCTACAAAAGGTGAAGAAATTCAACTACATATATATCTTTTCAAGTACAATATTCATACTTCAAAGAAATCTAAGTAAAGTAACAAATGAGAGCATCATACTATAGACTTCCTTTAATAATGAATTTATAGAGTTCAAATGTAAGTCAAGATACAGCTGAAGTGTAAGTACAACTCAAAGCATATGTTTCATAGAGATCAATTAAATGCAAAATTTAGAGTTTCATTATAAAAAAAAGGTTCTTGATTTTATCGAGAAAGGAATAAGAAATTAATAGATACAAGTTCAAATGATAACATAAAAATGCATATTTACAAGTTTTCATGTAAGAAACTATAATATTACATATTTCGAGAGATCACACCTTTGAATGAACCAACTTCAACACTTGTAAGTATGAATACAAGAGATGCAAGAAAAAGTTGCAAGTGCACACTTTTAGCATGCACCGAGAATGGAAAAGAAAGCTACAACCATAAGAGAAGGTTTTAATTTCAAAAGTAAAGATGCAAATATAAATGGAAAAGGTAACATAATTTACAACTCAGATATCCACACTCAGAAAATTTCATCCTTGAATTTCAGCTATCAAATATGATATGGTTACGTTCAACGGTTGTATATGAACACAATTCTATCGAATACAAAAAAACTGAATATCAACGAAAACGAGAAATCGTTCTATAGAACAACAATCTAGTTTATATTATCTCAAAATATGTGTTCAAACATTGACCATGAGGACCAATCGCAAAAAAACTTGAGATTCTTGGAAAATTTGCAAATAATGCCAAAATATCAACTTATATACTCATAAATGATCATTATTCAAATCCAAAGAAGGAATAATTTGAGCTTGAGGTATAATTTAAAATGGAGCTTAGGAACATTTTTATAAGGTTATCAGTCAAGAGATGTTAGAAAGAGAATAACAATAAAATATTTCTCATTTCTCTTCCTCGAAACAAAATATGAAGGGACAAAGAAAATAAAAACTAGAGTATTAATATTAATGGTAGAAAGTTCTCAAACAAGGCAAAGAATCACAAGAATCTCATCAAATAATGCAAACCCAATGTTGGGTATGTGAAATAATGACCAAATCTAGCTCAAATTACAAAAACATAGAACTTGCAAAAATTATTCTTTTCGAAATAAAATGGTGATTGCACAACCATAGTTAAAATTCCATGAAACAAATTTTTAATGACTAACCCATATTTGAAAAAACCTTAGTTCGAAATGAAACACAAGGAAAAATGAAATTCATTCAAAAAAGAAATATCATCAAAATAATGCAGAATCCAAGGTCAAATGACATAAAGAACCCAAAATTATAAATGAAATTGATACAAAACATGTACAACTACAAAGGGTTTGAGCCATAAGTAATAGAACTCTTTCTAAAAACATAAAAGTATAGCAATACACGGATTCGAGGAAAATTATTTTACACATAAATGAAAGCAGGTACTCGGTGTTAGTGCATAATCACATCACCCCCAAATGGCCCAGATTGTGAGGTGGGGCATTCGGTGTGATTGCACAACATGGGACCATCTGTTAAGCTGTGGGACTTGTAAAACTTGAAATGGATCTCTAGAGAAATCCGGTTATAACTTCTTAATCTACCTGCCATAAGCTACTCCAAAGTGCGAAAAAAACCTATTCTATCTTAATCTAACATTCCAAGGGGACAGAGAGAGAGAGGGTAAAATAGCCTACATTAAATGGTGATACACCAGAAAAGGAAGTGCTTGAATCACATACCCGACCGCCTGAAGTGAAGAGAGGTGAGCAGAGGAGAGGGTGGACAAGATGCATCACAGACTCAGAGATATTTTTCACACAGAGCACCACTTCGAAACCCATTAAGCACAACTCCTAGAAAATGCAACAGACATCATAGTATGCAAATTATACGCAATGACAATGAGAGGTAAGAAGAGACAATAAAATGAGCCAAGGATGGACAAATGCATCATGAAACAGATTCTATTGCTCCAAAAGTTACATGGTACATTGTTAGTGGGAAAGAGGAAAGAAAACACCATTACAGAGCCATGGGAGGAGGCTTAGACTCCACATTTGACCCTAAGGAAGAAAGAGAGAGGGGGCAAGAAGAGGGAAGATCAACAACCTTTGAATATGCCCCTTCATTACAATATGTAGGAAGAACAAAAGAGAAAGAGAGGGAAGAATTTGAATCCGCTTCAACCACTTAGAGATATGCATTAAATCCTACTTTGAAAGGTCAACCACTATTATTCAATGCCCCTCTCAAATACGTCCAAAATATTTTATCTTTGATTCCCTATCTTCTTGGCATGCTAAGGAAGAAGAATGACAGATAAAATAAAATCCAATCCGGTAGTTGAGGAAATTGGATTCTCCTTTAATGTCCTAGGAGAAATTTTCCCATTTTTCACCAACCAAATCCCTGTTAAGAATGATATTTTATATTTCTATGGTGTAGAGGGTGTCAAGACATTTTCAAAAAGTCTTGTCCCACCCAAATCTAAGTTTGCAGTCAAACAATATGGCCATTTGAATATTAGGGTTACGGGAACACAATATTTAAAGATTTTGTCCATACATGGTCCATGTGGTGGCCTAATGCTTCTTGGAGATTCAACCCCTTCCTTATGCTCTTAAAATTGTGTTGGACTAACATGTGGTGGCTTCCGTGAGATCCTTGGGCTCCTTTGTATTTTTCCTCAGTCTCTTTTCTTGGCGAGGCAAAAAGTTTGACCCTGGACATGTGGCGGCTTGGTGCTTGTTTGCAAACTTGCCCCAAAGTTTATCTTTGAAATAGCACCATGCTGACACTTGGCACCCTCGGCTAGCCTACATCTACTTTGACTATTCAAACCCGACTCTATCCCTTTTTAGACTTGGGACACATGGAAGGCCCGCGCTCATTTGAAAGCCCACTCAGGATTTTACCTTTGAAGGAGCGTCATTGAGACACGTGGCACCTTCCGCTTGCACTAATATACTTAACCAATTTGGGCCCGCACCATCCCACTTTTTAATTTAGACTATGTGGTGAGACCGCGCTCATTTGGGACTGCCTCCATACTTTTCTTTTGAAATTGCACCGTTGAGACACGTGGAGGCTTCGTTGGTTTTCTATACTTAATTGTTTTTAGACTGCTTTTGAATTTTACCTCTGTAGACCATTGGTCACGTGGAGAGCTGTGCAAGTTTTAGTCTCTGGCTTCGGCTCCCATCTTGAGTTTCGCTAAGCCGACAGTTGTCACCTTTTCCTGAGTTGAAGACTTTTCAATGGTCGGTCCAGCTTTTGGGGCTCTGGACACGTGGAGGCCGGCACTTATTTGGGTCTCCCATTTTGGATTTAATCTTTGGAAGTGCGCCATTTGGACACTTGGAAGCTTCCATTTTCTCCTCCATACTTATTAAATTTTGGGGCTCGTTCTAAACCATTTGCGAAACCCAAAGACTTTGAACCTTGTTGTTTCTTTTCTTTTGCACCTCGGTTTCTTCGACACTGTATGCTCCTTCCCGACCTTGCTATTCCATTTTAGAGCCCACTGCGATCTGTTTGTTGAATTTGAATGTGACCTCATAGGACATAGTCGACCCTTAGGTTTTCTTCGTGTGGGGTCACGTTTGATCATTTTTTCCAGGGGAAAAATTGGGAAAACAATTTGGTGACTTGCGGGGGCATCTACCTACTCGATTAAGGGATGAGTAGCCTTGAAGCATCCGTTAGGCATGGATTCAAGAATGATCACCGATCATCGATCCTATCTACGATCCGCAAGTCCGACCATTTTCACTTGATGACCATGAACCGCCTTTGAAATGGACTGCCTCTAAAATGTTTTTAGTTTCTCTACATTTGTTTTATTTTGAAATCAACAATTGTCACGAGGTAATTATGGTCTTCTACCATGAATACTCAAGGGCTTGGACTCATGCACCTTTGGAGAAATGTGAAAAAAAATTATGTATAAATATAAAATCATACATGCCTCAAATGAGACAGGTTGAGTGTGCACAACCACTTCTTTACGTTGAAAACAAACTCTACTCCTACTCCTACACTAACCACGAGAGACAGAAAGCTAAACAAAGGTTGTTATAGGCAAGGAGAAGTAGCTTCCCTTTCTCAAAAGGGGCATCCATGAAAATGATTTGACACTGAATATGGCTTCCCGTATGAATTAGAAATTGACTTTAAGGTTGCCCTCCACGCAAATAATCAAGGTATCTACCTCAACCAAATACCTCCTCAAGTTGATTGGAATTAGACTCTGGAGGTGTTGATGATGACCCTGGTACTTTGATGCTCGTCCTCATGCCCACGAAGTAGGCATGATTGGTTTTGGCTTCTCTCCTAGCTGTAATGAAGCTAAGTACATGATTGGGAACGTTTTGATCCTTTGAATGTGCCCTTTTCTCTAAAATTTAACTCCAAAAATGCAGAGTATTTTTGTGTACCTTTTTGGATGGATGGTGTGAGAGGGATGATGACATCCTCTTGCCTTGTCTCTTCCTTCTTCTATGATGAACATGGAAGACTCATATCTTCCAACCTTGGTTCCAAAGGCATGTTGTGAAGTGCGGTGTTGCAATTGAATGTTCTCCTCTATGGCATGAGGCTCATATGCTTGGAAGGTGAGTGATGGAGGAAAAATGATGTGATATCCATGGGCTCCTCTTCATCAAAGGAATCCTCCAAGTCAAATAGATAGTTTCTCTCCTTATTATCCTACTACAGTGCTTTACCTCCTCTATGGTGTCCTCGCGATATGTAACTAGCTCACAATGGTTCCCTTCATCCTCAAACATGAACTTTGAAAGATCAAACTCTTCTTCAACATGAGAGCTAGAAGGGGATGAAGAGGGGGGAAGAACTGAAGGTTCTTATGTGGCCTACTCCACACTTAGGGCCTCTGAAACTGAATAGTCCTCCTCCATCAAGGGTTCATCAATCAAATCAGGCCCTTGAAATCAAAGCAAAAAATCTTCAATGATGCCTTCTTCATTGAGTGGCTTTAACTCTAATTTGATTTCTCCCATCTACTCCTCTTCAATGGGACTTGAAGCTGATTGTTCCTCCTCCTCAAAAGGTTGTGCATCTTAGATCGACCAGTCTCCTCTTTAGAAAAAGTTCCATTAGGGACACTGCATTTAGAGTAAACACACTGTTGATCTTCTTCTTCTTGTTCTTGTTCTTCTTCTATTGCAAACTCAGCCTCAGCCACCACTGGCTCCTCAACCTTGACCTCCTCTATTGGCTTGACCATTAAGGGGATCTTTATAAACCCAAATTTGGCAGCCCAAATCTTCAGATTGTGTGTCATTTCTTCTTTGTTCGGATCCCCTTCTTGATGTTTTCCTCGAATGGATTCTTGAGTCTCTTCCCAACATGGACTTGGGAAAGAAATGGCAGCAGGTTAGGGTTCAACAAGTTTTGTTATTGTTTTTGGTGGAGAGGGAGGTGGAACTTCTTGTTTCTTTGGAGGGAATGACTACTTGGGAAGGAAAAGGGGAGAAGAATTGAAATGGGGTGGAATATCAAGAGATGGAGAAATGGAATCAACATTTGGGACAACAACTGAGGGTCCTAACTCTTGATCATGCTAAAATGATAAAGATTGAGAAAAATAAAATGAAGGAAAGGGAGCTCGTGATTGACTTACCCATTAACAAGGTTGTCTCGTACTTTTCTCATAAGCCTCAATGTCCTCAATCCATTGTGTAAGCTGAGGCAGCACTTCAACCATGACGTCAAGCTTCTCTTGAGGGATGTAATTTCTTGGAAAAGGGCATCCCCATGGACAAGGTGCCCGCAACCAATCTTGAATGTCTTCATTTATGCTATGGCCCTTGACTAAACCATGCCATCCTCCATTTTTTGAATCTTCTCAAGCAAATAAAAATTCTCCACATAGTTGTCACCACTGTATGCCCCCTTGTTCTTGATAAACTCCATGGCCAAACTGACTTTGACCCTAATCATATGGGTAAGCATAATGGTCATGGGTTTGATTATAATGATGATTTGGAGGATTTGGAAAGTGCATTGGAGGTGGACCTGCATTACTTATGTAAGAGTGAGTTCTATGAAGGGAATGGATTCATGATTGCACAAATTCATGCAATGGGAGAAATTGAAGATATGGAAGAAGAAAATGGATGGAAAAGGTCTGGAACTTAGAGAATGGTTTATTGACCAGATGGAGTCCCTAGATGAGCTTTGAATGTGCCTCAAAAGGCCGAATCTCACCAAGAACAAATCTACTCAATGAAATGAAGTGGTAAGGTGCTTAACCTGTGCCACCATGCATGCCAAAAACTATTAGTGCAGAATCACAACACCCCTAAAGTGCCAGGTGGATTATTAGGTGGGTAATTCGGTTTGATTACACAACATGGGAGGGAATTCAGTTTGATTACACAACATGGGACCATCTATCAAGTTGTGGGACTTGTAAAACTTGAGATGGAACTCGAGAGAAAGCCGTTCTTGCTTCCTAATCTACTTTCCACAAGCTACTCCAAAGTGTAGGTAGAACCTATTATATCCTAATCTAACCATTCCAAGTGGACAAAGATAGAGAGATAGAGAGTGTGTGAAATAGCCTACACTAAGTGGTGATACACAAGAAAAGGATGTGGTTGAATCACATACCCGACCACCTGAAATGGAGAGAGGTGAGCAAAGGAGAGGGTGGAAAAGATGCACCAAATACCGAGATATAGTTTTCACACATATCACCACTTCGGAACCCATTAAGCACAGATCCTAGAACCTACAATAGAAATAAGAGTATGCACAATATACCCTGCAAAAATGAGAGGTAAGAAGAGACAATAAAATGAGCCAAGGATGGATAGATGCGCACAAAACATATTCTATTGATCCAAAAATTACACTATACATTTTCGGTGGGCAAGAGGTAAGAAAATTCCATTATAGAGCCATAAGAGGAGGCTTAGACTCCACATTCAACCCTAAGGAAGAAATAGAGAGGTGATAGAAGAGGGAAGATCAACAACCTTTGAATATGCCCCCTTTATTACAATATATACGAAGAACAAGAGAGAAATAGAGGGAAGAATTCAAATCCTACTTTAACCACCTAGAGATACGTATTGAATCCTTCTTTGAAAGCTCAAAACTATCATCCAATACCCGTCTCAAATCTACCCCAAATTTGTCATGTTTGGTTCCTTGTATTTTTGGCGTGCTAAGGAAGAAGAACAATAAATCCAATCCAATCCAATCTAGTAGTTCAAGAAATCAGATTCTACTTTAATGACACGGGAGATGTTTTCCCATTTTCCACCCAACAATCTCGTTAAAAATGATATTTTATGTTTTCATGGCATAGAGGGTGTCGAGACATTTTCAAAAATTCTTCCCGCCAAAATCTCGTTCTAGTAAAAAGATATGGCCATTTGAATATTAGGGTTACGGGATCACAATATTTAAAGAGTCTATCCATATAGGGTCCATGTGGCGGCCTCACACTTCTTGGAGATTTAGACCCTCCTTATGCTCTTGAAATTGTGCCAAAATAACATGTGGCAGCTTCCATGAGCTCCTTAGGTTCCTTTGTATTTTTCCTCAATCTCTTTTCTTGGTGGGGCCAAAAGTCCGACTCAGAAAAGTGGTAGCTTGTCGCTTGTTTGGAAATTTACCCCAAATTATATCTTTGAAATAGCATCATGCTTTCGATACTGGCACCCTCCGTTGGCCTACCTCTGCTTTAATTATTCTAACCCGACTCTGTCCCTTTTTGGACTTGGGACACGTGGAAGACCCACGCTCATTTAAAAACCCGCTTAGGATTTTACTTTTTAAGGAGCATCATTGAGACATATGGTGCCTTCCACCTGTACTCTTATACTTAACCAATTTGGTCCCGCTCCATCCCACTTTTTAATTTGGACTACGTGGTGAGACCGCGCTCAATTGGGGACTACCTCAAGACTTTACTTTTGAAATTGCTTGTTGAGACATGTGGAGGCTTCCACTAGGTTCTCTATACTTAGTCATTTTTAGGCCCTTTTTGAATTTGACCTCTATTGACCATTGGCCACACGGAGAGTTGGCGCAAGTTTGAGTCTCCGCCTTGGGCTCCCATCTTGGAATTGCAACGAGCTAACACTTGGCACCTTCCAATGAGTCGAAGTATTTTCAATAGACGGAGAAAATTTTGGGGCTCTAAAGGCATGGAGGCCTAACGCTTATTTGGGTCTCCCTTTTGCATTTACTCCTTAGAGGTGTATCATTTGGACACTTGGAAGCTTCCGCTATCTCCTCCATACTTAGTTAATTTTGGGGCTTGTTCGAACCATTTGTAAAGCCCAAGGAATTTGAACCTTCCCATTTATTTTCCTTCGCACGTCTGGTTTCTTCAACACCGTATGCTCCTTCCCGACCCCCGCTATTCCATTTTAGAGCCCTCCTACAATTTGTTTGTTGAATTTGAATTTGAGCTCACAAGACATAGCCAACCCTTAGGTTTTTTTTTTGTGCAGGTCGCATTTAATCAATTTTGCAGGGGGAAAAATTGGGATAACACCTAGTTCACGAGCTCAACACAAAAAAGTAAGAGAAAAGAACCACGAAATAAACTCGAATACTACAATCCGTAGTAAAACAAGAGAAAAAATGGAAACTCATTTTATTTTTTTTCGATTCAGAGTAAGAAAATGACAGAAAAATGCAAACCTAGATTTGGGTACTTTTAAATCAACTCAGAAAATATTATATTTCCTACAAACGTAAAGAATCTCAAAGAATTTTACAGAAATACATTCCAGATTTGAAAAATTACCAGTTCAAAGTAAATATTTTTGAAACCATCATAAGATCAATGAATGCAAACCGAGAAAATGAATTCCTAGAATGATTTTCTAACTCGTAAGTTCCCAAAAGTACAAAAGAAATCAAAGAAACGATGTATCGGTGTTTTGAAACGAAAAGAAGAAGAAGTTAAAGTATTTGAAAATTATGACCTTAACTTCTTCCGAAGTTAGTGACATAAAAATCAAAGTATCCAAACTCAAGCTCAAAAGAACAAAATGACATACAAGACGGAATTTGAGCCACAAAATTCAAGCAGAACCATTGAAAATGACCAAGAACAAAATTTCATGCTCGAAGGCTTTGTGACAGCTTAAACCCGCCTGTAATGGTAGAAAAGGAGGTCCATGGACCAATAAGAGAAGTGAAGATGCTCGAAATGATAGAAATAGATAAGTTAAAGCCTGAAAGAGAGCCTAAAGATGCATAGAAATCTCCATTTAAAGCTCAAAGCACGCAATAATGTTGGCCTCGATTTATTTTTCTAGGGTTTCACAAGCCTTAGGCTCAAATTATTTACAAACGACCAAATGCATGTCAAATTTCCATTTTTCTACCTTAACCAAGGGGTTAGGTGGACCTAACTCATTGCGGGACATCAAGATTAAAGAATAAATTGTTTAGAGTGGAAAGTATCAAGATCAACAATCGAAAATGTGAAACCAACACAACAACGTGGGTTATTATCGTATTAAGATCAACATCCCAAATTTATGGCAATAGTCCAATCAATTAATAACGAATATTCATCGGATCAATGCAAACCTAAGTTACCATAGTTATATCATCATCGATCAAGATTGATTAGTACATGATTGAATGGATAAGCATACCAAACAACAAACTTCAAAGATAATTGAGGTTTGAAATTTCAATGATCAAGATGGTACACATTAATGGCTATGATCAAATCACCAACATCAATGTAAAAATCAAGCCCTAACTACAAATAACTTCATTTCTTACCATGGTTTTGTACATCAACGGTTCATAATCAAGAAGAACGATGATCAACGATCGAGATTTTGTGCCAACTCCTATGCATTTCATATTTATGTATAGGAGATCAACAATCCACATTCATAAGTACGAGATGATCAATGGTAAATAGAGCGCGACAACATTAATTATAAATCCCGAACCCTAAGCGTAGGTATATAAAATTGATGGTCGTGGATCATGAGGGATGAAGATCTAAGGGCCTCATCAAATATAATTAACATAACAACAGTTCATAACTCAATGGATTTTAATGATGACACCGACCATCGAAGGGTTGATTCATCATGGGGAGGGAGGCCAACCCCAATAAATAAGTCATTCATTGACTGATTACAATCCAAAACCATATGCCAAAAATAATCAAATACCAACCACCTTGTAAAGCATGTGATGTTGATTAATCAAAAGGTCATAACAATGATTAATTAAAAAGGCCAAAACTATGGTATATGCCGTGAAAATCCAAAGTGGAAGACTAATCAAATAATATATATATATATTTTATTAAATTAGATTATATGTAATGATGATAAAAACAGTGAAAAGTAAAGTAGTGATGATTACTATAATTAAAATTATGTATATGCCATGACATAATCATTGAAGGGGCGAGTGATGTTCATATGTGCCAAATTGTTACTCAAACTAATGACATGTATCATGACCAAGTCAAATGGAGGGCCCTTACCTTAAAAATGTCAAAATACCTTATTTTTTACAAAAGAACCTCATACCCACAAGGTGGTCAACATACAAGTGGTCCTCATAGTGGGGTGGAATTTTCTATTTTGCTAAGTGTTAGAGAATAAAGGAATTATTTTGCACATGAGTTATTTTGCACATTATCCACTAGAAGATAGAAAGCAGTAAAAGAACATAAAGGTTGAACATGTGAACAAGTGTCAACATCAATAGAGAATGATTATTTTAATCATGCAGGAAAGGATAAAGATGGGAAGTGGCACAAGATGACAAAGTTTTCTTGCTCATTGGAGGAGACTTGAACATCAAGCAAGTAGTTAATTTTAGTAAAATATTCACCTGTGTTTTATTGAAACAGATCATTGAATCGCACTTTGACTTGATTTTATTTTTCTAACTATGACTATTAATGCCTTATTATAATCAACATGTCTATTTTTATTCCTTTATTTATTCTTGGTAAATGGATAAAATTTTCATGCATGAGTAAGTACAAATTTTATTCTATTTTTAGGATGCGTTGGGTGAATAATTTTTCTATATATTGTGTGCACTAGTAAGGCACAAAGGAGGAGGAATTTTGGACATAGGAGTGTTGAAGCATATTTTATACCAGTTTTTACTTGAATGAGAACAAGTTTTTACCTTTCCAATTGTTTGCAGTGGTGTGTATCTTTCTATTAATTCTTGAGAATTTCAATCCCCTTATTAATCATCTTACCTTACTTCGAATCTAGGATTTTCTATATAGTCTTAGTGTGCATGTTTATATTGTTGTGTTGTTATGATTTATCCCTCAATACATAAGTATTTTTGCCTTAATTTTCTGTTGAAAACCATTGGTTCATGCATCTAAAATTCTTTCTCAATTTTATTGTGCATATACTCAGTCAAAGCCCTCAACAAATTTGGTGTATCACCATTTTCAATTTTTAGTTACTGAGTACATATTTTTACCCTCAAAACTCCAAAAAAATAGTTTAGGATACATCAATAAGGAACCGACCTTGATACTGAGAATCACCTCAACAATAGGTATACCCACATAATTGAGGTGTTTCCATTGTATGTATGAAAGTGAGAGATCAAGAAAGATTAGAACCCCTACTATTATTTCTCAATCGGGGTTATTCTATACACTAGCATGTAGAGAATCTATCAATGAGGGATAACACCATTTATAGTTATGAATATAAAAAAACTCAATGGAATAAAAAAGTTTTCATGTAAAAAAGAAGTGGAATTTTGTGTGACGGACTTTAAGTATTTTGTTTTTGTATTTTTGTAATTTTGTATTTATTTTAGGATATATAATTTTTAAGTATTTTTGGATCGTTATAGGGTGTAGGATAGAAAAATCTTCCCCATAGTAGGTGCCTCGAAACTATTGGAAAAATATTTTGCAAGGATAAAATATGGGTTTCATCAACTCTCACATGGTTGAGTCCCTAGGCTTTAAGAAAAGGGGCCTCGATTTATTAAAATATTTAAAATATATACAATATTTATAACTCTAGGTTTTCAAATGTTGGGAAATATGTATCAACATCCTTGTTCTGAATGTAAGGATAGTTGAGAGAGAGGGAAACTTGTAGATAGGTAATAATATAGAAATGATAAGTGGAATGGAACTAATGAGCTACATAAATATTTCATCAACTACTATATAGAGGTGATTCCAATTTTAATTAGAAGAAACATGTAAGAATAAAAACACATTATAGCATCGTGGTAAAATATAAACTACTAGATAAATACAAAGATTTAACAAGATATCTTCATTCCACAAATGAGACACAATTCCTTAAACTTATTACAAATGGAAGCAAGTGCTCGGTGAGAGTGACAAAATTAAAATGTATTAAAATTTAGTAGGTAGGAGATAGATTAATACAACTTTCTAGAGAGAAAATAAATTTATCCTTCGAAATGAAGAAAGTATTACAATTTATAGTTGAAATAATGTCTCTTCACATTCCAATGTTTACCTTTCAAGTTAAAGTGCAATCTCAACAAAGAAATAGAAACTTTAAGTGACATAATTCTCTTTTAAAATGTTTATTCTTAACAAATAAATAGAATCTTAGAGAGAGAAGATGAGAGAGAGAGAGAGAATGTCATCAAATGAAGATGATCAAGGGATAATTTTTCCTCTTGCCCTATTGTATAAATGAAGTTTTCAACTTAGTAGGACTATCCAAAACTAATTATATGATCGTAGACAGACTTTTCTTGGATTCAAAAATTATGATCCAAATTTTATCTTAAATGAGCATATTTTTCATGTCTTGAAATCTATCCAACTCTTAGAGCAATGGTACACTCTAAAATGTAGCTCTTTTTCATGAACATGTTCTCTATTAGGAATATATATAGTGCTCACATTATTATTGTGAGAGTTATATTATAATTTCTTGGTTGATTATATTTACATACTTGGTAGACCCTAAACAAATAATTGATAATCGATCTTCGTTTGGGAAGAAAAATACCAATAATCGATCTTCATGGTGGAAGAATGTTGATTCTAGCCATTTGGTTGTAAACAAATACCTCAGATTCAGAGTTAGAAGAGGGATTTGAGGATGTGGAAGTGGAGGCTCCTATGCAAGAGATAACCCCTTCTTCTACCCATGTAGAGAAGGAATCTTCTCCTTGCGCCGGTTTGGAATCCTTTCCCTTCCTCCTTCAGGGATCCTCAATCAGATGGGTGAAAATAATTTTGAAATTTGTATACCAGTTCACTCAAATGAAAATGTTAATCCAAATATCGGTGACGATTGGTCTACTGTGAATAGAAGAAAGAAAGGGAAGGTTAATGACTCCCTTAAGATGTGTCTTCGTTCCCATGGGAAGAAGTCTCATGGTTAGTGTTTCTTCTGTGTTTGTTTTTGCTGTTAGTTGGACTTCTGGTTGTTTGTTTCTCTGTGCCACTGGAAGAGGCAACCCTTCATGTTCCTCATTGTTATATTTTATCTCCACTTTCTCTCATTGTAATGGGGCATGGTCCCCTCAACCCTATTTTTACCCTTAATAAAATAAATAAATTTACATACTGCTAAATATAATATTGCCATATAAATGAGTTGTAATAACAACTCATATAATTATTTGAGCGTGATTTGGTTGTTAAAACATATTAATGTAAATAAGTAACGTGAGGAGTGTTGTTAGAAAAACCTCCTAGAAAATAGGATCAATCTATCATATTTATCTTAATGTCTTGTACAATGGAATATAGAGAAGCTGTTGAATAGAAGATATAAGTTTTAATATTGTTTGGGTGTATAATTTGTACTCCAAAATTTAATAAACTGAAACATATTTCACATCTGGTATCAGAGTGAATAAATTCCTATGAAATTCTTGTGGATCTTTATGTAGTAGATTAAAGTATTTGAAGATATTTGCATGTTCAACACTCTCTTTGCAGCTCCAACCTAATCAAAATCCATGTGTCATTCTATCAAACACGTCCCCATGCTCATTTGTTACTCTTCGTTATTTTTCATCTTGATGAGTTGATTGATCTCAATATCGTTGGTCACGGAAGACTTAATGTTTTTGGCTACCCATTCTACATGTTTCATAATCCCGCATTCACAATAAAGGTGCAGGCACTTAAAAGTGCAATCTATGTAAGTTTTCAAATATTTAGATTTCGATATAAGTTGTCAATAGTTCTATTTATCTCTGGAAGTATGCATAGATCATATCTGGCTTGAGACTTGTGTTGAGCATGGTCACGACCTGCAGATCCGTTTACACCTGCATTTGTAACAATTTTCTGCACATGGTTTGAATGCTAAATTGATAAGATATATACCTGTGCATGTTACGGATTTGTATCTTTGATTTTTTGGGCCTGCATCAGATAAAGCTTGGCGCTCCTATTTGACAATATTGCCACGTGGACATAAGTACCATTGTCATATAGTGAGGTCGATATCTTTCTGTGTTCTTTACGCATCTGCATACATTGACGGTGAGCTAGACCTTTGCCGAAAACTTGAGGAACTCGTAGATAACTCTATGATATTATTTTTTTGGTGAAATTTGATTTCATCGGAATATATGCTCGAATATAACAACCACGTATCCCAATATCAAGGCGATGTCCATGAAGCAAATCTGGTAGATACAAATAAATCAAAGTAGTTGTTTGGTACACATAAGCTTTGCCAGCATTTTGGATACAAGGTGACATAAGCCGTGTGCATTTAGCTCATGCGTCCCTGGTTTGTGCGTTCATTCCTTTCTGAGGTCAAATACGTCTCCTTTCTTTCCTTTCATTGTTATTCCACTGAATTAATTGTTTATTGTGTTTATAAGTCTTGTATTATAAAAGTTTTCCTTTAAGTGTTGAATCAATCTAATTTCTTGTTGTTAGTGAGTATCATTAGTCCATCCTTGTGAGTAGTTCAAGTCAATAGGTTTTTAGATTCATTTTATTATATATATTTCATCAATAAAAAACCATGAGTCTTTGTAAAAGAATCATCGCGATAAAAACAAAGTCCTTCAATAAGATATGACTATAGTCAATAGTCATTTTTAGTATAAAGTTGTCAAAAGATCCAAGTATTAGAAAGTTTCATAACTACTGTTCTTGTACTTTTCGTGTTGTCAAAAGTATCGTTAAAAAAAAAAATTCCTTACGAATGCATTTTTAGTGGAATCTGACATTTGGGTAAGGTATGTAATTATTGAGCTTCATGATCAAATTCAACTCAGTTAAGCAACTCATTTACTGGGGGATGGAGGCATAGGAGGATGGAGGACAAACAATGTCCTCTCACCAGCCGCAAGCAATGTGGCCACAAAATAGTGTTGTGGCATTTTGTTTCAACGTATTTTTTTTAGTTGCCGTGAACCTATTTTTATTCGGTTTCAAGATTATCTTGTTGTAATAAAATGAGAAGTTTTTCCTATGTTAATTACGAAGTGAAGATATTGTGGAAAGATGAAAGCACAAAGGAAAAATTAACATCATGTTTCTTGAAGAGGATGATCGGGGCTCATACCTTGAATAGGGGTTCCTTTTTTGTGGACAAAAAGGGTCTCTGTTTTTGTCAAACATGGGTTTTTACGGTGAACAAAGGTTCATTTTGGATGAACAAGGGTTCATTCAGAGGTTGTTGGTCATCATTTCCAAAAACATCGAGAGCTAAGATCATGAGCATGTATAGGTGGTAAACTCGTGAAAGAAGTATGATATCCCATGTTTTCACCGGGGGTGATGTTATGAATATATATAGTGCTAACAATATTATTGTGAGAGCTATATTATAAAGTATTTTTCGATTATATTTACATCTTGGTAAATATAAGATTGTGATGTAAATTATTTGTAATAACAACTCATATATTTATTTGAGCATGATTTAGTTGTTAAACCAAATTAATGTAAATAAGTAATGTGTTGAGTGTTGTTAGAACAACCTCCCATAAAATAGGATCAATCTCTCTTATTTATTTGTAATGTCTTTTACGATGGAATATAGAGAAGTTGTTGAATAGAAGATCTAAGTTTTTATATTGTTTTGGTGTATAATTTGTACTCCAAATTTTAATAAACTGACCCAGATCTCACACTCTCTTATATCTTACATGAGAAAAAAATCTTCTTTAAATAATTATGATGAAATAAATCAAAACGTACATTCCTCAGACTCGGAAACCATGAGCTCTCTTTAATAGAGTCAAATATTAATGAGAAACCTTGGGAGAAACATTACAATCAACTAAAAGTAAAACTCTTCCTCTTTGTGAGATGACACCAAACAACATTTGAATGAAAAATGTTCTTCTAAAGGATATGAGAACTTATTTACATGCCTCTTGAGTGGAGAATAGTGAGGAGATGTAGAAAACACCACAACCATGTTTCCCACTATTACAATCATTCAATTGATTCAACCGGATGTTTCATGATCAACCATCATCCTTTTCAATCTAACATAGGTTAGAAAATTAACTTTCCTTCTTCCATCCTCCACTTTAGATCATTTAAATCCATATACTCCATGTTACTCTGAAATGTCCAGTATTCAGACACTATAACTAAAATGAGATCCTATACAAATTTGTGAAACTTTATTGTGCATTGTTTAGGTTTCACATGCCTTATAATAATGTATGGATTGAATGATGCAAGAGAAACAAGTTTCCACAATGCTTTCATAAAATTAAAAAATTGACTGTATTTTATTGTTATAGACAACATAATTAGTATTTTTGGCATAGTGAGATCACATAAAATCCAAATCAAGTGCGAGTTGATACTTTGACAATATATTCCCAAAACAATAATATTATTTGAATTTGACGAATTTTTTTATCAAAATAATAGGAAATTCAAAACCAAATTATGGATGTTTGAAAATATTTTTAAAGGCATTAATGTAGAAGGAGAAAAATTTCATGTCTTTTCCAAGAGTAATTCTTTTCAAAATGGATTGGTTTCTGATTCATTATGAATTTTTTTGAGATGCAAAATTATGTTACAAATTTTATATAAGTCTTTTACAGGTTTGAGATAAAATTCTTATCAATTTTCTGAGTATGGTTTTTCTGAGTTAAGGTTAATATTGGTTTCACTCAAAACATGAAAAATTATTCATCATAACACATGATCAATGCCTCAAAACATATATTTAAGTGCAGGAAACTTTTTCAAAAAAATTGATAACCATCCACCATATGAATTTTTGAAATCTTAAAGTCAAATTTTAGTGGTTTGGGAAAAAAATCCTTGCAAAATGTATATATTTCAAGTGTTTAGAGAAAAAAAAATCTTATATACATGTCATGAACCTAGACTAATAGAAAGGTGCCCTCAATATTATTCAATTTTTAAAATTTGCAGTGTTTTGGACCATGTAATCACAGGTTATTCTAAAACAACCGTTTGGAGACCTACGACACAATTTTCAAATTTTTTTATCAATATGGAAAGAACAAGGTTGGAAGGCGGTATTTTAATTTTTTTTTCTTTCGAGGGAAATTTTATGGTTAAAAATCAGTTGCGCATTTTTTGTGGTAAATTCCCTTTTCAAATGCAAAGTCTATTTTCCACCTCTTTTGCAAGTTGCATGGATAAAAGGAGCCTCCACTAGTATGTGGTGTAATTTTGGGGTGAAATTCCACCACCAATGTGTGACTTAGACCAATTATAACTTCAATGTGCATAAAGGTGGAAAATTTGCGGACCAATTTATAAAAAAACTCACTTTTTTATATCTCCTTATGGTTTTGCATTGATATTCATTTGGATAGTCATAAACAGGTGAAATTTTGCACGTGGGAATACAAAGTGAAAAGTATGAGGTGAAAATGCACCTCAAAATGCTACCACCATTCCAAACTATGACAGGAGCATAGGATGACATCATCTACATAATGTAAGATTGTGTGTCCTTTGCCCCCTTGACGTCCATACTTTACCATTATGGGCTAGATAATATATTATTTTTCATGAAAACATGGAAAAATTGAATGATAATATTTAGAAATTTTGAAAATGGGTTCATAATAATAAAATTATCATACCGTGATTTAACCTAGGAAGGTGTGCCAATGAGCTATTTTTCAGGATAGTTTGTAAAAGTGTGAACCAAACCATCACTTGGGTCATGAATGGGGTTTACTAATATTTTTTTTTGGCCATTTTTTGGGATCCTAATTCTATTTGACGTTCCTAAAACACCTAAATATTCTTTCCAGAAAGTACAACATGCTTCAGTGTCAAAAATGTTTTATATCATTACTATTGTAAAATTGTTTTCTACCCATTACACAATGTATTAGACTTTGTAATATTTGTAATGACTGGGATATGATCTCCCAACACTAGATTTGGTTCATAAAACCTTTCTCAAAAGTTGGATTTTCAATAATCCACACACACTCGTTTTCCGCACCACTCTAAAGCACACATAATATATTTCAAATCATATTTTCATGGAGAAAAATATGAAAACTTTTTAACTACAATCGACCTCTTAAAATGTTCCGAGGCCTCTAAAATCTTTCTTAAAAGTTGAACTTTAAAAAAGGGAAATTTTCACAATTTTATCAATTGTGAATGGTTTGACCAAAAATGGAGAAAATTTTCAATGGGGTTGTCAAGTAAAATGAATTGAAATTTGACATGATGATAAAATACTATTAAATTTTGAAGAAATATTTTAGTAAAAAAATAGCCAATCCATTGAAACTCATTACCTTCATTACACTCCTTAGGATAGGCCATTCAACAATTGCATTTACCTTTCCTGTATTCACCTTCACACCATCTTCTAAAAATAAAAAGCCTAAAAATCCAAGCTCCTCTATATAAACCTACATTTTTAAAAATTTCATATAACTTCTCTTTCCTCAATAAGCATAAGACCATCTTCAAATCTAATACGTGATCCTCTTTACATCTACTAAATATGAATTTATCATAAAATATGCTACAAAAACTTACCAATGTAGTCTCTCATTATTTGATTAATCATCCTCATAAATGTATGAGATGAATTTAATAATCCAAACTATCTACACATTTGTTAACTTTTCTGTATCAATAGAGAATTATGAGATAAAAGAGAAGAGTGGTGAAATTCACTACTAGAAGTGGGCTTATTTATCCACATTGTTATCCACAATAAATTCACTTTGTGGAAAAATTGTGAATTATTAACATTAAATAGATAAGTTCTATAAAATGTATTGTGTATTTTCCACAATTTTTAAAAATTAAAATTCAAACTTGTGAAATATTTATATTTTTAAAATCTCTTTGTGGAAAAATCACATTTTATCCTCATGTTTAGAAAACCTTACAACTTTAAAAATATAATTACAGATAAAATCCATAAATCAAATATATATTGTCTTGCAATGTGATTTTATCACAATATTTCTAAGGTTTAATAAAATACAAATTATACACTATCTTTAGATTGTATCTTATTCAAAAATATAAAAAAAAATATGGATAATTTAATTTACACTATTTAAAACTAGTTTTTCATAATCTACAATGCTATTTTTGTATTATATCTTTAAATTTCTATCTAGTACGGTCAAACAAAATTGAGAAAAAATTACATTCTAAAATATTGAGTTTGTATTATCCACTTTGTGAAATATATACATTGTGGGCAATTCAATATTTCTATCTTATAATACACACTAAAAAAATATAAAGTAAGTTCTATTTGTGGATTATCTTGTAACGACCCAAAAATTCTCACACACACGAACAACACAAGAAAAGACAGGATAATTTTTTTTTTTGGACTTGCTTTGACACATAACACGACGCAACATGTCGTCATAAGGTTACAACTAACACTAGGAACCACTTGTTACGGGGAGGACCACGAGTTCAAGCACGGAAACGTTCACACCCAAAAGGATAATACACCTTTCCTTT
Organism: Taxus wallichiana var. yunnanensis; assembly: GCA_018340775.1. NCBI lineage: Eukaryota > Viridiplantae > Streptophyta > Pinopsida > Cupressales > Taxaceae > Taxus > Taxus wallichiana. The sequence continues at coordinate 1,034,450,022 of CM031239.1, read as the reverse complement.
TTTTTGACAAGACAACATAGAAGTCCAACGACAGAACACTCTAACAAATAGGGCAAGCCACAGTAAGAAAGATTGAAGGTTACTTATTTTGATATAACACCCTTTAACTCATGACTTATGTTTTCAGAAAGATTCAATATATGATTCACACAAATTCATCTTACCAACTGAGTTAATTTTCTTATACACTGTAGAGAAGTTCACTAAAAGTCTTCACTTTACGACAATTAGATGTTTAGTTCCATTATTTAATAAGGGACTAATTTAATTCCACAATGCTATCTGTCCATACTTACATTACTAAAAATTGCTCATTACCTTGCTACAACAAGAATTTGTGTTCAACAAAATCAAGATGAACTTACAAAGTATCCTGGGAAAGAGTTAAGGAGATAAGGTCGAGATGAAACATCTTTAGGACCTCATTAGTTATTGCCAGTATTTAAATTGAAGCTAGGGCTCTTAACCAGAATTATCAACAACTTTACTTAGGCTTCGCCTAAAGTATTAACAAGGAGTGAAAATTTACTTTCCAAATGGCGGTGAGAAAGATGGTGAGGTCTCCAATTTGTTTTCTCTGGCTTATTAAATCTTATCATCTTCAAACAACTAACAGTTCATTTCACCTTAGGGTCATTTTACAAATTTCACCATAAAAGGAATAATGTTCACTAGAGGAGCTAGGATTATCGTGTTATAAAGTTTACTTGCAATGATAGTCTTGCCCTTGTTTACTTATGACACTTTATTACTAAGTCATATCAAGGTTTAGCTCAAAATTTATTCTCAAGGCAAGGTTGTAGCAACACTCATTTACAAGAACCAAACAAGATTACATCAATTCTTAAAATACTGGTACTCCAGAAAAGTCACTCAACAACAATAACCAAAATTTTCTTATAATTTCAATGATGGTCAAACAATACAAGGTTTCCAAAGTTCAGATGACAAAGTCCACAATACTTTATACTAAGACATTAATCCTCTTTTAAACTTTCCACTGGACGTTAACAACAGTTGAACAACATACAAAGGTTTCGAGCAAAGGAACTTCTCAACTAAGGTTGATGACAACAGTCTACAATTCTATCCCTCATCTACACGCAAAATCCATCTGCAGCAAATTTTCTACAAGAGTTAGTTCACGAGAACTGAGCAAGATAAGGCTACACAAAACCACCATAACTATTATCTAACAATATCATGAAAAGAAGCACTTTATTACAAGAATTTGGGTCAAACCTCTAAACACTATGAGCACATCAAGTTATAATAAAGTCTATAACATGTCAATCAAAGAAGGAGAAGACCTTGTACTTCAGTTAGGAGCAAATGCAACGAAAGTAACAATCATATGAGAATGGCCCTTGGCCCTATAAGGAGAAAACAAACAATCTAGCAAAAACAGAATCCCCATCAAGTAAGTAATTAAACAATAATTACAAGATTGAGATTTGATACATATACCAGTCATCTAGAAATTTATCAAAGGTACCAAACGCATAGGCTAAAATAATATTTTTCCAAAAGAACAAGAGTTGATCGGCCCAAGAAGGGGGAAACACGGGTTTCAGAAATTAACACAAAAGGCCATGCATAATTGAGTTTCAAATCAGAATTCAATTAGAGTATACGTACAACATAAGTTTCGAAGCGAAGGTATAGTATACTAGTTTTGACCATTAACTACAAGGAGATTTACCAATCATCCAGGAAGGGTCAAAGTCTTACAGGCTAGTAGCAAACACGCGAGAGAAGAAGGGGGTTCCATCCAACAAGAGTATACAATAATGTCATCAACAAATTTTTATAACACTAAAGATTTGCAAACCTCCACTATAATACTAATGTTTGGTTAATTTAAAATGAATTACCCATATCCAAAACAACCATATTTTACGGGGATGGTAACACTTTCAACCGATGGCCGCACAAATAGATACAAACATAATTTTTAAGTGACATTATCAAAACAAAACCTTCCGCTATGAATTCATAAGATTATCAAACGAAAGCTGAGTTTTTCGAAGATTAATCACATTTAAGGAAATTTCCATCACAAGCTATTACGGTAATTACGTGCATAAAAACCACCAATATTAATTAATAGCGTTAACATACAAGGGAGAAAATAATGCAAGTTGGAAAGAATGAAGAGCGCCATCAGCAATAATTCTGAGAGGGGATTAGACCAAACTATTCTAGTGTCAAAAAGGTTATGGATTCACACAATGAAACCTCCAGCTTAGTTGATCCGAAAAGCTAGTTATGATTCAAGTTGATAGGGATGGTCAAGGTACATCTTGAGGATGGCCTTAAAAGCCTAGAAACAAGATGAAATATAGTATAAGAGTCTAAACATGTGAGACGAAAAAACACATTGCACACAAACCTTTTCGTTCTACCAGTTTTAATACCAAAACTCTAAGCTGGCTAGCCCACGCATTGCTCACACAATCCTACAACATTTCTCTCTCGATGCCAAAAGGTAATCAAAGGGACTTGCAGAGGGGCTAACAAAAAGCATCAAAAGACAACTTGGGTGCTAGGGAGGAGCTTCATAGTTATCGTAACTTACTTCATAATATCGAAAATACTAGATGATCAACATTATAACTTGCAACTCAATCGCAGAGGAGAATTATACATAAACAAACAGATGAAGGTCTATCATTTGAGTAAGAGAAACATAACATTAAGAGGAGAGGGCACACGCATCCTTTCGACCCACATATTATCAACGATAAAAGCTAAAACAAGAAGAAACAAGTTAAAGGGAAATCTCCCATCATGACATCTTGGAAAATCAATGCAAGGAAAAGTGGTTCGATTTCCCAATAATTTTAAATAAAATAATAGTAGAAAAGTGTAGAAATATCTTGCCTTTTTCTCCAATTTAGAAGGTTTCATGGACACCACCGGACCCAACAACAATCCAATCCAAATTCCATTTTCTTCAAGCTCATTGGGCGCCCAAACATCGACCATCTTCATATGCATCTGATTGTTTATGATTTGGACCTCCTAACCTTGGTGCTCTCATATTAGGAGCAGCCCTAGTCTGAGACAAAGCAAAAGAAGATGGCTTTATAACCAAAAGCAATCTCTTGGTACAGACTCCATATCCATAAAATAGTCCCTAGACTTAGCATCCTCAATTAAGGCTGACCAGTCACTAGATTGCTTCAATGCAGCTGCTTTGTCACCCCTGGTGCTCACTTCTGCTCTAGTGACTGACAGGCCATTTTCACGGAATATGCGAGTCACATCAGAGAGAAGACCAACTCGGTCACAACTGCATAATTCAAGTCTCATTCCCTCAGAGATTCTTCTTTCTATAGCTGCCTCTAAACAGTGGATTATTCTTTGCCTTTCTGCTTCCGAGTTCACTGGGCAGCCATCCATATGTCTGATGTAGTACTCCTGGAATGCATCAGGTCCGTCCGAATCAACTGATCCATGAAATACAACATATTGCATGTCGGTTAAAGTGCAAATCGTGTCAAAGAGAAGTTTTGGTCTGTCCTTAGACTTAATATTAATGACAGAATAACCTTTCTCAACACCGTTCTGCACAGTCACTATAGGCCTGGTTGTATCATCCCTGGATTCTAGCAGAACGCTATGCACTCTTTCATAGTCACGATCTGCAAACATCATTTGATGTAGACACCTTTCAGATCAAATCCAACATGGAATTTAAAATTATCCCACTCAACCATATGACCGTGGAGTTTAAAGCTTGGTCCCTCAGGTTGTTCTATTGAAATTGGATTAGTTTTGAGCCCAAATGGAGGCTTCTGCCTTGATCTTCTGTAATCTGTTCTTTTGGCCTCGGGCATTGCAATCTTTAGCCTGTCCATGTACCCAATGATCTTCTGCTCATCTAAATCTACTACCACTGTAACACCCTCAATAGGCATGGCATATATATTAACAGTTCCGTTGGGATAAAAACACTGGACGTTGATAATTCTGTTGCCCTGCTTCTTTTCTCCAAACCATCCAATAGAGAAAGTGCTGCAAACAACTGATTTCATGTCAAGGCCTCTATTTTTTTTTATGGACTGTATGAATGGAGGATACTCCATGGGCAACCCAATGGCTTTAGTTTGCTCCTCTATTGTAAAAATGGGATACCCAAATCCATGATAGACTTTATCATACACAACAGTTTTTGATGTAATGTACAGAAGAAGTTTGTGGGTTTCCCCTGGTATTCTTGCAATTACAAAAGCCATTCTTGGAGGTAGAGGAGAAGAGCCACGTTTCCATTGATAGACAACCTCCTTCTCTGGTGCTTCTAAGCCCATGTACTGGAAGCTTATGTTCTTCATGTGGAGGCGGCCTAGCTTTGATTTCAGGATCACTAGCTCGCGAACATGGCTGATTTCAGAGCTTGTCAGAGGATCCAGAGGATGTAATTCTTCTTCACCGGCACTCAAACTCAATGCAACCATCACTAAACTCAGCAACATAATACTTGTTCTCATTTTTGCTCAATTTTCTGGAATAGAACAATAATCTTCACAGCTACAAATCTACGGCTTTGGCTCTTCTGCGCTCAAAAGGCTTCTACTTTACTGCAACGTGCCTGCTGCCTGGTTACACGTTGTTCCAGGTCACTGCTGTGGATCACCGACCAGAACACTCCTCGCAGTGCCCAAGAAAGGGAGGCAACACGTCTATTTCACTAGCTTGAAGCTCCATTTAAACAAAAAGTGCTCCAACACCCACCCATAGGAGGAAAGGACAATAAAGACGCCAAGAAAAACATCTATTTGCTCCCTACGTGATGATGATCTATAGCGAGAGGCTGGAAAATGACCGTGATCAAGGTTGAGGAAGTATTGAGACTTGCTTTTCACCTTTTGAAGCTTGTGGACTACTTAGAATGGCTTCAACACCTTCCATGGATGTTCTTACCCATTTGAGATCGCATAATCACCAAGGTTTTACCTTGAACGATCATTATTAGAAGACCATCAGGTCATTGAAGACTCCTTCTGCTCCTGCTCCGATTTGATGCCAAGGAGATAAAGACTTTCAACCAGACGTTGCCATAGAATTAATGAAGTGGATGATACATTCACTTCAAGACACGAGATCACATCGAGGACATGGTAGAAGTTTGGAGGAGAGAGATTGATGAGGAGAGAATGCCCGACCACATTTGAAACTTCAAGACAAGATTGCACTCCACAACTCTCACGCATTCCGCATACCAAATTCAAGTTGTCATCGACGCCAACTAGAAGGACACAAGGCATTTCAACCACCCACATTATTTCCAACAAAGGGATTAAAACTCACAACAAAAAAAAGGAAACAAGAGCAGGACATTACAAGTCAACTGGAAAAGGATGATTTGCAAATCGTGGTAATAAATGAGGTGTATCCACCAACAAGAAGACTCCAACACGCTAAGATTTAATGTCTCCATCGTCACACAATGATCGAAGGAGATAATGCTTGACTTCGAGACAAGGTAGGTTGGGTCATTACATTCTCCTCCCCTTAAGAAAGCATCGTCCTCGATGCGACATTACATAGAGGAAAGAAATGGTACGCAACAAGGGATAGATAAAGAAGAAAACACACCCTATGGTTTAAAATTTTAGTTGATTAAAGCACGGTCACAAGGTAGCCTTAGGAACATTTGATAGAAATTTTAACTTTCAATGTTCTGTGAAGATTGGCAGTTCCCTCTTGTTCATCATTTGATTAGTCTCTTTCCATTATCATTATTTCTAGTTTTAGTTTCTTTTAAAAATATCATCATTGAAGGGTTTTGATTTATTCCTTATTGTGGGTGCCCAACATGAACTGCTAACACAACACCCTATCAGGTTCACAAGACCCTACAGATTCACAAGCACACAAGTATATACTTCAAGATTGTATTACACCACATAAAGGTTACTCAAATACGGAATGGAATAGGCACAGTCCACATAACATAGTACTCGACACACATCAATGACTGACATACCAAAATACTTAACCAAAACAGTACTACAATCCACCAGACATTTCCTCAATTTGCATCAATGAAAAATTCACATAACACCAAACCATGCTACAGGTACATAGTGTCCACAAGGGAATCAATGACATATCCACAACATCACAACACATATCCATCTGACATGAGTAACACATACATCAAAAGACCACTACCAAAACATCACAATAACTCAACATATATCCTAGAACATCAACCATACACACAAATATCATATGCCTCCCTCAAACTCTTATGCCTCCCTCAAGTCTCTTATGCCTCCCTCAAATCTCTTATGCCTCCCTCAAGTCTCTTATGCCTCCCTCAAACTCTTATGCCTCCCTCAAACTCTTATGCCTCCCTCAAGGAGGCCGGTTGACCCTATGGTCCAAGACACATAGAGTTTGAACACTCCTAACCCAAGTGACATAATAACGCGTGGTTCAACAACCCGCTAGTTATCTGTAACTCCTTGGGGCGTACCCCTATACAACAAAGCGGGTCCATAGGTCCAACCATTCCATGGTGCATCCCATGACCCTATTCCACACATCACGACAATAGAACCAGCACAACAATCCAATCAAAGTGCCAAGTGGCAAAGTATAAGCCTTGGGCAAGGCGGTAAAAATTCCAAATTTAAAAGAAGACCCAAATTCAAGCAAAATAAATGGCCAAATAGCCATAGTTAGTATCAAAATCCCCATGTTAGTGCCACAAACCAAGGAAATGCCCAAAATTGTAAAGCATGGCAATCAAGAAAAGCTGCTGGTCCTTACAAATAAAGTAAAAAGCTCAATTTACGAATAAAATCAACTTATAATAATGTCACATTACGATAACTGTGTGGCCTTATCTAGCCACCAAAGGGGTACTCAACGAGTTGCTAGCACTCGGAACATCGAGCCTTAGCTCGTAAGATACGTATCAATAATACAACTGTCATCACCTCCATCTGAATCATCCCGCCACCACTTCGACAAGGCTAAACATAGTCATAGTTGCACTTAGGTTGCATACATACAACCACATAGGGAGAGAGGAAAGAATCACATGTTATCTACTAAACCGAGTTTCGGCTCAAGTTATTGACCCATGGTACACCATTCCTCACTCTCAACATACACTTTACCGATTCCCTTTAGGGTCGGTTAGCGTAAGGTTCACAACATAACATACAACAACATCACTAACATAATGGTGGTACATATACAAGGCAGATCACAATCATACATTCACTGAGTGTAACACATCACTTTACCACTTTCTGCACCCAAAGTGCAATCACCATACGATAGGGTTCATACACTCACCGTATGTCCCAAAATCACAACATGAAGCATTACATATTTGCACAGTCATACATACGATGAACATAGTACATCTCAACATAACATCCATTGCTGCATAACAAGGTGGTACACACATTTCTTCAAAACATGGTAAAAACATCATGATACAACTCATTTCTTTTAACATCAATCTAGTCATACAACACATTGATACACTTACATATCACAATATGTCACAATGCTCCAACACTATGTCATCCACATTATAATTCCTTTCACACATCACAAACAGTAATTCACACGTGAACTCTTCATAGAATCCACAAGAAGGAGAGAGAATACTCCCATCCCCAACATATCAACATGATCACAAACACGCACAAGGTGACATACACATCATGTGCGTTCACAATATCACAACTACAACATCAATTACATCACGCTTAAAGCACATTACTCTTCCAATATCTACCACCATCATGCAACATCATCATCATCATGCAGTATCATCATGTAACACCATCACCATCATGTAACATCATCATACAACACCAATCCGGCCCATAGGTTGAGAGCATGAACCTATGCTCTGATACCAAGTGTAACGACCCGAAAATTCTCACACACACGAACAACACAATAAAAGACAGGATAATTTTTTTTTTTTGGACTTTCTTTGACACATAACACGACGCAACATGTCATCACAAGGTTACAACCAACACTAGGAACCACTTGTTACGGGGAGGACCACGAGGTCAGCACGGAAACGTTCACACCCAAAAGGATAATACACCTTTCCTTTTTTTTTGACAAGACAACATAGAAGTCCAACGACAGAACACTCTAACAAATAGGGCAAGCCACAGTAAGAATGATTGAAGGTTACTTATTTTGATATAACACCCTTTAACTCATGACTTATGTTTTCAGAAAGATTCAATATATGATTCACACAAATTCATCTTACCAACTGAGTTAATTTTCTTATACACTGTAGAGAAGTTCACTAAAAGTCTTCAATTTACGACAATTAGATGTTTAGTTCCATTATTTAATAAGGGACTAATTTAATTCCACAATGTTATCTATCCATACTTACATTACTAAAATTGCTCATTACCTCTTCTACAACAAGAATTTGTGTTCAACAAAATCAAGATGAACTTACAAAGTATCTTGGGAAAGAGTTAAGGAGATAAGGTCGAGATGAAACATCTTTAGGACCTCATTAGTTATTCCAAGTATTTAAATTGAAGCTAGGGCTCTTAACCAGAATTATCAACAACTTTACTTAGGCTTGCCTAAAGTATTAACAAGGAGTGAAAATTTACTTTCCAAATGGCAAGTGAGAAAGATGGTGAGGTCTCCAATTTGTTTTCTCTGGCTTATTAAATCTTATCATCTTCAAACAACTAACAGTTCATTTCACCTTAGGGTCATTTTACAAATTTCACCATAAAAGGAATAATGTTCACTAGAGGAGCTAGGATTATCGTGTTATAAAGTTTACTTAATGATAGTCTTGCCCTTTTTACTTATGACACTTTATTACTAAGTCATATCAAGGTTTAGCTCAAAATTTATTCTCAAGGCAAGGTTGTAGCAACACTCATTTACAAGAACCAAACAAGATTACATCAATTCTTAAAATACTGGTACTCCAACAAAGTCACTCAACAACAATAACCAAATTTTCTTATAATTTCAATGATGGTCAAACAATACAAGGTTTCCAAAGTTCAGATGACAAAGTCCACAATACTTTATACTAAGACATTAATCCTCTTTTAAACTTTCCACTGGACGTTAACAACAGTTGAACAACATACAAAGGTTTCAAGCAAAGGAACTTCTCAACTGAGGTTGATGACAACAGTCTACAATTCTATCCCTCATCTACACGCAAAATCCATCTGCAGCAAATTTTCTACAAGAGTCAGTTCACGAGAACTGAGCAAGATAAGGCTACACAAAACCACCATAACTATTATCTAACAATATCATGAAAAGAAGCACTTTATTACAAGAATTTGGGTCAAACCTCTAAACACTATGAGCACATCAAGTTATAATAAAGTCTATAACATGTCAATCAAAGAAGGAGAAGACCTTGTACTTCAGTTAGGAGCAAATGCAACGAAAGTAACAATCATATGAGAATGGCCCTTGGCCCTATAAGGAGAAAACAAACAATCTAGCAAAAACAGAATCCCCATCAAGTAAGTAATTAAACAATAATTACAAGATTGAGATTTGATACATATACCAGTCATCTAGAAATTTATCAAAGGTACCAAACGCATAGGCTAAAATAATATTTTTCCAAAAGGACAAGAGTTGATCGGCCCAAGAAGGGGAAAACACGGGTTTCAGAATTTAACACAAAAGGCCATGCATGATTGAGTTTCAAATCGAATTCAATTAGAGTATACGACAACATAAGTTTCAAGCGAAGGTATAGTATACTAGTTTTGACCATTAACTACAAATAGATTTACCAATCATCCAAGAAGGGTCAAAGTCTTACAAAGCTAGTAAAAACACGCGAGAGAAGAAGGGGTTCCATCCAACAAGAGTATACAATAATGTCATCAAAAAAATTTATAACACTAAAGATTTGCAAACCTCCACTACAATACTAATGTTTGGTTAATTTAAAATGAATTACCCATATCCCAAAACAACCATATTTTACGGCAACCTTGGTAACACAGTCAACCGTCGCACAAATAGATACAAACATAATTTCTAAGTGACATTATCAAAACAAAACCTTCCGCTATGAATTCATAAGATTATCAAACGAAAGCTGAGTTTTTCCCGAAGATTAATCACATTTAAGGAAATTTCCATCACAAGCTATTACGGTAATTACGTGCATAAAAACCGACCAATATTAATTAATAGCGTTAACATACAAGGGAGAAAATAATGCAAGTTAGGAAAGAATGAAGAGCGCCATCAGCAATAATTCTGAGAGGCGGATTAGACCAAACTATTCTAGTGTCAACAAGGTATTGGATTCGCACAATGAAACCTCCAGCTTAGTTGATCCGAAAAGCTAGTTATGATTCAAGTTGATAGGGATGGTCAAGGTATATCTTGAGGATGGCCTTAAAAGCCTAGAAACAAGATGAAATATAGTATAAGAGTCTAAACATGCGAGACGGAAAAACAATGCACACAAACCTTTTCATTCTACCAGTTTTAATACCAAAACTCTAAGCTGGCTAGCCCACGCATTGCTCACACAATCCTACAACATTTCTCTCTCGATGCCAAAAGATTATCAAAGGGACTTGTGGAGGGGCTAACAAAAAGCATCAAAAGACAACTTGGGTGCTAGGGAGGAGCTTCATAGTTATCGTAACTTACTTCCATAATATCGAAAATACTAGATGATCAACATAATAACTTGCAACTCAATCACAGAGAGAATTAATACATAAACAAATAGATGAAGGTCTATCATTCGAGTAAGAGAAACATAACATTCAGAGGAGAGGGCACACGCATCCTTTCGACCCACATACTATCAACGATAAAAGCTAAAACAAGAAGAAACAAGCAGAAAGGGAAATCTCCCATCATGACATCCAACTGACAAATCAATGCAAGGAAAAGTGGTTCGATTTCACAATAATTTTAAATAAAATAATAGTAGAAAAGTGTAGAAATATCTTGCCTTTTTCTCCAGATTTAGAAGGTTTCATGGACACCACCCGGACCAGCAACAGCAATCCAAGCCAAATTCCATTTTCTTCAAGCTCGTTGGGCGCCCAAACATCGACCATCTTCATATGCATCTGATTGTTTATGATTTGGACCTCCTAACCTTGGTGCTCTCATATTAGGAGCAGCCCTAGTCTGAGACAAAGCAAAAGAAGATGGCTTTATAACCAAAAGCAATCTCTTGGTACAGACTCCATATCCATAAAACAGTCCCTAGACTTAGCATCCTCAATTAAGGCTGACCAGTCACTAGATTGCTTCAATGCAGCTGCTTTGTCACCCTTGGTGCTCACTTCTGCTCAAGTGACTGACAGGCCATTTTCACGGAATATGCGAGTCACATCAGAGAGAAGACCAACTCGGTCACAACTGCATAATTCAAGTCTCATTCCCTCAGAGATTCTTCTTTCTATAGCTGCCTCTAAACAGTGGATTATTCTTTGCCTTTCTGCTTCCGAGTTCACTGGGCAGCCATCCATATGTCTGATGTAGTACTCCTGGAATGCATCAAGTCCGTTCAAATCAACTGATCCATGAAATACAACATATTACATGTCGGTTAAAGTGTAAATCGTGTCAAAGAGAAGTTTTGGTCTGTCCTTAGACTTAATATTAATGATAGAATAACCTTTCTCAACACCGTTCTGCACAGTCACTATAGGCCTGGTTGTATCATCCCTGGATTCTAGCAGAACGCTATGCACTCTTTCATAGTCACGATCTGCAAACATCATTTGATGTAGACGCCTTTCAGATCAAATCCAACATGGAATTTCCAATTAGCCCACTCAACCATATGACCGTGGAGTTTAAAGCTTGGTCCCTCAGGTTGTTCTATTGAAATTGGATTAGTTTTGAGCCCAAAAGGAGGCTTCTGCCTTGATCTTCTGTAATCTGTTCTTTTGGCCTCGGGCATTGCAATCTTTAGCCTGTCCATGTACCCAACGATCTTCTGCTCATCTAAATCTACTACCACTGTAACACCCTCAATAGGCATGGCATATATATTAACAGTTCCGTTGGGATAAAAACACTGGACGTTGATAATTCTATTGCCCTGCTTCTTTTCTCCAAACCATCCAATAGAGAAAGTGCTGCAAACAACTGATTTCATGTCAAGGCCTCTATTTTTTTTATGGACTGTATGAATGGAGGATACTCCATGGGCAACCCAATGGCTTTAGTTTGCTCCTCTATTGTAAAAATGGGATACCCAAATCCATGATAGACTTTATCATACACAACAATTTTTTGATGTAATGTATGTAAGAAGTTTGTGGGTTTCCCCAGTATTCTTGCAATTACAAAAGCCATTCTTGGAGGTAGAGGAGAAGAGCCACGTTTCCATTTATGACAACCTCCTTCTCTGGTGCTTCTAAGCCCATGTAGTGGAAGCTTATGTTCTTCATGTGGAGGCGGCCTAGATTTGATTTCAGGATCACTAGCTCGAACATGGCTGATTTCGAGCTTGTCGGAGGATCCAGAGGATGTAATTCTTCTTCACCGGCACTCAAACTCAATGCAACCATCACTAAACTCAAGCAACATAATACTTGTTCTCATTTTGTGCTCAATTTTTACGGAATAGAACAATAATCTTCACAAAGCTACATATCTACGGCTTTGGCTCTTCTGCGCCCAAAAGGCTTCTACTTTCTTGTAATGTGCCTCGCACTGGTTACACGTTGTTCCAGGTCACTGCTGTAAATCACCGACTGAGAACACTCCTCGCAGGGCCCAAGAAAAGGGAGGCAGCACGTCTGATTTCACTAGCTTGAAGCTCCGTCTAAACAAAAACGTGCGCGCAGGAGGAACCAGGACAGAAAGACGCCAAGAAAAACATCTATTTGCTCCCTGTGATACAATCTACAGCGTACAGACTGGAAAACGACCGCTGATCAAGGTTGAGGAAGTATTGAGACTTGCTTTTCACCTTTTGAAGCTTGTGGACTGCTTAGAATGGCTTCAACACCTTCCATGGATGTTCTTACCCATTTGAGATCACATAATCACCACTGTTTTACCTTGAACGATCATTCTTAGCTGTCACAGTTGAAGACTCCTTCCTGCTCTGCTCCGATTTGATGCCAAGGAGATAAAGACCTTCAACCAGACGTTGCCACAGAATTAATGAAGTGGATTGATACATTCACCTCAGCTGATCACATCGAGGACAGGCGCAGTTTGGAGGAGAGAGCCCTGACCACGTTTTGAAACTTCAAGACAGTGCACTCCACAACTCTCACGCAACTGCATACCAAATTCAAGTTGTCCGCCGCCAACCAGGGAGACAAGGCATTTCAACCACCCACACGCAGTCCAACAAAGGGACAGAAAACTCACGCGGCCAGCAAAAAGGAAACAAGAGCAGGTAGTCAACCAGAACAAGGAAGATTTGCAAATCAGGGTAATAAATGAGGTGCATCCACCAGCCAGAAGACTCCAACATGCCAAGATTTAATGTCTCCATCCTCCACAGTCAGGAGATAATGCTGACCGAGACAAGGTAGGTTGGGGCATTACATATCTACACTCAAATTTAATCATAGATGATAAATAACAAAGTAAAATTATTTAATCGTGGATAATATACATCATCGCGAGTTTTAAAAATTCGGTGTGGATAATTCTCATCATTTGAAATAGTAATAATAAATTGTTGCATTTCCCACAACTATAATGGGCTCTAACAAAAAAAATATTTAACCCTATTTCCACCATTCACAAGGATCGAGGAAGATTATTTTTGAGTGTTGATAAAACAATGTGATCGAGGGTAGGAATGCAAGCCGTATTACACGGTTTTTTAGTATTAGTTTTCCAACAGCGTTGGGATCGAAACCGAAAGGTATAAGTGTTGTTCAAGTGTATTTTACCACCCGAGTCATGCATCGACTTATTTATGTTACCAAAATTTTCAGATATGTACCTGAAAGTGAATGATCAAAGGGAGAATGAGATGAGATTTGGCGTGGCAAAGGGATGATGTTTTCAATCATGAAGATTGTATTTTTTTGTGAAACACCAAAAATAGAAAAGTAAGCGACTTCTCCTAACTATTGTAAGAACGTAAAAATATTAACCTATTGTCTCTTTGTAATGCTATGACAGATAAAAGTGATGCGAGAATGGGAACCATGTTATGATGGAAGGGAAGAAGTGGGAGATCGAAGCATGGTTACCAATCGAGAAAACATTCATAATAAAGTTATGAGCTGAAGTACTTGGCAACATAGTGTAGAAGTTTCCAACTTCCATGATAGGCTGAGTAACATGATTCGAAAGGGGAGCATTCAAATCTACCACACATGCATGAATATAGAATAAAAGTGATGTTTTAGTTTATCGAAAAAATAAATCCAATGCATTTAAATAAAGGTATTTTTAATAGGCTAAAAGAATATAATTTATAAATGCATCATGGTAATTTTTTTAATAATATACTTGTCTATGTTTACATTTCATGATAAAGAAAATCAAAGAATGTAAGGATCTGTAATACCAACACAAATGGAGATTTAATGAGAGAAATATTCAACAAATGTAATACCAACACTCTTATGAGATGAAAATTTATCAACCCAAAGCAAAAACTTGTACAACTAGTATTGTTTATCCTCAAGTTAGATTGTAAATGCGTGTTTATGAATTATGTTCTTACCAGATTTTATAGATATTAGCTTGAAATATATTTTTAAATTTATGGATATTAACTTTATAAATATTTGTGTAAATATCAAATCTAAAGAAAAAAATTATTACTAAAATAGTATATTTAAATATTAATTTAAAAAAATTAATGAATGTTTTTGAAATATATTTTAAAATCTACATATCTTATTGATAAAAAATCACACGTGTTTATATCTTTACATGGAGTGTATAAAAAATATAGTACTTAAAATATGAAGGGCATTTTGAAAAGTTCAATCTATTACCATATTTTATTACTCTAAAATATTATTGTTAGAGCACGTAGGAATTTAAAAAAATTCTATTAAAATTGTCTTTACATTTTTAATTATTATTTTACTAAATATAATAATTTTACTTTACTATACACATATATTTCAAATTTAGAGTAAATTAGTTTATATTTATATATATATATATATATATAAAAGATTATTTAAATATATAAAATTAATATTTATATAATTAAATTTGATCTTATGATTTAATTATTGTATGTTAAAATATAAATTTTTACAATAATGATAAAAAAATTTGAGCTTTCAAAACTATTAAAATAGTAATATTTTTAATAAAGAAGGGATTTCTAATTTTAAAAATTGTACATGTAAAACTCAATAAATAATTGAAATAAGAACTCTTTCAATAAATTGGGATGAGAAAGAACTTTAATTATTATTTTATTATATATAATCATTTTAAAATTATACATCCAAAAATATTTAAATTGTGAAAATTGTCACAATTTTCACAATTATAGAAATGTAACAATATTAGAATTGTGACAAATGCCACAAATAAAAAAATTGTCAAATATTCATAATAGTTTTCATTGTGGATTTTCTCACAAATTTTGTCACATTTAATATTTTCACAAAAAAATTGTAGGTGGAGTCCACAAAATTGGATTCACAATTTTGAATAAGATATCCACAAGAAAATTGTAGAAAATTTGTGGATACATAACCTATGTTCTTAAAGACATGAAAATGTTTTGATTTTTTTATTTAATAATAAATAAGTTTGTACATAACATTAAGTGATAATATCAATTATCATCGAAGGAAGAAGAAAATAAAACTAGAATAAGTTTTAGGAGATTCAAAGGACCATAAAAAGGAAAATCATATCCAATAAAAGAATAGGGTTGGTATAATAAAACAAGAGGATAAACACATTTTTACTAGAAGATAATAGCATGGAAGGATTATAGAACTAGAAAAGAGGAAGAGGGATTCAAATAGGAAGTGCTTATGGAAATAAAAATCAAGTTAGTTGAAGAGGATGGTATTCACCACATATATGTTATGTTTTTTATAGGTGTGGTGAAGAAAGTTCTTAGGAATTGGAATGTCTACAATATAGTCCACAAGAGTTGAGATTATAGGATCATCGTAGAATAAATTTGATAGACAAATAGGTTGATGAAAAGATAAATATGTTGTGCTAGATGTGTGAGAGAATCTTATGATGAAAGGAAAACTTATTTCCTAAGGTAAGCACACTTTTAAAGTGGTGAGTATTTGTTGTGGATAAATATTTTCTAAACAAGGTGCACATCTGAAAGAAAGGTATCTAACATTATCATTTATGTGGAAGTGTTGAAATTTCTTGAACATCAGCCATGATGTGCGAGGGGTCAACTCAAAAAATTTGGTTTCTCAGATTGGAGGGGTTAAATGTTGACCATTTTTGGGTCAGTCATCAGAAAGGGGTACAAATTCTTCATTATTTATAAGTTTTGAATAGTTTTGGGAATGGCATGCAAGCAAACCAATAGCTTTATATGTTTTTCTAGGACATAATTCCTTACATATGAATCCCCTCTGAGATGGCATCTTCAAAAAAACCAGATAATAAAAATTAAAGCGCCACGGGGCCTTAATGAAGGTGGGAAGGATAACACATTCCAGAATTAAATTCTGCAGTATGTAGTAGTGGATTGAGTTGTTGATTTACAAAGTTGGAATTGATTAGTTTGCATTGGATGGTTTACTTTTGTTCAAAATGATCAATAAAAATTACAATTAATTAATGTTTCCCTTTATTATTAAGTGTAATTGCATTAGTGTGTTGAGTTTTTTAGATTCATACCACATTATGTTACTAAAAGAAATGCAAAAGGAACATACACATCTCATTAAACAATGAATTTTTTAAAATTTATTCATAAGGAAACTGTATATTTTCTCAAAAAATCCATGAGAAATAACTGAATGAAAAAATACATGCAAATGAAAAACTGAATATGAAAAGGAAATAAGGGAGTCATCATTTCCTTATGACTAGATCCCCACTCATTTCAGTTTCTCAACCAGCTTCCTCCACTTTTGCTTTGTGTACCTAAAAAGAGGAAAGAGATTAATGTTAGAGATCATGATAATATTCACTTGATTTTATTTCCATTTTCTAATGTACATGCATTCATAAATAAGGTTTTGAAAAGAAATAATGGCATATTCTAAGTATCTTTGGAAATGAGAGAATTCTAAGTACTTGAAAGTCATATTCTTAATTTTCTCTTCAAAATTTATCTCGTAAATACTTGAATCTCTTCATCATCGGGAAAGAAGTATCATGAATTCTACTATCTCATCCACCTATCATACTTCTCCAATTCATGGCATAAGGCTTCCAAAAACTTGGATCTTTGCAACTGATTTGGCTGATCTTGAAATCACAAAAACTAGTCTTCTATACAATGTGGTCAAACACCTCCATGGAACTTTTAAGATCTCCCTATCACCTCCAACACTTAAATTTGAATGTATAATTTTTTAAAATAATTTATATCCATATGTCAAATAGAGAAACATTCACCTACCATCTCATTCTGACAAGCTTCTCAAGAGGCCTAAATAAGCAATTTTGGCACAATCACCTCCAAGAAAGAAATGACCTTTCCAAACTAAAATATGCACTTCCACACATCATATTTCATGTAAAAATGATGAACAAGACAAGAAACAACATCCATACAATGCAATTCAACATGGATACCTTCATTCTCCTTCACTAGCTTCTCAAAACAAGCTCCTTTTGTCGGTAAGCTCAAACATGCACTCAATACTCAAATTTTATCCAAATTAGTTACTCAGGTAACTTCATGAATCTTATTTAGACATTCCCAATGATGAGGCCAATATATGTCTGATTAATGTATAATATATGATCTCATCATACTCTCCTTTTGATTAAGTTTGATTGCATTGTGTGACTTTTAGTTGATCTGATATGAGTTAGGATGTAACTATCTGTCTTTTGATTGATTGTGATCCTAATGTTAAAAATCTAAAATTCCTAACATAGTGTGTGTTTAAATTTAGTTTTGTAATAAAGCAGGTCTAATCAGTCAAGGAAATTAAGCATGTGGCATTCATTATATTTTTTTATAGCGTCTTATCCTACACAGTTTAGTTCCGGAACTTCCAAGCTAGTTCCGAACTCCATCACATAGTCATCATTTAGTTTCAAACTTTTGGACTTAGTTTCAGAACTCTAGAATTTAGTTCCAAAATTTTTGGACTTAGTTCCGGAACTCCTAGTGACAGCTCTAGAACTCTCACAAGTTTTGGTTCTTAATAATTTCCTATGGTTCTGAAACTTCTCCAAAGTTCCAGAACAATGGGAGTTATCTATTTTAAACCACATCCAGAAATTTTGCATCTACAATCATGAAGGATGAGAAGATTTCTGAATGTAGATCCAGGAAGAGTTATCCTACAACTATCTGATCAAATGCCATCGACTCAACATCTATTCTGGGAAAGATTTGATTTCATCAGAATCATTGAGATAGCTGGGATTGTAAAATGTATATAAAAGTAGACCTACATTAGATAGAAAAATAATGAGAGATATAGAACAGAGAAAAGAAATAGATTAAGTATCCAAATCCAGTACATTTTGTAATACTGAATGTTTTCATCAATAAAATATCCATTCTGATTTGAGAGAATTCTGAGTTGTTAAAATCCGATTCAAGGAGGAGCAAGGGCCCACTCCCCAAGGACCAGGATATTCATTTATTTGGTATTTATATTTCTTTAACAAATAGCTTAGATCTGTTAATTTTGTATTGCTTTAGTTCTTTCAGTTAAATTCTATTGCATGCTTGTTCCTGTAGGTGTTTAGATAAATCTTTATATTTCTTACAATTATTTTCAAGCATTTTAATCTGAGTGTTTACCTTCAAAAGCAAGTGTGTTTATTTTCCAACAACAAGTGTGTTTCCTTTCAGCAAGCTTTCAGTGTGTTTTATTTTTGCAAGTTTTCATAGTTTGATTTGAATAAGGTTTTACCAAGAAGTCCTTAAGACATTAAAGATATCCCCCAGAAAATATAAAAATAGTTACAGTCAACTACTAGATCGGTTAAAGTACTCTTGTTGCATATAGCTTTGGACACACCCCTGGTTTGATATGACATCAACAATAAGTTGATTAAATTAAGGGAATGATGACACCCATCATTTTTGGTTTCGTTTGGGGAACACTAGTTGGAATTTTCTAATTAAGTGTTAGCAAGAGCAACAAAACATACATCTAGTAGTTGAAGAATCTTCCCTACTATATCACAAAATATATGAGTAGACCAAGAGACTCACAGGGTAGATTCCTTCCAAAAAATCTTCACAAGAATTCATAACATCCTCTAGTCAAAGTAAGGAAATTGATCGAGAATTGGAGGCACCACCATCCCCTATCAGATAAGAAACAAAATTTCCATTTTTGAATTCTTAGATCAATCACCTGAAGGGAGTAGAAATTTTAGGAGAAGGCTTATTACCCAAGATCCATTGAGGGTAAGTTTTGATTCTCAATTGAGTAGTCAACCTCCTACTCCTGATTTTTCACCTTCCCCAAAACATACATCCTACCACATTGATTGGGAGGAAGCTTCAGAAAATATTTTTGAAATGGCACGAGAAGCTGAGGGAGTACATGATAGGACATTTACCTATCCAATCCAATTGGGAGATGATGACACATCAATGAAAAATATCTCACCTGCACATTTACCCACCTTCAGAGGGATGTCATCTAAAGATCTTGACCAATTTCTGTTTGAATTCAAGGTGCTATGTCAAACCTATGATTATAAAACAGATAATCAAAAACTCAAGTTGTTTCCATCCACCTTGAAGGATGCAACAATGAGGTGGTTCATGGGATTAACATCCAACTATATTAGCACTTGGGAACAAATGGAGACTTCCTTCCTAGATAAATACCAAGATTATTGCAGAGGGAGAAATAGGAAGGAAGAATTCTTCAAAATCAAGCAGGAAGAGGACAAAAACATAGAAGACTATTTAGATAGATTCCTCTTTGTTAGCAAAAGATGTGGATTTTTGCTTACAGAGGAATTAAGTAAAACCATTTTTCTCAAAGGTTTGGATGATGAATCTAGAGAAGCCCTTAACTTGATAGGAGGGGGAGACATTGATCAAATAAGAATGAATGGAATTAAAGATATTTGTAGAAGCTATTCCAGAACAAGAGGTGGACCTAGAAAAGGAAAATCAGTAAAAAGTCTGAATCCAGATATGAACAAACTAATGGATGAGTTAGCAAAGTTTAAAACAAGCATTTTAGTGCAATTAACCTCTACTATGGATGGATTACAAGCTAAAGAAAATTCCATAATTGAACCATTGGCTATGTATTGTCCTAGATGCAGGAAGATTAACCATGCATTAAGAGATTATCCTTTGGATAAAATAGAAATGTGTCTTATCTGTGAATATAAAGAACATGATACTGACGTTTGTTCTTTGCTTCCTCTCATTAAAAATCATCTTAAACAAACCAGTGCCACATCTACAACTAAAGAATCTAATTTTGTTCAGAGACAACCTAACCAAGGGAATTTTATGCCAAGATTAGCTCCTAATCCATGGATAATGCCATGGGATTCTAAAGTAGTACCACAAAATTGGGGACAACCACCTTGGGTACCTCAACTAACTTGGAACCCTCAAGATTGGGCAAATCAAGCCTGGTATGCTCAGGGACATCAACCATGGGCTGGTCAAGGAAATCCTTATGCTTGGTCACAACCTAGATGGAACCCTAATTATTCCCAAGGAAGAACATATCCAAATCAGAATCAACAGGCCATCATGGGATCCCCTGCACAAAATTCACAAACTGAGAATGTATCCCAAACACAAATGCCAGCACAACCAGTAGCAAACCCTAGAAACAAACAAACAACTCCTATTTATGGAACAAAACCTGAAAAATTAGTTGATTTACATGCGTTATGGATTGTAAGGATATTCAAACTAGATCTGGGAAAATCATTAACAGTCCACCCCTTATAATCACTGAAATGACAGAAGAAAATGAGAACCCTAGTAATCCTATTCCAAAAGAGGATATAGAAATAAAAGAAAAGGAGCCAGATAACAACACTACTGAGACTCCATTTCCTGAAAGATTCAAAGAAGATATAGAAATCAAGGAGTATAAATTGGTTCAGAATTAAGGAAATTGAATATTGAAATACCACCATTTACAAGAAATTAAAGATATTCCAAAATTGAACAAATTGATCAAAATGTTATGCATGAAAAAGCCTGGAAGAAAGAGATAGTATCCCAAGACTATCAAAGTAGATGGGAAACTTGTTGATTTATTAACAAGAAAACTATTACTTCCCAAATACAAAGATCCTGGAAGTCCTTTTATTTCTGTCTCTATAGGAAATAAGGATGTACATAATGTTTTGATATATTTGGGAGCTGCTATCAATGTAATGACAGTGGATACTCTGAAAACATTACCATTAACGGGTATACAACCTACTAATACCATATTGCAGATGGCAGATCAGTCTGTAGTAAAACTAGAATAAATTATTGAAGACGTGGTGGTAATGGTAGAATCATGGGAATATCCAGTTGACTTTCTTATATTATATCCAAAAGGTAAAACATTGGGTTATCCCATTAGTTTGGGTAGACCATGTTTCACTACGATTCTTTGCTTTGATAGATTATAGGTCGGTGACAAAATCAAATGGTAAGAAATCTAATCAAATTTCCTTATATCCTACCACACAACCTTTTACTGATAGTCATGAACAATTGTGGGTTGATTCTCCTGAAACTAATAAGCAAAATTTGTCTTCTTTGGCTATGATCACATTATAGGATCATGTAAGAGAAGTAGAAGAGATGATTAATCCACCATTGGATGAGAACTTGTTATCTTTAGTGCAATAAGAAATAGTTCCAGAACCCATGAACTTAGTTCTAGAACCCACAAACTTAGTTTTGGAACCCACGAACTTAGTTCCAAAATCCATGAACTTAGTTCCGAAACATACGGCTATAGTTCTAGAACCACTACAGTTAGTTCCAGAACCATGATAACATCAGTTCTCTTTGATTGAAAATAATTTCTCTCCAAAGGAACGATATTTATCGTGGGGAGAGGATGAATTAGTAGCTTTAGTTTCAAGTACATCAGGAAGTGGTGAAGAATTTCTTAAAAGTATCAATGATGAGGAATTTGGCCTGTAAAGAGATAAGTATCACAATTCTCATTATCGTCCTTTTTCTAGTATTCTATCTCAAATAACTTTTGGAGATTTTTACATACCATATGTTGTTACCACATGCATGTCCATTAAATACTTTAATGAAACCCTTTCCACAAATTAGTTCATCACATATCGGAACCAAACATGTTGAAATTCAACCAGGTAAAACTTTAAACATTAACAACTGGTTGAAGGAGGATGAAGAAGCTAAATTGTTTGATGTTCTAAAAAATCATACTAAAGATTTTTCTTGGGATTACAAAAGATATGAAGGGGATTCATCCAAGTATCTACACTCATCACATCTATACTGAAAACACTAAACCAGTTAGGCAGCCTCAAAGAAGGATTAACCCAACTTTAAGGGATATAGTCAAACAAGAAATTAAAAAACTATTACAAGTAGGTTTCATCTACCCTATCTCAGATAGCCAGTGGGTATCTCCTCTTGTAATTGTTCCCAAAAATAATGGAAAATGGATAATATGTGTTGACTATAGGGAACTAAAAAAAGCCAATATGAGAGATTATTTTCCCTTACCATTCATAGATCAAGTCCTAGATAACCTTTCAGGTAAACAGTACTTTTCTTTCTTGGATGAATTTAGTGGGTATAATCAGATCAGAGTTGTTGATGAAGATCAGGACAAAACTACATTTACATGTTCATGGGGAACCTTTGCATATAAAGTGTTATCATTTGGTTTATGTAATTCTCTTGCAACTTTCTAGAGAGTTGTAATTGCAATCTTTGTTGATCTAACAAATGATTGTGTTAAAGTATATATGGATGAATTCTTTGTATATGGAGATACATTTGAAGATGCTTTAAGAAATCTAGATAGAGTGTTAACAAGATGTGAACAATACAACCTATCTCTTAGTGATGAAAAATGTGTGATGATGGTAGAATGAGGGGAATTGTATTAGGACACCATATTTCACAAAAAGGAATTAAGGTGGATCAAAAAAAAATTAGGTTCATTTAGATTTACTTATCCCTCGGACTCCCACAGATATCAAATCATTTCTAGGACATTCTGGGTACTATAGATGCTTTATAAAAGATTTTAGTAAAATTGTTGGCCCCATGTTTAATTTTCTAACCAATGACTATGAATTTCTTTGGGATGAAAAGTGTCAAGCATGCTTTTGAAGAAATTAAAAACAAATTAATCAGTGCCCCAATATTGAGAGGTCCTAATTGGGAAAATGCATTTCATATCCAAATAGATGCCTCAAATTATTCCAATGGTGCAGTATTGGGACAAAAAGATGAGGAAGGAAAAATGTATGCCATTTACTATGTTAGCAAGAATCTTACTCCCACTAAAAAGAATTACACCACCACTGAAAAGGAATTTCTTGCTATAATTTATGCAATCAATAAATTCAAACATTATATTATAGGGTAAAAGATATTTATACACATAGATCATTTAGCAATTAAGTATTTAATGAACAAACCAGTGGTTGGAGGAAGAGTCATTAGATGGTTATTACTTTTGCAAGAATTTGATATTACCATTGTGGACAATCCAAGTAAATCTAATGTGGTAGCTGATTTTCTGTCAAGACTAACCACCACAGGGGAACAAGATCTAGTCAAGGATAAATTTCTAGATGAACAACTGTTTGCAATCTCAGCAAGAACACCATGGTTTGCTGATATGGAAAATTATCTTGCAACAAGGAAGTTCCCTCCTTCTTTCACTAAGAAACAAATAAAGAAGTTAATTAAAACTAGTGCACAATTCAAATGGTTAAATGGAATTCTATTTAAGTGTGGTCTTATTTTGTCTTGTGCAGGTGTGTAAGAGAGGATGAAGTCTTTGACATCCTCAGAGCATGTCATGATGAACCAAGTGGAGGAAACTATTCAATAAAAAGAACAACTCATAAAATAATTGGCACTAGTTATTATTGGCCATCTTTGTACAAGTATGTGAAAAGATATATCAAGAGCTATGGTCCTTGTGAAAGGATGGGACAACCAACTTTCACCAATGAAATTCCTCTTCATCCTCAAGTTGTGGTTGAACCATTTGAGAGATGGGGATTGGATTTTGTTGGTCCCTTTAATCCTCCTTCACAAGGGAAGGAATATATTATTGTATGTACTGACTATGTGACAAAATGGGTAGAAGTGTAGGCATTGACAAATGCCACTGAGGAAGCAGTTGTTGATTTCCTTTGGAACAAAATTATGATCAAGTTTGGAGCACCAAGGAGCATAGTTTTAGATCAGGGACCACAATTCATGTCTAATATGATCTAAGCTTTCACAAGGTATTACCAAATCAATCATAGGAAGTCATCTCCTTACCATCCATAGTCAAATGGACAAGCTGAAGTAACAAATAGAGAATTGGAGAACATCCTTACCAAAATGGTTGAAGCTGGGAGAAAAGATTGGGTAAAGAGAGTACAGGTTTTGAAGGTATACCTAGGGCATATAATACAAAATGCATCTCAAAAGAAAACTACAGTTGGATGAAGGGGTTTCTCTATATGAATTAGTCTATGGGAAAAATGGGCCTTGTTGACTCTAGTACCAATTTGAACTTATTAGATTGACATATTTTTGACAATGGTTTGTGTTAGAGTAGGTATTTTCCTTAGCTCATGTTAGCTCATGTTCACTAGGTACATTATTTACATTTATTGTATTTATCCTCACCCACTTATGTGTGTGTATATTTCTTTTTATTTATTTAGATATTAGGAGATATTATCTAGTTGTTAGGTATAGTTCTCTCCTTGATCTATGGTATTGACTAGTTCTTTCATAGATCTATGGTATTGACTAGATCCTTGATGTCTAGTTCTCTCATAAATATATGGATCTAGTTCTTTGATGACTAGTTCTTTCCATGATTTATGACTTGATCTACGACCTTGATTGGTTCTTAGATTGTTATTCCTTGCCTATATAAGCAAGGTCCATTATGATTATAATTCATTTATTTGAAAGGTTGATGTAAAGTTATTACGTGAATTACTTTCATCTTATTTATCGTGATGTCTAATTAGGATTTGTGTTCTTGGCTTGGCATGATCGGTTATCATTCCTTTCATGGTATCAGAGAAGGAGATTGATATTGACATTCGTCTATAAGTTTTATTTTGCAAATAAATTATTTATATATTTATATATTCAGGATTCTCTCATATTTTGTTGTTGCGTGCATTTTAATGCAAAATAGAGGCTTCCATTGAATCCAAAATGTAGAAAAACTCTAAGATCGCTGTAAACTCGACCATTTCGGGAGGCAGTCGGTTTTCATGGTTTTTTTTGTTGTGTAGAGAAACATGCTAGATTCACATGTGTCGAAAAGGAAATCTACAATTTTTTGTGGGTTTTTCAAATTTTTGAGTTCGGATTTGGGTTTACATTTCACGTGCAATGGTGGTTTGGGAAGATGTTTTTTCTCTTTTTAGGGGTCCATGAACAATGGCGTAGTAGATGGTTTCGAGAAAGATCTGAAATAAACAGGTATTTCTTTCCTCTTTTGGCCCCATTGAAAATTCTTAGACCCTAGTCATATGGTATAGTCATATGAGGGCTTAAAGCTTATGATTCCTACTAGTAGGTGCTTAACTCTAGCCCCCTTTCATTTTAGTTTTGTGGTGAAGGCTAAACTAAAATGAATAGCAGAGCATAATTTAGTGCTAACTAAAATAAATAGTGAGTACAAAATATTGAAAAGTTTGTCGTGCTCTTTCCATTGAAATATTTATTTTGAGAATTGCACTATAACTCAATTTTGAGTGCCATTTTTGCAAAATCGGGGGCTCTTGTTGCATTACTTTTTCCCATGATCTTTCCATTGGAAATATTTATTTTGAGAATTTCACTATAATTATAAAGTGCCATATTAAGTGGAAAAGACTGGGCATTATAAAGTGCCAAAATTTAGAGACTATGCGTCTCTTATACTCAATGTAAATTTGCTTGGGGGTTTGATTGAACTTTGCTTAAGTTCTTCCATTTCATTTGGAAAAGTGTGATCCTTTCAAAATATGGGAGAAATTGGAGGATTTATTTAGTAAGGTGGATCATATGAGAGCCATGCAACTTGAAATTGAGATCACCTCTCTTAATCTTGAATATTTTCCAACAATTATAGACTATCTTACCAAGTTCAAGCATTTGTTGACATAGTTGAAGGGGAGTGGAAGAGATAAGAAAGATGAAGAGTGTGTTTACTTGATTCTATCCAAGTTGAGAGGACCATTCCAAATTTTTGCTTCTACCTTTTTCTCTAGCATGGATGCCTTAGGTGACACTTCAAAATGCCTAACTTAGAAACATTTTGTGAAAGACTTACTAGGGAAGAATCCAAATTATCTCACCTTGAGTCTTCCACCTCTCAAAAGGCATTAGTTGCATCTAATCCTAAGGGCAAGGGAAAACCAAACAAGTAAAACCAAATCCACACCTTCTCCATCTCAAAATGCTCCTAAACCCAAAGAAAAAACTTAAAACCCAAGGATTCTTCTAAATCCAAGAATAAGTCTAGTTGTTCATGCTCTTTTTGTGGGGGTAGTAATCATGAAGAAAATAGGTGTTATAAGTGAATGCAAGCCTTAGAGGATGCAGTCAAGAAACAAAAATTTCTATCTCCACTCCACCTCCTTCTAATCAGCATGGAAAAGCACTTAATGTTGTTGGAAGATCTCAGTCACCACTTGCAGACAATTGGGTTATAGATTTTGGTGCTTCTCATCACATGAATTCTTCCAAGGAGTCTTTTGTTTCTCTAGGTTTGAGTTCTACTTCCAAAATTGAGGTTGGAGATTCTTCCTTTCTTTCTGTTGAGGGAAAAGGTGATATACAACTTGATGGTGGCAATATCCAAGATGCACTATATGTTCCTAACATCACTACAAATTTGCTTTTCTATATATCAAATTTGTCATTCTAGTCAAGGGAAAACAATGACTTTTACACCACATGGGGCAAAAGTAAGAACTTTGTTAGAACCTTATTCACTTGTTGCTCAGGGTATTGTTGATCATAGTTCAAGACTATATCACTTTGAGGGTTTTGATGACACTTCTTCTATAGGGACAGGATTGGTTTCTCATTCAGATTCAGAGAGTAAGCTTTGGCATGAAAGATTTGGACATCTCAATTACAGATATTTGAAGGAGTTGAGCACTCATGGTATGGTAGATGGTCTTCCTAGAGTTTCTTGTCTTGAGGAGTTTTTCATGGTTGTGCATTAGGAAACAACACCAAGATCCTTTTCCTAAGAATTTTCTAAGAGATCTTCTTCACCACTTGAGCTTGTGCATAGTGACTTGATGGTTTTTCCTACCCCATCTTTCAATGGAGCTAAGTATGCACTTACATTTATTGATAATTTCTTGAGGCGTACTTGGGTTTATTTTCTCAAGTACAAAAGTGATGTTTTTCACACTTCAAATTCTTCAAGGCTTTGGTCGAGAAACAATCTTCTAGTAGCATAAAGAACCTTCGCACTGATAATGGGGGAGTACTTCAACAATGAGTTTTCTAAATTTTTGGCAACTCAAGGCATTATTCACCAACATTTTATTCTCATACTCCACAATAGAATGGATTAGCAGAAAGGAAGAATAGAACTTTAAAGGAAATGGCTAACTATATGATGCATTCTAGAGATATACCTCCTATCTATTGGGTAGAAGTAGTTAATTGTGCTAACTATATTCAAAATCACACACCACACAGAGAACTTGAGCATTTGACTCAGAGGAAGCTTGGTCCAACACTAAGCCAGATGTCTCATTTTTTTGAGTCTTTGGGAGCCATGCTTTGGCCTTTGTGCCAAAGAAGAAAAGGAAAGCTTTGGATAAGAAGAGTAAACCCTTGATCTTTGTAGGGTATTGTGAGGACATGAGAGCTTATCATCTTTTAGATCTTGATACACATGATGTTATTTTTCAAACACATGTTCAATTTGATGAGTGTTTCACTCCTCATGATTCTTCATCTTCTTCCATTCCTTCTTCTTCTTCATCTCATCTTGAGGATCCTTTCTTTGAGGAGATTGATGAGGAGGTTATAGATGCCATTGAGGATCCTATTCCCATTGATGTTGTCACTATGCCTAAGTGGGCTCGTACTACCATTTCTGAGGCAACACCTTTCATAGAGGATCTTCCACCCACTAGGCATCATCACGCACATTCTACAGGTTCTAGACTTTTGTGTCAGGTAGTTTCTGAGGATCCACAATTTTTCAAAGGCTCATGGGATACGGAGTGGGATGATGTGATGATAGTGAGTATTCTTCTTTGATGAAGAATCATACTTGGGATTTGGTATCTCTTCCTAAAGGAAGAAAGATGGTTAGGTGTAAGTGGGTATACCAAACCAAATACGCAGCTGATGGGTCCATTGACAAGTATAAGGCTTGTCTTGTTGCAAAGGTTTTTCACAAGTCAAAGGTATTGATTACTCTGAGACTTTTGCACCCGTTGCTAAGATGGATTCTTGTACAACTTGTACTTGTTATTGCTACATCATAGGGGTGGCCCGTATATCAGATGGACGTGAAGAGTGCCTTCTTACATGGAGATCTACAAGAGGAAATATATATGGAGCAACCGGCTGGATTTGTTCAGGATTCTTCTCTTGTTTGTTGGCTGAAGGTCTCTATGGTCTCAAACAAGCCCCTCGGGCTTGGTATGAGAAGATGGATTATTTTCTTCTATATCTAATGTTTTTGTTCGTTGCCACTCGATCATACGGTGTATCTCCAAAGAACATGTTGGTGAGGATATTGTGATACTTGTCTTGTATGTTGATGATACATACTTACTTGAAAGCTCTTCTTCCCACATTTAGAGTATTCAGAGGGCTCTTTCTACATAGTTTGACATGATAGATCTTGGGCTATTGCATTATTTCCTTGGTTTGTAGATTTCTCAGATAGATTAGGGATTCATTTGAGTCAGCAAAAGTACACCCATGATCTTCTTAGGTGCTTTGATATGGCTGATTGTAAGCCAAGTCCATCTCCTTTTCAATCTGGGGTTACTCTTACATCCACATGTACCACACCACTTTGTGATCCTACATTATATAGGTAGTTGGTTGGGAGTCTCATGTACTTGACCCATACTCACCCTGATATTTCATTTGTAGTAGGGCTTGTATCTCGGTTTGCACATTCTCCTCATAGTAGTCACTGATAGGATGCTAAAAGGATTTTGTGCTATTTGCATGACACTTCCCACTTTGGCCTACACTTAGTATGCTGGGGTTCTACTCAGTTGGTTGGGTATACAGATTCAGATTGGGTAGGTTTTATTGATGACAGGAATTCCACTTCTGGCTATCTTTTCTATCTTGGTTCTTCTCTAGTTGCTTGGGTGTAAAAAGCAACAAACTATTGCACTTTCATCTTCAAAGGCAGAGTACAAGGCAACAATTACAGTGAGTCAGCAGATTCTTTGGCTTCACTAGTTATTGACAGAGTTTGGATTCCCATAGGATTCACTGATTGTACTTTGGTGTGACAACCAAAGTGCAATTCACATTTCTCACAACTTAGTTGAGCACTAGCGGACCAAGCATATTGAGATACACATCCACTTCATTCAAAGCAACACATTCAAGATGGAGTTCTTTGCTTGGAGTACCTTTCGACTCAAGAAGAGAGTTGCGAGACATCTTTACTGAAGCCTTTTGCATCACCTCGCTTTGCCTTGAGTTGCATGGAATGCTTGGGGTTTCGGAAGTTGTTCTTTGGGGGTGTTCATGAGAACATCTTCTTCTTCTTCTTCTTTCTCTTTCCTTATAGCAAGATTCTTTCCTTCTTTTGGTTCGAGATTTCTTCATGGATATATTGTACATGAGTACCTCATCAAGCCTAGTTGTTGGGACTCATATTGTGGACATGCCACTTCTATTTTGGCCCCTAGCTTCACTTGAGGGGGTGTTAGAGTAGGTATTTACCTTAGCTCATGTTTACCTAGGTACATTATTTACCTTTATTATATTTATCCTCACCCACTTATGTGTGTGGATATTTCTTTTTATTTATTTAGATATTAGGAGATATTATCTAGTTGTTAGGTATAGTTCTTTCCTTGATCTATGGTATTGACTAGTTCTTTCCTAGATCTATGGTATTGACTAGATCCTTGATTTCTAGTTCTCTCATAAATCTATGGACTTGACTAGTTCTTTGATGACTAGTTCTTTCTATGATTTATGGCTTGATCTATGACCTTGATTGGTTCTTAGATTATTATTCCTTGCCTATATAAGCAAGGCCCATTCTCATTGTATTTCATTGAGTTCCATAATAATATATGATATTGTTGCTCATTTGTTTGCAAAGTTTTATGTAAAGTTATTCTGGTGAATTACTTTCATCTTATTGATCATGATATTTGATTAGCATCTGTGTTCTTGGCTTGGCATGATCTGGTTATCATTCCTTTTAGAAATTGAGGACTACTAAAAATGAATTTTTGAGGAAGATTGAATTAAAAATGTAGATCAAAAGAAAGAATCAATTCTTCAAAATGAGTTGGATGAATCAAATAATAGAAGCACTAAAGGGAAGAAATGATTCAAGAGAAAAGGAGTAATGACATGACATACATATCAAGAAAAGGAAATTCAAAGTAGGAGGCGGGAATTAATGTTTGACTCTAAGTACCAATAGTTCAAGGAAAATTGAGAACCATGGATGGTTGGGACCTTATCTAGATTGAAAGGAATTTTTTGACAATGGTATCTATTCATGTTTTGTTCATAGATGGTAGAATGAAAACTCTTGGTAAATGGACATAGGATAAAATCTATAAGAAGACTCCCTTTAAGAATGAATTTTTGAGGAAGATTAAAAGTTTGAATTTGATGACTTAATTTAAAAGAATGATGAGTTCTATTTATACAATGATTACAAGTCAAATAATCATAATATAGATTGGAAAATAAAGTGGAAGAAGATGAAAACTAGAAAATGGAGTCTTCTTTCCCCAAAAAATAAAAATAAAAATCTCAAAAGTAATTGAAAAGGAGCAAATGGCGGTTGAGTTTGTATTGACTAGTTCAAATAATGGAATTCTTTTGAATTCAGATGTCTTATCTAATCATGTTTTGTTCCACTTGTAGGAAAGATGAGTCATCATAACAAAGGCTTAGCATCATCAAGGATGATAATTATGTCAAAATTTTAACTTATTTAGGGTTGATTAAATGTTTACATGTGTGATGTGACTTAATTTAAAAGTAGGTATGATGAGTTATCTATTTATAGCATTATGATTGGCAAGTGTGTAATCATAAAATTTTGGATGGAATAAGTGATGACATGGTTATCATTAGTAGTCATTAAATCTACAAACATCAAGTGGATAAATAGTAAAAAGTCTTTATTCTTTTTTTTTGAGGAAGGAGCAGTGAATTGAGTTGGTATTTTGTTCAATGAACAAGAATTTAGATGTTTTGAAAGAACTAAGGTTCAACTAAAAGAGAGGTTCCACAACCAAGCCATTAGTTCTTTATAAGTAGAAAATAAACCAATTATGGGTCATGGAAGGCTAGAACTTCAAACCCCAATATGGGGATTAAGAAGAAATAAAATATTTAACTAGAGGACAATTCCCAAGCTTGCGAGATGAAGAAGAGTCAAAAATGCTCATATATCTGAAGTATGGAGCCACCAAGCCTGAATACATAATAAACCTCCCAGGGTTTCTTTTTTATTCCATTCAGACCATGGCTCAGAGATATTCCTGGGGTGTTGGAACAATTAGACATCATGGTCTAATTCACTTGATATTCCAACACCATTTCCTGTCAAAAAGAATGGAGAAGAAATTTGGGATAAGTTTCTTGGCAAGTTCAAGAAAAACCCTAATATTATCAGAAGGAAAATTCCAGCCCCATTCTCTCCTTCAACTAATTTGAGAAATTGATGCCCTTGTAGAAGGATAGAGGGAAATGGAAAGAGAAAACATACCAAGGAAAAGAAGGTTGGTGAGGAAGATAAAAATAGTAGAGCCTTCTATACCTGTGAAGGAAATTCCTCCTTCCACAAGTAGCTTTAGAAGAACAATATCTATCTCTGATGGTGATAGCTCACCCACACAAGAACCAGAAAGAACAATAAGAAGAAGTTCTAGAGGGAAATTCACTACTGGGCATGTTGAACTTCCCCAGATAAGAAAAAGTCATAAGAGGTCAAGGGGAACTCCAGAAGTAAGGAGTGAGTAGGAAAGGATGGAAGAGGAAGCTGCTGACATTTTGGGCAAGCATGGCCATGACTCCACCTAAGCCAAGTCATGTTGAAATGGACAGAGGAGAAGAAATATTTGATGATCAAGATTTTCAGGAGTTGGTTGAACCTTCAGTAGTGCCACATGAAGAAGAAGAGTTGACATCTAGGATAAGAAAAGGAAAATTTCCTTTAATAGAGGAAGAATGCCAAACTCCTCAAATAATTTCAGAAGAAGAGGAAAGACAACAAATTAAACATGCTTTGTTCTTGTCTAGAGTAGAGCTTATTATCAGAGAAAAAGATGAGGAATTGGACTTCCTCAAACTTAAATTAGAACAAAGGGAAACACTCATTAATGAGCTAACAACTCAGCTGCACTGACAGAACTGAAGAATTATCAGCAACCAAGATGAACGATAGAGAAAGAAGAAGAGTTCCAGACTTCCAGAAAATAGAGTGTTGTGTCCACAACGTCTTGCAGACTGAGTTGACCTATTTTCCACTGAAACAACAATGGGATGATATTTGCAGAGATCTCAGAGAAGCCAAAACATCAAATGAGGAATTAAAGACCAAGATGGAGGAAGAGATGAAGGCAAGAAAGGAATGGGAAGAAAAATTTTATGAGGAAGGAAATAAATATAAATGTCTTTCCAAAATTCATATGGTTTGTATTATGAGTGAGAAATTGCTTGCCTATAGGAGACCTTCTCCTGCATATAGTGTGTTTTTGGAAGAGCATTTCATTCGCTGGCAGTTGTCAAGAATTGCATGTGGGCTCCCACATGAATTACAAGATGAATCTAAATTCATGGAAACTTACTCTCTATCTAGCCTCAAAGAAAAATATCCTGTGTGAATTTTATCTTTGCAATTATATGCTACAGAAAAATATAGGATTTATGATTAACTTATATGTAGGGGAGAGCAGATCAATGCATTTGTCTCTCTTTTGTAAAACCAAATTACATGGAATGAAAGAGAATATGAATTTTTATTGAAAGCCAGCTCAACAAGCCTCTGCATGAGAGCTCATTATGGTAAACCTTCTACCTTCCTCACACATTTTATAATTCATGCATTTGATAAAATATTCAAGCCACATTACGTTGCTATTCTACAAAAGAGTATTGATGCGTTCACCTCCTATGAGGAGATTATTTTTTAAGATATTTATGAAAGATGCTTAAAAAGGTGGGAATTTCTTACTGTTGCTTTGAAAAGAAGGGAACTAATTTCCCCTACAAATATGTTATGGAGTTTAGAGAGGGCTAAAGCATTATGCACAATTATTCCCCAAGTTAATGAAACCTACAGACCAAATATAGATGGGAATGTGAACAAGGCCACCTCTACTTCTCACCCCCATGTCTCCTTGGTAGAACAAAGAACCTCAAGACCCTGTTGAATTTGAAAAGTGGGAGAGGAAAATAAAAAAAGGAGTTGGGTATAGTACATCTGAGCTTAAGCATTGGAAAATTAAGTTTCAACCATTTGATATAAGCAATCAAATGGAATGCAGAACATATGATCCTACTTTTGAAGAATGAGTTTGTAAAGGACTTATAAACAAGTAAGTCTAGGGGAAATGATGAGGCTAGTATATGTCCAATTAATTTATAATATATGATCTCATCACACTCTCCTTTAGATTAATTTTGATTGCATTGTGAGACTTTTAGTTAATCTGATATGAGTTAGGATGTAACTGTTTGTCTTTTGATTGATTGTGATCCTAATGTTAAAAATTTGAAATTCCTAACATATTATGTGTTTAAATTTAGTTTTGTAATAAAGCAAGTCTAATCAGTCAAGGAAATTAAGCAGGTGGTGCTCAGTATGTTTTTGATAGTGTCTAATCTACACGGCTTAGTTCCAAAACTTCCAAGATAGTTCGAAATCCATCACACATCATCATTTAGTTTTGAAACTTTCGGACTTAGTTCCGAAACTCCATAATTTAATTTCAGAATTTTCAGACTTAGTTCCAAAAATCCTAGTGACAACTTTGGAACTCTCACTTGTTTTGGTTCTTAACAATTTCCTATGGTTCTGGAACTTATCTAAAGTTCTGGAACCAATGGGTGTTATCTATTTTAAACCAAATCTAGAAGTTTTACATCTACAATCATGAAGGACAAGAAGATTTCTGAACACAAATCTAGGAAGAGTTACCCAACAACTATATCGATCAACCGCCATCCGACACAACATCTATTTTGGGCAAGATTTGATTTCATTAGAATCATTGAGATAAGCTGGGATTGTAAAATGTATATAAAAGTAGACATGCATTAGACATAAAAATAATGAGAGATATAGAATAGAGAAAAGAAATAGATTAAGTATCCAAATCAATACATTTTGTAATAATGAATGTTTTCATCAATAAAATAGCCATTCTGATTTGAGAAAAATTTGAGTTGTTAAAATCCTAATTCAAGGAGGAGTAATGGCACACTCCCCCAAGGACCATGATATTCATTTATTTGATATTTATATTTCTTTAGCAAATAGCTTAGATATGTTAATTTTGCATTGCTTTAGTTCTTTCAGTTAAATTCTATTGCATGATTTTTCTGCTAGATGTTTAGATAAATCTTTATATTTCTTGTAATTGTTTTCAAGCATTTTAATCTAAGTGTTTACCTTCAAAAGCAAGTGTTTTTATTTTCCAACAGTAAGTGTGTTTCCTTTTTGCACATCGTGTTTCCTTAAAGCAAGATTTTAGTGTGTTTTATTTTCGGTAAGTTTTCATAGTTTTATTTGAATAAGGTTTAACCAAGAAGTCCTTAAGACATTAAAGAGATCCCCCAGAAAATATAAAAATAGTTACAGTCAACTACTAGATCGGTTAAAGTACTCTTGTTGTATATAGCTTTGGACACACCCCTAGTTTGATATGACATCAACAAGAAGTTGATTAAATGAAGGGAATGATGACACCCATAACCCAACATCATCCAACTCATATTTTTGCATATGATCCTTTGACACTTTTACTTGTACACTGAAATCTTCTTTAAAATCCTATTTTTGAGTGGGGCCCACCAACTATAAAATAGAAAAACAAGCATGGAAATGTTCTTATTAGTCATATACATGTTAAAATATGTTTTCAAGAAAAAAAATTGAGTTTTTTCACCTAACCAACTCAATTTTCCAAAAATGGTCCAAACTGGGTTTTGAAGGACTACAAACATGCTTACAAAAATGGATAGAACTTCTAAAATACTTAACCAATCACCAAAATAATTTTTCACCATAATTTTATCCCAATTTAATCCATTTTTTTCTATTATGACTTATCCGAAGGAGGCTTCACAATTTCTCTTGACTACTAAGAAGTTTGGTGCTTAATTTGCATACTTTGAAAAACCCGGTTTTGGAAATACTTACATAACTTGAAAAATATCAATCCTCAACTTCTGAAATTTTTCTCAAACATTAAGGACACATCCTTATAACATATAAATGTGATTTTTTTCTCTGATTAATCCCTCACATTTCCATTCCATCTCATCTAGGTACCCTTTAGTATCTGATTCTTAGTTGCTCTACTAGTTTGACCTATATGAGTGCTCAAAACACCTGATTGACCACATATTAAGCCTTGTAAACCTAAAAAAACACCATTCCATTCTCACACCATGCTTTTTTTTCATCTTCATTCCTTGGATCATCATATCACACCTTGTTTGTTTGTGGAAGAGCTTAAGAAAACACTATACTGACCTATTTCACCTTCAACCACCTGGTTTGAATTTTATATCACCTTCTATATCTCCTATGCCACCTCATGATTTTATATCCATGATTTTAATCCTTTTTGAGTATATTTACATGTTTGCTTTATTTACACCATGTACTTGCATTAGGCCAAGGCCTAGAATGACTTGACTTGACCCATACATTACATGAATGAACCATTTGGACATGTTACAAACTCATTGAAACATCTCACTCACCTCATGGACCTTTTTTTACCTTCATACCACCTTTGAGAGACTCAAAAACACACATATGCACCTTTGGAGACCCCTAGATCACCTAGCCAACATACCTAGATCACCTAGCCAACATACCTAGATCACCTAGCAGCATGCCTAGATCACGGGACCACTATGACATTAATGAACTTGACATAAATGACACAAAAATGAAACATACTTCAAACAAAATCCCCCTTTTTCATTGATGGAAACCTCCCTAGAAACATTGATGACAACTATGACTCACATGGATGACCTCATTACATTTTTCTTGACATACTTATCCCCCTTTGAAATATATGACAAAGGAATGCATGGACTTGACACAATTATAACTAAGGAAAAAATAAAATGGAAATAAATCTCATACAAGACTTACTTGACCAAGAAGCTCCCCTTGGGTGAATTGTTTTCATGTTGACACTTTTAACATCTAATGATCATTTGAACCTAATTTAGTCTTCATGAAGGTACTTTAGTAGCCATGAAATTTTTTTCAACACCACTCTTAACATGCCAACAATGCTAGTTTTATCATGGAAAAGGATTATATCACCATTCTTGAGTAACATCCACCTTTTATAGGCCTAACTTGAGCTTAACACTGCATTCATCTGACTTCATACCATTCAATGCCACTAACTGCCCTAAAAAATCAATTTAGTGCATTTTTGACCAATTGTCACATGCTCCTATAGGTCAAAAAATATTTGACTTGACAAACCATACTTCACCTTGGACTAGGAACACCAAATTCTAGATTCCAAGCATAAATTATGACTACTGACCTTGCATGCAAGTCTTTAAATGTATCAAGAAAATTTTTCAAGATACTAAAAACTTTTCTTAGTCCACTACAGTCATCTTTGACTAAGATTAGCAATCTCAACAATCAATGATTTAAGCAAGGAATTGCCATTTTCTCTCCTGGGGTGGCCTTGAGAACACCATTTTACACCCTTGGAAGGACATGTAAATAGTCCCCTGTTTTTATGGTAGAAACACTATCAAAGTCGACCTGCTCAGATTCTTGTAGCAATCACACAGTCAGTTCATGATTCTTCATATATGTATCAAGATGAAAGTAAATCAAAGTAGGAGTACTCTTCAACAATCTTAAGACATCATAAGAGCATCATGGAGTAAGGAAGCATCACACTAAGTAAAGAGCAGCCATCATTCATACTTGAGAGTAAGTAACCCTCTCCTTCTCTTATCTTCATTGGGTTTCCATTACCCTTAACTAGCTTCCTTTGGTCTTTGATTCAAGTGAAATAAATTTAACTCCTTTTTCTTTCCTCATATTTTGGATAAAACACATTTTCTACCTTCTATACACGTACTAAATCATTCTTCCCTCATGGAGCACTTAAGAGATCTTCACAAGAACGTGTTAATGTTCCAACAACTATAATTACGTGTAACCAATATAAATGAAATTCATACAATTTTCAACTAAGCCAAGGATTATATAGTCATATCACTCTTTATCACACAAATATTATCCATCAGGAGAAATACAAAGATCCTTAGTAGAACTGAAACATATTAAGAATAACATGAATAATTCCCTATTACCTTGAGATGAAACAATCTATACCACTATACATATGCGCATTATTTTTTCATAACTTAGGATTGAGTACATTATCTTTAGGTGTCTCAAATACCACCCTCAAAACCTCTGTCTATGTAGACTCCAACTCTCACAGTATTCTCAAACATCTAATGCAATATTTTATCTTTATCTAACTTAATCAAAGCTCATAAGAACATAAGAAGCTCACTACACATGTAACATACCATTCCTTACTTGCAAATTTAGTATATCTTCTATTAAAAACTTCTAAGATCTTTTGAGAGAAATACACACCCAATTACTATCATAGTCTTGAAATGTCTTCAATTTTTACATAATCTTGTAGCATTTCAAATGACAACACTATTTTACCATATACTTCATCACAAAAGAAATATCATTAAAATCTCAGTTGTGATTATTCATTACCTTCCTAGTTGGTCTCTTCACATCCTTTTCGAGATAATTGCATAATCTTCTACATACAAGTCTTTCCATTTTCTTGTCTTGACTGTTTTCTTGGTCAAAAGAAGTCTCTTCCTCTAATGGAATCGAGAAAGATTGGGGTGTTCATAAACCCATAACTATTTAATGTCCTTTAAAGTTTCTTCTTTACATTGAGAAAAAAATCTTCCAAGTTCTCTGTGTTTTCACCTTCACTATAAGACAAAACCCTATAATTTTCCAAATAACTCTCCCAGCTATTCAGATGACTTTTACTTTCACTCTAGTGTGATACTTCACATTTCATCTTACGCACCTGCATGCTTTCTCATTTGGCACTTTTCATAGGCTATAGCTCTTCCGTGCACTACACTGTGCCTTGCAATTCTTCCACGCACCCCTCCACGAGACACCTTCCAAATTGGATAAGTTTTGGGACTTTCTGTCATTTGCCCTCTTTTCTTTCTCGCCACCGTGTGCCCTTTCTTAGTTTGATATTTGTGCCCTCCTTTGCAACTCATCTTTCACAAGCATGTGTTATTTTTCGATGCACATGCATCCACGCATGTTCTTTCCCTCTACTTCTCTTTCACATGTTTGCATCTTGCCATGCACCTTGAATTCTTTTCACCTTCTTTCCGCACACCTTTTTGAACCTTCTTGTTTCTTCCTTCACATTTTGCTCCCCTTCCATTTTCCCCCTTTACACATTGCTTTCTCAACCCTTTGCAAAGCGAGTCAACTCGAAGTGAAGTATCGGTTTGGAAAAGATTCTGAGAAGGTGCCATGTGTCAACTCAGCGCACCTTCAAAAGGTGTTAAAAATTGGGGAACCTAGGGATGCGCTTCGCCCCCACGTGCCTCATCAGCACAACTTCAAAGGTAAAATCCAAAGGAAGGTCTCCAAACGAGCGTATGCCCTCCACGTGATCGAGCTTGATAAAGTTGCATTAGCCTTTGAGAAGTCTAAACATGGAAAGAGTCGGTAGAAGCCTTCATGTGCCTCATCGAGTGCAACTTCAAAGGTAAAATCCAAAGGTAGGTCCCTAAATGAGTGTAGGCCCTCCACATGTCTAGGGTCCAACATAGTTGCTCCTAAATAGGTAGAAGGGACTTAGACAAAAAAAAAAGAAAGCAAAGTAGGTTGGTGAACAATTCCAAGTGTCCAACCATCACAACTTCAAGAGTGAAAGGAGGGGATAAAGTCTTGAAATACTGTAGGGTTTCCACATGGAGCTAACTACAAAGGTCCCACCCAAAAAGGGGTTTTGACATTATATATAGTGGGGCCCTTTACTCACCCAAGGGAATGAAGCAGCATGTTTGCAGATGGTGCCAAGTGTCGGCACGTCACATTCCCAGGACCCTAAAAGGAAACAAAATCTTAAGAATGTGCGGGGCTTCCACGTGGATCTTACATGGATAGACTCCAAACCCAAAGCAGTTTGGAAAAGATTGGTGGAAGGTCAATTCAATGAAAGATGAATCATGAAGCCCACAAAGAATTTTAAATTCTTATATCTTTTAAAATATTGTGAGAGCCTGCATGGAATGCCCGACCCTGACCTTTAGATGATCATAACTTTCGAGAGATACATTATGCCATTTTAATGTTGTTATACTTCTCACCTACCACCATAATAAAGTATGGATTTCCTTTCTTTCCCAATAAGGAACAACACATGGAGGCATGGGTTTTGGAGTAAACCCATCATTTTTGTAGGAGAATTCAATGCATTTTCTTGGGTGGTTGGAGTAAGATTTCAAATTCTTCTCTCCTTTCTCTCTCATTCTTCCTATATAATGTAAGGAGGGGAATTTTTCTAGTAGTTGGTCATTTTTCCTCTTCTTCCCCCTCTCTCTTTCTTCCCTAGGGTTGAATGTGAGCTGAAGCCTCCTCTCTTTTGTTTGTAATGGCATTTTCTTTCCTCTTTCCCACTAATGATGTACTTGATTGAAATCATACATTAATACAATCTATTTCATGATGCATTTTGTCCATCCTTTACTTATTTTTCTGTCTCTTCTTGCCTCGTCATTGTCAGGGTATACTATGCATATATCTGATGTCTATTGCAAGTTTTGATAGTTGTGTTTAATGGGTTTGAAGTGGTGTTCGATTGAACTTTATCTTTGATCTATGATGCATCTTGTCCATCCTCTCCATTGGTCATAACTCTCCATTTTAGGCAGTTGGATTTTTGATCAGCAACCTCCTTTTCTAGTGTATCACCGCTTTAGTTTAGTATTTGTTTTCATGCACTCTCTCTCCCTGGTCCCTTTGAAATTTATATTAGGATTAGATAGTTTTCCTACATTAGCGTAGATTTTGGCAGGTAGTTTAGAAGCAAGAACCATCTTTCTCTAGAGGCTCATCTCAAACATTGGATCATCTCTCAAGCACACACCTGTGGGATAGGTTTGAAGCACCTTACCACTTCACTTCATCAGGTTTGATGTGCTCTTGGTGAATATTTCAGCATTTGGAGGCATTATCAAGCACATCTGGTGACTCCATCTGGTCAACAACCCATTCTCTGACTTGCAGACATTCCTTCCATCCATTTTTACCCATTCTTCTTTCCACATCTTTCATCTTCTTCCATTCATGAAGCTATGTAGTCATGGCTTCATTCCCATCTTGGAATTCACACTTGGAGTAGTAGTGGTGTAGTCCTCCTCCAATGTATTTCTCAACTCCTCCAGATCAGTGTTATGAGAAAATCCAAAATCACTATGGCTACCCCTATGAGCAATACTAGGATCAGTTCGGCTATGGAACCTTCCAAGAGGGATATGCATGCAGTGAAATCAACTACATGGAGAATGCTGATTTGCAAGAGAAGATTCAAAAAATGGAGGCATGAATGGTACAATCAAGGGCCACAGCTCAAATGAAAGCATTTAGAATTGGCTATAGGGTACCTTGTCCATGGGTCGTCCATATGCCAAGACATTTCAGCCCACAGGAGAAGCTTGACTTCATGGTTGAATTGTTGCCTCAACTTGCACAGTGGACTGAGGAGATAGAGACCTACAAACGTGGTGCTAGGAAAATTTGTCAATGGGTAGGTCCTACACCATCATCTAGTCATTTTCTCTCCATTCTTTGAGCAACACCATCTCAACCTGAGCTTCAGTTTCCAAGCTTCCCATCTATTGCTTCTATTGTTGAATTATCTTCTCCATCTTCTAGTCTCCCATCCCATCTTAATTTCTCTACCCTTTTCCCTTCCAAATCCAATTCCCCTCCATAAGAGCCAAAAGTAATATCTTCCCTCCACTACAAATAAAGAAAAAACTAGTGGAGACCCCACCCACCACTCCTCCTACTTTCCCGAGTCCATGTTGGGAAGAGACTCAAAAACCAGCCAAGGGGAGAAACAAGAAGAAGAGCCAAGAAAAGAAGAAATGATTAGAAGCTTGGTGAGCTTGGCTCTTAGATTCGGGATTGATAAAATCCCCTTGATGGAGAAACCCATGGAGGAGGCTGAGGTCAAGCCACAAGTGATGGAAGCTTCAGCTATAGTACAAAAATGGAAGAAGCATCTACTCCAAATCCAAAAGAGGAGGAGTGCATTCTGGTTGTGGAGGAGAACCATACAGTTCCAGAGGTTTCAAGTATAGAGCAGGCCACAGAAGAACCTTCAGTTCTTCCTCCCACTTCATCCCCTTCAATATCTAATGTCGAAGAAGAGTTTGAGCTTCAAAACTCCATGTTCAAAGATGAGGGGAACATGGTGAGAAAATTGTAGATCTAGAGGACACCATGGAGGAGGTTCAGCACACGCAGCAGGGCAACATGGAGGTAGACTATTTGTTTGAATTGTAGGATTGTTTTGATGGAGAGGAGCCCATGGAGATCGCATCATTTTCTCCTCCATCACCCACCTTCTAAGAAAATGATCCTATTGGCACGAATGAGGACATTCAATTACAATGGCCCTATGGAAACAAGGTTGAAAGGTCTAAATCTTCGTGTTATCCACAAGATGAGGAAGGGAAAAAGATGACACACATTGCATACCAGTCATCAAGGAAGAGGAACATCTTCTTATAGAAGCACTCCAAAGTAAAAATCAGCATGTAAGTAGCCTCTTTTTTTAGGAAAGTCTATGTTATCTCTCGAAAGTGCACCACAGTAGAGAGATGGTTACAGAGTTTTGTAAGCTTGCAAAATTGATCTCTCTCTTTCACATATCTGATGGAAACACCTCAGTCTGTATCCTAAACTGATTTTGGGAGTTTAAGAGTAAAATGATGACGTAAAAAGAAAAGAATTAAAACGAGGTGATACACAAAATTTGTATGAGGGATTTGACTGAGTATATGCACAATTGATATGTGAAGGATTTTTGGTGCATGAACCAATAGTTCTTCTGTAGAATATTAAGGGAAAAAACTTGGATGTATTGAGGAGATTATCACAACAATACTACTAAGCTAAACATGCACATTAATATCATGTAGAAACTACTGAATTTTGTAACAGGGTAAGATGATTAATCAGGGAATTTACATTCACAAGACTAATAGAAACATACACAAGACTGCAAATAATTGGGAAGGCAGAAAATACTTCACACTCAGAAGGCAAAAGCTAGGAAAAAAATTCACTTTAGTACTCCTATATCCAAAATTCCTCCAGAAGTTCCTCTTGTGCTTTGCAAAGGCACACAATATATAGCAAAATAAAGTTCACCCCCTTCCCAAAAATAGCCCAAGGCTTGTACTCACCCATGCATGCTATTTTTATCCTTTATTTAATAATAGATAAAGGGATAAAAATAGAACATGCAATTACAAATAGGCATTAATAGCCTTGATTACAATGCAGTCAAACTGAAGTTGACTATTCTATTTTAAGAAAGCAATGGTAAATAATTTGCTAATAATAAGCTTTCTTGCAAGGCAAGTCCTTCTCTTTTGAACATGTAACTTTGTCTCTTTCTTTGTTCTGTCTTCTTGTGGAGCATGCAAAAATTCAACTTTCTATTCGTGGGTAAAATAAATAATTATAATACCTACAAAACACCCACTATGGGGACCACTTTGCACTTCACCATGTTTTGGCCATCTTTGTGATTATTTGAAACATACATTATAATTTAGTTTTTTTTTAAAGTCAAAACTTGAAATGATAATTTGGATGGCACGTGGATTCTTCTTCCTTCACTTTTATGGGCCTTGGCAAAATTTTGGAAATTTTAAGTCCTTTGTGGACTTTCAGGCTTTTTTGAAGTTTTGAGTCCTTGAGACTTTCAAAAATTTTGTGAATTTTAAGTCCTTTGTGGACTTTCGGGATCGAGGATTATTTTGAAATTTTAAATTTTGAAAAAGGTATAAAATGTAGAGAGGGCTGCCACTCCGCATTTGCTTTGACTTTTGTTCATTGTTGACTTTTGCCCTGCGGGGTGTCGGGCTTGCGGGAGATTTTGGAAATTTTAACCTTTTTGCAAAAGGTTTTGAACTTAAAGTACCTCGGCCTCTCGCTTTTTCACTTCTTTTGTAATGACGACATGTGTCCTCTTTCGGGTCTATGTGGGTCTGTGGATGAAATTTTGACAATTTGAAATTTTGAAAATTGACTAAGTCGTAAACGACCGCCATTCCACTTGGATGACTTTTGCATCGATTTTGGTGATCCATTTGTGAGCATCAATCTCTGTACTTGTTGATTTTTTATCATCGATCTCCAAAGTATGATTTTAGGGTTTTATGACATGTATTAAATGTGTTTTTAAGGGCTCGAACCATGGTTTGCATTGAAAGTGTAGATCGATCCTCAACCTTTGATCTTTGTACTTGTTGAATTTTGATCGTCGATGACTTGACCGTGGTTGAGTTCTGTTAACTCATCTCTTGAGTGTGCATGGTAAAGGTCAATTTGGCCCTAACTTGATCATTCCATTTGGATTTTCAGTCTTGCAGGTGAAGCCCTAGAAAAATTTTATTGGCGTCATTGTTGATTTTCGAGCTCGGCTTTGTGTTGTTCCTCTTGATGGCCATCATT
The DNA here is from genome assembly GCA_018340775.1 of Taxus wallichiana var. yunnanensis. NCBI lineage: Eukaryota > Viridiplantae > Streptophyta > Pinopsida > Cupressales > Taxaceae > Taxus > Taxus wallichiana. The sequence goes on along the minus strand of CM031239.1, from coordinate 1,034,405,491 downwards.
GTTATATTTTCGAGCTCTGTCACTTCTTCAAAATGGTCTGGGTCTAGGCTCGATTCATTTTTGAGAAAGATAGTCCTCTACCTTCTTCAGAGCTATGTGAGCTTCTGGGTTTTCGAGATCTTTACCTTTTCCTTGGCCGCCATTGGAGCTCTGTCATGATCATTCTATTAGAAAATTCCATGGAAGTTATTGTCTTCCTTAGTTCAGGCCCTCTACAACTTTGAACTGTGAATGTTGAAAAGGGTGAGTTTCTTTATCTTTGAACATGAAAACTATTTCATTTTCACTGAGTTCTCTTTCCTACTCTGATTCTTTGCTACCCATGAATGGGTCTTGTTTATTGGTCGTGATCTATGTTTCTGAGTTCCATTTGCTTTGGCAAATTCCGTATAACTTTCCAATGTTGTGTTGAAACACCACTTTTAAAGGAGTTTGAACTTTGGATCTTTTCTGGTTAGATGTAGATTCCATTTACACTTTCTCCTTCAAAACTGAGCAGTGGTATATACAAAATACTTTGTATTTGATATTCCAGTATTGATTTTCTTCACCGTAGAGTTCTTCTTCCATTCACTTTTGATTTCTCTGACTAGAACTTGCTCATTTTGGAATGAGGAAAACATATGAGTAATTCTTCTTTGTCAATGATTCAGAGTTATATGCCTCATAAATGCTTTTCATTCAATCATCTTTGAAGATTTCCACATTGCATCTTGATAATATTTGTTGAAGTTTTTGAATCTAGGGTTGACATCTCAAGCTTGATCCATGGTTGAGTTTTCAATAATCTACTTTGTGCTTGCTTAGATCTTATTGACCTCATGTGAGTTTTCTTAAAATGAGTCTCTCTGCTTTCCTGACTGTGTATTGACCGGTCTAAGCTTTGCAGGGTTGAATGATGTTGATAAAACTATAACTGAAATGGGTTGCTTGAAAACTCTACATTTTATATATCCCTTTCTTCAGTTCACTTTTTGAAATGCCTACTTGTAACTTGTAACGTGTAGTTGCATTTATACTCTTTGATTCTAAAGTTGAAGATTACATTCTCAGGCATAAGCCTTGATTTATTTTAGATACTTCATTGAAATACTACTTGTAATCTATTACTTTTACTGCATTTCCCTTTATTTCAGCTTGATATGGATACTGGAAAAGTCGTAAATGTCCATTTTACATGGCAAAGCCCTATCAAAATTTTCCCAAAATTCTCTCTTCCTTGACTAAAATCTTGAAAGTGTACATTGTTTGCATGCATCTTCTTTGTTCTGTACTATAACATTTTCCTTTTACAGAAGATATCTGAGTTTTGAGTTACATTAACCCTTCTTTCCAAGCATGTACATGGTCCTTTTCTGCTTGTCTGCAACTTGTACCTACACACTTAAGAAAATAGTTAGAAAATAATTAGGCTCTTGGCCTCTCTTATGTCCATGTTTCTTCTTCCTCTTTTCTTTCTCTTCTTTTGAGTAAGCTATGTAGTTTGATTTTAGGTACTATATATCTTCTATTGGTTAGAGATCCATATGCATGAATTAGGATAATGTAGGAATATGGATTAACCCTGAGCTCTTTATTGATGATTCCTTTCTTTTACTTTTCAGGTACCATGCTTTGAATTGTGAAGACAAAGATGGAACAAGTTGGAAGGGGGACAATCTGCACAATGAAGAATATACAAAGGAAATGATGGGTTCACTCATATTCCTTTTCTTTCTATTTCATGCATGTGTACCTCTTTCTTTAGTAGATGTACTTTACTTTTTAGTCACATCCCACGACTTGTGTGGGAAACATTTGACCTTCCTTGTGAATAAAACATTGAATTCTAAAATTGAGTTGTGTATTTCCTTCTGCATTTCAAGCTTCTGAATGGAGTGTATGATGAACTAAACAACTCAGTCATATAATTGAATGTCTTAAACATGAAGGAAAGAACATTAATGAGAACCTGTAACATTCAGTAATGAACTCTGATTTCTGTAATCTGCACTTATGTTTGTTGTCCCAAAACTCAACACTTCACCTACTCTGTAATTGGTGTCTTCATCAAGACAAAACATAGCTTTCCTTTGGGGCCTTTGTGTTCTTTTGTTAAGGTATCATGAAATTACAGACTATGTGATCTATTACATTTTGTAACAGCACACATAGCTGCAGATTTCACTTAATCATTAATTAATTCAGCAGTAACTAATAACATCATAACTTCCTTAGCTTAGGTATACTTCACCCATGAATTTCATCGTAACGACAAAGTTTTGAGTTGCCCATTTTTGCACAAGTGCAAAAATTGTCAACATTTCTAGTGATCCTGGGGAAAGCTACATCTGCTAGCTTAAAGACTAGTGCCTTGCTCTTGTCCATTGGGCATGGAGTTCAAACATATAACAAAATTTTCCTTTTCTGAAAGGTCCAACCCTTCCAAAACGGAACTAAAACTGGGAAAGGATTTGGTAAACTAGATCACGTGCATGAATGCACTTATTGAATTGAAAAATGATGTAATGTGTAGGAACTGTACACTTATTCAAGGGAAATCCTACTCTAACAATCATTGTAAGATATTCAATAATAGTGTTTGAGAAACATACCATTCACAGGAATGGGAAGTTCCTCTCCATTCAACTTCAAAAGCTGAAAAGCATTGTGTTCCTTGCTAGTTGAAATCATGTAAGGGCCACTCCAGATTGTATCAAACTTCGTGTGTCTTCCTAGCTTTACACGATCAACATCCCACTTTAACACAATATCTCCTTCATTGAAGACTCTAAATTTGGATTTCTTGTCAAAAGTATTCTTCATTTGTTTCTGATTCTTTTCCATATTCAAATGAGCTTGATCTCTTAGCTCTTGTAATTCCATTAACTCTGCATAATGAACATGTAATGGTTCATTTTCAAGAAGCTCCATTTGATGTAGTAAATCCAATGTTGGTAACTCAACTGAAATAGGCATTCTTGCTTCTTTTCCGTAAACAAGCTTGTATGGTGAATTTCCCACTAATCTTTTAGGGTTACTCTATCAACCCAAAGTGTTGAATTCAACATCAGATGCCAAGCTCTTTGATTATCCTTGAGTGTTCTTTTGATGATCCTTAAAAGATTCTTGTTAGTACTCTCAGCTAATCCATTACCTTGTGGGTAATAATTAGATGAAGAACTTAAATAAATTCCATGTTTGATAACCAATATGTTATCTTAGCACCAAGAAAAGCTAAAGCATTATCTGATATGATAGTTTTGGAACACCAAATCTGTAAACTATACCTTCATAAAAGGATAGTATCGAAGTTTCATTAGCATCCTTCAAGGCTATTGCTTTAGTCCATCATGTAAAATAATTTGTAGCAGTTAAGATCCACTTATGTCCTTGTGATGAAGGCGGGTTTATCATGCCAATAAAATCAAGACCCCACTGCATAAAAGGTTGATCAACTGAGATAGGCTATAAGGCAGCGAAGCTAGCGCATTCTTTCCAACAAAGAAAGCACATTTTTTACACTTTCTAATCCATTCAAAATAGTCTTTGAATATGCTAGGCCAATAGTAACCAGCTTTCATAATTTTTAAGGTTGTGGTACGTGTTGAAAAGTGACCTCTGTGGGTCCTTCATGGAATTTTGATAATATTTTCTAAACTTTATCATAATCAACACATCGCAGCAAAATCCCATTTATATCTCTTTTGAACAACACACCATCAATAAAGATATAATGTACAACTTATAACCTGAAATATCTTCATTTATTTTTGTCCATACCTTCGGATAGGTCCCCATGCAAGTAGTTAATCAAATCAGCCATCCATCTTGATTCCTGAAACTCTTGAACTGACTCAGGTTGCTGATTTTCTGGTTGAACCATAATTTCTTATTGTTGATACGTAATTTCAGCATGCTGTTTTGAATCACCTGGTTCTGTAGCTTGTTGTTTTTCCATATCAACAATTAGATGTTCACATAGACCTTTCCCTCGAACCATCTTAGTAACCTGAATATCAACATCATACTCCATGACCTTCGTTATCTAGTTTTCTCTTTTCTCATTCAACTCCTTATTTAGTAAGAATGCTTTCACACTTGGATGAGAAACAAGAACATGGATTTTATTGTTGAAAGCATATACTTGAAATTATTTAGTCCTCTAACTACTGAAAGTAATTTGCTTTTCAAGGAATGTGTACCTTGTTTCATAATCATGCAAGCTCTATCCAAAGAAAGCAATAGGTTGTTCAATATTTTCATCATTGAATTGAGTCAAGATAGCTGAGATTGTTTCAGCTCCTGTGAGTGCATACATTGTAAAATCTTTATCAAAATTTGGATTTGCAAGAGTAGGAGCTTGAGAGATAGTTGCTTTGATTGATTCAAATCCTTCTCTCCCTTCATTGGTCCAAGAAAAGTTTTTATTTCTTTAGCATAGCTGTCAGTGGTTTAACCAATGTTGTAAAATATAGAACAAATCTTCTAACAAAGTTGATTTTTCCAAGAAAACTTTGTAATGCCTTCTTATGATGGGGCAATGATAGCTATGATATGGCTTTGATCCTAAAAGGATCAATTGCTAAACCCTGCTTAGAAACAATATGGCCAAGTAGTTTGCCTTGATGTACTGAAAAGATAGACTTCAGTGGATTCAAAGATATTCCAAATTGCCTACACAACTGAAAAGTCTGCCTTAAATGCATTAGATGTTCTTTAGAATATTTTGAAAATATAGTAACATCATCTAAATAAACAAGGATGCATTTATTTAACAAGTTGCGAAAATCCATGTCCATTACACGTTGAAATGTTGCACTGACATTTGAAAGACCAAAAGGCATCCTTTTGTAAGCATAAGTACCCCACTTAGTGGTAAAGGTTGTTTTATATCTATCTTCTTCTCGGACTAAAATCTGATTATATCCACTATAACCATCTAGAAGAGATAGTCTATCTGAACCTGAGACTATTCTCAAAATTTGATCCATATTTGGGAGTGGGTAATGATATTTTAATGAAGCTTTGTTAAGGTCTCTAAAATCCACACATAATCTGATTTCTCCGTTCTTCTTCCTAATAGGAACAAGATTTTCTACCCAACTTGAATGTTTAACTGGAAAAATGATACCTGATTCAATCAACTTAGATAATTCTTTCCTCATCAGAGGCTCTATTTTGGGATTTACAGGCCTTTTTTATCTAACATGTTTAGAATTTGGTTGCAACTCAATATATGTTGTGCTAAACTGGGATCAAATCCTTTCAGATCTTGGTATTTCCAAGCAAAAACATCCTTAAACTCCTTGTAAAGATTAATAAATGACTATTTTTAGTTAAGGAACATACCTTTCCAAGAAATAGCTTTTTCCCTTCATCAACCAAGATCTCTTCGTAATTATCAGCGTGGGTTGACATTTTAGTCTTGACCTTTCTTAACTGATCGTCAGTGCTGAAGATGTCTTCTAATGTGACAAGACCTCGAGGCAATTTATTTTATTTTCAATCAAACAATCTGGTCATTGTATAAATGTCTGTAATTTATCTTGATTTACTATAGAAAACTTAGCTTCTTGCTACAAAAACCTACAGATTTGATCATCACTTTCAAAAACTTACCAATTTGAATCATTATCAGGTATTGAGGGCCTGACAATTAACTTTATATGAGGCTAGATTTTGTTATTTTCAATCTATTCAGCACTTCAAAACTAGCCCCAACTGCTGCAAGTCTATCTACATGCTTGTTTTCAGCTCTAGGAATAGACTAAATATTAATAGCATCGAAATATTCCATTAAGTATGAAACTCTATGTCTGTAAGACTTCATTAATGGATTCTTACAAACATTGAAATTTCTTACTTGATTGATAACCAACTCAGAGTCACCAAAAATCTGTAGCATGTTGATACCTCTCTTTCTGGCCCAAAGCAAGCCATGAATTAAAGCTTCGTACTCAGCTACATTACAAGTACATGAAAATTAGAGACTCAAATGAGAAATACCTTTTGTTCGTTGGGGAAGTGAGCATCAAACCTACTCCCTATCCTTTCTTGTTCTTAGCTCCATCAAAATGAAGCTTCCAAATCCCTTCTGATGAATCTTCTATTTTGGACAACAAGGGAAGTGGTGTATTTTCTTCATGCATACAATACACACCAAACAGATGTTCTTCAACTTCCTTAAAGGATCATGAGCATGTTCTTCCACTGTCTTTTCATCCATAAATATGTTAGAAACACCATCTAATGCTGAAACTTGAGCTACCTCATCAAAATCAGACTGATCTAGGGCTGAATAATTAGCCACCACATTTGGAGAGTGAGGCTCAATGTGAAATCTAGCCAATGGTTCTAAATTGATAGTAACTTTGGTACCATAATGAGTAGTGAAAAACAAGAAGGACCAATTTGAAGAGAGATAACCTCCTATTTTTCCGTGAAATCTCTAGATAAGCATAAGGCAAAGTATGGAGGTAAATCCACAATAGTAACATCTTATAGAATAGAAACATTTGGGAAAGCATGTAATGTCACTTCTAAATTTTTGATTATACCAATTGTATTAGTTATAGTTCCATCAAGTTGTAAGACACTCCTTTCTGTAGGCTCATACTGCAAACCAATTTTTCTGCAATCACTTTTGGCATAACTATGCTACTTGCACCATTGTCCACCATGCAATTATGAACTAGATGTTCCCCAATAATCAAGTGATAAATAAAATGGTGGTGGTTTCTTGATGTCATGAGCATTCAAAACTTTTTGAACCATCCACTTAACTTCTTTAATGCGGTCTTGTTCAAATGTTCCAAGGACCATGTCTATCTTATGAACTTCCTTTTCTGTTGTATTTGAAGAAATTTGTAGCTTAGCTAGTTCATGAGAAAGTAAATCTTGTTGTCCAGGAATACTTAGAGCATCCCACATTGAGATGTTAACGTTATGATTTTTCATTACATCAACAATGTTGAAAGAAGCAACTATTTTAGACGGATTCAAATTTGTCTTAGAGTAGGCCTTAGCAAAAATGATTCTGCTTCAGTTGCCTTGGATATCTGAGGTATAAACAATCTTCTTGGATCAGGTTGTAGTTGTTTTTGATGGCCTTTATCAACTGGAACACTTGTTGTTTTTAGGAACAACAGGGTTGTTGGTTGACTTTGGAACTGTAGATGTTGTCTTATCAGTGACAGTAGGTAGGATAGGCCTATTTTGTTGTTTTTGACTTTCAATGACTTTCCTTGAGCCCTAGTAGTGACTGCAATGAAATCCTCCTCATTAAAACTGACTAAATTTTGTTCAGGTGCTTTCTAAACATGAGTTTCTTTGCTTCCCACCCTCCATTTGAGGCATGAACAATGTTTAGATTGAGGTTGTGCAACAAGATTCAAGATTCAGAAAAGCATTTGGGCAACTTATAGCATGTATGAGGTTGATTGCAAGGTTGACACCACTCTTCTATAGCCATATTAACTGGGACTAAAGTGTTAGATGAACTAGGAGCCCTCGTGTCAAATTGCCTTTGTTGGTAAGGTTGCCTATAATTTTGATTATGTTGATAAGGTTGCTGTTTTGTTGATTCTGTTGATTTTGCTGATAAGGAGCCTAATAGGGTCTTGCTCGGTAATGTAATTCTATTTTCAATGAAGTCAATTTATTTCTCATAGTCTGCAAAGCTTTAAATACATCATATGATGGAGCTACAACAATAGGTTCTATGATTGTAATAGGTTGAGGAATGGGTACTAGATCTGTCAAAAATGGCATTGAAGGCCTTGGTGCCAATTTTCCAACTTGAATAAGACTATTTTCAGCTCGAGATAGTGATATCGTAGGCTACTGGGAGTGTCTCTCCCCCATTGACTGAATCATAGTTGAGATATCATTGTTTAATGCTCTAAGATAATAAAGGAAAACATGATCAGCTTGAGGCTTGACACTTGCTGGAATTATCTCCCAAGTTCTGGAAAAATGGATATTGAAACTGGACATAAACTCATTGGGAGCTCTTTTAATAGTAGACAATTGTTCAATGAGAGACAAATGATCTGAATTATCCTGGAACTGTTTTAGAAAATTTTCACCTAAGTTATCCCAAGTTCTTATGCTTCCAATTTCTAGGTTTCTATACCATTGCAAGGCCTTCCCTTTAAAAGATGTAGCTAAAAGTCTTAAAGCTATGTCTTCATGAGTGATATTATGGACTGCACATAGGGCTGCAACATCTTTGATATGTTCGAGTAGGTGTAACCTGATTTTCACCGTGAATGATGGAAAACTTTTCATGGCAGCATTAGGAATGTCATGGTAGACTAGGATTACTAATGGAATGTCATTAGTAAAGGTCACAAAATTCCTTGGTGGTTGAATAGCCATTTGAAAAACTAGGATGTTAATAGAGAAATTGATACGTGGTGAAGGAATATCAGGAGGAGGGTTATCAAAACTAGGTCTATTATAAGGTAAAGTATTACCAACTCTTCTCCTTCTAGCAGAATTCAAGGGTAAAGAAACAAACTCAGGAGGAATTCCTCTTACCGATGATCTTGTAGTCACTTTAGGCATGGAACATGTTGCAATACTAGTCTGATATCAGCTTAATGGAGTCACCAAAAGATTTTAAAATCTTTAGAATAAATTTTTGCAGCTTGCTCCGAAAGTGACTTTGTAACTGTTGTAAATCTATTATAGATATGTTGTAGAATTTGTAACTTGCATGTAGATCTGATTCGTGGTCCCACCAGGCATGCCAAAAACTGTTATCTCTCAAAAGTGCACCCTGTAGAGATGGTTGTAGGTTTTCTAAGCTTGCACAAAATTGATCTCTCTCTTTCGTAGATACAATGGAAACACCTCAGGTCTGTGGGTATACCTATTTTGAGGTGAGTCTCGGGATTAAAGGTCGGTTCCTTATTGGTGTATCTAAATTGATTTTGGGAGTTTGAGAGTAAAAGATGACTGGAAAATAATTAAAACTAAGGTGATACACCAAATTTTATATAAGAGGGCTTTGGTGAGTATATACACAATTGATATGTGAAGGATTTTGATGCACGAACCAACAGTTTTTTGAAGAATATTAAGGGAAAAACACTTGATTATATGAGGGAGAATCACATTCACAAAACTAATAAGCTAAACATGCACATTAAAATTAATAAGAAATAATTTGCAGCAGGTAAGTAATTTGTCAAGAAATTGCTTCACAAGACTAAATACTTCACACTTAGAAGGAAAAAAGTCTGCACTCGGAAAAAAGCTGGAAAAATTTCACTCAAGGGAAAACCGGAAAAAATTTACTCCTATATCAAAAAGTCCTCCAAAAGTTCCTCTTGTGCTTTGCAAAGGCACACAATATATAGAAAAATAAATTTCACCCCTTCCCAAAAATAGCCCAAGGCTTGTACTCACCCATACATGTTATTTTTATCCTTTATTTAATAATAGATAAAGGGATAAAAATAGAACATGCAATTACAAATAGGCATTAATAGCCTTGATTACAATGCAGTTAAACTAAAGTTGAATGTTCTATTTTAAGAAAGCAATGGTAAATAATTTGCTAATAATAATCTTGCTTGCAAGGAAATTCATTCTCTTTTGAACATGCAACTTTGTCTCTTTCTTTGTTCTGTCTTCTTGTGGAGCATGCAAAAATTCAACTTTCTATTCGTGGGTAAAAGAAATAATTATAATAGCTACAAAACACCCACTATGGGGACCACTTTCCACTTCACCATGTTTAGGCCATCTTTGTGATTATTAGAAACATACATTATAATTCATTTTTTAAAGTCAAAACTTGAAATGATAATTTGGATGGCATGTGGATTCTACTTCCTTCATTTTTACGGGCTTGTGGGCAAGATTTTGCAAATTTAAAGTCCTTTTTGGACATTCAAGATTTTTTGAAGTTTTGAGCCCTTTATGGAATTTTGGGCCTTTTGTGACTTTTAAGTCCTTTGCGGACTTTTGGGCTGTGGGATTATTTTGGAAATTTTAACTTTTGTGAAAAGGTATCAAAATGTAGAGAGGGCCCGCCACTCCACATTTGCTTTGACTTCTGTTCGTTGTTGACTTTTGCCCTACGGGGTGTCGGGCTTGCGGGAGATTTTGGAAATTTTAACCTTTTTGCAAAAGGTTTCAAACTTAAAGTACCTCCAGCCTCTGCTTTTCCGCTTTTTGCTATAATGATGACATGTGTCCTCTTTCGGGTCTATGGGCCTGTGGATGAAATTTTGACAATTTGAAATTTTGAAAATTGACTAAGTCGGTAAATGACCACCATTCCACTTGGATGACTTTTGCATCAATTTTGGTGATCCATTTGTGAGCGTCGATCTCTGTACTTGTTGATTTTTGATCATCTCCAAAGTATGATTTTAGGGTTTCTGACATGTATTAAATGCATTTTTAAGGGCTCAAACCATGGTTTGCATTTAAAGTGTAGATCGATCCTCAACCTTTGATCTTTGTACTTGTTAAATTCTGATCATCGATGACTTGACCGTGGTTGAGTTCTGTTAACTCATCTCTGAATGTGCATGGTAAAGGTCAATTTGGCCCTAACTTGATCATTCCATTTGGATTTTCAGTCTTGTAGGTGAAGCCCTGGAAAAATTTTATTGGCATCATTGTTGATTTTGAGCTCAGCTCTGTGTTTTTCTTGATGGCCGTCGTTGTTAGATTTTCGAGCTCTGTCACTTCTACAAAATGGTCTCTAGGTGTGGGCTCGATTCATTTTTTGAGAAAGATAGTCCTCTGCCTTCTTCAGAGATATGTGAACTTCTAGGTTTTTGAGATCTTTACCTTTTCCTTGGCGCCATTGGAGCTCTATCATGATCATTCTGTTAGAAGCTTCCATGGAAGTTATTGTCTTCCTAGTTAGTGGCCCTCTAACTTTGAACTGTGAATGTTGAAAAGGGTGAGTTTCTTTATCTTCAAACATGAAAAGTATTTCATTTTCACCAATTTCTCATTCCTACTCTAATTCTTTGCTACCCATAAATGAGTCTTGTTTTTATTGGCCATGATCTATGTTTCGAGTTCAATTTTCTTTGGCCAATTTCGTATAACTTTCCAATGCTGTGTTGAAATACCACTTTTAAAGGAGTTTGAACTTTGGATCTCTTCGGTTAGATGTAGATTCCATTTACACTTCCTCCTTCAAAATCGAGTAGTGGTATATATAAAATACTTTGTATTTAATATTCCAAGTATTGATTTTCTTCACCGTAGAGTTCTTCTTACATAAACTTTTGATTTCTCTGACATGAACTCACTCATTTTGGACTGAGGAAAACATATGAGTAATTCTTCTTTGTCAATGATTTAGAGTTATATGCCTCATAAATTATTTTCATTCATTCATCTTTGAATATTTCCACATTGCATCTTGATAATATTTGTTGAAGTTTTGAATCTAGGGTTGATATCTCAAGCTTGATCCATGGCTGAGTTTTCAATAATCTACTCTGTGCTGCTTAGATATGCTTATTGACCTCATGTGAGTTTTCTTAAAATGAGTCTCTCTACTTTCGATTTGTGTATTGACCGGTCTAAGCTTTTCAGGTTTGAATGATGTTGATAAAACTATAACTGAAATGGGTTGCTTGAAAACTCTGCATTTTATATATCCCTTTCTTCAATTAACTTTTTGAAATGCCTACTTGTAACCTATAGTTGTATTTATACTCTTTGATTCTGAAGTTGAAGATTACATTCTTAGGAGTAAATGCCTTGATTCGAAATTACAAGATACTTCATTGATAATAGATTTGTAATATGTTACCTTTACTGCATTTCCCTTTATTTCAGCTTGATATGGATATTGGAAAAGTCGTAAATGTCCATTTTACATGGTGAAGCCCTGTCAAATTTTCCTATAATTCTCTCTTCCTTGACTGAAATCTTGAAAGTGTACATTGTCTGCATGCATCTTCTTTGTTATGTACTCTAACATTTTCCTTTTAAAGAAGATATATGAGTTTTGAGTTACATTAACCCTTCTTTCCAGCATGTACATGGTCCTTTCCTACTTGTCTGCAACCTATACCTACACACTTAAGAAAATAGTTAGAAAATAATTAGGTTCTTGACCTCTCTTATGTCCATGTTTCTTCTTCATCTTTTCTTTCTCTTCTTTTGAGTAAGCTATGCTGTTTGATTTTTAGGTACTATATATCTACTGGTGGTTAGAGATCCATATGCATGAATTAGGATAGTGTAGGAATATGGATTAACCCTAAGCTCTTTATTGATGATTCCTTTCTTTTACTTTCTAGGTACCATGCTTTGAATTGTGAAGAAAAATATGGAACAAAGTTGGAAGGGGGAAAATCCACACAACGAAGAATATACAAAGGTAATGATGGGTTCACTCATATTTCTTTGCTTTCTATTTCATGCATGTGTACCTCTTTCATTCAGTATATGTACTTTACTTTTTAGTCATATCCCACAGCTTGTGTGGGAAACATTTGACCTTCCTTGTGAATAAAACATTGATTTCTGAAATTGATTTGTGTATTTCCTTCTTCATTTCAAGCTTCTAAATGGAGTGTATGATGAACTAAACAACTCATTCATATAATTGAATGTCTTAAACATGAAGGAAATAACATTAATGAGAACCTGTAACATTTAGTAATGAACTCTTATTTCTGTAATTTGCACTTATGTTTGTTGTCCCAAAACAAAACACTTCACTTACTCTGTAATTCGATGTCTTCATCAAGACAACACAGCTGTCCTTCGGGGATTTTGTGTTCTTTTTTTGATGAAGGTATCATGAAATTGCCTACTATGTGACTGTTATGTTTTGTAACAACACACATAGCTGCAGATTTCACTTAATCATTAATTAATTCAGCAAGTAACTAATAACATCAAAACTTCCTTAACTTAGGTATACTTCACCCATGACTTTCATCGTAACTACGAAGTTTTTGAGTTGCCCATTTTTTCACAAGTGTAAAAATTTTCAACATTCCACAAGAAGACTCCATTTTTGGAACTAAAATTCAGAGAAAAGGGCACATCCATCGGATCAGACCATGCCCAATCAAGTACTTGGCTTCATTGGAGCTAAGGGAGAATCCAAAACTGGTCATGTCCATTGTAGGGCATGAGGATGATATACAAAGCACCAAGGGTCACCATCAACACCTCTAGGAGTCTAATGCCAATCAGCTTGAGGAGGTATTTTTGATTGATGTTGATACTTTGGTTATTTAGGTGGAGGATCGGCCTCTTGTTAGTTTTTCACTCATAATAATAGCCATGTTTAGCTCCAAATCATATACATGGCTGCCTATTTTGAGAAAGGGAAGCTACTTCTCCTTGTCACCATAGGATTTGTTTGAGTTCCCTTTACTTTCGGTTAGCGTAGAGTAGGTAGGTTTGCTTTCAGTAGAAGAAGTTCTTTTGCACACTCTACATGTTCCACTTGGGGCATGTATGATCTTTCCCTTTTGTACATAGTGTGTTGTGGTGTTTTTATTCTCGTACACATCCATTGATGGTAGCACTTAGGGAGATCATCCCTAGTTCCAATAATGTTTCAAGTGGTGAGGAAAAGATTTCAGAGATTCAAATCAGAATTATGTTTATCAAGATTGACTCCATGCCCAATGGACTTCCAAGTCTACTAATCTCTTCATCTAGCAAGAAGATTTCCCTGAAATTCACCAAATTGTTATCATAATAACTCTCCTAGCTATTCGGATGACTTTTAATTTCACTCTTGCTCCATGATGCTTCACATTTCAGATTATGCGCACTGTAATATTGCTCGTTTGGCACTTTACATAGGTTGTAGTCCTTCGCGCACTCCCGCACCATGTAATTCTTCTCGCGCACCCCTCCAAATATGCCTTCCAAATTGGCTAAGTTCCAGGACTTCCTATCGTGTGCCCTTCCTCAATTGGATATTCACGCCCTGCTTCCATACTAGTCTTTTACAAGCACGTATTCTTTTTTGTTGTGTGTGCATCTATGCACGTGCTTTCCCTCCACTTCCCTTTCATGTGTTTTCATCTTTCCACGTGCCTTGCATTCTTGTCACCTTCTTTCCGCATGCCCTTGTGCACCTTCTTGTTTATTCCTTCGCATTCTTCTCTGCTTCCATTTTCTAATTTTATGAATTACATTTCTTGACCCTACGAAAAGTAAGTTGACTCAAAGCGAGTAGCGGTTTGGAAAAGATTTGTGGCGGGTGCCACGTGTCGATCAGTGTACCTTCAAAAGGTGCAACAAAATCATGGAACCTAGGGATGCGCTTGGCCTCCACGTGCCTCATCAATGAATCTTCAAAGTTAAAATCCAAAGGTAGGTCCCCAAACGAGTGCGGAGCCAGCCATGTGGTCGGGGCCCGAGAAAGTTACATCGGTCGTTGAAAAGTCTAAACATGGGAAGAGTCAGCAGAAGCCTCCACGTGCCTCATCGGTGTAATTTCAAAAGTAAAATCCAAAGGCAAGTCCCCAAAGGAGCACATGCTCTCCACCTTTATAGGTTCCAACAAATTTTCTCCTAAAAAGGAAAAAGGGACTTAGCTAAAAAACAAAGAAAGCGAGCGAGGCTCGCAGATGATGCTAAGTGTCCAACCTGTCACAACTTCAAGAGTGAAAGGAGGGGATAAAGTCTTAGAAGCCCACAACGTTTCCACGCGGAGCTAACTACAAAGGTCCCGCCCAAAAAGGGGTTTTGAAATTATATAGAGGGGCCATTTAATAACCCAAGGGAATGAAGAAACATGTTCATGGATGGTGCCAAACGTCAAGCACATCGCACTCGAGGAACCGTAAAAGGAAGCAAAAATATTAAGAATGTGTGGGGCTTCCACATGGATCTTGCACAGATAGACTCCAAACCCAAAGCAGTTTGGAAAATATTGGTGGAAGGTCAATTCAATGAAAGATGAATCATGAAGCCCACCAAGAATTTTAAATGCTTAGATATTTTAAAATATTGTGAGAGCCTGTGTGGAATGCCCGACCCTGACCTTAAGATGATCATAACTTTCGACTAATATAGTCCACCATTTTGAGGCACAAGCTTCTCACCTACCACCATAATGAAGTATGGGCTTCCTTTCTTGCCCAAAAAGGAACAACACATGGAGGCAAGGGTTTTGCAGTAGAACCCATAATTGTTGCAAGTGAATTCAATGCATTTTCTTGGGTTGTTGGAGTAGGATTTCGAATTCTTCTCTCCTTTCTCCCTCATTCTTCCTATATATTGTAAGGAGGGGCATTTTTCTAATAGTTGGTCATTATTTCTCTCCTGCCCCCTCTCTCTTTCTTCCCTAAGGTTGAATGTGGACCTTAAGCCTCCTCTCTTTGCTCTGTAATGGAACTTTCTTGCCTCTTTCCCACTAATGATGTACTGTGTGAACTCATGGAGCTATAAAATTTGTTTCATGATGCATTTTGTCCAGCCTTTTCTTATTTTACTATCTCTTCTTACCTCTCATCATTACAGGGTATATTGTGCATAGCTCGATGCCTATTGCAAGTTTTGGGAATTGTGTTTATTGGGTTTGAAGTGGTGTTCTGTGTGAACTTTATCTTTGGTTTGTGATGCATCTTGTTCATCCTCTCCATTTCTCACCTCTCTCCCTTTTAGGCAATTGTATTTGTGATCAGCAACCTCCTTTTCAGGTGTTTCACCACTTTAGTGTAGGCTTTGTTTTCATGCACTCTCTCTCTCCTAGTTCCTTAAAAAGGTAGATTAGGATTAGATAGTTTTGTTGCATTAGAATAGATTGTCACAGGTAGTTGAGGAGTAAGAACCATCTTTCTTTGGAGGATCATCTCAAGCCCGCAAGTCCCACAGCTTGAGAGATGATCCAATGTTACACAAAATACAACCTTTGAATTACCAAATCACATTTAAGGCCATTTGGGGGTGATGTAATTTGATGTCAACACCTACCCAAAACCTCTAGAGTCAATGCATAGGTTTTGTGCAACAATATGGATACAATATTATATTTTTATTCTTGTAACTCCAAAGGCTTTCGACTTCCTCTTTCTACTCCATATTTCATGACTTTCAAGAGATCAAGTATTTTGGTGTATTATGAATAAGACAAGATTGAATGTGTATATTATCGTTCAAATTTGAAAGCATCGAAAGCATTTGAAATTATTCAATATTGTTCACCTTTCACAAGCAAAAAATATATTTACTTTTGTGATATACAAAAAAATATTTTTGAATGAATTGTTCTTCCTTCTTCAAGAACATTTTGATGAAATGATTTAAGATTTCAATTCATCTACACACCTATTCCATTAAAGCAAACAACTATCTACGATTTGAAATTTGTTCAACATTCAATAAAGATCCAATCCACTATTTTTCACTGAGACTATCATCACAGTTACATTCTTTAAAGGGAGAAATCATGTTTCATGTTATATCATAGCTCTTTCGAGTTAAAACCACGTTCTCTAATTTACTTGAATGATTACTATGGTTTTCCCTTTGTGAGAATCAAATAAAAGTTTAAAATCCTAAGAAAATCTCGAGAGAAACTCTCTATGTTACTTGAGCATGGAAACACAAGAATTATGATAAAAATATCATATTCTTCACACCATAACATGACCTCCAATATTTTTCAGCACCTTCTATATACCCTCATGCGGAGATTTGGACAAATTTTGGAAAAAAGGGTTGGATAAAATTCGAGAAAGCAACAAATTTTCCTTTCTAAAACCCTTATCGGGGTAGTAGAGTAGTTACCTACTCAAGAGGATAAATAAGACCGTTTCTTCTCAATTGAAATTATATAGAGGGGCCATTTAATAACCCAAGGGAATGAAGAAACATGTTCATGGATGGTGCCAAACGTCGGCACATCGCACTCCCAGAACCGTAAAAGGAAGCAAAAATATTAAGAATGTGTGGGGCTTCCACATGGATCTTGCATGGATAGACTCCAAACCCAAAGCAGTTTGGAAAATATTGGTGGAAGGTCAATTCAATGAAAGATGAATCATGAAGCCCACCAAGAATTTTAAATGCTTAGATATTTAAAAATATTGTGAGAGCCTTTGTGGAATGCCCGACCTTGACCTTAAGATGATCATAACTTTTGACTGATACAGTCCACCATTTTGAGGCTATCAGGCTTCTCACCTACCACCATAATGAAGTATGGGCTTCCTTTCTTTCCCAAAAAGGAACAACACATGGAGGCATGGGTTTTGCGGCAGTAGAACCCATAATTGTTGCGGAGTGAATTCAATGCATTTTCTTGGGTGGTTGGAGTAGGATTTGAATTCTTCTCTCCTTTCTCTCTCATTCTTCCTATATATTGTAAGGAGGGGCATTTTTCTAATAGTTGGTCATTATTTCTCTCTTGCCCCCTCTCTCTTTCTTCCCTAAGGTTGAATGTGGAGCTTAAGCCTCCTCTCTTTGCTTTGTAATGGAATTTTCTTGCCTCTTTCCCACTGATGATGTATTGTGTGAACTCATGGAGCAATAAAATTTGTTTCATGATGCATTTTGTCCATCCTTTTCTTATTTTACTATCTCTTCTTACCTCTAATCATTATAGGGTATATTGTGCATAGCTCTGATGCCTATTGCAAGTTTTGGGAATTGTGTTTAATGGGTTTGAAGTGGTGTTCTGTGTGAACTTTATCTTTGGTTTGTGATGCATCTTGTCCATCCTCTCCATTTCTCACCTCTCTCCATTTTAGGCAATTGTATTTGTGATCAGCAACCTCCTTTTCTGGTGTATCACCACTTTAGTGTAGGCTTTGTTTTCATGCACTCTCTCTCCCTAGTTCCTTAAAAAGGTAGATTAGGATTAGATAGTTTTCTTGCATTAGAATAGATTGTCACAAGTAGTTGAGGAGTAAGAACCATCTTTCTTTGGAGGATCATCTCAAGCCCGCAAGTCCCACAACTTGAGAGATGATCCAATGTTACACAAAATACTTTGAATTACCAAATCACATTTAAGGCCATTTGGGGGTGATGTAATTTGATGTCAACACCTACCCAAAACCTCTAGAGTCAATGCATAGGTTTTGTGCAACAATATGGATACACTATTATATTTTTATTCTTGTAACTCCCAAAGGCTTTCGACTTCCTCTTTCTACTCCATATTTCATGACTTTCAAGAGATCAAGTATTTTGGTGTATGATGAATAAGACAAGATTGAATGTGTATATTATCGTTCAAATTTGAAAGCATCGAAAGCATTTGAAATTATTCAATATTGTTCACCTTTCACAAGCAAAAAAATATATTTACTTTTGTGATATACAAAAGATATTTTTGAATGAATTGTTCTTCCTTCTTCAAGAACATTTTGATGAAATGATTTAATATTTCAAGTCATCTACACACCTATTCCATTCAAGCAAACAACTATCTACGATTTGAAATTTGTTCAACATTCAATAAAGATCCAATCCACTATTTTTCACAGACTATCATCACGATTACATTCTTTAAAGGGAGAAATCATGTTTCATGTTATATCATAGCTCTTTCCAGAGTTAAAACCACGTTCTCTAATTTACTTGAATGATTACTATGGTTTTCCCTTCTTAATGAGAATCAAATAAAAGTTTAAAATCCTAAGAAAATCTCAGAGAAACTCTCTATGTTACTTGAGCATGGAAACACAAGAATTATGATAAAAATATCATATTCTTCACACCATAACATGACCTCCAATATTTTTCAGCACCTTCTATATACCCTTGCGGAGATTTGGACAAATTTTGGAAAAAAGGGTTGGATAAAATTCGAGAAAGCAACAAATTTTCCTTTCTAAAACCCTGTATCGGGGGTAGTAGAGTAGTTACCTACTCAAGAGGATAAATAAGACCATTTCTTCTCAATTGAAATTATATAGAGGGGCCATTTAATAACCCAAGGAATGAAGAAACATGTTCATGGATGGTGCCAAATGTCGGCACATCGCACTCCTAGAACCGTAAAAGGAAGAAAAAATATTAAGAATGTGTGGGGCTTCCACATGGATCTTGCAGAGATAGACTCCAAACCCAAAGAAGTTTGGAAAATATTGGTGGAAGTTCAATTCAATGAAAGATGAATCATGAAGCCCACCAAGAATTTTAAATGCTTGGATATTTAAAAATATTGTTAGAGCCTTTGTGGAATGCCCGACCTTGACCTTAAGATGATCATAATTTTTGACTAATACAGTCCACCATTTTGAGGCTGTCAGGATTCTCACCTACCACCATAATGAAGTATGGGCTTCCTTTCTTGCCCAAAAAGGAACAACACATGGAGGCATGGGTTTTGCAAGTAGAACCCATCATTGTTGCAGGTGAATTCAATGCATTTTCTTGGGTGGTTGGAGTAGGATTTGAATTCTTCTCTCCTTTCTCTCTCATTCTTCCTATATATTGTAAGGAGGGGCATTTTTCTAAAAGTTGGTCATTTTTTCTCTCCTGCCCCCTCTCTCTTTCTTCCCTAGGGTTGAATGTGGAGCTTAAGCCTCCTCTCTTTGCTTTGTAATGGAATTTTCTTGCCTCTTTCCCACTGATGATGTACTGTGTGAACTCATGGAGCAATAAAATTTGTTTCATGATGCATTTTGTCTATCCTTTTCTTATTTTACTATCTCTTCTTACCTCTCATCATTACAGGGTATATTGTGCATAGCTCTGATGCCTATTGCAAGTTTTGGGAATTGTGTTTATTGGGTTTGAAGTGGTGTTCTGTGTGAACTTTATCTTTGGTTTGTGATGCATCTTGTTCATCCTCTCCATTTCTCACCTCTCTTCCTTTTAGGCAATTGTATTTGTGATCAGCAACCTCCTTTTCGGTGTTTCACCACTTTAGTGTAGGCTTTTTTTTCATGCACTCTCTCTCCCTAGTTCCTTAAAAAGGTAGATTAGGATTAGATAGTTTTGTTGCATTAGAATAGATTGTCACAGGTAGTTGAGGAGTAAGAACCATCTTTCTTTGGAGGATCATCTCAAGCCCGCAAGTCCCACAGCTTGAGAGATGATCCAATGTTACACAAAATACACTGAATTACCAAATCACATTTAAGGCCATTTGGGGGTGATGTAATTTGATGTCAACACCTACCCAAAACCTCTAGAGTAAATGCATAGGTTTTGTGCAACAATATGGATACACTATTATATTTTTATTCTTGTAACTCCCAAAGGCTTTCGACTTCCTCTTTCTACTCCATATTTCATGACTTTCAAGAGATCAAGTATTTTGGTGTATGATGAATAAGACAAGATTGAATGTGTATATTATCATTCAAATTTGAAAACATCGAAAGCATTTGAAATTATTCAATATTGTTCATCTTTCACAAGCAAAAATATATTTACTTTTGTGATATACAAAAAGATATATTTGAATGAATTGTTCTTCCTTCTTCAAGAACATTTTGATGAGATGATCTAAGATTTCAAGTCATCTACACACCTATTCCACTCAAGCAAACAACTATCTACGATTTGAAATTTGTTCAACATTCAATAAAGATCCAATCCACTATTTTTCTGAGACTATCATCACGTTACATTCTTTAAAGGGAGAAATCATGTTTCATGTTATATCATAGCTCTTTCCAGAGTTAAAACCACGTTCTCTAATTTACTTGAATGATTACTATGGTTTTCCCTTCGACAAAATCAAATAAAAGTTTAAAATCCTAAGAAAATCTCAGAGAAACTCTCTATGTTACTTGAGCATGGAAACACAAGAATTATGATAAAAATATCATATTCTTCACACCATAACATGACCTCCAATATTTTTCAGCACCTTCTATATACCCTTGCAGAGATTTGGACAAATTTTGGAAAAAAGGGTTGGATAAAATTCGAGAAAGCAACAAATTTTCCTTTCTAAAACCCTGTATCAGGGTAGTAGAGTAGTTACCTACTCAAGAGGATAAATAAGACCGTTTCTTCTCAAATTGTGGTGAGTTTTAGGTGTGAAATATTTATGATGATATGTGTACTACATTTCACCTTCTTAGATAAAAATGATTCAATGATTTAATTGATACAATCGCTGAACTTGGCATCAAGTATTTGGAAATGTTGATAAATGTATTTGTATAGGGTCTAGGAGGATTGAAGTGAGCCACATGCATCTCTATAAAAAAAAAAGCAACTAATTAGATGACATAGACCTTACCGAGCTTCATTTCTAAGTGAAGATGTCTTAAATCATCTAACTATGAGTTTTATTTGGAGAGATCTTCAACTGGGACAGTGAGAACCCAACTTTATATTCCTAAGTCTACTTCAATCAATGTTTTCAATTATATCATCTCACATCAGTGATTCCATATAGAAACTATGTTCTTTACCATCCAAATTCTCTATGTAAAGGATAACAAACTGATTAATTCATTGAAACTTAAATCAAGGATTTTATTATAGTGTTTTAGGTTGTCTTGAGTAAAGTTGCATTCATGGTATATGAACTGAAAATAATCATATGAACACCCATAAAAATAGGAATTGAAGAATCTTAAAAAAATCAAATTCCTATGGAATAAGTCTGAGCTCTTATTTGGATATATCTTCTTCAAAAACAATTAGAGCTTATACTTGTGAAGCATTCATACCAAAAACAATGACAAAGCCAACATTGTGTTCCTTCAAGAAGTAAATATTTAAAACATGTGTATGAGCATGGAAAAAACCATGAATGAACCAAGAAATCACTATGGAGTTGATAAAAGGATCTAGAAGCCAACAATACCTTTTTGCTCCTATCAATTTGGTGCACACCTAGGAGAGAGAAAAATCTGCTCCACCAAAATGCTCATAACTTTTCAACAGACATTATTTTGAGAAAATTATTTTCACACATGATTTTCATGCCAATTTACTCTAAAAATTCTTTCTATTATTTATTATAAGGATACTTTATAAAAAAATTTGAGTGCTAAGAATTGAGTGCAACTCAAAATGAGTTTTTCAAATAACTTGTTTTACAAACACTCACATAACTCGAACAAACAACCTAACTTTGACCTGAAATTTTGCATGAAACATTAGAACACCTTCCCCTATCATCTCAAATAATTTTTAGAAAGTTATAGGTCTACATATTTCTATCCCATCTCATTTTCTTCTAGAAAACTACTTTTTCTAAACACTATTCATTACTAACATGCAAAATAGACTCCTAGAGCTGAACTGAGCCTAGTATTCTCTCATACATGTTGTAGATACAATATCAAGCCTCTCTCATACATGAAGACACACTCTTGAAAAATACAACTCCCCTCAAACCAATATCCCATGGAGGAGCTTGATGAGAGACCTAATAAGGTATGAAATATTCTTTTGGTTTCTTGATTGGTTGATGATTCTCTCGATTCTTTTTTTTTTTCAAAGGTGAATTCTTCTTTTGACTAGTCACACTCTTGGAATCATCTTTAGCACCTTGATTGGATTCTACCTTCATTTTTATGTCTAAGTTTGTTGTTTGAGTTTTGGACTTATTTCTTTAGTTTACATCCATCACAAATCCTTGAAATGTGCCCAAACTTGTGGAACCTAAAGCATTAAAACTTCCTTCCTCTCGTACTCAAAATATTTTTTCATAATTCATTACAAGACTAGCAATATCCATTGAATTTTCTTACATACATTCTTGTGTTTGATGGCTCATTTTTGTAGTACTTTACCAGATGTCCCTTCTCATGACAATGATAACACTCAGCTCCATATCTTAGTTTGACTCTTTCCTCTTCCTTCGTCCTTGTTATTTTGTTTCTTCTTTAGAATATTCATTATTTTCCACATTAGGATTACATGCATTATCCATGTGGCCATAAACACCACACTCATAGAAATTACCATGAAAAATACCACTCTTAAATGCATTTGGTTACCTAACAGGTGATATTTTATGAGATTAATTCTTTTTACTACTTCCATTTATTTACTTCATTTTGCTATTTGAATCTTGGCTTGATTCACCTTCATTATTCTCAAAACTGTATGAATTTTGTGAAACCTAGTCCTGTTCTGTCACCATATGCTTTTTGTTTTCCTAACATCCTATCCAAATTTTCTGAGATTTCTTGAAAATAAGATACCTTACCTGTAAATATGCTTATCTCCTTCTCTAGTTCTTCAGTTCTTCTTTCTCTACTAGAGCTTCCTTAAGTTGAATTTGCACACACTTGATAATTTCCTCATGAGATACACTCAATTTTTAAATAGTTCTTCACAGGTGTCTACTTCATGCCTTACCTAATAAATATCTCCCATCCTTTTCACCAAATATCTGCCTCTAGATTTTTAAAGTTTCTCTAAAGGTCCTTCTTTGACACCAATTATTAGAATTATTTGGGGATTTGAGGGGGAGGTGAATCATTCCTATAAGAAAAATTTTTCTTTTTCACTTCAAACAATGAATATTCATTCATATACATACACTCTCATAGACTACAGTCAATAATGTTTAAACATCAATAGATATAGTTTGTCATGGAATGCATACAAGAAATGAATAAAATATATGCTCAAAAATTATTCATTCAGAAAACAAGACTTGATGCTTGATTAATATCATCAGATTACAAGATACAATCAGGATTAGCATTCAAACATACAACTGCAAATTTTCTCTCTTTCATCAACCAACTATCACAAGCACTTCATCATCTTCATACAACCACAACCAGCTATAGACTGAAAAACTTTCAAGGATTTTGGGCTATGCCCAAGAGGTTTTTATTTACAGCAAAGATTTATTCAACATAAGATAATGGGGGTTATCAACAACACCTCACAAATGAGCTTACATGAATAGATATACCTCTTAGACATGACTTTTGACCTTCCACTTACCATGACTCTTCAACTCACTCATATTTTTGTCTTCTAGCTCTTCAAAATTGTCCACAAGTATTCCATCTTTGTTTTCACGTGGTACATGGTCCCATAAAGTAAAATTATTCTCTTTTATGCTTATAAACTTTCCACATTAGCCAATGTATCCATTTAGGCTCATAGGTGTGCCTAAATCAACTTCTATAAAAATAGTCCTGAAAAATCATCTAACTAGACCACTTCCACTCATCTTCATGATCCAAGTAATATATAAAAATTAATATTATGATGTATAATTTCATTAAAATTTACCAGAAATATCTAAATAAAGGTTAAACATGCCAAGAAACACAACTTTGCAAGACTTGTCTGGTTGGTTTCAACATATCTGAATTTGGTCTTCAAAACGTTAGCTAGTACATATCTCAAATCTCTTCATCATCAAGAAAGTAACATATCAAAGGAAATATCATGCATTATTCTATGTCATCCACCTAAGATACTACTTAAATTCATGGAAAAAGGATTTCAAAAACTTGGATCTTTGTAACTGATCCGGTTGGTCCTGAAATCACAAAAATAGTCTTCTATATAATGTGGTAAAACACCTCCAAAGAAATTTTCAGAGCTCCCTATCACTTCCAACACTTCAATTTGTATGTATAATTTTTTTAAATAATTTATATCCATAGGTAAAATAGAGAAACATTCACCTACCATCTCATTCTGACAAGCTTCTCAAGAGGCCTAAATAAGCAATTTTGGCACAATCACCTCCAAGCAAGAAATGACCTTTCCAAACTAAAATATTCACTTAAAAACATCATATTTCACCTAAAGAGGATGAACATGACAAGAAATAACATCCATACAATGAAATTCAACATGGATACCTTCATTCTCCTTCATTAGCTTCTCAAAACAAGCTCCTTTTTCCAATAAGCTCAAACATGCACTCAATACTCCAATTTTATCCAAATTAGTTACTTAGGTAACTTCATGAAGCTTATTTATACATCCCCAACATCATCCACCTCATATTTGAGCATATTATCCTTTGCAATTTTTATTTATGCACTGAAATTGTCTTTAAAAGCCTATTTTTGAGTGTGGCCCACCAAGTATCAAGAAGAAAAATAACCATGGAAATGTTCTATTAGGATTCCTCTACATGTTCCAATATTTTTCAAGAAAAATAGTTTAGTTTTGTCACCTAACCAACTCAATTTTCCAAAACTGGTCCAAACTGGGTTTTGAAGGACTACAAACATGCTCACAAAAATGGATAGAACTTCTAAAATAATCAACCAATCACCAAAATAATTTTTGCAACATAATTTTATCCCAATTTACTCAATTTTTTTCTCTTATGACTTATCTTAAGGATGATTCATACTTTTTCTTCATTGCTAAGAAGTTTCGTGCTTAATTTACATACTTTGAAAAACCCCGTTTTGGAAGTTTTAGCATAACATACAAAATATTCATCCTCAGATTCTGAAATTTTTATCACACGTTAAGGACACATCTCTATAAAATTTCAAAGTGATGGTTTACTTTGATTCATCCTACATCTTTCCATTCCATCTCATCTAGGTACCCTTTGGTCTTTGATTCTTAGCTTCTCTACTAGTCTGACTGTATGAGTGCTCAAAACACCTGATTGACCACCTATGAAGCCTTTTAAACCTCATAAAATACCATTCCATTATATGAAAATGCTTTGGTTGTTTCTTTATGCCTTGGATCATCATATCACACCTTGCTTGCTTGTGGAAGAGCTTAAGAAAACACTATACTGACATGTTTCACCTTCAACCACCTAGTTTGACTTTTGTATCACCTTCTATATCTCATGTGCCACCTCATGATGCTATATACATGCTTTTTCTCCTTTTGTTTGAGTGGATTTGCATGTTTTCTTGATTTACACCATGTAATTACATTAGGCCAAGGCTTATAATGACTTTACATGGCCCATACATTACATGGCCGAACCATTTTTACATTTTACAGACTTATTGACACATCTCACTCATCTCATGCACCATTTTTACCTTCATACCACCTTGGAGAGACTAAAAAACACACATATGCACCTTTGGAGACCTCTAGATCACCTAGCTAACATACCTAGACCACCTAGCCAACATGCCTAGATAACCTATACCACTATGACAATGAACTTGACATCAATGAAAACAAAAATGACACATACTTCCAACAATATCATGGTAAAAATGCCTTATTTTTATAGAGGCATATATTTTGAAAAAATGAATGAAACCATTATGAATCTTTACTTGCTTTGTAAGTTTGTATAACTATGTAGATCTCGTATCGAAACATTTTCATTTCCAGTTCATTGAATGTAACATTCTTCCACTTTTGCAATAATGGCTCATGAATGCATGTATGTTCAAAGCTGAAAATATAATGAAGTTAAGGCTCCTTGAGCTCTAACCTTTCATTCTTGTCTTCTTTTAGGTACATCGAGCGAGTAACTTTAGGTAGTCAACTAGAGTAGAAGCCAAATCAATGGAGGGGATATTTTCATTCAAAAAATGATAGGTTCCTTTCTTCTTTAAATTCTTAGCTTTAAATTTATATCCATTCATTACCTTCAGCCATATCTCATGGTTTAAGTGGGAAAAATGTACAATTTCTCTATGAATGTATACAAATATTATATATAACTAAATAAATGAACATCTACAAACTTAATTTCTTACACCCTTGAATGTAATCATAAAAATATATAATAATTACTTGTACTTGCTCATCTGAAACCAAGAATAGAAGAATAAACAACTATAAAATTTGTGATTCCTTTTGACAATACCAAATCAGTAACTTGGTCGTTTATTTTTTTAGCATGCAATTTCTCATGTGTTATTCCATTCCTATCTCCAACAAAGCCCCACAATGGTATTAGTAAAGATTCCATCTTGAATGGTCTCATATGTGAGGAATAAACATGCTAAAACTACACTCAAGTTGTTGATTGCTTGCTTGTTTGCCCAATCATCCATAAAAACTGAGTGACCTGAATTTTTTTTGTGCCCCTTCCCTATGATGAATAATTTTTTTCAATAGCCGTGAACATGAACTTGGATCTGGATCCCTCTCCCACCCATCATCTTGAAAGCGGTAAAGTCTACAATGAGGAAAAATCCTTGGTAGACATAGTAATTTAGCCTAAAGAAGGTCTTAAAAAAGAAATATTCCCTTTTACCCACTTCTCAACATGAGGAGGGCCTCTCCATTGTTATAACAAAGGAGATTATTAAAAGATCTAAATAGAGGCATTATTTTTCACTAAAAGGTATATTCTTATGTATCCATTTGAATATTGAAGCTAGAAGCTAGTCACAACTAAAATGCTGGCCAAGAGGTAACCAGGAAATTGTTTCTATGGATCATGAATCTTTTCATTTTAATTTTCTTCTCAAAGAGGATTTCATTAGGGTCCATGAGGAAGGACCTTTATTTTTAGTAAGATAATTCTGAATAAGGTCAAATGGGCCCCTATTTTCCTCAGTTATCTTCCTCCCAGTTCATTCCTATCTAGGTTTGATGTCCCCCTTCATCTTGATTTCTGGGAAACATAGGTGATTTGGGTGATTGCTAGTCATTTAAGAACCCTTCTTTTTATGGTTTCAGCTATAAGAGCCTACTTTAGATTGATTTTTTCCCACTTCTACAACAACTTCCCTACTAGTGAATCCAACAGATCTATTCGGATTAGGTCAAAACATGGTTTTTGTGTTCATAAATTGTTTTTGAAGAATCTATTTTTTTGTGATATGATCTTGGAAGCCAGACACTACTCTATAAGTTGCGTTATTAATAGGGATTGAGAAAGGAATGAGTTTTTTTAGGGTATTTATTTTACCTTATTCCAAAGGAGAGGTTTTGAAGCCTCATCTTTTCTAGGATGCATCGGAGTACTCCATGCTATGTGAGGGTGGACATAGATGGGGTCCACAAAATTGGACATACTATTGGTGCCTTCTTCCTACGAGATCGAGTCACCTAATTTATTTTCCATGATTCCTCTGTTTGATGCAAATATGGATATCCTATATTTGTGATATTCAATATATTTGGGCCGGACTATATAAACCCATGCTGAGGGTGTTGAAGTGCCAACATTCGTGCAGGTAGAGCATTCAAGATAGGTAATAAATAGAGTTGTGTTGTCATGAGAGGCCATGCCTGCTCCTTCCTTGCACCTCATAATTCTAAAATTTCTCTTGTCAACCCTTCCCCATCACAATTTTTTTAAAATATAGTCTTGGAAAAAGTTGAGTCCCACAATAGTTTTAAAACGCTTATGGAAATAGAAGATTAATCAATTGTCTCTCTGAAAAAGGATTTCGAATAAATTTTAACCCCATAGGGAGAATTGTAAATTGTTCTAGATTTTGATAAACATTTATGGGTCGAAACCCAAAAGGAAAATAATCTTCTCCTTACAATACGAATAACCTAATCTTCTATTTTTGAGGGGGATCCAGTTACGAGGAGTCTTTCAAAAACATATTTGGAACAAGTGAAATGGATAGTGCTTTTTTGGATGAGAGATATTCTTTGACCCATGTTGCAACGAAGAGATCTAAACGTCTGGGATCACGTATTCATAGTGGAAAATTTTGGTGCTTTTAATTTGTTGTTTTATCTTGTTGTATAGCTATTTTTGGGATGCATACTTGTTGTATTTGGATTACTTCTTTGTTGTTATATTCAGTTAATTTTCCTTTTATCTTTGTGATCTCTGTGTTGCGCTTAATGTTTCATCTGGCCTATAGGTCCCTTCTGTAATAGGATGGGGTCCCTAGTAAAACCCTTCTTTTACCCTCTATTTAAAAAAAATGCATACAACTAAATATTCCACACAATTATTATACTTCTCAAGTATATAATGGTTGAAATTTATATTAATTTTATGGAAAATATTTAAGGATACAGAGGATCTCACTGAAGGATTCAATTTTATGGAAAATATTTAAGTTAAGAAAAGTGAAAAAGTGGTGCAAGTTCTTTATAAGAAAACAATCAACACAAGGAAATGTAGATTTGAAAGGAGGACAACACATGGATTCCAGAAGAGGATATTCATAAACTTGATCTACAAGTTAAAACAATTCAATCACAAGAATTCACATGATTTGAGTTATTTTGAATTAGAGGATAACTATGTGGATTTGGTGGCATGTCTTGTGGAAGCCCTAAATTTTTATCCGGGAACCAAAATGAATCTTTTAAAAAAATTTTGACAAAAATTACTTTAAAAACATATGTTTGAAAAGTTGAAGTATCATTTGAAACCAGTTTTTATAACTTTCTAAAGTCAAAAATATTAATTTAGTGCCAAAAATTTGAATTTGAAATTTTAAGTTTATTTTTTTCTAATATTTTAGAATAGTGTATCTTTGTAACTTTGATTCAAATTGAGTTGGAAATCAAGACATACTATAATTTTTATGTGTAGATATCTCATACAAATTTTTAGGATCTAATAATCTAAATTTTACTAAAAATAACTATTTCTATAAACAATATGTTTTACTAAAAATATTAAGTCTAGTCAAGTTTGAATTAGAAGTCATGTTTAATTAGGAGTCTTTTGGAGTTTTGATAAGAATATATTTTATGTAATCAAAATGGTAAAGAATAAGGTGAATTAAACCTGAGTTTTACTTGACTTTTTTTCCTATTATAATTTGGTTGTTTATTCATCCACATCATTCTATCTGTTGGTGTTGGAAGACTATATTATGAAACACATATAGAAAAGAGTGAAGTTAATTTATATGAGATAAATTAAACCATAACTAAAGATGTAAATTAATTCTTATAACTTCAAATTTAAAAAAGTAAGTATAGGAAATGAATAGGATGGAAGGAATACATACACATTCTTTCCATTTCTTGTATATATGGAATTACTAATAATATGTCAGAATTTTGGGGGTGATTATTCCTAAATATGTGCTAAAGAAAAGACTATAATTTCGACAAAATTTAACCTAAAAGAAGATTAGCTTCTTCAATAAATTCCACTTGAGAATCTAGTGATAGAAGAGGAAGGAAATGCTACAAAAACTTATCTTCTTCAACACCTTCAAATAAATCCACATACCACACCACTACATATTTATATATATACAACTATTTCCATTGTAAAGTTATTGAGTAGAACAAAAATTAAAGGATCGAGGATTTCCATGACCACATAAGGTTTTTTCCTACTCAAAATGAATATATAGATTCTCATATATAATAGGGAGAAGGATCCCCATTGCCCCAAACATTTGATTGTATATATATCTAAATTTTATAGTTAATAAGGACTGAAGTATCGATCATCACACCAATTTCATGATATAAACTTATTCATTTGTATATGTGGCCATATAGAGAAACTTATTTGTATTAGATAAAATATGAGAAAACTAAAAGTTCCGTAAAATAATATCCTTTTCTAAGAACATCCATCATGGTTAATATTGTACGTGTGACATAGCTACATTATATGGTTTTGAACATCATTGTGTTATAAAACATTCTAGTAGTCATGCATTTTATGTGTATTTTAACTCTAAAAAAACCTTATTTGGGCTTGATTCAAAAACCCCAACTCGCACGATAACAAAAGGTCAAAATCAGAACCAAAAGATTTAACTAATGATGGTCATTTGAGGAAGAGTTTTTTATCTTCTTCTAGGTAGTAACCAAATCTTGAAAACTATATGAATGGCAGCCAAAAATTCAAGCAGTACGCCACTCTCGATTTTATAGAACATGAAAAAAGGAAAAAGGGGAAAAATTTTAAATGGGTCAAGGTCTTAGGGTTTTAACCTAAATCATGTGGATTTTCCCTAGATTGTGTTTAATTTTGGTTACCATAACCTTAGTTAGGGATTTTACCATTTACCACTCCTTTTCCAAAGATCCACATGGGGAGAGAAGTATAGTTGCGGTTTAATTCTTAACTTTGCATGTGAGGGGGTATTATCTTTCTCACTTACCCAAAAGTCAAAATTCATAATATTACTTATATATCAAAAGTGTATAAGTGAGTTCTTAAAGAAAACAAATAACCCAATCGGGAAGTTATGCATGTAATCCAAACTAAATAAGTCAAAAATAATCCTTATCCCAAAAAGCCAAAGCTATTTTTACCTTATAAACTTTAGAAGTTCCTAGGTATTACTAAAAGAATTTTTCTTTTATTTTGAAAAGTTAAGATGAATTTTAAGAGGTCAAGTACATTTTAACTAAGGATAGGTTCGAATCGGGAGAGCTATCTTTTAGTTACAACATGCATTATTTTTATCTTTATTATTATTCTATTTATGAAGAAGAGTAAAAATAGTCATGTAAGTTGTAAACTATTTTCGTAACTAGGGGTGTTGAGAAGTTCAACTCCACCTCATTTTCTTATATATACCAATAGCTTTGCAAGAATTTGGGAGCATTTTTATGTAAGAAGGTGTTATCTTGAATCACAACACCCTATGTTTTGCACAAGTGTGTTTGCTTGAGCTCACGGTGTGATTGGATAACATAGGTACTATCTCCAAAGTTTTTGGAATTTCTACTTGAGATAGACCTCAAGAGAAAGTTGGTTCTTTCTCTAAACTACCCGCCACAATCTAATCTAATGCAGGAAAAACTATCTCATCCTAATATAAATTTCCAAGAGACAAGGGAGAGAGAGTGTGATAAAACAAAGCCTACACTAAAGTGGTGATACACCAGAAAAAGAGGGTGTGAGAATAGTATCCAATGTGTGAAAAATAGAAACAAAGTGCATACTAGAAGAGGTGATAATAGTTCCCCACATTCCAACAAATGCATTCACAACAATATTCCATACATGCACAATGAGAATGAATCCATGTAGAGTATAAGGTAGACACAATATATTTGTAGTAAGTTTGAAAGGGAAAGAAGAATGAAAACAAACATAATAGGGGAAGAAGTATCCACAAACTTGTATCTATTGCTTCATTGATATGCACAATCTAATCTATTACAAAATAAGGGCCTGGATCACCATGCAAGGAGTCCACTACAACTACGTGCAACAAATTGGCTTCACAAAAAGAATGGACGAGAGTTTTGCTACGCAAAAACTATCTCCCTTTTATAATCAACCCAACACTTTAATTTATAGATTTCTTAGAGAGAGAGAGAGAGGGAAAATGAAAATTCTGAAATGTGTTCTTCAATCACTTGCAAAAGGAAGTATGGAGTGAAAATATGTTCTATTTCTTGAAAAAGGCTCCCCATACTACCCCATAACTTGCAGTAGTGAGAAATGTCATCCCATGCTTCATTAATGCATCTCAGCTACCAAATAAAACCATTGTTACGATCTGGGCACATTTTAAGAAAAACACCATTGATTGCTTTCCAAATTCTTCACTTTTTGATTTATGTGCATCTATCTTAGAACCATGATTCAAATGGTAGTAATTTTGTGTATTTTTATTGAGAAATGCAAAATTTATGGCCTTATGAGTGTGGGTAGCTATTTTGGGTTTGCCAGGCATTTCTATCATTTAACGGGACTGAGCATTTACTTTACTAGAGCTGAATATGTTTATTTTATTTTCATATAGCTACCCTCATCAAAATTAAGGGTATCCATATAAAAATGTTTTTGGAGATGAATATGATTACGTGGCATAGAAGACATCATGCTCATTCCAGAAAGTCAAATTTTGTGAAAATCAGAGCTCGGGGTCAAAAGTTATGGCCGTTTGAAGTTTGGGGTCTAATTTGCACTATTTTCCCTTGCATGCGGCTATTTCAGGCCCTTTTGTCTCGAGGTTTGTACCTATACGGCTTGGGTCTAAAATACAGGATTTTTTCAATTCCTTTACAAATCATTGATTTCAGCGATGTGGGTCAAGCGCATTACATAGTCCCGCATACCGTGCGGGATAAAAATACCTAATTTTGCTGATTTGAACTACTGCGGCCATTTCAATTTTTCAGTCCCGGATGTCCGGGCATACTTGTGTAGCACTGGGCCAAAAAAACGACTTAGCTGCAATACACTGTCTCCTTAGCATTTTAGCCTCAAATTTGAAATGATGAACCTTGGTATGATCCGCCTTGGTTCCATCTGCAGCCCTTAGACCCGATTTGCATTAAAATAGGCCCATGACTTCATTTTTTCATATTTTTGCAATTTTTACTAACTGCTTGGATTTTTCTTGGACATGGGAGTTAGAGAAAAGTGGAGAGGTGTACCAAAAACCCATATTTTGGCCCTCGAACCATTTCAACCTGCTTGACCCTAGAAAAATGATGCATGTTATCAAAATTACCTTGAGGTGTGTATTTTGGATAACAAAAGGTCTTTGTCGGATTTTCTAGAGTAAGTGAAATTAATGAAAAGAATTTTTTTCCTTTTAAGGTTTTGTAGTTTTATTCTTTCAAGGTAATTGTTCTTGTGATGTTTTTCCCTTCACATCTTCCATTATTTTTCCTTGGAATTAACCTACAACCCTCTGGATTGCATAATTTTAGTATTTCTTTTTATCGCCTATGCACATTTCTGTATTAGAAACCTCATACAATTTATGGTGTATAACCCCCTTTTATCATTTTCATGATTTTATTCTAACCATTACCCTCACCATCTTAGTTTAGGGATACAATGAAAGGGAACCGACCCTTTAAATATGAAGATTCACCTCACTCTAGGGATACCCACATCCTGTAAGGTGTTTCCATTATCTATCCACTGAGAATTAAGGAGAGAGATAAAGAACAAAGCTACAATTCCTCACATAAGTTGCAAGTTTTATAGATAACAATTTTTGACAAACATGATGGGATGAAAACTAAATTGACGATTTCAGAAAATGTAAGATTCAAAGATGAACACATCTAATAACTCTAACAAGATGATTTCGGACTAGTAGCACATTTTTAGAGCCTTTTGGAGGACCTTATCAAAATAGATCTGTTATGTTATTAGCTCAAAATTTGTTTTTCATATTGCAGACTTTTATATCCTATTTTTCCATCTTCTATGAGGTCATGCAACCATGATTTCCCATTTTAATGACATTATTAGTCAAATTCACCTCCTTTCTACAAATATCAACCTTGAGATCCGTATTATATCCCTTATCACAATGATTATGCTCATGACACAAATATTAATTTTCAATATGGTCATCATTATAATCATCATCAATTCAGGAATAAAGTTATGCACGGGAATATGCAGATTATGTAGATTATGCGGGTTACACACGGGAAGAAGATCTTGAAAGTAATATTCAAAGAATAGAACAAACATATCTAGCTCTCAAGGAATGAGTTGAACAATTGCAAACATTAAAGGATAATATGAATTAGGTTCATGAACCATGTCAATGGGATGTTCTCACTTACCTTCCTTATCAAAATCCAATTCCCACATACCTTCCTTGCCAACCATTTAAGCCAAATTTTCAGGTTCTAAGCTTCCTTCCTACTATTATTCCTACTCCCCTTTCTTCACATGCAAATTAAACCAATCCCTTTTTCTAAAAATCAAAAATATAGTTGAGACCTATCCCACCCCTCCTCCTTCATCCAAAATCTTGATTCAAGAAGGTGACGATCGGAAAATAAATCGGGATGGGCAGCCAATCCAAGAAAATAACAGCTGGAACTCATGAAATTTTTGCAGCAATGGGTCTCCAAGATTGGGTTTAGTCATGTTCCATAGTTAGAGAAATAATTCATGCAAGAAGAGGAGCTTTATTTTGTAGAGGAGCAAGCATAAGAGGGAAATTATAAACAATTCTATGTTACGAGTGTAATGTGCATGTTGGTGCCATATTCTGAAGTTACTTATTTATCCCATCTTGAAAAATCCAAAGAGGAGGAATAATTAGTTTCAAATTAAGAGGAAAACATAACCGAACAACCTCATGAAGAAGAAAGAGATGATTTTGATCTTGCAAATGTCTTGTTTGGTGATGAGGAAAAGGAGGAAGACTAGTTTGAGGTTGACTAAAATGATAATGATGAATGCACCGACCTAATGATGAATGCGACCATTGTTGTGTTGTATGCTTCGAGATTGTTGCACTATTGCAGAGTTGTAGAGGTTCGTAAAGAATAGTAGAAAGCATTGCAAGTAGTCAAAGTGGGAAGAAAGCTTTTAGAAAAGATAAATTTGAGATTTATAGCTACTTTTCAAACCATAATGAAGAACAAGAGTTTGATATCATTGCTAAATGAGACGTAAAAAGTGGTATAGCAGTTTAAATAAGCTGGTCATATATCTAATTAGCTTGTACATATGCTTAAAGATGGAGAGGAAAGCATGCAAATAGGACATATCGGAAGAAAGAGTTTACGTCTTTGTGAAAAGGCCATGTCCAATCGATACTTGGCTAATTTGAAGTGATTTATTTTTGATATCACAAGCACTAATAGGGGGTAAATCAGTTCGAGGTCAAATTTAACACCTTTAAAACTTCTTAACTAGAAACAAAACTCAAACCATGAACAAATTAAAGTGCCTGCAAGAAGACAAGTACATAGGACACCAAATTTATAGTGGGAAACCCATAGAGGGAGAAAACCCACTTGAAATCAAGGATTTTTATTAAGAACACCCATTCTTAACATATAATGATTTTAATTTTTGTTGAACACACACTCAACCCGAGAAGCACCCACTTCACATTCCTTCTAGCACCCACTGGAAGGTTTCCAAGCACCCACTAATCTTGTTTAGTAAGATGTAGCTTATAAGGACCATCAACCCCTATATTATAAGCACTCACTTAGAAGAATTCAATGACAACTGTAAAATTTGATCATTTAGTTTCTTATTACTTCATTAAAAACCATGATCCTTATGAATATTCACTCAACAATTCACAGTTCATCTATTCATTATGATTTTGCAACTGATTATTGATCTTGATTCCTTTCTTATATACTATCCTCTCATTATCGATACCTCTTTTCTATCTCAACAAGGTCAGTGCCTTTTTTATTTTCATGCAACTCCTTGAATTTATCTTGTAATCTACCTATTATCTTAGTCTTTTATCTTCATCTTTGTACTAGAGTTATCACTCTTCAATTCTTATTTATCTTTGTTTTTGTTCTTTCATCCTAGGCTAGTCACCACACCTATCACAATTCAATCTTCATCTCCTTATCTCTTTTCAGCTGCTTCATAAACATGCAATCATTTTCATCTACTCATATCATCTCATTTTATCAAGACTAGCTCACACAACAAACTTCTAATTTCTCGCCTTTTTCACATTCAAAAAATTGTGCAATTGTTCATATACCATGTGCTAGTTAAACTATCAAAATATCTTTAAAATTAATGAATGCTCCACTACCTCATCTTGCCACCTTGCCTAAAACCTCATCAATTACAAGATTTCAAGCATATTTGACTCTTTCAAAATTTCTACTTGCACCCAATATACCAAGAATTCTTCGTTTTCTGTTCTTGTAATCTAACACATGATAGTTACACACAAGACATAATAAACTCCTAAACTTACTCGAGGGACCCTTGACCTTCAGTCACTAACCTTACACCTTCTTCTATTTGAGATAGACATGAAATAGGTTTGAGAGAGTAAAAGAAACATTGATAGGTCATACTAGGCCTCCTTACATATTATGCATTATTGAAGTGCATTTGAAGCACTTAGACATGACACTTATACTTGAGTTAATTATAGGTGCTTAGACATTTTATCATCCTTCCATTGAATTTAATTTGAAAAAACCTTTTCCATTGAAGTCACTTCTAGAATGAGGAATACATTATTGAATTCTTAAGACAACCATCAAGTGTTCGATCTTCAAGTTACCACTATCACAAGTTTTGTAGAATTTTTAGATTGTTTTAAAAATATCAAGGTTACCTTTTCTTTGTCGAGTATTTAGTGGCTTTACATGGAAGGATTTGAAGTTTTCTTTGAAGAAGCTACCCTAGAAATGTGTTGTTTACTTTACACAAACTTAGAGGATTGTCATTGAAACAACTATCATATGAATTCAAATTCTTTAGCTGAATATTAGACCACACCCATATTTCATGAGAATTTCTTCATTTTCTTGGATCTTTGTATGGAGTCTTTATATTTAAACACAAAATAAATGCATTAAAACATTAAAACATGACCCTCCAAATAGTGTATGAAGAACTTCAAAAGACTATAAATGAATTATCTTCAAATTATTGATAAAGTCGATAATTTCTTTTTGAAATCTTTTTTATCCCTCAAATAGAGATTTATTCAAATTTTTGTGAATTTTTGTTGGTTAGACTTCAAGATTCAAGCAATTATTTTCTAAACCCTAGATGGAGACTTTTTCAATTCTATGAGAGTCCTAAGAGGCTTCAAACAAGGATTTATTTCACATTTCTTAATGAAATACAAAGATTTAAATTTCTATAGCTTTATGAGAACCATATGCACCTTCTTCAAGCATTTTCCAACTTAAAACTCCTCCAAATAATTTCAGCACTTCAATGTTTTGTAGGGTTAATACTCGTAAGAGATAATTGTTTTGATAAAAGAGGTAATTGAAACTAGTTTCACACCTCTTAAATCCTTTGGATGGTTTATAAGAGCATTAAAATATTCCATAGGTGATCTATAAAACCTAATATCACTCACACAACATAGAAACACTACCTTTCACTAATTTCATGTGTTTGGGCAATAAACTCACCTTCAAGAATCCTGTCATAAAGAAAAAACACCTTGACCTTACCTTAGCAGCCTAATTTTAATGATCAAAATTTTTTCAAATAACTTTTGAAGAGGTTTTTATCCCATGCTACAACCATTTCACCACTATTCAATTCTTGTACAAGGCTATACTAGGTTCAATCATTCAAACTAAGTCCAACACTGACCTATTACATGCAACTCAAGAAATATTTACCTTCAACCACCATATGAGCCTTAAACCATTATAAATTCAATGCCAAAATATTTATAAGTAATCAAATAAGAAATTGAGACCAATTTAACCTTTTTCTCCTATCGATTCAAAACACGAGTCCATGAGAGAGATAAATAGTGTTAGA
This sequence comes from Taxus wallichiana var. yunnanensis, assembly GCA_018340775.1. NCBI lineage: Eukaryota > Viridiplantae > Streptophyta > Pinopsida > Cupressales > Taxaceae > Taxus > Taxus wallichiana. Next base: position 1,034,367,576 of record CM031239.1, on the reverse strand, counting down.
AAAATGCTCATATATTTTCAAATACTTGACCATTTTACTAGAATTTTTGCAAAATCTAAGGCTTAGAGTTTACCCAAAAAATTCCTTATATTATTTATCCGAAGAGGGATCTATAATTTTGTTTGGGACCTAAGAAGATAGGTATCTTAGTTTGCATTCTTTAAGAGATATGTTTTAGACAAAGTTCCATATCTTCCACACACCTTTTCAAAACTTGATGAAAATTGGTGTGAAGCATAAAAACTCACCCATCTACATGTTCCATGAGGATATTTTCCATAACTATACCTGTATTCTTCCAACTCATCTCACTTACCTCATCATTCAATACCTATTTTCAAATACTATTTAGGATGACTTTTGAATTTTTCCTTCAGGACCTAAACCAATCCTTTTTTTTCTCGATAATTCCCTAGAAAAAAATTAATGGGTTGGTTTCAAGATCACATGGTAATTTCATTCATGACCTGTACCAACTTTTCATAACTCATCAAGATCAAGAAATAGGCCTAAATGAGCTAGTTTGAACTAAACTTTTATCAATTGGCTGGTATTAGTTGTAGAAGCTTGTTGTTATGCTTACACAATCATACCTTACATGTAGCACATGTGAACCAACTATAACATCTTGAAATATATTTTTGATCTTAAAACATCTTTAGAAGGCACTACCAATCAACCTTCATGTCCCTTACAAGGTCTCGGTTCATATTTTACTTCTTTAACATCAATGCCACTTGACATAAATTAGAACACCGATGACTAGGGTTCAAAAAACTCCCCCTTTGTCATTAATGTAAACCTACTAAGTGACCTATATACTTTGAGGAAAAAAACATACATATCTGATTTCTTGTTGCGTACTTTATATCTCTCCCCTTTAACATCATTTACAAAGGTATCTTAGCTTCTTTACATGAAAAAAGTATAGTTAAGAAAAATAAAACATGAGCAACGTATCTTTCTAGTCCATAATTTCCCCCTTGGATAAGTGACTTTTCCATCTTGACATCATCAACAAACTTGAAATAAACACACTCATTTCATGTCCCAGGAATGTAAACCAACCAATGTCTAACCAATCCGTCACTCCCCCTATCTTTGATAAGACTAAATCATCCTATAGTAGCACATTTTCTCATCATAGTGGAAATGATATCTACAACAAGATTGATGTCCAACCATACTTATACTGTAATATTTCTTTCTAGAACATGTATACAATCCTCTTCCTCTGTAGTTTCTTTTGATGGAGTCAAGGTTTCACTAATGTTCCTCTTGAGCTAAAAATCCTGTTACTACCCATTCTATTTATAGATGATCATTCTAGGTAATGTAGAAAGTTTAAATGCCTTCATTCTCTAATTTTCATGGCCTAGAAAACTATCTTAACATATTGTACATCTTCAAGCACAAATACAAACCTCGACATGTGTAGGTATATTCTCAAGTTTCAAAGGATCCTATATGTATGCATAAAGATTTACAAATTCTATGATTGATAAGGTAAATGTCTCAGACCACTTGACTCAGTTACAATCATCCATTGAAGGAACCAAGACATATTTTACACCCACAAGACATACACATAAAGATGCAAGGACAATCTACCTTGATTAGACAACTCAGATGTTTTGACAAATGGTTGAGATTTTAACTTCATATCTCAGACCCAAAAAAATCATCTTACCAGATATGAGAAACATTTGATAGAGATGACCTACTCTGAGACATTTTCAACTTCACTTACTTCATAATCCCTTTCACAAACTTAGGTACTCAGAAATCATGACTCCTTATAAACATCAAGAGAATATATACTCAAAAACATGACTGTGAGAATTAAGAGATACTCCTTTTACCAACACTTTTTAAAACATGAGTATGTGAATGAGTCATACCTTTCCATACACAAAAATTGGGTCAAATGGGTCTTAACATTAACTTAATGCATTCTTGAACTGAGTTGACACCTTTTCAGTCCTATGACACTTTATGTAGACTTTGCATACACTTTTCCACTTTTGTAGAGGCCTACACTAGATCCTTGACAAGCACCATTTCACTTGCTCCTTTGTTATGACTCAACCCAACTATGCATAGAATTCAAGACCCTTTTGATGACCTTCCACCTTAGAAGATGATCTTGTAGCCATCCAACATAGATACCTTCTTGATTAGATGCACAAACCACCTGATGAACCTTGTTAGACCTTCATGACTTTGTCTTTCCCATGTAGTCTTCTTGCATTTTGTTCATGTTCCTCTTCATGAGCACATCAATCCTAAAGTAGAAAATATTTTTAACTAGAAAAATCCCATGAGCACTATTGATAGCTCACTCCAAAAGAGTTTCTCCCATTCAACAAGATACATATCACAGATAATAATTCTTGATATTTAGACAAAAACCTCACTAAATATCATAAGTATGATTTTTTTGCCCCTAAAATGTATAGTGCACCTCATATGCATTATGGAGCACTGTTCCACTTTCTATGTTTTTCTATTCACCTTATTACATTCGAAGAGCTACATTGATCTCCCCTACTTCTATATTTTCTTACATAGTTGTAGGATAATGTGAAGAAGCCTATTCTTCCTTGAAAACCTCTAACATTTTTACATTTCTTCTTTCCCTAAGATACAACATAAAAAAACATATGTATATTTTCATGTAGATTGTTTTCAACTTGTTAATCTTACATCAATACATTACAAGGTCTCTACATGCCTATGGAAGCACTTGATACACCTTTAAATGTTAATTATCTTTCAAGATTCTTCCTTTCTCAAGATAGTAGAAACTAACTCGAGACTTAGTTTGATATTATTGCATTTTTGACAATGATTCTTTCATCACATTCCTTATCGACTATCTTCAAACCATAGACACCTATATATGATCATGTAATAGTAATGCAAGTACACATCTCAGGTCACCACAAAACATTGTTCCCTTCTTCTATTTAGTGAGATCCTGTAGGTCTTCATGTAGAAAATTTATTTTTGTTTCAATACCTCTTTTTATTACATATCATCTCAAGACAATAGTGAATGCACTTTTAGCCATTTTAAAGTACTTCATGGGAATCTACGACATGAGAAGCCATCAACTTTGATTTTGAAATGTAGCATGCAAATTTTGGCAAGAAACATGATTAATAACACTTAAACTCTTCTTCTCAACCATTCGCAACCTTAAGAGAAAATGTCAACAACAATTGAATTCTTCTAACACATTAAATCTTTTGTCACACCTCTTGGAGTGCAAACGGATCAAGTCACCATTTTATCACCTAGAAGCACCTTCAAGGAAATTCAGAGCTCCAAAATCCACCATCATGACTCATGGCACAAGTCCAAATGCACATAAGTAAAAAAAATAGGCCAAATCACTCGTGTTGATAAGAATTACACCTTTGAGGTAATGAGTACATAGAGACCATTTTTCAACTTTACAAACACCTTTGAAACTCCATATTCTACTAGACATATTTTTCAAATTTCATGTCATCTCTTTAACTTGACTTTACCCATCATATAATTTCCACTTGAGATTCTATACAAGACACATTGGCTTAGTTCAAGTACTTTTGTAAAATACAGAACATGACAGAGATATAACATTTCATTTATATTTCTTGGAATCCTATCACAAAATTGATAACACCAGATCTAGTAAATATCCTTCAAAACTTCCTTAATGATATAGAGACATTTAACACACTCCAATATTATTTATACTTAATGTGGTAACCATGGACTTTTAAATCCATGTAAAAATTTCAAACATACATATGGACTCGGGACTAACTCTTTGAGAGATTGATTGACATGCTTAGAGTCATCCAATAGATTTGTGAATGAAAACAACACTTTGAATCATACACAATACATTGATGCAATGAATTAATTTATATATGATAGACATCTTTCTTGGCATCTAAAAGGCCTCTGGGGAAACTTCATAACTAGGAAAACTTACAATTTTTTTATGATTTAAGGAGAAACATGATAAGAGGTTTTGAAATTCACATCATGTCAATAATTTAAGCTTCATAAACATACATACCTTACATCATGATGAAAATTCATACTTGACAATGACATCTATCCTTCATTCCAAAGCTTCATTAATTCTTCCTCCAAAATAATATGTCTCCTAGAAGCATAGAGAAGACACTCTTTTCTTGATGGACTTTCTTAGAACAATAAGAAGTCATCAAAACCATATGATGACTCCATCTTCTCTTTCCTTGTCTTCACAATCTTGTTGACCTTCTTAGTTACATCTCTAGGAGTGATAACCTCATTACCTGAGATCTCATCATCTGTTTGAGTGCCTGATAAACATACATGTTGCACTTCATACACCTTCTCTATCACTACTTGAGGAATAAATTCCTCATCCTTAGCACTAGAGTTATTTTATTGTTTCTTTCCTTTTTCATCCTTTATTGATATAGTATTATATTTCTATACCTCTTCCATATCTACCCATGTCACCTTGTTTTCTCAAATTTTGACTCTACTTCCTTTATTTTGTGCACCCATTTCATTTCCATATTTACATGAGATGCTTAAGGCTTATGTTTTCTATAGTTATAGAAATGCTTTGAGAAATGCCCGACTTCATGACATGTATAATACATGACCTGATTTATTCTTTTTCCTGAGTAATGACTATCATTACTAAATTTACTTAGAGGTTATTCTAAGTAGTGCCTGATAATATGACCTTTATTTCTACAATTTAAACACACTATGTTCCTTTCATATTCAGTAGCACAAGATCTCTATGGGTGTTCTTTTTCATAGTTTTTCATGCACTCTCTAGCTCTATGTCCAAATTTATAACATGAGAAACAATATCCATTAAATTTTCTCTCATACATGGATGCACTTGGTTGTTCTAATTGACTTGGATTTTCCTGTCTTTTTCTCCTTTGTTTGTTTCTTGTTTATTTTCTACGGTTGGGATCAGCCTTTCAATATATTTTCCTTTCTTCATCCAGTCACTCTCTTAGCATTATAAATTTTTCATTTAGTTCACCAGATTATTCATCCTTAGCTTTGATGGATGCTTTGCATGACTCATGACTAGGTTCATGCTCCATTTCACATTGGGTTGCTTCATTTTTATAATTCCAGAACTGATCTTTGATTAGGGTTTCTTTGATGTATCATCAATTTAACTTTAACTTGTTCCAGCTCATCCTTTGAAGTATTTAATTCTTCCTCAAGTTTAATAAAATCTTTTCTTTGACACTTAGATCTTTTGATAACTTATCAATAGTTGTTGCCACTTCTTGGATTCCTTCAAGATAATTTACATCTTTGAGCTTGATTTCAAATTTTAACTCTTTAATCAGGGCTTGAGCAATCTCATACTTCTTCTTCAACATAGACTTTGTTGATGTACACATGCTTGTGACTTCAGGATCACCTCCAAGCTATTAGGTTTTATTTAGAAGGGCCACACTCTGATACTAATTATTTGATATCACATGCACTAAGTTAGGGGGATGAATCGGTGAAGATCAATTTTAACACCTTTAAAACTTATTAACTAGAAATAAAACTCAGAACATGAATAAACTAAAGTGCATGCAAGAAGAAAAGTACACATGACACTAAATTTATAGTGGAAACCCCATATAGGAGAATACCCACTTGAAATAATGTTTCTTTTACTTAGAACACCCATTCTTAACATATAATGATTTCTAGTTTGGTTAAGCATCCACTCAACCTGAGAATCACCTACTTCACAGTCCTTTTAGCACCCACTAGGTTAGTTTGACAAGATGAAACTTGTAAGGAACATCAACCCCTGTACTCTAAGCACCCACTTAGAAGAATTCAATGACAATGTACAATTTGATCATTTATTTTCTTGTTGCTTCATCAAAAAATCATGATCCCTTATGGCTCTTCACTCAACAATTCAAAGTTAATCTATTCATTTTTATTTTGTAACCCATTATTGATCTTGATTTCATTCTCATACATTGTCCTATGCTATCTGATACCTTATTCTATCTCAACAAGATAAAAACCTTTGATGTTTTCATAAAAATCCTTATATTTGTCTTATACTCTACCTATTCTCTTAGTCTTCTATGTTAATATTTGTACTACATGTTATCACTTTTGAATTCATATTTATCTCTTTTTTTTATCGCATCCTAGGTCGGTCACCACACCTATCACAATTCAATCTTCATCTTCTTATATCTATTCACCTTCCTTTTGGGCCTAAAAACATGTGAACATTTTCATCTACTCATCTCATCTCATTTCAAAAAGACTAATTCACACCAAAACTTCTTTCTTCTCACCTTTTTCACATTTGATAACTTATGCGACCATTTAGTAACTGTGCTAGTCATTATTTCACGATATCTTTAAAAGGAATGATTGTTTCACTACCTCATCTCACCACCTTTTCCTCAAACATCATCGATTACAAGAATTCAAACATATCGACCCTTTTGAAAACTCTACTTGGCACCCAAGAGACCAACATCTCTTCATTTACCCTTATAATCTAGCACATGAGAGTTACTCACAAGAGATAATAGATGTAAAAATGAATCGAAGGACTCTTGACATTCATTCACGACCTTACACCTTTTATATTCAAGCTAGACATGAAATACGTTTTAGAGAGTAAAATAAACATTCATAGGCCATAATGTGCACTGCTTGCATATTGACCGTTATTGAAGTGCATTTGAAGCACTTAGACATAACACTTATATTTTAGTTCATTCGAGGTACTTAGAGATTTAGTCATCTTTACATTGAACTCAATTTGAAATGAACTTTTGTTATCTCATTTTAGTGATTTCAACTAAAATTGAGATAACCATAGGAATTTTTTTGAAAAATCTCTTAAAATTCCCTTTGCAAGAGATTTTTAGGTTGTCGGGTTTTCATTGCATGAAAATATAATCCTTGCATGCAACATGTCTCATGTTCCCCAAAACCCAAAACCCGATTGCCTAAGTCCATTGTGTTGGGTTTCGGAACTTCCAAGCATCGGAAGATGCTTTTCCAAATGAGCGTTTCATGTCATTTGTTTCCCGAAACTGAAAACATGAATTGAATAAAATCCTTTGTATTGGGTTTTGGATGCTCCAAGCATAATGTTTCATGTCATTTCCATTCAAAGATTGACATGTCTTTTTCATTTTCGTTTCATCACATAGGAAGCAATTTTTGACTTTCTCTCCTGTGTGAGAGTCAAGCAAAATAGGATTCTTGTTAAATAACTATTTTATAGGATTTATCATATCTTCTATATGTTATTTCTATGATAAATAAGGGATGCTTGTGTATTCCAAAGAGGAGAGATTTTAGAATATTCAGAGCTATTATGAAGAAAAAGAAAAACTTTGTATTTTCTTTTAATCATTGAGGAATAAGCAGTGTTCTTTTATAAACTTTGTGTTGTGGGATTCATCTATCTTGAGAGATTGTTCTTACGTACAAGATCTTAAGCTATTATTTGTTTAGTGTTCTTGATTATTTTAATCATTTCAAATATTACACCCATTATCTAAAACTCGTATAAGTATTTCTTGATCTGTGTTTGCTTGAAAGAAAATACGTTCCTCTCATTCCCTTCCCGCTCTATTTCATCTATAATAGTTTCCTTTCTAATCCATTATATTTCTAAAACTGTAACATCTTCATCTCGTGTTGATATGGATTTCAGGATTGTATCCCAACCCCAATGGTTAGAATAGTGTGAATATTGTACATATTATTTCTGTTGTGTTTTAGATCAGTAATAAACAAGCTACCTCACTTGTCTTTGAGGAGGGATTTGATCCTCGTGTACTATGGTTGAACCTCATATTTTTTTCCTAACAAAATATCTAATCAACACCTTTTGGCGACTCTTCCGGGGAAATATTGGTGTTTGGCGACTCCGTATCTACCTTATTTTGGTAGACCCATTTTTACGGTTCAAGCTGGCTAGAAATATCTTCACTCAATCAAGATGATCCGGGGTGAAACTGATCCGTTCTTTGATCTACTTCAACAACAAAATTTCAGACTTTCCCCAACGGTGTTGTATCTAGTTGAGCAAGAAGTTCTTCACCTATTTGAAAAACTCGGGTTCCTCAATAATAAGAAGCGTCTGTAACCTTCCATGCATTTTCTTGTCGATACAAGGATTCTGTATACACTTCATTTAGAAGGATGGGCACATAACCTATGCCTTGGGGTGCGGCTATTGGTCCTCTTTCTCTAACTCCATTGTTACATGAGCTACCACATGGATCTTGTATGAATGTTCCCAAATTCAACGGTGATGGGAAGCAGTACCTAATGAACACATCACCTCATTATTTATAGCATGTGACATCCTTGGGGTAGCTCATGAAGATGTCTCTGTTTGACTCTTCATTGAAACACTACATGGTATGGCAACAGAATGGTTTTACCATCTTCCGAATGCATGCATTACCAACTGGGCTACCATGAGATCCGTATTTGAAGCAAGGTTCAAACTAGCTGAAGATTATCATGCCTTATTAGCACAACTTACACATATCAAGGAGTCTCATAAACCCATGCAGGAATTCATGGCAAAATTTAACAAGCTGATTCGGAAGATTCAAGCATTAGTCGTTCCCACTCTTGAAAATCAAAAGTGTTTCTTCATCAATGCTTAGCCTCTGATGTGAGCTTCTTATTAAGAAGGTCTATTATCCATGATTTAGCTACTACTCAAGCTACAACCACTGAAATAGAAGATGATCTCATTACGCAGAAAGCTCGGAAGAGAGTCATCTAAGCCTAAAAATCATATTTCTTCTCAAATTACTACTGATCCTATGATCTAAAAGATGGCCAACAAATTTATCACTTTGAAGAAGAAAATGTCTCAACAGAAGACCAACATTCCTTATCAGGATATTCCTAGACGGAAATTTCAACAATACCAATGGCACTCCCACAGAGAGATAGGAATCGGTTGACTATTGCTCAAACAAGGTTGGAAATTGAAGCTCCTTCTATCAATGCAATAGTGGAAATAGTTGAGGAAGATGAAGAACCGAATATCAAGGTTCTCACGAAGCTTTTTAAGCTTAGGGATGATGATGAGTCTTTTGGAGATTCGGTGGTGACTCCAACATTGGGTACTTGGAATACGAGAAAGAAAAATGTGAGCATCATGGTCGAGTTAGTTATAGTCTTCACTCAAGCTCAATCTAAAAACCACAGAAAGCTAGTTGAAGGCTCTAAGGAGAAGGGTAAAGAAGCTCCCATGGTTATGGCTAAAAGAGGAAAAGAGGCTCTCCTATCTCAAGTACAAACTGAAAAGGAGACAACTAAAAAGGTAACTTCTTCTAACTCTCTTTGTCCGCCCTCAAGACTAGTACCTTGGCTTAGACCAGTGTAACAAGAAATGATCCCAACATCATTCCTTCATATACCACTTCGACATTATTGATCATGCAAAGTAAACTAAGATCCAAATTTCAGAAGCCGAGTACCTTAAGTCAAATCATGAGAAATTTGAGAAACTTGCCAAATTCATTAGAAGTAAGGCTGTTATCCCTTCATCTTCAAAAGGCATTTTCCTAGCCCCACTTAGCCTTTACCTTAGAATAATATGACCTCTATTGCTTCTTCGGGAAAGATTGAACTATTTTATTTGTCCTTACTTATAAATGGGTTTAAACTCAGCAATTACATAATTGACTTAGGAGCCTCTGATAACGTGATGCCCACAAAAGTAGCCCATGCCCTTGGACTTACCTTGAATAAATATTATGGGTGGTGTTACTCCATGGAAACAAAGTAAGTCCCCTTGATTGGCCAAATCAAGGATGCACAATATACATTTGTCACATTCCCATAAAAGAGAGTAAAAATGACTATCTGGTTGTTGATATCCCAATTGCTTATGGTATTCTCTTAGGAAGAGGTTTTTGCAAATATGTCAGAGGAGAAATAAATATGGACTGGACCAAAGATAAAATTCCAGTGAATGGAGTTCCTCATGTCCTCCACCTTGAAGCACAAGCGAAGTACCTGGTCACTAAATTAGATGACCACAAAGCTTAAATTCTCTTCAAAGATGTAGGCTTGGGAAATTATTTGATGACATCAGAGGTGCCTTCTGTAGGTATCAAGAAAGAAGATCCTAATATTATTAGGACCCTTGAGTTCGACGGGACCTGTTCAACTTCTGGATTAGGTGCTGGTGTGGTTCTTATATCTCCAGATTTCGAGATCTTTCCCTCCACCTTCAAGCTACAGTTTGACAATACTAATAACACGACCAACTATGAAGCTCTGTTATTAGCATTAGAAATGGCAAGGCAAAAGGGAATCTGAAATCTCAAAGTGTAGGGAGATGCTAAGTTGATTATAAATCAAGTAAGGGGGATCTATCAGGTAAAAAACAATCACCTAAGGCATTACAGGAACAAGGTGTGGGACAACATAGAATGCTTTGATGCTTTTTCCATCAAGGCAGTTTTGAGAGATTACAACGATAAAGCTAATTCTTTAGCCGTGTCTACATCTCTTCTCCTTCCTCACCCAAAGTTCAAACAGGACAAGTATACCATTTAGATTTTGTATCGTCTAAGTGTTCCGGATAGTTCAACACATTGGCAAGTGTTCAATGATGATCAACAGGTATTGTCTTTTCTTGAGAAAGCTGATAATTTTAGTGAGCTTTATTTTAAAGGATCAGAATCAGATTTCCTTGAGTCCGTCTCGAATTCATATCAAGAGATTGATGGTGAATTCATCTAGCTCAAAGTCAATAAGATTATAAAGGAATTGGTTTCTCTGGAAGGTCTGTTTGACAAACATGACCATTTTATTTAGGATAAAAGGCAAGCTGAAGGTGCTTCCTTGTCAGAGGTAGATCAAGTTAATCTAGGATCTTCTAACCAACCATGGATGGTAAACATTAGAAAATGTTGTTCTCCTAAGGAGAAAGGAAGATTCACTTCACTCTTGAAGAGATATATGGACGTCTTGGCATGGTCCTATGTGGATCTGAAGTCTTTCAAGCCCAAGGATGTGCAACATAGCATCCCTTTGAAGTCTAATGTCAAACCATATAGGAAGAAGCAAAGGCTTTACAACCCAAAGATGTAGGGACTATTCTTACAGAAATTCAAAATATGTTAGACGCAAGGATTATCTTCCCAATCCATCATTCTACCTAGGTTGCTAACATCGTCCCTGTTAGAAAGAAGAATGGTTAGATATGGATTTTGTTGACTTCCAAAACCTTAATCAGTCTTCATTGAAAAACAATTACTCATTTCCTATCATAGATCAAGTATTGCAGATAGTCAATGGATTAGAAATGTTATCCATGCTTGACGGATGTTTGGGGTATAATCAGATCGAGGTAGCTACTGAGGATCAACATAAAACAACATTCACCACCCCATGGGGTACCTTTTCCTATAGAAGGATTCCGTTTGGTTTGATTATCACTTTGGAGACATGTTTCAAAGAGATATGGACTTAGCTTTCAGATATTTGATGGCAAAATTCATAGTTGTATATTTAGATGACTTGACAGTCTTCACTAAGAAGTGAAGTGATCAGTATGATCACCTAGAGCATGTACTCTTAAGATGCAAACATCATGGGATTTCATTAAATCCTTAAAATTCCATATTCTAAGTAATAAAAGGTAAGTTTTTGGGTCATATCGTGACTAAATAAGGAACCAAGATCGACCCAGAGTAGGTGAAGGCCATCGAAAGCCTTACCTACCTACCTACAAGAAAAATTGGGTTACATTAATTTTTTAGAAAGGTCAATTTCCTAAGAAGATTTGTGCGACTTTTCCTATAAAACCAAGGATATCCTTAGGATTATGAAAGGTAAGACTCAATTTTGATGGAGAAGCTGAAGGAAGCTTGCTTTTGAAGAATTCAATAGAGAAATTGATCATGCTCCTATTCAGTATGCCCAGGACTTCAAGAATGATTTCATCATATGCGGTATGCTTCCGCACATACTGTATCAATCATCCTAATGCGGGAGAACTATGGACATGAATCGCACTCGATAATATTTCACTAGGAACTCCTCGTCTATGGTTATTTCGGTAATGCATAGCTTTTGGTTTGGTGGTAGTAATCTAGAAACAAACAACAAACATAACACAAGAATAGCACAGACTATGACAAAAAAAACAATGATGACAAATCTGAAATACAACTGTAACATATATTATTAACATGGAATTAATACAATCTCACCCATGAATTACTCCAAGTGTTACCAACTCAACTTGATTCCAATAATAGTTATGGGAGAAACTTCACAATTACTCCTCTTGATGACTTCCTTAACACACCTTCACAGAGAATCCTTTATTCATAAAATAATTATTACAAATTTTCTCTATGATAAATGAGAGGGGATGGCCTCCCTATTTATAGGAATTCAGGCTTATCCACCCTATCTCTAAGATAAGATAGGAAATCTCTTCCATTTAATCATATTCCATGCCTAAACTCTTTCCTTTACATGTAGGCTTATCTTCTAAGATAAGATAAACCTTATCATCTCACATGGGTTCCACATTTTTAGAATTTTCTACAAATAAAATACAAAAATATTTATGACATCACTCCTTGGCCTTATTACAAATATAATATTTCTAATTCCTAATCATGTAGACCCTACTTCTCTACTTACCACAAATTTGACATTTTAACATTACCGGACCACTTACAACAAATATTTAATTTTTACCACAACATTCCTTTTGTACTTTGACTGTTACCATACTCTAATTTATTGGTGGCACCGTCTTGTGACATCTTTATCTTCTATTGGATGCCACTACTAATTATACTTAACAAAATCCTATTCCTAATACATACATTAATAAAATAGAAATTACGGAGGAAAATTTTAATGTCGATAGAACGAAGAAGGAATCAAAGCTTCCATTGCTTTCATGAGCTGCCCATTAAAGGAACATGAATTGAAGATGTTGCAAATTGAAAAGCATGATTATGCAGTGATGAGAGTAGTGAAGCATTTCAGGTATTATGTGTTGAGTTCTCAAACTCTCGTTCTTGTTCCTGATACTGCACTTAAGTCCATTTTGACTCAACAAGAGTTGGGTAGTCAACGGGGTAACTGGATAGCCAAAGTCCAACAATATGACTTGGACATCATACCTACCAAGTTGGTATGAGGAAGAGGCACTGTCTGCAAATTGATCGCAGAAAACAATTACGAGACATAATACGAAGAACCTAAAGGTACTTCTTCATAATTTCCCATCGTGATTTTTGTAAGCACTGGTGATGAATTATATGTAGATATTGCTTTCTTTATAACTTATGGTGAATTTACCCCGCATTTAAGACAAAAACAGAAGAGGACAAGTTAAATTAAGGTTCGTAAGATACATTTTATGGGATAATGGTATATACAACAAGGGTATTGATGGTGTATTCCTGCATTGTGTCGATAAGTCTCAACATATAAGGTTCTTTATAATCCTTCCACAATCTAGCATGTCGAGGAAATTTCTCTTCCTCCATGATGGATTATAATATATTATGGTCCAGTACTATTGGCCTTCTCTCTTTCGAGATTTAGTGAATGGGTGGTAAAATGTGAAGCTTGTCAACATTTATTTAGGCGTCCTAAGGTGACATATCTTCCTTCAAGCCTGTGATAATTGAAGAACCTTTTCGCTAATGGGAAATTGATTTCATTGGAGTAATGAATCCTACTTCAAGGTCGGTCATAATTATGTTCTCACCACCACAAAATATTTAACCAAGTGGGTGGAAGTCGGGCCAATAAAGTAGGCAACCTCCGAATTTGTGTGTAACTTTCTATAGAAGAATATAATTGTTAGATTCGGTGTGCCTCACAAGATTGTTGCTAACAATTTTTCCAATTTCTCATCACATGAGTTGAAAAAAAAATCTTTAGATTTGGGATCACGTTGGCTCATTCATCCAATTACTACCCCCAAGGTCATGGTCAGGCTGAATCAAGCAATAAGAACCTGGTGACCATAATCAGAAAACTGGTCGACTAGAGTCAGAGGACATGGCACAAAGCATTGTATGATGCATTATGGGAAGATCGGATTACTCCTAAGTGAGCTATTGGAATGTCCCCATTCTAGGTGTTGTATGGAATTGATGTTGAGATTCCTATCTTTGTAGAATTGCCAGCCTTATGGTTGGCTAAAGCAATTGAGGATGAAACTTTTCAAAGTTCCATTGAGAAAAGGATAATGTACCTAGCTAGGATAGAAGAAGAATGGAGCAAGGTGGTGGATCGCATTGCAGATCATTAGAGAAAATTCAAAAATATATTTGACAAAAAATCAAAGCAACACGATTTCCAGATTGGAGATCTAGTACTTCTCTGGGATAAGAGAAGGGAACAAAAAGGGATGCATGGCAAGTTTGATTCTTTATGGAAAGGTCCTTTCAAAATCCATCAATTGAATGGTGAAAATAGCTTTTTCTATCATATCTTGATGGAGAGTTGCTCCCTCTACCTTTCAGTGGCCAACATTTGAAAGCATTATATCGGTAATGCAAGATGCTCTCTTGCACTATATTATAATTTATTTTCTATTGTGTATTTTCTTTATTTCTTTATTTCTTTCATTGTTTTTTGTTTCTCTTCTACTGACTCCATAGCCCAATGGATAAGGGTTTTTGATACATGAGTTCTCTTCCTTTGATGCCTCAAATAAAGTCCCCAAGCTGGAGCCGCTATTATCTCATTTTAGTGATTTCGGCTAAAATTGAGTTAACCATAGGATATTTTTGAAAAAATCTCTTAAAATTCCCTTTGAAAGAGATTTTTTTGGGTTGTTGGGTTTTCATTGCATGAAAACATGTTCCTTGCATGCAACATGTCTCATGTTCCCGAAACCCAAAACTTGATTTCCTAAGTCCGTTGTGTCGGGTTTGGAATTCCAAGCATCGGACCATGCTTTGCAAATGCATGTTTCATGTCATTTGTTTCATGAAACACTGAAACCTGAATTAAATAAAATCCTTTGTATCAGTTTTCGAACACTCTAACAATAATGTTTCATGTCATTTCCATCAAGAGATTGACATGTCTTTTTCATTTTCATTTCGTCGCATAGGAAGCAAATTTTGACTTTCTCTCTGCGTGAGAGTCAAGCAAAATAGGATTCTTGTTAAATGACTATTTTCTAGGATTTATCCTATCTTCTCTTTGTTCTTTCTATTATAAATAAGGGATGCTTAAGCATTTCAAAGAGGAGAGATTTTTAGAATATTGAGAGCTATTATAAAGAAGAAGAAAAACTTAGTATTTTCTTTTAATCATTGAGGAATAGAAATAGGTGTTATTTTGCAAACTTTGTGTTGTGGGATTCATCTATCTTGAGAGATTGTTCTTACGTACAAGAACTTAAGATATTATTTTCTTAGTGTTCTTTATTATTTTAATTGTTCTAAATATTACAACCATTATCTAAAACTTGTATAAGTATTTCTTGATCTGTGTTTGCTCGAAAGAAAATACGTTCCTCTCATTCCCTTCCGTTCTGTTTCTTCTATAATAGTTTCCTTTATAATCCATTATATTTCTAAAATCGCTGTAACATATCCATCTCGTGTTGATATGGATTTTGGGATTGTATCCCAACCCCAATGGTTATAATAGCATGAATATTATACATATTACTTTTGTTGTGTTTTAGATCAGTAATAAACATGATGCCTCGGCTATCTTTGAGGAGGGATTTGATCTAGTGTACTATGATTGAACCTCATCCTTTTTCCCGATAAAATATCCAACCAAAACTTTTTCATTGAAGTCACTTCTAAACCGAGGAATACCCTATTTTAGTTTCTTGAGACAACCATCATGTGTTCCGATCTTCAAGTTATCACTATCGCAATTTTTGAAGACTTTCTATCTATTTTAAAACCATATAAAGGTTATGTGTGCTTTATCATAGAATTCAGTAGATTTGCATGGAAGGATTTGAATTTTTATTAGAATAATTTGCACTAGAAATGTGTTGTTTGGTCTACACAAAGTAAGATGCTTCTATTTAAAACAATTGTCATAAGAATTCAAATTTTCAGCTCAATAGGATATTACACCTAACTTTCATGAGAATTTTTCATTGTCTAGGAACTTTTTATGGAGGTCTTGATGTCTAAAAACAAAATAAATGAATTAAAACATAAAAACACGACCCTTCACACAATGTATTAATAAATTCAAAAGACTGTTAGGGAATTCTCTTCAAATTATTGATAAAATCGATAAAAAAATTTTGTAAATCTCTTGTAGCCATCACATTGAGATTTATTCCACATTTTGTGAATTTTTGTTGGTTAGACTTTGAGATTCGAGCAATTCTTTTGTAAAACCCTAGATGGATGGTTTTTCAATTTCCTGAGGGCTTGCAAGGATTCAAACTAGGATTTCTATCACATTTTTTTATAAAATTAAAAGATATAAATTTCTATAAATTTATGATAACCATATGCACCTTCCTCAAACATTTTTGTGACTTAAAAATCCTCAAATTACTCCCAGTAGTCCAATTTTTACAGGGTTCATACTAGTAAGAGACAAGTGTTTTGACAAAGGAGGTAATTCAAGCAATTTTAACACCTATTGAAGCCTTTGGATGGCTTAGACGAGCATTAACATATTCTATAGGTGATCCATGCAACTCGAGATCACTCACACAACACTGAAACACTACCTCTCACTAATTTCTTTTTCTTGTGCAATAGACTCGGCTCCGGGAATGTTGTCAAAAAGGAAAAACATGCTTACCTTCACCTAGCAACCAATTTTAATGATCAAGAATTTTGTAAATAAATTTTGAAGAGGGTTGAGCCCTTGTTTCAAGCATTTCACCACTATTGGGGTCTTGTGCAATGATATATAAGGAGCAATCATTCAAACTAAGTCCAAAACTAACCTACTAAATGTAACTCCAAAAAGATTAACCTTCAACCATGCCATATGACCCTTGAAGAATCATAAATTCACTAAAAAAATATTTATAAATGATTAAACAATACATTTGAGACAAATTTCACACTTTTTCTCCTATCGATTTAGAACACAGTCAAGGAGAGAGCAAAATAGTGCTCGAAAAATGCTCATATATTTTCAAATACTTTCCCATTTGATCTAAAACATTTTACAAAATATCAGGCTTGTAGTTATCTCAAAAAAATTCTTTTATGATTTATCTGAAGAAGGCTCTATAATTTTCTTGGGACCTAGGAAGCCAAGTAACTCAGTTTTCATTCTTTAAGAGAGTGGTTTAAGAAAAACTTGCATATCTTCCACACACCTCTGAAAAACTTAATGTACTTTTTTGTAAAGGATTAAAAATCACCCTTCTATATGTTCCATGAGTTTATTTTCCATAGCTAGACATCTACTCTTCCAACTCATCTCACTTACCTCAGCATTCACTTCTTGTTCTCAAAGACTATTTTGGCTGACTTTTGAATTTTTCCTTTATAGCCTAAACCAATCCTTGTTTTCGATCAAGAATTTTCTAGACAATATTAATGGAAATTTTATAATCTCAGATTGTATTTTCATGACTGTACCAATTTTTCATACCTCGGCATGATCAAGAAATAGGCCTAAATGGGCTAGTTTGAATCGAGACTTTTATCAACCTGACTGATATTCATCGTAGAAGGTTGTTGTCATGATTAGACCACTATACATGACGTACAACTCATGTAAACTAGCCATAAAATCTTAAAATCTCTTTGTGAGCTTAAAACATAATTAGAGGGCACTATCAATCAACCTTCACGTCCCTTACTAGGTCTCACTTATATTTTTTGCTTTCCCATCAATGTCACTTTATTTCAATGACAACACCATTCACCAAGGTTCAATAATTTCAGTAGTACCAACACTTATGCTTGATTTAGCACATAAACATGAGCTTCACATTCTCAAAATTCATCCCCAATACCTCTTGAAACATATTGGAAATCATATAGAGGTATTTTTCATCTTTGGAATGGTCTTTTGAGAGAATTACCATTACAAATTTTATTTCCATCTTTGTCATGTGATCTAATTGTCATGTTGATATCATGGCCTCATTCTTTGAGAAAAGGAATATTAATTTCTCAGCTTGTAATAGGATTTGTTTAGCTTCACTTTTTAGCTAGGTTAGATTAGGGTAGGTAGGTTTTCAATTTAATAAGTGCTTGAGCATACTTGCACTATTTGGTTTTCAATCGGTGCATTTCCATAAATTTTTCTGTTTAGTTTGTTACGGAAAGTAAAAATAAGTTTTATTTCATAGAAGAGATTATTTTGTGTTTTTATTTGCATACCCAATATGTGGGTTTTACCCCATATATGAGGAAAAAGCATATGCTCAAATAATTAATTCAATTCAACTAATGCACAATATATGCATTACAAATATATAAGAATGAATCTCCTAAAAATAAGGAGTCCTATTGAAACTTCTATAACCACTCCTCTAAATGTGAGATCTTATATCCTACGTGAAAACAAACTATTCTTCTAATTATGTATTTTTTTAAAGATATTCTAACAAATATAACTAACCCATACATAACAATAACTTACATATAAATCTATGTAATATTATCTATCCTACAAACAAAAACCCACATGTTAGGACTATTCTTAACATTGCCCCCTTAGTTCAAACATGGAGGGAAAACACTCTTGGAGATGCGATGCTCGTTGGCCTTGTTTCCTAGATTTATGTTGATGTTTAAGACCCACTTGATTTGCATTTACCCCCCTTAGTAAAAAAATACATGAATTCGGTTTCTACCAAGAATGCATTCAATTACAAATAATAGGGGCTCGCTATAAAAGATATTCTCAATTTTTCAAAAATATATCGTCCCGTTTGCTGATTTTTACAAAATATATCTCTTTCAAGAAAACTATCCTGTATATTTCCATAATAGGATAATGTACTTTATAATCCTCCCCTAAAAAATATGCTACTTTAAGATATTTTAAAAGGACCGTAGAATTTTTTTTGATGGCATTCCTTTATCCTTTTGAAGGCATGGATTGTTGAATTAAAAAATAATAAGAGCTTTTACCCGAATAAGAATGGAAAGTTTGGTTTCACAAAACTTTCGACGGTCCGTGAGGACTCATTGAATGAATCAAGGAGGCTGAATTAGAGAGTTTGTTGCATATGGTTTGCCATGAGGGGTGGAGATAGATCTTTGCAAGGATTCTGGAAACTCCATCTCTAGCTTCCCTTCTTATTTCTCATGCAATAGTTTTGCCATCAATCATATGGCTATTGGATCCGCAACTAAGTTTTCATTTGAGCGGGCAGGAAGAGGGTAAAAATTGAGTAGCGGAAACCACTTATCCAACATATTAGATATGAGAAGGGGTACACGGCTAACATTATCAGAAGTAATAGCCACTCCTCTACCTCCCTATGTGGCTGCGCTACTATGATAATGGAAAAGTAAAATTTGTTTAGGCGTTGTTGCTGCAGAAAGGTACATAACTAGCAATATCACCTTTGGTGATATGAATAGGCCGATAGGCCTGTCTTTAATGTTTATTTATTAAAATTAATAAACATTAAATCTAAGAAAAAATATATATTAAAAATAATAAATAAAATAATGATTAAATTAATAAAAGATAAAAAAATTGAAAATTTAAATTTAGAATTAAAATTATTAAATAATAAATATTAAAAATTAAAAATTCAATTAACAAAAATTAGAAATTAAAAATAATAATAAAATTTAAATTAATAAATATTAATTAAAAAAATTGTCTTTAAATTAATAAATATTAATTTAAAATTATTGTCTTTAAATTAATAAATATTAATAAAAAATATTGTCTTTAATGAAAATTAAATATTAATAAATATTAGAAAATTTTTAAAAATTAATTAAATCATTAAAAAATTAAAAAATTAAATCAACAAAAATTAAAATCAATAAAATAATTAATTAAAAATAAAAATTAGAAATAAATTTAAAAATAAAAAATGGATAAAAATAAAAAAATTAATTAAAAACTAAAAATGAATAAAAATTAAATTTACATATTAAAATTAATTAGAAAAATAAAATATTAAATTTACAAATATTTAAAAATAATAGAATATTACAAATTACTAAAAATTAAAAAATTCACAAGACTAAAAAATAAATAAAAATTTAAAATTATTTAAAGGTAAATATTAATAAAAGTATAAAATTAAATTAAAACTAAAAATTAAAAATTATCAAAAACTAAATTATCATATTATAATCATTAGTGTCATCGTTATCAATTTTCATCATCATCAAATATCATTGTCATCGTCATTGTCAATCGGTTTATAATATGCTTTAATTGTCATCGTTACTCACACTGATCGACTATTATTTAAGGTTAGTGTTTATGGTTTAAATTTAAGTATGTACTATTAACATTTACGAATGTGTTCGGAGTCACGCACTTGGGATCCATGGTCCATGATTTAATGTTCAAATCTGAAAGTATGATAACATTAATATTTTAAAATTAGTATTGCTATTATTCATTTTAATATTCTTAGTACAAATATTTATATTATGAATATTAATATCACGAATAATAGTATTAATATTAATGTTATTACTAATATTAATATTATTATAAAAACTTTATACATAAAATAAAATTTATTATGAATGTTATTATCATCACCACCATTGTTGATCATTGTCATCGTTATTATCATCACTACCATTGTTGATCATTGTCATCATCATTATCATAATCATCGTCATTGATCATCATCTTCGTCAATATCATCACCACCATCGTCAATCATTTTTTCGTCATTACCATCACCACATCATTGATCATTGTCATCGTCATTATCACCACCACCACCATTGATCATTTTCATCGTCATTATTGTCTTCATAATCACCAATCATTATCATTATCATCATCATCATCATTTTCATCATATTCTCAATCAAATTATTATCATCAGCATCATCATTATCATCCCCATCTAATTTTTTACCGTTATTTTCATTATGATCATCATCATCATCATCATTGTCATCGTAATTACTATCATCATCATTATCATCACCACCATCGTCGATCATTGTCATCGTCATGATCATCACCACCATCGTCGATCATTGTCATTGCCATTATCAACACCACCATTGTCGATCACTGTCATTGTCTTTATCATCACCACCATTGTTGATCATCGTTGTCATCATTATCATCATCAACATCATTGATCATTTTCATTATCATTATCATCATCATTATTGTCTTTGTAATCATCAATCATCGTTATTTTCATCATCATCATCATTCTCATCATCATCTCCATAAAATCATCATCATTATTGTCTTTGCAATCATCAATCATCGTTATTTTCATCATCATCATCATTCTCATCATCATCTCCATAAAATCATCATCATCATTCTCATCCCCATTAAGTTTTTTACCATTATTTTCGTCATCGTCATCATCATTGTTGTCTTCGTAATCATTATCATCACCACCATCAACAATCATTTTTGTCGTCATCATCATCACCACCATCGTCGATATTTTTCGTTATCATCATCATCACCACCATCGTCGATCATCATCGTTCTCATCATCATCACCACCATCATTGATCATTGTCATCATCATTATCATCATCATTATTGTTTTTACTTTTTAAATTGTAATAAATTTTAATTTTTCAAATTTCATAAATTATTCTCATATTATAATTCACACCACCAATGCATTCAAATCCTTAAGAATTAAATATGTAAAGTTGCACATGTAAAATTATAAAAAAAAATAACATGGTTAACTTATGAAAGGTCAACAATATTATTGAAACATAGTTTCAAGTTCTCTAATTTCACATGTGTTTGTTTTCCTTCCATACAAAAGCTCATCACATATGATCTCACAACTAATAATGATGCACTGATGAGTTTGTGAGACACCATGAAATGTAAAAGTCCTCATATTGCATCAAATAAATTAAATTTATACAAACATTAACTATAAATATGTAGAAATAAATACGAAATTACAAAATCAAAATGTATAGTTCCAAGTTCTCTAATTTCACATGTGTTTTTTTTTTTCCATACAAAAGCTCATCACATATGATCTCACAACTAATAATGATACCTTTGACCGATGAGTTTGTGAGACACCATGAAATGTAAAAGTCCTCATATTGCATAAAATAAAATAAATTTATACAAACGTTAATTATAAATATGTAGAAATAAATATGAAATTACAAAATCAAAATGTATAGTTCCAAGTTCTCTAATTTCACATGTGTTTATTTTTCTTCCATACAAAATCTCATCGCATATGATCTCACAACTAATAACGATGAATTGATGAGTTTGTGAGACATGGTATGAAATTTAAAAGTCCTCATATTGCATCAAATAAATTAAATTTATACAAACGTTAACTATAAATATGTAGAAATAAATACAATATTACAAAATCAAAATGTATATCACACATAATTAATAAACCTCGGCATATTTTAAATGATTCACGTTTAGAAAAATTGATGACCATATATCGCTGAACAAAATTACAGAAAACACACAACTATCAACATATTAGAAAAGACAAATATTTAAGTATTCAAGGATGAGCGATCAATGTCGTTCATGATGATGTTTGTTCACATTTCAATAGATGATCTTCCTCCCTTCTTCCTAATAGAAACATATGCACCTTCCTTCATCTTAGAATAACGCTCATAAGAAAAATGAGGACATATGCGTAATCCATCAAGAGACTTCACTCTTGATATCGTCGTGAATGTTAGCCCCTGTCACTCTGTGCTACCTATGTTGATTGTTGCTCTATTGAGAGTGAGTCCCTGTGACTTGTGAATTGTAAGAGCCCATGACATATTCAAAGGCACTTGTCTACGACATCCCCTCAATACTAGAGGCATTGGTACATATTTCGGGTGACTCAAATCCCATGGGATGCCGACGTAATTCTGAAACTCCACAACAACAAATATCGGTAGATCTGGAGGCTTCGTCCCAGGGAAATACACTATGTTCTTCACTTGTCCAAGAGATCCATTAACTAAACCTGCCTCCACCCACAAATTGCACACCAACATAACATGTTGACCATTGCAAAGCAACACCTCACTCTCAACTGGTCATCGTCACTTTCTCCATATGTCACTCTTCTCACATGGGTTGTAACAACTCGCACCATAGGGACATTCAATTTCTTGAGCATGATCCTATTATGAAACGTCACTTGTACATTCGTCAAAAACAAATGACTGGAAGAGTCAAACATCGAAATTTCCTCTGCACCAAAGCATGAATCTGTTCTGGACATCAACAACTCCCAATCTTCGATCGTGGGATTCACATTTCTCAAATTGCACAACAAGTTTCCAAACTTCACCGATCCACACTTTGTCCCCTTTTGACGAAAACTTGTGTCGAGAGTCACGATATGAGAAAAAGATCTCCATAACTTTTTTCCCTCTGTGTTTCCTAGATACATCGGTATGTCCTTTACAGGGGGAAGTTAGGCAAGATCCCCGATGAAAATTACAGACCTACCTCCAAATATGACATTCTCGTGCGAAGGGAATGCTCCTCACAAGCGAATATCATTTTTTTTCAACAATTTTGGACCCACGAAACTCATCTCATCAATAAGAATACATCTATAATGTCTCATCTACTCTTCAAATACAACCAGTTTCTATCTAGCAGAACATCTCATGTCATGCAACGGAATTTTCAGTGACGAATGCATCATTGTAGCATGGATGTTGAAAGAAGAAAATCCTGTCAGTGCCAAAAGAAGAAGAGGATTCTTACCTGTCATGACACTGTTTTCCAACACATTCTTAAGTCAATTAATAAAAAAAGATTTCCTCATCCTGGCAGTACCTTGTATTATCATTCTGAGCGGAGCTTCCTTGGGGCCCTTTCTAGAATGTTTGACTATAGTTTCCAGAGCAATACATTGTTTTCTTGACAACAAGTCCACACTCGATACCGAATTGTTTGAAGAATCCACCACATTTTGCATGGATTTGTTCATTTCTATAAAACATGCTGACGTGTCTGTACATCCTCATCCTCCTCTATATCCCAAACATGGTTCAAATCAAAATCCCATCTTCCAAGCATATGAAGATCACTCAAATGCACCTGATTGGGAGGAACAATGCTAGAAAACAACTCCCACTCATCCATTCCATCCACACCCACAAAACTTTGCATCTCATCGTCATCAGTTTCTTCTATGTCTTCTTCCTCCATTGCATCCTTCTAATCAACATGCCATGCATGATATGTATTCTTAATTCTCTCCCAATTTTCTAAAATTTCCTCTCTAGTATGACCTATGTCCCTGTGTATATCACAAAATGGCTTATACAACAACAATTCACTCTAACAAAAGTTCTCGTGATCCTCTGATCCACTTTTAGGAACAGAGAAATACCGCGGCCACACATGTATGATAGTAGGCGTATCCCTCAACTTCCATTTGTCTTTCTTTCTCTTCGCATTAAATGACCATGATCTCGCAGCATCAATCAATGAGATGGATTCCAACTGTACTGGTCGATCTTTATATGCATCAATGAAACACGATCCACTTTCATTCTCATCAGATGTCGTAATCACCTTGCGGAAAACCTTCCTACCGAAATTCGAGTCATAAAGGCATGACTGCATTGAACCAACGACAACTTCAATAGCATGTGACATGTCTCTTGCACCCCAATATCACATTCCACAATTGTTTTTGTCAAAATCCTCCGATATATACATAGTGCAGACTCTTCCCCCTCCACATCATCTGATATCCTTGTCAACATATCATGAAAGCTCTCGACCTCTTCTCTACCTTCAAAGCATATTTTGCTATATACTTTAACACCACGTGTCTAGAAACAACAGGCTGGAAATCTATATTACCGCGCCATATGGCCAACATGTCCGAGTTGTGAAGGTTCAATCTCACATCGTTATGAGAAGGTTCAAATCTCTTTCAACCATCTACATCCTCAAACAAATCTGAATCATCCGGAGGACCCACGAAACATTATAATGACAAACCATGGACAATTCATTCTTTCGCAAACAAGACATCTCACTACATTTAGTGTGCCTCTGCACATGGTTGAAAAGTTCTTCATAGTCATAAATTGGGTCACACTCTAATATCCATTAAGGCTTTATCGAGCAAGGATCTTCGTTTGTGGACCGACCGAGCATGAAATTTATTTGATGGCTATCACGAGGATTCCACAAAGTGACGTATCTATCAAAAAATGATCTCATAACCATTACCTGATTCTCATCTTCCCAATCCAATGTTTCCATGCATGGGCTACCAGGAACCCACATGAATCCATGGACATGTGTAGATCCTCGATGTTGCCACTCAAACCTACAAATACCATGCCAAAAAAATGTGGCTTACAAAACCATTCGTTCACAATATTGAAAATGGATCAGATCACTGCACAAATTTAAATAAATTTCAATCAAATAGAAAACTACAAACCTGTACCAATAATCCTTTGCACCAATTAGTTTTTGTATCACCTCTTCACGAAATATCTCAAATATTTTGTGCATGTAAGTCGCTGACGATATGAGGATAATCTATCACATTCTCAATCCACCACCTATACGCCCTCGAAGAATTTGAAGGAGGTTCCCCTAGCATCAACCGGTGTAAATCAAACCACTTTGTGTCTATTGCGGTAAGCGTAAAAAAAAGAGTCGGGCTACCCAACTGAACAATCATATCTATCAGCTCACTACGACATGAGTACCAGTAAGACCTAGTCCCATGAAGTTTTGTTCCAAAATGCATCACCTGTTCTACCAACTTATCATCAGTCGCATTATTAATGTGACGATGCAAGTCTTCAATAGTCGTGGGAACATTGTCCTCCAAATTTCTCTTGACAAAAACAGAAGTTGTGGCCTGACTGCGGTGCCGCATTTGTCTATTATATGCACAATATCTAAATCTCGGGTGCCTTCCAAACCTATTTTCATGATACCTTATCAAATGCTTCACATAATCATGAAACTATACTGTTCTAATCCTCGGCTGCAACCATTCAGCATCTCCCATAGGAAAGAGGGTCGAAAATGCCATGGACAACATGCCCTCGTGTTGTATTCATTTATTGGTGAAGACCCAATCGGTGGCCAATCAACAACATCGACTGACCTCAAATCCGTATTTTCAACAAACAATCTGACTTCCTCCATCTCCCTTCATGGATTAGGAAGCCTTAAAGCAAATGACAATGGATGAATATGTACATGTCCTTCTTCGACACTAACTATATCCATTGTTCCTTCTCTCTGACGTGCTCATCTTGTATCTCAGATTCCACCCGATGAATTCTTTTTGATACATCTACCTCTACTTCCAGGAGATCTTCTAATACTGCGTAGTCTATCTCCATGTCTTTATAATACCTGTCATTATGAATTTTGTAACGCAAAGCATTCAATACATGTAAGTGACTAACAATAGATTCATACTCCCTCTATCCAGAATTCTGTCTTTTCACAATAAGAATATCCACATCCTCTATTCGACGAGGAAGCAGTCTAGCAATAGAAGATACTTCTTAGGAAAAGCAAATTGTGTGTCCACTATATTTGTACTGGCCACCATGTGCATGAGTTACATGGAATATGGGATTCACTGTTGTATCAACATTTCTTCCACTGCGTCGTACACGCAACACTTCCAGTTGATCCTCGGGATCTATATAGTTATACTTTGAATATCGATGACCACCTCATTCACACTTACATCTCTTGCAAATAGGTCCTTCCACTGAAAGTGTCACAACTATACCAGGAAATGAATCTTTGCATATACCACACATCTGAATAACTTCCATTGCATCAATCCTTTTCAAAAATTCACGACGAGACTCAAGCATCCTATTCATTTTTGTACCATAACGCGATGAGTAAAGCGTGTGTAAATTTTATCCGGGAAATTATTCACACCACTTATCGTAGGTATGTTTCGATGTCGAATGTCCTGTTCTGACTCAATATCACGCTCACCATCCCTAGGATAGTGGATGTTGTTGTTCCCTACTGAATGTGTTGCATGACACTCCATATTCTCCCTGTTCATAGACCTCCCACCCTCACCATCCACATTTGTAAAATAATCCATATAATTCATTTTCTGGGTGAATTCTGATCGCAGGCATTCATGTTATTCTCCAAATGCTCACGTACATCACTTTGGATCCCAACATGCAATTCACATGAACCTGATGCTCTCGGACATGTTCTATCCATTCCATTTCGCATAAGACTTCTAGATAATATATCTCCTTGACAACCTACACACAAATATACCGAGTCATAAAGACCTAATAAATGAAAAATGCACCATCTCTGACGTCGCATCTTATTTTAATGCATAAATTTTTAAAAATATATCACAAAGAAAATTTCACCTGCACTTCGATTCACGACTGAGTTGTTTTGTTGTTGCTGCAACATTTCATCCAACATCGGATGAGGAATATCAGATATTCCAATAGAAATATCCTGCAATGAACCTCTCCCATAGCTACTTCCACTTGTTGCTACATTTATATAAGAGTATGATTCGTGAGACATTTTTAGAAAATTTTGAAAATTCACATATACATAACATTCAAAGACATTTTGGTTAACAAAAATCTGACCAACTCCAATAGATCATAAATTCAAAACTATTGCAGGGAATCTATAAACTGGAGAATAAAAATGCACCATCTCTGACATCACAACTTATTTTGATGCATACATTTAAAAAATATCTCACAAAGAAAATTTCACCTGCAGTTTGGTTCACGATCAAATTTTTGTGTTGCTGCCATGAGATTTCATTCAACATCAGATCAGGAATATCAGATATTCCAATAGAAATAACTTGCAACGACCCTCTACCATATCTACTCCCTGCTCATTCCTATATCTATGTATAGCAATTTCACCTTGTGATATATTTTATAAAATTTCAAAAAAATTGGATATACATAACATGTAAAGAGATATTGGTTAATAAGAATCCAACCAACTGTAACAACTCATATTTTAAAAAACTTTGATAGGGAATCTATAACTTTGGAGAATAGAAATACACCATCTACGACTTATCTATTATTTTAATACATAATTTTTTAAAAATATATCACAAATAAAATTTCACCTGCACATTGATTCATGACTAAGTTGTTGCGTTGCTGATGTGACATTTCATTTAACATCGGATGAGGAATATCAGATATTCCAATAGAAATATCCTGTAATGACCCTCTCCTGTAGCTACAACTTCCACTCAGCCCCACATTTATGGGGTGTGCATTTGTCTCAACTACAGTAGGCACAATTCTCACATTCAAAGAGTAATCTCTATCTTTGTCTCTGATACTTCCTATCTGACCATCTCAATCTTCAAGTCACACATTGACATCTGGCATGACTCTTAATCTATCATACGATGGGGAATTTTTTCACAAGATTGTACACCTAACTTGGGTATGACGTGTAACTCCGTTCCAACATCTGAAGAGCGTAGAAGGTCTGCACTAACACCTTCAGTCAAAAATATGTACAAAGTAGACCATGTATCTTCTTCATTTTATCTTTCTCTTTAACCTGTGACTTAAGGAAACGATGGTGATCATTGTCCCTCTGACATTTTCCAGGAGACTTTCGTTTCTTACCGCTACAAACAGGGGAATGTTCCTTCATTACCTGTAACAAAATGACGCATTAAACAACATTCTTTACACATATATGAAATATTTAGTTCTTAAAAATACAGGAACAAAGACATCAAATAATACATTACACTTAACATTACACCATGAACACCAACCGTGTCATCACATGATAACAATACATGCATCTCTTCTTCAACATTTACATTATCTAAACAAACCTCCTCTGTCGCATCTATTTCTCTCATGATCCTTGAAGATGGAAAAACATCTACATTAACTTTTTGGCCTGACAAATACACATAACTCTGACCTCCCATCCCTTTCATTCTCTATTGTTGTCGAATTTGTGACCTTCAAAAATGATGATGCTCATTGTCCGTCGAGAATTTCCAGGTGAATCTATTTCCTCACGTGTGTGCATGGTGGCATTCTCACTCAATGACTGCAAAACAAAAAAAATTGCAACAAACAATCATCATCACACATGCAAGACATATTTTTTCATTAAACAAGTAACAAAGACATTAAATAATAAAAAATGCAACATTACAAGATCAGTAACGGTTTCTGCGTTACGCAACAATGAATTCCTTTCCCCATGTGAATCCCCTACAGGATTAATCACAACAGTCGATCTTCTCATTATGTCAGACATCGGAAGAGTTTTTCATGCAACGTTACTCTCACCTGACCATTCACAACCCGTAGGAAGTATCACATCCATAACTCTTTCATCGTAGAATTGTGCCCCATGAAATAGGCATCGATCAACATCACTCAACGATTCTATCATCACATTATTTTTCTTTCTCATACGCCCAAGTAATACACGTACATCAAA
This sequence comes from Taxus wallichiana var. yunnanensis, assembly GCA_018340775.1. NCBI lineage: Eukaryota > Viridiplantae > Streptophyta > Pinopsida > Cupressales > Taxaceae > Taxus > Taxus wallichiana. The sequence continues at coordinate 1,034,337,924 of CM031239.1, read as the reverse complement.
ACGTAGAAATTACAAGACAACACATTTAATTATGTAAAATCTTCCACACAAACATGAGATACATGTAAAGTTTTTCAACCGAGGAAGAAAAAACATCAGTCAATACACAAATTACGTAGGTGAGAAATATTTTCACAACCAAGAATCAATGGCATGAAACCCACACCAAGAACTACATCTCTACAATCCTCTCTTGTCGGAAATAACATCCATAACGTTCTAATGTGCACAATTTCCTAAAACCCAGAATGCAAGTTTTTCTATCCAAATCATAAAACATGTATGGGAGTTTGTGCATATTTACACATAAGGATGATGGATCGAACTGAATGAATAGCCATGTACCCTAGACATTTTTCATTTATATCTCAAGAAAAATCCATCAAATACTTCTACACAAATCTAAATCCATCTTCAAACACATTCTCATCGTCACATTCGAAACCCATCTCTTGTTCTTCACCTGAAATTGCTTCTACATCTCGAAGGAATCACACACAAACTTCACCCATACTCACGATGTAGAACAAATTATTCTCATGCACAGCCAGACATAGTGACACAACATCACTAAAAGGAATACAACACAAGTTTAACCCGATGTACAACATCCAATGAGAAAATGGTGTACTCAATTTTAGAGAAACAATTCAACTTTTCTTCACCCAATACATCCTCCCACCACAACATGATGCACCAATAGGAGGAGTCACTTTAGGAATGACGGTATGTGTTGGCACTATCAAGCGAGACTCCAAAAATGAGACTCTTACAATAGATCTCGTACACAAAATCTGAAGACGGAAAACATCTTAATGCAACAATTACGTACTCATCATCATCAATATCTTCAAAAAAATAAATGCATCCATTAATTCCTACGTCAATACTCTGATTCACATAAATCCACCCGTGAACGGCTTTACAAGAATATACTGTCAAGCTCAAAACTCATAAATCGGAAAGGATAACAAAACAAGAGATCCAATCATCATATGTATCCTCGATCTCTTTTCAAAAGGGGCCCCACTTATGTACAAGCATGAAAATCTTCCATCGTCATCCAAGTACAAAGGGCCATAGAACTCCATAAGATCCCTCCATTCACGCACCAAAATCCAAAGCACCAGATAGTCGGATCTTCCACAATATAATATAGGTTCAATGAATCTAATATAAAGTTCCACAACTTGCAAACAATCCTCATACACACCAATTCTCTGAAAGATAAATTCGAAAATATTTTCTTCATGACATCGATAGGCAATGTGGCACGAGTTCCTGATTCCATTTCAAATAGTGCTCTGTTATCAAACAAGCAAGTTCAGAACATCTCGTACAAAAGTGATACACAACACCACTCAAATACATTAAAATCAAAACTGTAACATCTCAAAAAAGAATATACTTTTCTTCATATAACAAGATGAATCACGTTCCAAGTCAAAACAACAACAAAAAATCACTATTACAAAATTACATAGACAAGTGTTTAAATTCCATGCATACAGTTCAAGAAAAATAAAACATCCGAATTGGAATCCAATATTTTATCATGTGCGTAATTTAATACCAACATAAGGATAACAAAATACGATAAAATTAATAACTCATAAACATTAATAAACAAACATGCCTCACAAAAGTCTCCATAAACACTAGCGTTCAGGGAACACCGATGTCTGAAATCAGGTCAACATTGTTAGGACCAAGCATCAATGCCATGAAATTTCCACCAATAATTTCTTCAGAGATATCATCAAATGTAGGAAAATATACTACACACGAATCAAAACCTGACGAAGTACATTGTACACACTCTCCCTTGTTCATATCATAATACAAAATAGAAGGCCCATGCTTTTTATACAACATAACAATATGTCCCATGCTCACTTCCGAGCGTGTACCCATTGCAAACTTTTTTGATGTCAATTGTTGCATCTAATATATGCTCCCACAATATCTCCCACTGACACACAACAGAATCATATGTTTCTTTCAACAATTAAAGCATATTAAAATACTATAAAAATATCACATTGCCAAAAATATATCTTTACTGTATAATATATTAAATACATTAAATAATTGAGATTTTTATATTACTTTAATGAAATAATATTTATAATCTATTATAAGAATAACATTCTATTCTAGCATATTATATATTTTATTAAAACTAAATTTAAAATTATAAGAGGGGAAGGTCATATTTTTCTTCAAAGAAATGATTTTTTTATATTTAATATTACAAAAAGTTTAACTTTTTTAACTAAAATTATTTTACAATATTTATGTATTACTATTATAACTAGCAATCGCATGTGTACAATGCAATGTGAACGCCGAACGATATATGTTATTTGATTTAGAGGGATAGTTATTACTTGTGTAGTTGATGTTGATAATGGGTGTGATTGATTTTGTTAAGTGTAGGAATATAGATGATCCACTTCATTTAAAGGTTCCATCTCTACATTTCAAACTTGTTACAAATTCGTACATGATTACTTGGGATACCGTTTTCGATAGTTAATTAATTTTATAGTTTATGTTGTTAGTTGTGCATCAGTTGTTCAGTTGGTGTTTTGTTGGAGAAACATTTATTATACAATTGATAATGTGTGTGATTGATAGTTGTAGTGTAGGACTTTAGTTGAAACATTACATTGAATTGTTATATGTGTACATTTAATTATGTTACATATTTGTACATTTAAGTATGTGCTGGAGAATCTGCGTTTGCATATCTGTACTAGTTTTAAACAGAGGTGTGATATTTTGTTTTAAACCAAAACTATCCCATGTGTTGAGAGCATGTACAAAAGTAGTTGGATTTGTGGCCTATATGCCTGACTGATAGGTATTTTTTCTTGAAAATACCCAGAACTTGCTTCTAACCTCATCCGCTATTGGGATCACGGCCGAGGTTTTGAACATTGGTTAATGTTATTATAGTTGCCCTACCATAGGACTACTAATGTGAGGTTCGTATCATTTGTTGTTCAATCCATGTTTTGTTTTGGCAAAATGGAAAAAGCCAAGAGAAATTGAAACTATTTCCTCTCTTAATACTGATTGAAATTTGAAGTTTAGGTTTTTCTTCTTTCAAGAACATTTTTTTGATTGAAGACTCTACTAAATCACTTACATATCGACATCTCTGCCCATGTGCATGGATTAAAAAAGATTACATCATGTTGAGTAAGTGTACATCTAAATCAGAGCCCCCTTTGGCTAAGCTACCATGAATAGGGGAAATCCAATCCGTCAAAGTTACCCACAAAACGAACCTGGTCCTATCTGTTTCCGTATGTCCGCACCGAATATCTAGAGGTATTTGTACCCTGGTGGATGGTGTGACAAAACATCATCTTCACCAGTTGGACTACATCCCTTTCAATTTTTAGGATATTTTGTATTTTTGTTTCATAAATTTTGTTTCATAGTGGAGGTTTTTGGTTGGTTCTGGGATGGTTCTAGTAAAGTATTCTTTTTCAATTTGGATTTTTCGGGTCAACATGCTCATTTAGTGAAATTTGACTTTCTGTTTTTGACTTACAGATTTCACTTTTGAATCGGAGAATTCAGAATTCAAGAGGATTTTTATCTATTAGTTTTTCCTAAGTGAAATTTTAACAAGGTAACCTGCGAATAAAACGTCAAAATCAGACCTTTTTAGTGAGGAGTTCCTTAACTATTAAAATATAAGAGTCAGTGGCCAAAACATTAGGAAGTAATGAGCCAATAATTGTAATGCTAATGTGACCCGCCATCGATGACTTTGGAAGTATCCAAGATTTTTAGTTTTGTTCCATTCAAATGCGAATGCAAATGGACGTGGGTCTTTTGGATACACACCACTACATGGGCACTGCCTTGAGTGACATAGATGTACACTATGGATACACACCACTACTGAGGAGGCACATACTGAGTGACACGAGATGTACAAGGGCAAGAATAAGTGTAATAGAAATTTGTTAGACTTTTTATGTCTAATGAAGGACTTCACATCATGCTTATATTGTAACAGAAAATACGTGTAAACGCTGAAAAAACGTCCAAACGCCGTCGAATTTAGAATCGTTGCAGAAACGTCGGAGGTCCTCTACCATAGGAGGAACACCTTCAGCGTAAATATTGGCTCCGCTACAAAAAATAAATTAGGGCTTGCATATATCTCCCTCCTTATATAGTCAGCTCAAAGATAACACATCCTTAGACGTCATCCTATGAACAGAAAATGGGAGAAAGAAGTTTCAAGAGGATTACAAAGGGGTTGTTAGGATATATTTCAGGAATGGTCGATACAATTCTCTCAAACTAAAGGTAAATTGCAATATCCATTCAAATAATGCTTTGTCCACACCTGCCAAGGCTATTTCACGAAATAGAGAAACTCAACCTCCATCACACGAAGAATGATTTTGTTTTCGAAGAAATTCTCCCTCCTCATACAGTCTGCTCAAAGATAACATTCTTAGGCATATGCTATGAACAGAAAATGATATACATAAGTTTCAAGAGGATTTCAAAGGGTTCGTTAGAATATAATTTGGGAATGGGCAATACAATTCTTAATAAAACATGTTCAATGCCATGGAGAGTTTGTAAGAACAATCATGCTTCTCAAGGGATGTAGTGAAATTCTTGTCCACTGACGTGAGCTGCAACTATGAAGGCATAATGCTAAGTTGTGCAGTTAAAGACTGATATACATAACTCTTTTCTCAGAGGGGCATGGGACAGAGCTCTTGAATACCCTCTACTCTGCTTTATGCAATCGTACGGGTTGTATATAAAGCGGCATAAGATGTAGAGAAAGTAACCCGTTGGCAATAGAAGAATCCATTTGCCTCAAGAATCTCAAACGATTATCTATGCTAGAGTGGCATGTGGTGCTGAGGTGAGAATGCAGACTGCAAATTCGGTGGTGGGAGAGTCTTGACTATACATCCTCCAAGAATTTTGGGCCTCATGATCTAGAGCAATCAACATCTCCATTAATAAATCCACAGTACTCCTAACCTTCTGAATATTTCAATCCTGGAATATTAGAAGCCGTTAAAGATTTAGCAACTTCCGAGTTATAACTTCGAGAAGCAGAATATTAAGGACTCAATTTAGTTGATTGGGTGTCACAAAAAACTGTTATGCACACTTTCTTGGTCATCAAACGCCCAAATGTGCGCGATCTAAACCTGACCACCCTTGTTTGCATCGCCCAAAATACAAGAAACTCACGCCTTGCTCTTCAAAGCTCTACCACTTGTCCTCCGTTTTGCCATTCTGACGGCTTGTTTGACGTTTTCGTTTTTTGCGGCTATTTTTACCAGTTTTGATTTTTCGTTTTTGCATGCTGGATGCAGGTTCAAAATTGGTTTGACGTTTTCATTTTTTTGTGGATTTCGTCAGAGTAACCCAAACCCAAATAAATCAAAATGGAACTCGGATTTCGTTTCCAGGAGAAATTTTTTAACAGAAATCTTCCCAACTTGAACTCACGGGGACCAACTCTGATGGGCTCGCCATTTCTCGTTTCTGCGCATAAATGTTTTGCCTTTGATACCGAAAACGTTTTCATGGCGTGGGACCTCATGCTTTGCCTTTCTCAGGAGAATTGCTTTCTTCTGTGAAAAAGGGACACACCTATATTATAATAATTACCGTACGTATTATTTTCTCTTGTACGATGCTCCGCCGTCTTAGGTTTTTGATTGGGGCGAATCCGAAGGGTGCAGATCCTCTCGCGTTGCCTGCTGCCCCAGATCTCTCTCCATCTCCCTCTCCTTCTCCTTCTCCTTGGCTTATGTCGGAGGCGCTCCAGGAGATTGCCGTTTACATTCACCGCTTTCACAACCTCGATCTCTTCCAGCAAGGGTATGCTTCCTTCAATTGTTTTTAACCCTTAGTTCGGTGGATTGTCTTTTTGAGGCAACCTGAGGCTTACTTTTCAAAGTGAACACTTCTTAAGTTGCTAACACATCCCATTCAACCAAGAAGGAAAATTGATTTTGAAAACTTGATGAAATGAGTTATTTGGAACGTGACCCTTTAACATATTTGAAGAATGCTAAGTCTCTGTTTCCTTATTTTCAAAGCAAATGTCTGTAGAGGCTATATGATAAAAGTGATAGAGAAAGAATGATGTGGGGAAGGCAGCTCATCAGCCGAGCTCAAGAGTCTGCTTTGCGGGTCCTGTGTGATCGCAAAAAGAAGTAGGAGAAGCCCAATTAGGTCTATTAATGCTTGTTGAAGAAAAAGAAGAAGAGGTGGAGAATACTAAGGAGCTTGAGGATGATAGAGGCACTGCCCATTTCCTTGTGATGCTTGCCTGTAGTGCTACCAATACCATTGATACTCCTAAGGTTGATAGACATGTTAAGAGACAGATGACAGAGGAATCAGTTTATCATTCTAGGACAGGGAAGCATGAGCTTCAGGGATCTTTTGAGGTTTTGGAAGCAGGGCAAAAGGATCTGGGTTGGAAGGAGAAGTCGAAAAGGAGGACTGATAAAAGTAGTAGACCTGTTGAATTGGGTGCAGGTAAATATAAATGCAGCACATGCAAGAAGCTCTTCAATACGCATCAAGCTCTGGGAGGCCACAGATCAAGTCACAGGAAGTTCAAGGATTGTTCTGCAATAGAGGAGGTGAGGGAGGAGGAAATTACTGAAAAGGGTAGCAGTGTGTTGTTGATAGATTACTATCCTGCCGCTGTGGATGATATGGATTCAAGACGAGAAGAGAAGGGAAGATGGCTCGCTTGCTTGACTGGAGAACTGACCCCAGAACCAGTAATACAAGTCAATAAGAGAAAGGTGCACGACTGTCATATCTGCCACATGGTCTTCCCATCAGGTCAAGCTCTTGGCGGCCACAAGAGATCCCATTGCACTGCTGACAGAATCACAGAGACGGCAAGCAATGTGACCTCAACAGAAAAACAATCAAAGCTACTGGGATGACGCTTTGACGGCCGTCTGGACGTTTTTGCGTTTTTTGGCTATTTTTAACTTTTTTATTGCTGCATGCTCTGCTTCGTTCGTGGTATGTTTGGCTTGGTTTGCTTATAAATCGGAGCTCCTATCGTGCTTTGAGATCCAACAAAATATGACAAGAAACAAAGATCGTCGTTAGATTCGGAAAAGAACTCTTCTTCAGAGCCCGGTACGGAGAACTGGTTGACGGGGGTTTCATTTCCCTCTGCTCTTTTCAAGAACTTCTCCGCCAAAAATTGTTAATAGGTGGATTTTCCGGTGATGTCTGTTGAAGATTGAATTTCATGCCGCGAATCTGGATGCAAGAATTTGGAGGATGCGGGCAAAGTGTTTGAAAAAATTTCTCAAAAAAATCTGGTGTCTTGGACTGCAATGATTGCAGGGTTTGCACAGAATGGGCATGCTGAAAAAGCCTTGGAAGTTTTTCGTCATATGCAACCGGCTGGCATGAAGCCGAACTCTGTTACAAACACGAGTTTTCTTCCGACATGTACAGCCTTGTCAGCTGCACTTGGTGGAAAAGAAATTCATGGTTGTTTGATCAAGAGTGTATCTGAATTTGATATTTTAGCTGTAAATGCCCTCATACACATGTATGCTAAATGCTCGGGTGTAGATTATGCACGGCAAGTGTTTGACAAAAATGTCAGTATGAAATGCGAGTTCTTGGAATGCTATGGTCATAGGTTATACGCAGAACAGAAATTGTGCCGGGCCCTTGCGACTTTTTCTCCTGATGCAAGAAGCAAGGGTAAGCCCAGACTCAGTTACTTGGAATGCACTGATTTCAAGATGTGCCCAGAATGGATATGTGAATGAGGCTTTCCATCTCATTAGGGAAATGCAGCTTGCAGATGCTAAACCTACCTCAATCATTGTGTTAAGTATTCTCCCTCTATGTGCAACGATAGCAGCTCTACAAAAAGGAAGAGAGATTCATGGATCCATAGTTAGAAGAGGATTAAAATCAGAAACGTATGTGGGTAATGCCCTGATGGACATGTATGCCAAATGTGGAAGTATAGAAATTGCTAGCCAAGTATTTGACAAAATACCTTAAAGAGATTCTATCTCATCGACTGCAATTATTGCAGCCCATGGCATGCATGGATGTGGGAGGGATGCTCTCATACTTTTTCACAAAATGCTCGAGGAAAACATTAAACCAAACGACATCACCTTCGTTGGAGTTCTGTCTTCCTGTAGTCATGCAGGTTTGGTGAATGAAGGCTGGTACTACTTTCATTGCATGAGTCAAGAGTATAGTATCACATCCAAGGTCGAACATTCTGCATGTATAGTGGATCTTCTTAGCCGTGCTCACCGACTGGATGAGGCATCAGAAAACTATGTATTATTCTGGAAACTATGTACTTTTGTCAAATGTATATGCCGAACGTGGCAGATGGGTTGAAGCTGGGAAGCTAAGAGTGATGATAATTTCTTCATAATGGTGTTTCACAGAATACGTCCCATACGCCAAACGCATTTATTTCCTACAAGATATGGTCATGGCGCTTCGATGGCGTTCGGCTCCTAAGGTAAACTGGTCACACTTGTGTTTTTTTATTCAGCTTGACATGAGCTTGTATCAAATTGGGATGCGATCAGAGCTTCCATCTCTTAGGTAAGTAAAGGAATAAGAAAATACTACTTCGTTTGAATCACGATCCGCACTTCAAAGAAAGGTGGATGAAGATTGGTGGCAGGTGAAGACAGCTGAAAGAAAAAACAAGCAGAACTCTTCAAACAATGTCACTATACGGGAAAATTGGGTTGTGAATCGAATCTTTAGAGAAGGCCACACTAAACATTCGCAATTCAACATGAAATCAAACTTAAGCCTAGTCTGTAAGGGTAAACAACAACAAAAAGGTCTGAAAACTTGAAGGATTCTAGAAAAACGTCTAGACGGCCGTCAAACCGTCAAATTTGACATAGTCGTAGAAACGTCCGCAAGGGCCTTTCCCATAGGGGTTACCCCTATGGTAAAGGACTCTCGGACGCTTCTGCAGCGTGTTAAATTTGACGGCCTCTTTGACGTTTTCGCAATCGCATGTGAAATTTGACGGGTCATTTTCATTGATGAGAGGGTTTCTGTGTCTGTAGATTTATGCTCACATCTTGGACGCAAATTTGAAGGCAGCGATTTGAACCTGACAGGCATATGAAAGAGGAACCAACACATTAGCCTTCAACAGGACCTTCAACAACTTCATCGCCTGTAGAGGAATGGTGCCGCTTTACCCAACGCCTCCCTTTATTGACAACACCCTCGACATTGTCCACTCCATACAGGATCTTGAAGCCCGACGGTGTTTCTGGGACGACCATTTCTTCTGTGTCGAGTTGATCTTCTTCTTCCTATCCAAATTCATTTCAATCATTGCCTCCTCAATTTCAGCAATAAATCTAACTCTTCTTGGTCACTATCCTCAGCAGGAGGTTGTGTTTCCTGCAGTTCAATATCATCTGATTGTTATTTCTCCCTGCGGAACATATATGGAGGTCTTGATACAATAGAAGATGGTATGCCATAAATCATGATACCCAATTTGGGGAATTTTCTGGTTTGGTGACTAGCGACCAAGAGCAATACGATACCCAATTTGGGGAATTTGTTGGTTTGGTGACTGCCGATCAAGAGCTACGCCGCCGTGTGTTCATGATTTTATATCGGATGTCATCAAATCAGGGCAGACTTGAGCTATTATGATTTTCATTGCGGATACATAATAAGTATAGATAAAGTTTGCAACTTCTCATCATGTTTGATAAATTACATTCTGGCTAACTGTTTCTGAAAATTTATGTAATTTTTTTTGTTTTGTTGGGCAGAAAAAGGAAATTTACATTGCAGTTTATTCAGAATGTAAAAATGTCTGATCCCAATCTTGTCCTAACCAAAGTGAAATTGGGAATACATATGCAGTGGCGGTGAAATTAAGCTAAATTGTTTCGAAAATTTATGTAATTTTTTTTGTTTTGTTGGGCAGCAAAAGGAAATTTACATTGCAGTTTATTCAGAATGTAAAAAATGTACAGTCCCAATACTGTCCTAAACAGTGAAATTGGGAATACATATTGCAGGGGCAGTGAAATTCTGGCTAACTGTTTCTGAAAATTTATGTAATTTTTTTTGTTTTGTTGGCGTGAAAAGGAAATTTACATTGCATAGTTTATTCAGAATGTAAAAATGTGCGATCCCAATCTGTCCTAAACGGTGAACTTTTTAAATTGAAAATGTAAGAATTTGGAGGATGCGGGCAAAGTGTTTGAAAAAAGCGTGGGGTATTTGGAGAAAATAACTTGAGACGCAGAGGCGCATCCCCATTCCCATTCCCTCCAAGGCCCCGCATTACTCCTCAGCGTGGTTATGTGCAATCAGCCAGATCTACAAAGAAAAAGAAACCTTTGAAATACCCTTCCAATTACGTCTCCACCACCAAATACAATGTCCTCACATTTGTGCCTAAGGCTCTGTTTGAGCAGTTCAGGAGGGTCGCAAATCTTTATTTCCTGCTGGCGGCCATTTTATGTGCGACCCCTGTGTCACCCTTCGATCCCATCAGCGTAATTGCTCCTCTTGTATTTGTGATTGGTGCCAGTATGGCTAAAGAAGGCGTGGAAGACTGGAAGAGGTTTATTCAGGACACTGCGTTTATGATAATGACGATGACTATTCTATGCTTTTTAATGTCCCATGAGAATTTAAATTTTATATCTTAACTATTATTTTGTAGTTTATGAATTATTTATATTGATCCGAGTATAAACCAGTAGACATATTTTAAATACATGTATTTAATAAAAAGTTAATAATTGAATGGAGAGAGGAATCACTTGAAACAATAGAATAATAGTAAACTAAAATAAGAATGATATATGTATAGAGAGAATATCTAGAATTTTCTATGGGAAAATGTTTTGGGTAAAAGATTCTAACACAGTGTAGTAACGCAAATTTGTGCTGAGACCCGAAGGCATGACACCCTTGCAAGACCATCTTGGCGCTTTGCCAGACCCTATCTTGTGTTTAATCATTTCTCTCATGGAACTCAAATTTGCTGTCAGGTGTTCTGTCCTCAGCAAGAGATGGAAATATCTTTACACCTATCTCCCTCGACTGAAATTTGTTACATCTAAACTGTTGCCTTCTACTCACAATGAGCTAGATAGAAACCGTATAATTGAAGACATCATTTCTAATGTGCTGCTCAGCCATAGTGGTGATTTAAAGGGTATCTATATCAGATTACATCTAAATCATGGATTAAAAAAGATTACATCATGTTGAGTAAGTGTACATCTAAATCAGAGCCCCCTTTGGCTAAGCTACCATGAATAGGGAAATCCAATCCGTCAAAGTTACCCACAAAAGCGAACTGGTCCTATCTCATTTCCGTATGTCCGCACCGAATATCTAGAGGTATTTGTACCACTGGTGGATGGTGTGACAAAACATCATCTTCACCGGTTGGACTACATCCCTTTCAATTTTAGGATATTTTGTATTTTTGTTTCATAAATTTTGTTTCATAGTGGAGGTTTTGGTTGGTTCACGGATGGTTCTAGTAAAGTATTCTTTTTCAATTTGGATTTTTCGGGTCAACATGCTCATTTAGTGAAATTTGACTTTCTGTTTTTGACTTACTGATTTCACTTTTGAATCGGAGAATTCGAGAATTCAAGAGGATTTTTATCTATTAGTTTTTCCTAAGTGAAATTTTAACAAGGTAACCCTGCGAATAAAACGTCAAAATCAGACCTTTTTAGTGAGGAGTTCCTTAACTATTAAAATATAAGAGTCGTGGCCAAAACATTAGGAAGTAATGAGCCAATAATTGTAATGCTAATGTGACCCGCCATCGATGACTTTGGAAGTATCCAAGATTTTTAGTTTTGTTCCATTCAAATGCATTGCAAATGGACGTGGGTCTTTTGGATACACACCACTACATGGGCCTGCTTGAGTGACATAGATGTACACTATGGATACACACCACTACAGAGGCCTGCCCCGAGTGACACGAGATGTACAAGGGCAAGAATAAGTGTAATAGAAATTTGTTAGACTTTTTATGTCTAATGAAGGACTTCACATCATGCTTATATTGTAACAGAAAATACGTGTAAACGCCTGAAAAAACGTCCAAACGGCCGTCGAATTTAGAATCGTTGCAGAAACGTCTGGAGGTCCTCTACCATAGGAGGAACACCTTCAGCGTAAATATTGGCTCCGCTACAAAAAATAAATTAGGGGCTTGCATATATCTCCCTCCTTATATAGTCAGCTCAAAGATAACACATCCTTAGACGTCATCCTATGAACAGAAAATGGGAGAAAGAAGTTTCAAGAGGATTACAAAGGGGTTGTTAGGATATATTTCAGGAATGGTCGATACAATTCTCTCAAACTAAAGGTAAATTGCAATATCCATTCAAATAATGCTTTGTCCACACCTGCCAAGGCTATTTCACGAAATAGAGAAACTCAACCTCCATCACACGAAGAATGATTTTGTTTTCGAAGAAATTCTCCCTCCTCATACAGTCTGCTCAAAGATAACATTCTTAGGCATATGCTATGAACAGAAAATGATATACATAAGTTTCAAGAGGATTTCAAAGGGTTCGTTAGAATATAATTTGGGAATGGGCAATACGATTCTTAATAAAACATGGTCAATGCCATGGAGAGTTTGTAAGAACAATCATGCTTCTCAAGGGATGTAGTGAAATTCTTGTCCACTGACGTGAGCTGCAACTATGAAGGCATAATGCTAAGTTGTGCAGTTAAAGACTGATATACATAACTCTTTGCTCAGAGGGGCATGGGACAGAGCTCTTGAATACCCTCTACTCTGCTTTATGCAATCGTACGGGTTGTATATAAAGCGGCATAAGATGTAGAGAAAGTAACCCGTTGGCAATAGAAGAATCCATTTGCCTCAAGAATCTCAAACGATTATCTATGCTAGAGTGGCATGTGGTGCTGAGGTGAGAATGCAGACTGCAAATTCGGTGGTGGGAGAGTCTTGACTATACATCCTCCAAGAATTTTGGGCACAGAGCGTTGCCTCTTATCTCCACCCTATAATGGTGCCCGGGGTGTACTCCCCCAGCACCCCCGCGAGGGAGAGCAACAGAAAGCAGCACTGGATTCTGTTGGTGCAGTTGCATGTTATATGCCAGAGGTGTGTAAAACGTCCCGGTATAAGCTGCATTCCAGATCAAGAATGGACCAAATCCAACATCTGCTAAAAAAGGGGCTTCATTATTGTTTAATTGTAGTGCTTAAAACGTCCCCAAAAACTGTCAAAAAGCAAAAACGTCTAGACGGGCGTCAAAACGTCAAATTTAAGATAGTCATAGAAACGTCCGCAAGGGCCTTTCCCATAGGGGGAACGCCTTCGGCGTAATGATAATAATTTATTTACAGAATTTCAATTTAAAAATAACCTTTTTGAATCTATTAATTGGATATATTATTTTCCTTAAAACATAGTAAAATTTACGAATTTTGTTTTGCCGTATATTCCGTATGTAACTAGTAATTAATTTTTTTCTCACGCTAAAAATATTGAACAATAAAATCTAAAAATATCCTATAGGCATTAACTATGAACCATTTGCAATTAATAACGCTAAAAATATTGAACAATAAAATCTAAAAATATCCTATAGGCATTAACTATGAACCATTTGCAATTAATATTGTCATGTAGCGTCGCCCTGAATATAGGTTCATATACATGTATGAAGTGATTGTAAATTTAAATAAAACTGAAATAGAAGCCTGCAATAATGTGGGTTATGAACTGATTGAATACAAAGTATTTTAAACCTTCAATTAGAGAATTAGATCAATGACTCCGCTAGGTCCGGCATTTTCATTGGCTTGAAAAAATCAAAAGCATCCGATGATAATGACGGAAGAAATGATTTGTCAATATATTGAAGACGAAGAAGGAAAATTTTTAGGATTTGATTTGGGTATTTTGAGCGGCTGTAGGAACTAATAGTTGCCTTGACTATGCAGAAATGGTGACATTTTATTTTTAGTTTTCTATAATCTACTATGTATACTGTAATATCATAGACATTTTATTTATTCAAGAAAATATAATGAAACCTATGTGATTTTTTTATTTTATCAGTATTCCAAGTTCAACTTACACATTCTGAAACCGTGTAAAAAATGTTAATTGTAGCTGTATTTTAGTTCATCTATTGACATTTGAATTTTATTATATAATTGATGGAAATTGGTATTATTTTACTTAATACCATTTTACCAAAATGGCGGGGAAATGGAGATGAGGAATTAAGAGAAAGGAGGAAATTTTAATAAAGGGTGCTACCAGTCAAAAAAGAGGGATCTATGGTTGCACTTCAAGAAACAATTCAATAGCTTTTGATGATTACATGAGCTGCAGTTACGAGTTTCCATGGGAAGACATGATGCTCATTTTTCTTATCATGTATCTGAAAAATTTATGTTCTAGACCTATAACAATAGAACTCCATGAAACCATAAGCTTAGCAAAGAAATTGGAACTGTCGGTAGATATATTTGGAGAGGTGTAAAGTCGCTTGGGTAAATAAAATAAGGCATCTTTAGAAATCGAAACAGGGAAGTTAGAGCAATGATAATGTGGATTGTCTTTCCTTCTGTGTTACAGCTATTAAATACATTATTTTAAAAATTCTTTAAAAAAATGTTCAAATGCACATTAAAACAGAGATTCCAACGCAATAAGAAATGCAAAAACCATTAAAAAAAGAGATTCCAACCTGAAAAATTGATCCTATGATGCCTTTAGATAATGAAGCTCTAGATTCCTTCACAAAATGTGTGCTGCTAAGTTGGAATGCTAAGTTGGAATCCAAGACAATCTGCATTCAATAAAATTAGAAACAACTTAAAAAATAGGCAGAACAATGTGGACCAGGATGGAAAAAATGCGGGGAGAAACGATGTGATAATAAAATCCAATCAAACATGACTTATTCCTTTTTATTTAACAAAAGCCATTAACACTTAATTTGCAAGTATCTTAAAAAGCCATTAAACAAGTTCATAAACATATGACAGTCAATGACTCTTACCCACTCAGTTGGATTTAAAACTATCAAAAAATTCATATCTATCCAAGCCAAAACCTTGAAATGAATATTCCCCACATTAGCTCAGCTAGTTTCAAAATATATAAACTAAATTAATACAGCCAAGAGTTACCCAATCCTTCATATGAATTTGCAGACGACTGATATAACAAGGCAATAGTCAACTTTCTTTATATAGGCCCTTTAACAATAACAAAATAATAGAGGCTAATGAACGAATTACCCAAATCGCATCATTCAACAACATTAAGGTAAAAGTAAATTATCTTAATCAATTTGCAAGCTTACAAAAAAATACTACAACCATTCTTCATAGTAATGACAAACGATAACCCTGAATGGAGTTTCCATTCCACGGAAATCCATATACCATAATAGCTAATGATTACAAGGGGTAATATTAATCCAGACATTCGATCCAGACCCATGTGCCAATAATTTTCCTTACGGAAATTTGTAATCAATTAACAAAGATGCGAGATTATACCGGCATTAAACAAAGGAGTCTTCTACAAATCCATAATAATTAAGCTGGTAATATCTTATTTGAAACCCGTCAACAATAGATACTAGGATTCCCCTTTAATAAAAACACAAAGACCCATACCGTCGACTGGTAAACCCAGATGAGTTTTGGAATAAACAATACCCCAACAACAAAATTACGAGTCAATCCCTACCATAACTACTTGATAGCCTACAATTCAAAGAGAGAAGGCAGGGCTAACCAACTGGAGAAACTTGTCGTTCTGTCAGAGAGAGAGGGGAAATCTGTAGGTAAATAGAGAAACGGTTGAACCGTTTTCCATTAATATTTGGAACTATTTATCTCTGTTCGGACTTCAAACTATTTGTTAATAAGAAATGTTTATTTTTATTATTTTTATTTTTTATTATTAGTATTAATTATTAATGAATAATCTAACCAGCTGTCAATTATCAAATACTCCAGTTGTCAATAGTTGTGTGGAAAAGAGCTGCAGGACAGGTGTCGAAATTCATTGAGTGAAGTTATATGTTAGGCCTATCGGCCTAACAATAACAACTCCATTCCACTTCCATGAACAATGAAGGCGAAAATTCAAATGATAGAATATGACTTGAAAATAGGATAAACAAGAAGCATGAGTGGATTCACGATAAGACGATATGAATCTACTGAGAAACTCGAGAGGACTTGAACTAAAATTTATCTAGACAATATAAATCCTAAATTCACATTAGATTAACTTATCATGCATTTTTTCCATAGGTGACTTTAACATATGGAGGCTCGAATGATGCTTCTACGAGTTCAAATATCAATTTTGTTTTTTCGCATGAAATTCCAAATATAGATAACATACTCAATATTTTAACCATGGATCTAAAGATCTCTACGATACAAATTCAATATACATTCATATTTTTTATTTTACGATTTCGAATATGAAAACGGTGGAAAATGGAAGAAAATTGCAAAAAGAGTGTACAAAATGGAGAGAGAAAGAAGATGTACGTGAATGATGGGAACCACCAGATTGCTACAAGGTTTGTGTTATCCACTAGTGCCAATGACAAGTATAAAATAAGGTTGGATGATCCAAACTCTATATTTCAAGGAGGTCCGTGGTATCCTCTAGTCCTTTGTTTGCATAGCTTTATTTTGCAACAAATGGATGGCACATAGACAATGGAAAACATGTTTGCACTAGGTCCAATCTACTTGCCCATTTCCATTACCTAACTTGACAAATCAACCATGAGTGGAGTGAAAGAACAAGAGAGGCCCCTTTTGAAACTAGCTCGATACGGATGTGTGTTTTACCCCATATCGAAGAAAGAACATATGCTCAAATAATTAACTCAATTCAACAAATACACAATATAAGCATTACCAATATATAGGAATGTATCTCTTAAAAATAAGGATTCCTATTCAAAGTCCTATAGCCAATCCTTTAATTTGGAGTTCTTATATCATATAGGAGAAATGAATATTCTTCTAATTATGTAATTTTTAAAATAAATTACATAATTGATATTCTAACAAATATAACTAACCCATATGTAACAATAACTTACATATAACTCTATGTAATATTATCTATGCTACAAACAAAAACCCACATGTTAGGATTATTCGACACAATGGATGCATTAAGGAAAGGTTGGATGATCCAAACTCTATATTTCAAGGAGGTCCATGGAATCCACTAGTCCTTTGTTTGCATAGCTTTATTTTGCAACAAATGGATGGCACATAGACAATGGAAAACATGTTTGCACTAGGTCCAATCTACTTGCCCATTTCCATTACCTAACTTGACAAATCAACCATGAGTGGAGTGAAAGAACAAGAGAGGCCCCTAAATTGAAACCAGCTCGATACGGATGTGTGTTTTACCCCATATCTGAAGAAAGAACACATGCTCAAATAATTAACTCAATTCAACAAATACACAATATAAGCATTACCAATATATAAGAATGTATCTCTTAAAAATAAGGATTCATATTCAAAGTCCTATAGCCAATCCTTTAATTTGGATTTCTTATATCATATAGGAGAAATGAATATTCTCCTAATTATGTAATTTGTTTAAATAAATTACATAATTGATATTCTAACAAATATAACTAACCCATATGTAACAATAACTTACATATAACTCTATGTAATATTATCTATGCTACAAACAAAAACCCACATGTTAGGATTATTCTGACACAATGGATGCATTAAGGAGCTTAATCAATGAATTTAGCAAGTAGCTTACCCTATAGAATCACTTGTAAATGTTAACATTTTTCTCACATTATCTAGGATGTGCAATGGGTCAATGCAGGAATTTTGTTTCTTAGATTGGAGGGTTAAACGTTGACAATTTTGGGCTAGTCATTAGAAAGGGGTAAAAAAATTGCATTGTCTCTATGTCTTGAACATTTTTGGGAATGACATGCATGTAAACTAATAGTAGTAGATTAAGGTGCTGATTTGCAAAGTTAGAAATATATCGGTTTACATCAAATTGTTTACTTGTGTTCACAATAATCCAGAAAAGGTACAATTAATTCATTTTATTCCTTTAGGTTAATGTAAAATTACATTATTGTGTTTGGTTTTTTTAGGCTTAGGCGAAATTATGTTACTCAAATAAATACAAAAGGAACATACACAACTCATTACATAAAGGAAATTTTCATTTATTCATAAGGAAAGTGTACATTTTCTCACACAATCCATGAGAAATAACTAAATGAAAGAATGCATACAAATGAAAAACTGAAAATGATAAGGAAATAAGGGATCCATCATTTATTGATGAATGGATCCCCCATTTCAGTTGCTCAACAACTTCATTCACCGATGCTCCATGTACATGAAAAAGAGGAAAGAGAGTCTTTGTTAGAGCTCAAGATCATCACCATTCCATTTTATTTCCTTTTTCTTATGTACATGCATTCATAAATCAAGTTGCAAAATATAAAGAATCTCATATTCTAAGTACTAGACATGAGAAAATTCCATGTGGATATCATGAAGAAGACCATATCATATCATAAATACATCTAATGCATGTATAATAAGGTACAAATTATAGAATAATACAACCATTATGAAGAAGAGTACAACCATATGTATGCAACAATAAAGAGTGTTATCAAAGGATAGATAGGTTAATGCCATTAAACCGCATAGAAAATAGATTTATAGTATGGGAATTCATATCTCAATCTCCATTTCTAACAAAGTATATTTTTCAGTTCCTATGAAATTTTTAGTCATGACATACCTTCAAAAAGAGTGGAATAAATTTCTAGTGAATAAGATACAAGTTCAGGATCAATTTTCAAGAAGAAAAATGCAACGGATCTTAAATTAATTGTAGCATTTAATGAAATAAGTTGGATCAAGATACATAAGCTAAAGTACAAACTTCATATTGTTTTGAGAATACGGAGTTGAAGGATACGGTTTATGTAATGCCCCAACCTACCTGATTTTTAATATTCTCCAAAGCATCGAGTATCTGAGTACACTCCTTAATCCTGTAATTGTGTTTCATCAACCAAGCACCAACCATTTTGAGGACCAGCGGGATCCCATAGCAAACCTTTTGTAATGCCCCAACCTACCTTGTCTCGGTCAGCATTATTTCTGACTGCGTGGAGGATGGAGACATTAATGTATGACGTGATGGAATCCCTGTTGGTGGCCGCACCCACTGATTTCCCGATTTGCAAATCTTTTGTTTTCTTTTTTGACTGCTCACGCAAAGAAACTGTGGTGGCCGCACATGCCCATTTATTAAAATGTTGACTTGAATGCTTGTTTGCGCCCCATCAAATGCTACAACAGATGAATTGCTATAGCGTGTTCTGGATAGTGGATTCATTAATGGTGAAATGAAGGTCTGTCGCCCTGACGTTGCAAGGGTGGGTGTGGGTCTCAAAATCGTGCTGTACAGGCAGTATCCGTGGAGCGTAGAACTGAACTTCTCCTAGGAGTGCCGTGAGGAAGTATTTGGCTGTATGCAGCAGCTACAGGGTCGAGAGGTAAACTTATCTCAGAAAATCAGTGGCCTCCAGAGAGAGTAAGTGCGACAGCTGCTGCAGGGCGATCCCAAGGAACCGTTGGTGTTGTGAACCTGATGTTCTGGTTGCATGCGACCACAGTCGAGATCAGTTGTTGCAAAATATTGCAGCTGTAGTAGAAGAACGAGATAAAGTTTTAGTTGAGCTGTCTTGCCTTTTCATTTTGGAAAGTCGTCATTCTGTGTGGTGAATTTAACATGGAAGAAGCTCGATCAAATCTTGAGGCTGCATTTTGTGCTTTGCATTTCCATGGTTTTGCTGGTATCGTGGTTGGCCATGGACGCTCAGCTTGGCCGCTTTGTCTGGTTCGAACTGGGGTTTGCGAGTTGGGTCCAGCTTGAATGGCTTTGAATCGTGCTCTGCTGGGTGTGCATCGTTGTGAGTGAAATTCCACTATGTTCCCCTCTTTCTGTTCTTGCTGTGGAAGGCTCAGCCGTGAGCTCATAGCTCTTCACTCTCGTCGTCGGGGGTTTTTTTCATTGCTTTGTATTCTTCTGGCATTGCCGCCGTGTCAAAGGCTCATGACCTCCCTTTTCTATGTTCCAATCTAACTGTTGCTCGACCTGGTCTTAGTTCTTAACTCGCCATTGATTTGTGCTTGTATTTTATTGTTTCAGCCATGAGCTTGACCCAGATTTGGTGACAGATCACACCCACAGGCACAGGGAATCTATGCAATGTTGGAGAAAATGTCTTGGGAGATGAAGGTAGCGCAGGATATTTTTCAGATCAGAGCATGCATGCTTTGAGTTTGAGTTTGTTTCTCCAAAATCAATTTGTGACAGTGAGGGTGTTACCAGTGAGACTGATGAAAATTATTTACAAAGATTCTCTATTGAGATCTTACTTGCTGTATGATGTAACTCATGGAAGAGAACCTCATAGAGGCCGATCTGTTTCATATCAGAATATTCATGAAACACAATTTGCCTTGCCATTATATGAGCTTCTTCAACGAGTCACCAGGTTGGCAGGCATAAAGTTTCCTGTTGGAATTATCACACCTTACAAGCTACAGCTGTAATGTTTGCACCGAGAGTTTGATGTTGTCCCCAAATCTGATGAAGGAAAAGGTTTATGTATCAATACGGTAGATGCCTTTCAGAGCCAGGAGTGATGTAATCATTATGTCTTGTGTCCGAGCTTCAAACCATGGTTGGTGTTTAGCTTTCTAGCACAAGTGCTCTCGGACTGAGTGGTAAGCAGTTCGACTCTCACCCCCAAAGCAGCTGCATTGAAGCAATCTAGTGTTTGGACAGCCACCTATTGCATTCTTCTAGTCGTGCCTTCAAAAGGGAATCCTGGTGTGGTATATTGCAAGAAAAGACCAGTGAAGCAGAGGATAAAGCGGAGGGCGTGTGGCTGTAGCAGTCCCTGCTGGATGTACACGACTGGTGGATGCGTTAAAATAGGCAAGATAGACTAACCATATACATAATATGCTAGTATCTAATAAACCTCTTGAAATGAAACTTTTTCTTTCTAGAAATTGGTTTAAATTTGTGATTTTGTGGATTTGTGTTCAGTATATGGTTAACAGTTTGTTACTTCTGGATTTGCCTCTGTTGGTTGTTCTTGTTGAAGTGATCAAACCCATTTATATATATATAAAAAACAAAGGTTCTCAGTGTATGCTTCGATTGATCATATGAATATATATATATATATATATATATATATATATATATATATATATATAATTTTAAAGTTACTTCCTTCTGCAAAAATGTCGCTGTTTCTTTTGTGAACCTGGGTATGTAATCGCCCCTGGAACGTTGCAGCTTTGACTAGTATTGGGTTCCTTTTATGTTATTGCCCTAGAGGAAAATATACAGTTAAATTATTATTATTTTTATGATAAGCTTGATTATGCACTTCGTGTATTGTGCAAATTATTAGGGCATTTGGAAATTAGAAGTTCAATATATATGCTTGTTAAGAAGGAAGTTTTGGACCGAAAATATGTCCTGGGTTGATAGAAGGGCATAAATTATTGATAGAACCCCATTTGATTCTACTCTTTCTATGAGTAAAATTTGATAAAATTAATGACCTTTATGGTGTTAAGATATGGTATGTTGATGATTCCTTGTGTGATCGATTTAATTATGTATAGACATAATGCCTTGATGGAGTAAGGTAATATCTTTCACGGTTCGTGAAAGTTAAGGTTTTCATCAACTGCTTAAGGTAACATGAAGTTCCTTAATTTAGTCAAACTTGTTTTGTACTTCCTTCTTGATGAGTGACCTTTCATTACAAATTTAGAATGATTGTGATGGAAGGTCGTGAATATATTTTGTTGTCTAAAAAGGGAAAAGAAGCTATGGAATAGTTTGTATATGTATCGAACGTAATAATTGTAATTACATCGTTATAGAAGTTCATTATTGGAGGATATCTATCTTCAATGGTATATTATGTGTTTAATCACTGCATAGGTTACCATAAACTTAGTGATGAGATGTAAATTAAGGAGAGTTGAGAGACCTTTTTCTTTGTATACATCGTTTATGATATTAGAAAGTGAGTTGACGTCGGAAAATTTCAACCAAGTCTAGATTCATGGCTATGTTCCTCTAGAACGGGAGGGTTATAAATCTAAAGTATTATGAAAATTGCAAGGATGTGTTTAGAATGCTAGATTGCCTACTCAACTTGGGTATTAATGAGGCTTGTCACTATTCCGGCCCTGGTTATGTTCAGTAGGTAGGCTGTTAGGCAATGCCTATTCCAGGACATTCTTATCATCCTTTCCACTCATCCTTATTAGCTATGAAGTCACTTATTACCTAAGATATAATGGTTGTGGGTTTGAATATAAGATTTTCATCCTTTAAACCTTTTTGATTACATGATGGAACTTTGTTATTACCCTCGTTGTTCGTTCCTAGCCTATTAGGCCTATGGCCCTACGGAACGATTGCAAAACTATATTTTTTGGCAACTAAGATCGTGTCTGGTTTTTATCTTTTGACTTCACCTTGAGAATGTTGATTGATGGGTTACACTTTAGATTTCAATCACGTAATCTACGGGATTACATGATTGAAATCCTAATACTCTCAACTCTTGTGTCTAATCATTTAAATTTCATAGTCTTGCGTATTTGGTTGTCAAACTTTTGTAGTTTTCGAGGTATTTTCATAACTAAAACTTATGGATTTCTTCTTAGTTGATATGTTGAAAATTATATCTTGTTTCAAAAGGTTGTTAGAGGTTAGAACTTTGATCCATTTCTTGAAATAGAATGTTTCCTTTCATGGTTTTGTTAGCTAGTAGCTTATTGTTGCTATGTATAGTCTTATCTTGCTCGATTCATGAACCGACTCGGGTTATTAATTGTTGCAGATGGCTTACGTGGTTAGATGATGGAAAGACTTGTAGATTATTGCATCAATCTTGGTTATGATGTTCCTTTGTACGAATGTGTATTATGTTATAAAAATTTGGAAAGGGCCTTTGGACATTTTAGAAGAAGGGTCAGTGCCTTAGTAAATGTATTGTAGAGTATTGTTGTTGTAACTGTTGAAACTTTGGTTTGTTTGGTTATCACGTGAAAGATGAAATTTGATTACCGCTTGGTTACGGGATATTCTAGTGTATTTTAATCCTTAGAATAGTAGCGGGGCATGTCCCATGTTATTACTCTCTTGCTCCCTAGTCATGGTTCAATAGAGATGGTATGTCCCTTTGGTTTGTGCATCATGTTGGAATAAATTGATGTAACCTTGTTTTGTTTTCGCAAACGAGTACTGTTAAACTTTGCTCTTGAGTTAAAATGTTGAGTTGTAAATCCTCCTAAGGCATAGTAGTAATGAGTTTGTAAGCACTATGAAGTGAGCTGGATAGTCCTTATAAAAGTTAAACTAATAAACATTATCCTTTTATGGTGAAACCTTAAATGATCTCATGGTGAAATCAATGGTTAGATTTTAGAAGATGATAGGATTTAATAAGTAGGAGGGAAATTGATTAATAAAACCTTAAATATCTCTCTATCGTTTGAAATGTTCTCCTTTGTCAAACTTAATTAAGTAAAGTCTAGATGGAACATTTAACCAATCTTGATAAACTCTTAACCTCAATAAAAGACTGATAGTAAACAATGTGACCCTGAAGCTAAATTCTATTGTCCTATTCCGTTAACCCTTGCCTTGATTCATGGTGATATTTCTTAAGCAAGGTCAAAATTTGATCCTTAAACAAGAAGGTTATTGTTATGAACCCTAAGCGGTACTTTCCACTCAATCGGAGCTTATGCCTTCACCTGTGCAACAGAGGTGTGGAACATGTGTTAGTGGCTTGAGTAAGATTAATTAACCTTGTAAGAAATGGAAAATGTTCTAAAATCAAATGAATAAAAAGCTTTGGACATAAAATTGATGATCCTAGTTTAGAAAGCTTGGCCTTAAGCTATTTAGTCAATAGTTGAAAAGAAAGAAGTTCTCCCTTGTGAAAAGAATTGTGTGAATCATTACATGAAATTTTATAAGAACGTAAGTTAAGAATTAAGAGACATTTTAGTAAACAAGAAAATTTAACAAGTGAACGTCTCCGTCTTTGCCTTTATGGCCATAGTTGTATCAAGTTGTTCACGGTGTTAGTTGTATCCTTGGTGACGACATGTTGCGTGTCCGTGTTATGTGTCAAGCAAGCAAAAATAAAAATAAAAATAAATAAAATTATCCTGTCTTTTCTTTTGTGTTGTTCGTGTATGTGTTGGTATTTTTGGGTCATTACGGTTTATCTCACACATTTCATGTCCATGTTTTCAATGAATGGAAAGCATAGATGCTGAAAAGAGTTACAACTTTTATAAGGAGATAAAAGAAGGTCTACACCCGATTCAATCAGATACAAGGGCTAAATTATATTCTTCAAAATGCATTTACAAGATCACTATCAAAGAAGGAGATACATTTCTAAACTCTTGATATTTTTTATAATGAAGTTAAACATCTAAACATTTCTTTTCGTAAATGAGTGAAAGTGAAACATAGATCATGTAGCTACATGTTCAAGCACATAGCATAAAAACTTGTCTTGTGGTACCTAAGTTCATCTATCAAAGCAATAAAAGAGCATAAGCAATGATGTTGAGCTCACAAGTGCGAATCAAGCCAATAAATATTTTTATGGAAAAACAGAGTCTTATGAGCTACATCACAACCATCATTGGTTGAAAATGAATCAATAAAGAAATTCTCAAATAGACCCAACCCTATTCGAATGAACTTGACATTGCATAGAAATCAACATTTTTAGTTGTTATGGGCTTCTAGGAGTGTAGCAAGAACAAAATGTATTGTCATCATAGAAAAATACAGCCAATAAAGTTAATATGAAACAAAAACCTAGATCTGGGTTAAGAAGGATTTACCTTCAATAGAGGGAAATGTTCATCAAGGCCAAGAGATAGCAAGGAAATATCAAGATTAAAAGAGTGATTTAAGGATCTTACCTTTTGATTACATTTTAACAAGGTTCGAGTGACACATTAAACATAGATCTTCCAAACTCACGGGAAAAATTAGTGACCTTCTATTCACCCAACTCAACCATTTGCGAGAGGAATATAAAGCCAGCACGAATAAAACCCCATAATTTGAACACAAAAACAGATATAAAATGAAGGGTTTCGAAATTAAATAATGAAGCAAATAAAATAAAGTCAGAATATCTACAAGAATAATAGCTCACATTGAATATGCTAAACCTAAGAAGCTCCATGCACACGACGAAGAAAAAACCACGATCGAGTAGATGTACCTCGCAAGAATATAAAACCACGAACACCATGGCTCGAAAATGGAAAAACATGAACTCATCCAAGCTTCAAGCTTGAATTAAAAATTCCACGCCCAAATCAGAGGTCGTAGCTTATTCAAAGTGGTCATAGCTGCAAGGAATAGAGGCACACAAAGTGAAATACAAAGACATGTTCAAGGCATTAAATGATGGATCAAGGGTTCAAACGAACAACGAGATACCAAAAACGATAGGTAAATACAAAAAGACTTCCTCAAATAAAATCAAATGGAAATTTGAGGCTCAGGTTTACAAAATATGGAGGGCTTACTAGTTTTGGAACAAACCCGAACTAGCTTGAGTACTCAATGAATCAGATCCGAGTTTCATCAAATTGATGCACTCAGATGAAGGCCAACTAGAGCTCCAAGATTTCTTCAAAAATGGCCATAAGGTAGAAAATGAGACATTAAAATCTGCGCCAATGATGGCTATTTAGTGATATCAACACAAAATCAAAAAGCTAAATCAGGGAAACATAGAGCAAATTAATTTTCGCTCGATTCAAAAAACCAAATCACACCATAAAAAAGGGTAAAACTCAGTACCATAAGCATTAACATATGATGGCCATATAAAGAAGAGTTTTTATGTTCTTCTAGGAAGTAACTAGAGCTTGAAAACCATAAGAATGGTGGTCGAAACTTCAACAAAGTATCCCCTCTCGATTTTTTAGAAAATAAACAAAGCAAAAAGTGGAAAAATTTTAAATGGATCAAGTTCTTAGGGTTTTTACGCTAACTCATGTGAAGTTTTCCAAGCTTTTGTTTATTATAAACTTAGTTAGGGATTTTCCCATTTACCACACCTTTGCCAAAGATTCACGTGGGGAGAGAAATATAGTTGTGCTTTAATTCTTAACTTTTCATGTGAGAGGGGGTGTTTTCTTTCTCACTTAACCAAGAGTCAAAAAATATATTATTACTCATATGTCCAAATTTGATAAATGAGTTCTTAAAAATATGTGAAAAAAAAATAACCCAATGACAAAGTTATGCATGTAAGCCAAATTAAATAAGACAAAAATAGTCTTTATTGGACAAAAGGCAAAGCTATTTTTACCTTATAAACTCCACAAGTCTGTACCTGTTTCAACAAAGAGTTCTTGAATTTATTTTGAATGGTTGAGATGTGTTTTAAGAGGTCAATTGTAGTTTGACTATGGATAGCTTTGAATCATGAGAGTTATTTTTAACTTGTAGCATGTATTATTTTTAGCTTTATTATTATTTTATTTATCATGAAGGGTTAAAAATAGTCATGCAAGTTTTTTATTGTAGAATCGAGGTGTTTGAGCGATTAAAACTCCACCTCATTTTCCTAGATATTCCAATTATTTTGCAAGCATGTGGGGGAATTTTTATGTAATGTAGTGCCCACTTCCCTCCAACACCTTTTTTATTATTGTTTTGATACTATCGATTGCACTTATGGATATATTATAGTTTTGATATAGCATGCTAGTAGATATCAGAGATACTGAATTGTTATTGATTTGATTCTTATATGATGCATATGGACTATTGGAGACATTTGATGTTGATGTTGATATACTTTTGACATGGTTATTCATCTGTAATTTGACATGTGATATATTTAGTCATATTGAATAGACCTTGATAATTGGATTAATGTGATGATCGTTTTGACATGAATGAAATGTGGAATAGAAATGTGCTAGAAATTGTAAGTGATATCGTATTTGCATAGATGATATTAATCAATATATAGTTGATTTTAGATTTATATCACATAATTTGGCATGAATGTTTTAATGCGGCCACGAGGCCGAAGGAGGTATCCTCTATTTTGCAGGTATATTATATTCACAACAACATTGGGGGAGTGGAAACCAACTACATCGAGAATTTGAGAAGAATCCAACTAGGGTCACCATGGCAACATGTAATTGTGTGTGTGTTAGAATTATTTGGTTAGGGGAAAATTGTGACCTAGGTCATGTGTGTTGTTTTAAATTTTTTGGTTTTGTTAGTATGTGTTTTCTCTTAGTAAGTGAAATTTTTCTTGTTTTATTATTTATATTTTGGATTAGTGTTTACCCCTTTATTATTCATGGGTTGTAGTGTCTTAATTAAGTTAATTTGAATTTGTTTTAAACTAATTAAAATTTGTGACCAAAAAGGAGTTCATTTATTAGGCTTGATTTACTTTTGATTTTGTGTTGAGTGATGTGTGTTTGAGTGGTTTTGGTAGAGGCTGGTTGGTGAGCTTGAGCGGATGCTTCAAGCTCTAAACTTGTACTAGCAACATGAAAGCTTGTGTTGTGATCCATCTCTTGAGGGATGGAGCAGGAGTTTGGTGGAGGACCGAGGAGAAAAATATCCATGTTGATTCAGAGACAAACTCTTGGGAGCTATTTGAGGATCGTTTCAGGAGCAACTATTTACCTAAGAGGTTTATACAACAGTGGATAGATGAGTTTCATGACCTCTCGTTAGGCATCGATGACTATAGATGAGTATGAGAGTCGATTTCTGGACCTACTCCAGTACGTCAACTATATGCAAGATGAGCAGGTATGGATTCACAGGTTCATCCGGGGCCTGAACTTGGATTTGGGTGGCACGGTGCACATTCACTACCCATAGACATTAGTAGAGGCCGTGGAGAAGGCCTATATTGCAGAGGAGACACGGGGAAAGATGTAGTAGGCTAGAGATAGATTTTGGAGCCGTATCCAGCAGATGCAGGATGGTAGGTCGAAGGGGTCGGTCCCCCCTCCACGGGGTGGAAAGAGTTTAGGACAAGCTTCTTTTAGGAAACCACACGGTAGTAGTAGCCACAGTAGACCCACCCACCTTACAGACCCCCTCAGAGATTTGATGCGCAGAGAGGACGGAGTGTGGGGCCTCATCCTAGGGGTCTCTCTAGGACACAGGGGTGCACGAGAGCTCAGGAACAGACTCGGTCAAGACCCGTCGATAAAGACCTCAGCGATTCGTAGCCGGATCATTAGGATCCATAGCTCAGACATCTAGAGTAATCGGGTGGAGCTTCTTCCCACCGGAGAGGACCGCGCACATTTGTTAGGGTTGTGGTGTTGTTGGACATCATTGGAGAGATTGCCCACATAACCCTAATAAGGGTAAGACGCATAGCTTAGAGCCTATTGTTGGTGATATGGCATAGAGTCATCAGATCTACGCAGTGGTTGAGAACCGCCAGTGAGCACCAGAGTACTATGATTGAGATGACAGGTAGTATTGGTGGTATTTCCACCTCTATATTATTTTATTCTGGTTCTTCTGATTCATTTATTGCACCATCCTTAGTAGAGCATTGCAGGCTGGTGGCAATTAGGCAAGGTTGTAGTTGGGACATTGAGATGGCTTCTAGAGCCAAAATTTTTGTAGACTCCTTAGTTAAGGAGTGTGTAGTGGATTTGGGACCCTTCACCACTACTTCAGATCTTCGAATCCTTCCATTAGGATCTTATGGTGTCATATTGGGCATGGACTAGTTGTCTGCTCACAGAGCTAGAGTAGACTATTACCATAAGACTATTACTTGCATAGATGATCTTGGAGTGGAGTCAGTGATATCAGGAGTTAGGAGACCCATTTCCATTCGCACCATCTCTGTTATGCAGCTTAAGCGGTGTGCGTGATAGGGTTGTCAGTTGTATGCTGTTATGGTTAGTGATGATCAGAGGATGAGTCTAGTGGACCATCCCTTGATGACCATCCCATCTTGAGAGAGTTTTGATGTGTTTCAAGGGAGCTACCGGGGTTACCTCCCCCACGTGAGATAGATTTCCATATAGATCTAGTTTCGGGCGCAGATCCTATCTCACGAGCACCCTATCGGATGACTACTCCTGAGCTATTTGAGCTCCAGTTGTAGGTCAATGGACTTCTAGAGAAGGGCCCAATCCATCCTAGTGTATCCCCTTAGGGTGCACCAATGATCTTTGTGAAGAAGAATGATGGATCTCTTCGGTTGTGTATTGAC
This sequence comes from Taxus wallichiana var. yunnanensis, assembly GCA_018340775.1. NCBI lineage: Eukaryota > Viridiplantae > Streptophyta > Pinopsida > Cupressales > Taxaceae > Taxus > Taxus wallichiana. The sequence continues at coordinate 1,034,308,426 of CM031239.1, read as the reverse complement.
TACCGTCAGCTCAATAAAGTAAGGATCAAGAATCGTTACCCCTTACCACGCATTGATAATTTATTTGATCAGATGAAGGGGGCTACATTTTCTCCAAAATAGATCTTAAGTCAAGGTACCATCAGCTCGGGATTGCTAAGGCGGATATTCATAGGACCGCGTTGCATGCGAGATATGGCCACTATGAGTTCACAATGGTACCTTTCGATTTGACAAATGCCCCGCAGTATTTATGAGTATGATGAATGGGGTATTCAAGACATTCTTAGATCACTTCATGCTCATCTTCCTTAATGACATTGAATTTACTCACATACGTGTGAGGAGCACGAGGGCACCTTCACCAAGTTCTTAGTGTATTCATGAGTAGCAGCTTTACGGGAACCGGAGAAGTGTGCTTTTTCATCGATGAGGTACAATACTTGGGTCACATCATCTCAGGGAAAGGTATCACAGTCGATCCTTCCAATATTAGATCCATTATGGATTGGCCAGCACCCACTACTATGACAGAGGTACACAACTTCATGGGTCTAGCAGGTATTACAGGAGGTTTGTTTAGGACTTTTCTTAGATTGTGCACCCCATCGCTTCCCTTCAGTGGAAAGGGAAGAAGATTTTATGGTCAGATAGATGTGAGTAGGCCTTTAATACACTGAAGGAATGCCTCACAAAAACACCTATTCTTGTAGTGCCAGATCCTCAAGGTGAGTTCTACGCTTGCACGGATGCTTCTTTGGCAGGACTTGGAGGTGTGTTGATGTAGGAGGAGGGCAGAGTAGTTACCTTTGAGTCCCACAAACTCAAAGATTATGAGCTCAAATATCTGACTCATGATCTTGAGCTTGTAGCGATTGTACATGCCTTAGTGTGGTAGAGACACTTCCTTCTTGGCTGGAGATTTACACTCAGGACTGATCACTTGAGTCTTCACCACCTCTTCACGCAGCCCAATCTCAACACTCGTCAGTGGCATTGGATGGAGTTACTTTGTGAGTATGACATGGAGATAGAGCATGTGAAGGGGAAGGAGAATTTGGTTGTATATGCCTTGAGTAGATGGAGACATGTGGCTATGGCCACTTCAGTGGGCACATATTTGCAGAGTAGGATCTTGCAAAGAACTTCCTCAAGATATTTTCTACCTTGCAGCCACAATAGAGATTGAGTCTTAGAGACCCCTTGAGGTGAGATTTGATGGATTTTCATTAGAGGCAGATGGTCTTCTTAGACACAGAGGTCAGATATATTTTCCTAGAGATGGAGGCTTAAGACAGGACATTTTGTCAGAGGCCCATCGTGTACCTTATTCATCCCATCCCGGGGTGAAGAAGATGCACGCTACCTTGAGACAGTTGTATTTCTAGAGAGGACTTCGGAGAGACATGGCCTCGTTTGTCTACACCGCTTAGAGTACTAGAGGGTGAAGGCTGAGCATCAGCATCCAGCTAGCCTTCTCTATCCTCATGCCACACTAGAGTGGAAGTGGGACACCATTTCCATGGACTTCATCATTGGGTTACCTACGTCAAGATATCACCACAATGCCATCATGGTCACGGTGGATAAATTGACAAAAGTAGCTCATTTTTCTCTTGTGAAAACCAGCTATAAAGCCAGTGTAGTGGCACGTGTATATCTTGACGATATTGTCAGATTGCATGAGATTCCACGAAATATCATTTGTGACCGTGATCCTCTTTACACTTCCCATTTCTAGACTACCATGCAGTATGCCCTTGAGACGAGGATTAATTTCAGCATAGCTTATCAACCTAAGATGGATGGATAGACAAAGAGGGTGAATAAGATCCTGGAAGACATGCTTAGGATGTACGTTATGGATCACCAATCGAGATGGGAGGAGTATCTGTATTTGGTGGAGTTTACCTAGAATAATAGTTTCTAGAGTTCAATAGGCATGGCTCCTTTTCAGGAATTGTATGGCAGAGAGTGCAAGACACCTCTTAGTTGGGGACGGGATGAGGACGGGGTTTCCCTTGGGGGCAGCATTCTGCAGGATATGGAGCACGGTGATTACCTTGATCAGAAAAGATTCAGGAGGCGCAGAAAAATAGAAGAAGTATGCGAGACCAGCATAGGATAGATCGTAGTTTTGAGGTAGGCATGAAGGTGTTTCTTCGTGTCAGACCGCATAAGAGCCCTATCTATTACGAGAAAAGGTTCTAAGATTTCTCCTAGGTTTGTGGGTCCCTTTGAGATCTTGGAGTGCCTCGGTCCCTTGGCCTACCATCTAGCATTGCCACCTAGCTTGTCTCGCATCCATGATGTGTTTCACATTTCGTGCTTAGGAGATATATTTCTGATCCTTCTCACATGCTAGATTGGATGGCTTTGCAGTGCAGATCGGGGGAGGTTATGGGGGAGCCCATATTCATTATAGAGTGTAGGACCCGGGGCCTTCAGCTGTAGAGAGATTGATCAGGTTCGGGTCCAGTGGGACAAATATGACAAGACTGTAGCTACTTGGGAGGATGCTACTTCATTACGAGTGTAGTTTCCACACCTGTTCCAGTGACTTCCAAGAGGAATTCAAGTCTAAGGGGAGGGGATGTAGTGCCGAATTCCTCGACACCTTTTTTATTATTGTTTTGATACTATCGACTACACTTATTGACATATTATAGTTTTTATATAAGATGCTAGTAGATGTCGAGAGAATCTTGAACTGTTATTGATTTGATTCTTATATGATGCATATGGACTACTAGAGACATTTGATGTTGATATTGATATACTTTTGACATGGTTATTTATCTATAATTCTGACATGTGACATATTTAGTCATATTGAGTAGACCTTGATAATTGGATGAATGTGATAATCGTTTTGACATGAATGAAATGTGGAATAGAAATGTGCTAGAAATTGTAAGTGATATCATATTTTCATAGATGATATTAATTCATATATAGTTGATTTTAGATTTATATCACATATTTTGGCATGAATGTTTTAATGCGGCCACGAAGCCAAAGGAGGTATCCTCTATTTTGCAGGTATATTATATTCACAACAACATCGGGGGAGTGGATACCAACTACATCGAGAATTCAAAAAGAATCCAACTAGGGTCACCATGGTAACGTGTAATTGTGTGTGTGTTAGAATTATTTAGTTAGGGGAAAATTGTGACCTAGGGGTCATGTGTTGTTTTGTTTTAATTTTTCCTTTCTATTATGTTAGTATGTGTTTTCTATTAGTAAGTAAAATTTTACTTGTTTTATTATTTATATTTTGGATTGGTGTTTACCCCTTTATTATTCATGGGTTGTAGTGTCTTAATTAAGTTAATTTGAAATTTTTTAAACTAATTAAAAGATTTGACCAAAAAGAAGTTCATTTATTAGGCTTGATTTACTTTGGATTTTGTGTTGAGCGATGTGTGTTTGATTTTTGAGTGTAGCACACTCTACCCCACATGGGAAACTCGAATTTGGCCTTAGAGGCCAAATTTGGAAGCTTGTGGGACAAGTCAAACTTGTCCCACACCTCTTAAAAGCCCATACCAACCCTACCTATGGGTTGGGAGGTCAAATTTAGGCTATTTTAGGTGTTTTGGGGGGATAAAAAGGTAAAATATTAATTGCATTTTCTTTCAAAAATTTAATTTTATCCTTTGGGGGAGTGGGATAAGATGGAGTGTGTAAGGTGCTTGTCATTCCTCCAACCACTTATTAATTGTGCATTGGAATATGAGGTTGCCCAAGTGATATGGAGTGGAGAGGAAATTAGGTGGCATCCTACTTGGAGCCACATCATCCCTCCCTCGTCTTTCTCTATTTATTGAATTCTTGTTGCTTGTTTTAGGGTTAGATGTTCATTTTTAGTCTCTTGTATTTTGGAGAGTAGAGGATTTTTGAAGGAGTTTGTGGATTCTTTTTGGAGCTTGTTGATACTTGTTGGTTTTTGGAGCTTGTGGATGCTTGCTTGATCTTTGGAGGAGTTTGGAACTTCATACTTGGAACAAGCTCTACCATGGAAAGGTAGAAGCTTCACCTTTGTTTATATTATGTTATTATTACATGTATGTGTGTATATGTTTGTTGAATGTTGTTACTTTTTTTTTTAAATGCTTGTTGGGTATGGGTAGAATGCCTAAGTTAGGAGTGGGAGGAGATGTTATCCAAAATTCACCCCCCAGGGTAATTTTGATAACATGCATCAGATTATTCAGTCCCGAGCAAGTAGATTGATTCAAGGCCCAAAATCATGTTTTTCGGGGTCCCCCTCGGCCTTTTTCTAACTCTCCCATCCAAGAAGAAATCCCAACAGGTTGAGAAAATGGAAGAAATGTAAAAATAAGGTTGCAGGACTGTGTTAAGCCATTTCGGGTCATACTGAGGTTCGTTGTACCAAGCTTGGGGCTGAAAAAATGAAGAAAATCGGCTAAGTCCTAGTCCAAAGCGGTTCATGCGGTATAGTTGGGACATCGGGGACGCGTGGGGACGCGAAAAGATGAATCGCTAAAAGAGGGAAAAAATTTCCTAAGTCTTTGTTTCGCTCGGTTTGGGACAATTGGGACAAAAGTACGCGGGACGTGGATCGGCCGGTTTGGCGCAAGTCAGTCCATTTCGGGCGGTTCGGAGATATTTGTCCCAGACGAGTTTGGGACATCTAGGCCAGAAGTACGCGGAGGACGCGAACCGGCTGATTCAGCCGAAATAGGGGACTTTCATCTGGGACAGTTGGGCCAAAAGGACGCGTGGGACGCGAAAAGCCGAAAGAGCCGCCAACGAATGGAATCTCGCCACGTGTCTTCACCTCAAACAAGAACAAGGAAGCCCAAATCGGGCGGTTCAGAGATATTTGTCCCAGCAGTTTGGGACAGCCGGGCCAAAGGTACGCGAGGGACGCGTGGGACGCGAAAAGCTGAAAGAGCCGCCAACGAATCAAATCTCGCCACGTGTCTTCACCTCATCGGCCGGTGGGAAAATTTTGAAAATTTTTCCAAAGGCAAAAACAAAAGGGAAATGGTCAGGCAGGGCCGCGTCCAATGAAATCATTCCATGTGGCACTTGAGTGGCGGAGTGTGGGGAGAAATGGGAAAATTTTCCCAAAGTGAAAAATACCAAATTTTCGAAGGACAAAGTGCGCCCCTCAGGCCCGAGCCAATAAAATAGTGCCATGTGTCCAAGTGGCAAGAAATTAAGGAAGGGCCCAAAATAAATTTTCAAAGGATAAACCCGTGGATGAATCGAGATCCGACACATGTCATCCAGTGGCGAGTGCGGAAAAATTTCAAATATTTTCCCGCCGATCCGTTTTGGCCTGTTTTTTTCCCTAAATCTTCAGATCGCCATAACTTTCGATCCAGAGCTCGAATTTTCACGTTCTTTATATCAATGGAAATCTGGTGAAATTATCTACACGATTCCAAGGTCAATCTTGCATTTTGGTTTAGTTTGGAGAGAGAAAATCAAGAAACGTCTCTGGCGCGTGGTAATGGCCAGAACTGACGTTTCAACAACCAGTTTTAATGCGAAATGGGTCGCATTCTTCTCCAGCACGGCCAAAAATGTCAGGGCATGGGTCTGTAAGGACGCCCATGTTGTTTTAATGCATCTACATTCAATGAGGAATGGCTCCCATGTTTTTCACATTTTCTCTCTCCTGGGCTCGACCCATGCATTGTAAAAAGCCAGATTTGGCTCATTTTTAAAGGGTGGTTCATCTTTTCAGCTCTGCCCTCCCTTCTTTTCTTCTCCAGGGTTGAAAATGGAGTTCGAACCTCCTCCCCTACTCTGTAATGGCATTTTTGCCTTTTACCATTAAAATGATGTTCTATGCAAACTTCTGAAGCAAAAAAACGTGTTTCGTGATGCATCTGTCCATCCTTGCTCGTTCTTTGCTTGTCTTTCTTCTTGCCTCTCTTCATTGAAAGTATTTGTGCATGTTTTAATACTCATTATAGGTTTGGAGCTGTGTTCATGGAGTTTTGGGACATTTTCTGTGTGAAATCTATCCTTGGGCTTGTGATGCATCTGTCCATCCTTCCCATTGCTCACCTCTCCTTGTTCCATGGCAGTTTTGATAGATGTTCAACATTTTCCTTCTCTGGTGTATCACCGTTTTAGTGTAGGCTCTATTTTTCCCTTTTTCTCTCTCTCTATCTCCTTGGCATGGTTAGATTAGGATTAGATTAGCTTTCCTACACTGGAATAGCTTGTGGCAGGTAGTTTAGGAATAGGAACCAGCCTTCTCTGGAGATTCCTTTCTCATTTTTGCAAGTCCCACACTTGGAGAAAGGATTCCATGTTGTGCAATCACACTGGATGCTAGTATGATCAAACTAGAAATCTGATCAACATCCAGGGGTGCTCTGTGATTTTGCACTAATAGTTCCGGCACTGCCCGTGGGACCTTAGAGGTCTTCCACTTCATCTTTTGCAGGTTGGTGTGTTCCTGTGAAGATTTCAGCCTTTGGAGGCACTTGCAAACACATCTGGCGACTCCATCTGATCAGCAACCCATTTCTGAAGTTGCAGACCCGTTTTCCATCCATTTCCATCCATATTTCTTTCCATCTCTTTCATTCTTTTCCATTCCATGAAGTTGTGCAATCATGACTTCATTTCCATCATGGAATTCACATTTTCAACAACAGCAGCAATGTTTCCCACCTCCAACATGTTTTTTAAATCCTCCAAATCAGCATTTTGAACAAATTCAAAATCAGCATGCATACCCATATGAGCAGCAATGCCAAAATCAGTTTGGCTATGGAGCTTTCCAAGAGCAAGAGTATGCATATAATGAAGACAATCAGATGCAAGATGTTGGTCTATTGGAGAAAATCCAAAAGATGGAGGTAAAGATGGTGCAGTCCAAAGCAACAACTCAAATGAGAGCTTTCAAAATTGGTTGTAGGACTCCTTGTCCATGGGGAGGCCCTTTTCCAAGACACTTCAGCCCTCAGGAGAAGCTGGACTTCATGATGAAGATGCTGCCCCAACTTGCACAATGGACAGCAGAAATAGAGGCCTATACACTTGTTGTTGAACAACCTTGTCAATGGGTAAGTTCTACACCATCATCTAGTTTTTCTCTTCCCATTACTCAAGCAGCATCATCTCATTTGGAATTACAAATTCTAAATTCCCCATCTGCTGTCCCAAATGTTGATTCCATGTCTCCACCTCTCAGTCTTCCACCACACCTCAATTCTTCTTTCCTTTTTCCTTCCAAATAGTCATCCCCTCCACAAGAGCTAAAAGAAATACGCTCTCCCCAAAGAAACAAGAGGTTTCACCTCCTCTACCACCACAAAAAATTTCCAAATCAATTGAGTTACAACCCATCCCTCCTCTTGCATTCCCAATTCCATGTGGGGAAGAAGAAATTGCAAAAATCGGCCATGAAGGACAGCAAGAAGAGGAGCCCAACAGAAAAGAAATGATAGACAACTTGAGGGTTTGGGCTGCCAAATTTGGGATGACAAAGATCCCCTTGATGGTTAAACCTACAGAAGAGGCTAAGGTTGAACAAATGGTGGTTAAAACTGATTTTGTGGCAGCGAAGAAGAAGAAAAAAGAAGAAGCAGATCAGCAGTCAGTTTGCTCAGAAAGTAGTGTCCATGTTGGCACTCTATTTGAAGGGAATGCTGATTCAATTCAAGTTGCACAATCAGCCATAAAGGAAGAAAGCTCAGAAGAAGATCTTGCAGTCCCAACTTGTCCTCTAGAGCAGCAGATTGAAGAGTTTGACTTGACAAACTTCGTGCTAGAGGAAGAGTTCTATCAAGAGCAAGATTGTCTTCAAGTAGTAGAGAAAGGAGAAGCTGCTCCAGATCCAAAAGAAGAGGAGCACATTCTAGTTGTGGAGGAGAAAATTGCAGATCCAAGGGCTTTGAGCACAAAGCAGGCTACAGGAGAACCTTCAGTTCTTCTTTCTACTTCACCTCTCTCAAGTTCTAGTACTGAAGAGGAGTTTGATCTCTCAAACTCAATGTTGGAGGGTGAAAGAAACCATGGTGGTCAAGTTACAGATCAAGAAGACACCATGGAGGAAGTGGAGCATTTGCAGCAGGACAGCCATGAGGTAGTTTATCTGTCAGATTTGGAGGACTGTTTTGATGGAGAAGAGCCGGTTGAGTTTCCACCATTCTCTCTTTCATCATCCACATTCCAAACACTTGAGTCTGTTGTCATGAAGGAGAACATTCATTTGCAGCAGCCTGCATCTTATAGCAGCTCTTTGGAACCAAGATTGGAAGATTTTAATCTTTCATGTCCTTCATTGGAGGAAGAGAAAGGGCACAAAGATTCTACCATTGCTTCCACACCATCCATTCAAGAAGGTCTACAAGAAGACTCCATTTTTGGAGTTGAAAATCAGAGCTATGGGCATATCAAATGGACCATACCTTGCCCAATTAGGTATTTGGCTTTATTGGAGCCAAAGGAGAAGTCACAACCAGTCATGCTTGCTTCTGAGCATGAGGATGAGCTACAAAGTACCAAGGATCAGCTGTCATACCTCTTCAATCCAAATGCAGAGCAACTAAAAGAGGTATTGAATTTGCCTTCAGCTGATACCTTGATGATTTGGGTGGAAGACCAGCTTCTTGTTGATTTTCCATTCATCCAATCAGCCATGTTCAATGCCAAATCAGTTGCATGGTTGCCAATTTTGAAGAAAGGAAGCTATTTTGCACAACCAGTTGCAGGGTTTGTTTAGCCCACTTTGCTTCCAGTTAGAGTAGAGTAGGTAGGTTTGCTTTTAGCAAAAGAAGTGCTTGTGCACACTCTGCATGTTCCATTTGGAGCATGTATGATTTTCAGTTCTGTACATAGTTTTTGTGGTGCTGGTTTTGCTCTTGCACAGTCCATTTCAGTGGCATTTTGGTGAGAACGACTCCATTTCAGTGGGTTTCCAAGTGGCTCAGAGAGGAGGTTTTCAAAGTTTAGATCAGTTTGCAGGCTACAACTCATGACTCCATGCCCAATGGATGCTTCAGGCAACTGGTAACTTCATCCAGCAGGCAGATGACCCCGCTGAGTCGCCAAATTGTTATCCAAAATTCACCCCAAGGGTAATTTTGATAACATGCATCAGATTATTCAATCCCGAGCAAGTAGATTGATTCAAGGCCCAAAATCATGTTTTTGGGGTCCCCCTCGGCCTTTTTCTAACTCTCCCATCTAAGAAGAAATCCCAACAGGTTGAGAAAATGGAAGAAATGCAAAAATAAGGTTGCAGGACTGTGTTAAGCCATTTCGGGTCGTACTGAGGTTCGTTGTACCAAGCTTGGGGCCGAAAAATGAAGAAAATCAGCTAAGTCCTAGTCCAGGTGGTTTGCGGGATAGTTGGGACGTCGGGACGCGTGGGACGTGAAAAGCCGAATCAGCCAAAAGAGGGAAAAAATTGCCTAAGTCTTTGTTTCGCTCGGTTTGGGACAGTTGGGACAAAAGTACGCGTGGGACGCGGATCGGCCGGTTTGGCACAAGTCAGTCCATTTCGGGCGGTTCGGAGATATTTGTCCCCAGACGGTTTGGGACATCGGGCCGGAAGTACGCGGAGGATGTGAACCAGCCGATTCGGCCGAAACAGGGGACTTTCATCCGGGACAGTTGGGCCAAAAGGACGCGTGGGGCGCGAAAAGCCAAAAGAGCCGCCAACGAATGGAATCTCACCACGTGTCTTCACCTCAAACAAGAACAAGGAAGCCCGAATCGGGTGGTTCGGAGATATTTGTCCCAGATAGTTTGGGACAGTGGGCCAAAGGTACGTGAGGGACACGTGGGACGAAAAGCCGAAAGAGCCGCCAACGAATCAAATCTCGCCACGTGTCTTCACCTCATCGGCCGGTGGGAAAATTTTGAAAAATTTTCCAAAGGAAAAACAAAAGGGAAATGGTCAGGAAGGGCCTACGTCCAATGAAATCATGCCATGTGGCACTTGAGTGGCGGAGCGCGGGGGAGAAATGGGAAAATTTTCCCAAAGTGAAAAATACCAAATTTTCGAAGGACAAAGTGCGCCCCTTAGGCCCGAGCCAATAAAATAGTGCCACGTGTCCAAGTGGCAAGAAATTAAGGAAGGGCCTGAAAGAAATTTTCAAAGGATGAACCCGTGGATGAATTAGAGCCTGACACGTGTCATCCAAGTGGTAGAGCGTGGAAAAAATTCAAATATTTTCCCGTTGATCCGTTTTGGCCTATTTTTGCCCTAAATCTTCAGATCGCCATAACTTTCGATCCAGAGCTCGGATTTTCACGTTCTTTATATCAATGGAAATCTGGTGAAATTATCTACATGATTTCAAGGTCAATCTTGCATTTTGGTTTAGTTTGGAGAGATAAAATCAAGAAACGTCTCTAGCGCGTGGTAATGGCCAGAACTGACGTTTCAACAACCAGTTTTAATGCGAAATGGGTCGCATTCTTCTCCAGCACGGCCAAAAATGTCAGGGCATGGGACTGTAAGGACGCCCATGTTGTTTTAATGCATCTGCATTCAATGAGGAATGGCTCCCATGTTTTTTTCATTTTTCTCTCTCCTGGGCTCGACCCATGCATTGTAAAAAGCCAGATTTGGCTCATTTTTAAAGGTGGTTCATCTTTTCAGCTCTGCCCTCCCTTCTTTTCTTCTCAGGGTTGAAAATGGAGTTCGAACCTCCTCCCCTTCTCTGTAATGGCATTTTTGCCTTTTACCATTAAAATGATGTTCTGTGCAAACTTCTGAAGCAACAAAAACATGTTTCGTGATGCATCTGTCCATCCTTGCTCGTTCTTTGCTTGTCTTTCTTCTTGCCTCTCTTCATTGAAAGTATTTGTGCATGTTTTAATACTCATTACAGGTTTGGAGCTGTGTTCATGGAGTTTTGGGACATTTTCTGTGTGAAATCTATCCTTGGGCCTGTGATGCATCTGTCCATCCTTCCCATTGCTCACCTCTCCTTGTTCCATGGCAGTTTTGATAGATGTTCAACATTTTCCTTCTCTGGTGTATCACCGTTTTAGTGTAGGCTCTGTTTTCCCTTTTCTCTCTCTCTCTATCTCCTTGGCATGGTTAGATTAGGATTAGATTAGCTTTCCTACACTGGAATAGCTTGTGGCAGGTAGTTTAGGAATAGGAACCAACCTTCTCTGGAGATTCCTTTCTCATTTTTGCAAGTCCCACACTTGGAGAAAGGATTCCATGTTGTGCAATCACACTAGATGCTAGTATGATCAAACTAGAAATCTGATCAACATCCAGAAGTGCTTTGTGATTCGCACTAAGCGAGACTATGGGGATTTTATTTGAGGGAGGCATAAGAGATCATGTTCTTTAGGAGGGAGTTTGGGTTGGGTGCCCACCTAGTATGAGAAATGCTTACATTTTCTTCTTGTTCTTACTTTGAGGGAGCCATAAGAGTTGAGGGAGGCATAAGAGTTGATGGAGGGATAAGGGGTACTTGAGGGAGGCATAAGAGTTGTTAGGGGTATTGTGTTTTTCATTGGAGACTTTTTAGGTGGCACCCATTCCCATTGGGAGGCATAAGTGGCCTCCCCATAGGTCTTACTCTTTTGGATTTCTTGATAAGCCTTGTGACTTTGTTATTTTGATTGTTTTCCTCTTGTTGAGTTGTTGATTGTGTTTTGAATGAATATGGAATGAATGTGAAATTTTATGTTAAGTTGTGTGGAAGCTAGTAGTTGCCATGAGTTGAGTTTTCTCCCATTGTAATGTGGTTGGGGCTCGGGGGCTAATGGAGAGGATGGCTGCTCTTCTCCATTGGGTATCTTGGATGGGAGGAGAGTGTTGCCTCTCCCCTTATTTTTTGTGAATCAAGAAAACTATTGGACGAGCTATTTTGTTGGTGCTTGGAGCTTGGAGTCTTTTTGGTGACCATGTGAAAACTACCTTTTTATTTTACCCACTTAGAGTGGAAGAAATTGTAATAATATGGTTCTTTCCTTGTGTACATTTTGGTATGTTTTCCCCACTTCAAGTGGAGGAAATTTGTAATGGCATTGTTAAAGAAAGTTGCTTTATCCTATTGTTGTTATTGTTATTGCATTGCATGGGAAAGAAACAAATGGGAAAAGGAAGGAAAGAAAATGTTATTGTAAAGTTAGTTGCAAGTAGGAAGGAAATCATTCTTTCCTTGTTGAAATTTTGAATGTATTGAAAGGTTGATCTAATTTACAATGGAAAAGAAAGTATATTTGCATTTAGTAGTTATTGTTTTGTAAATATGAGAAAGAAGAAAATGTAGAAATAGTTATAAGTTGTTTTGTTGCAAAATATCTTTTATAGAAAATAAGTTAATATGGTTATTTTGAATGAATGAACATTGTAGTAAAATGAAAGAGAAAATAAGCTAGATTCTATTGCACTAAGAAAGTTGATTTTATATCAAAAATAGATTTATATTCCTTTTTGCCTTGTAATGAAAAGAAAGACTTAGTTAAACAATGGAAATTATTCTTGTAAGTAGATGAAGTTTAATAGAAAAGAAAACACTTTAAAATGAATAGATTTAGCTAAGAAATGAATAAATGAGCAATAAATATCAAATCTGGAACTTGAAATAAATAAAAACAAATCAAGGATGCATTTTTACACCCTTTAGCAACTTTAAGTTTTTGTAAAAATCTCGACATTAAAGTTCTATTTTTTTGAAAACATGACCACCGCCTGTGCGTGGTGGCGGTCTGTGTTTGTCACCCAACCAGGTGGCGGTCCTGTGTTTGTCACCCAGCCAGGGTGGTGGTCCTATGTTTGTCACCCTGCGTAGGGCAGCGGTTCTGTCACTTATGAGAGAATTCCATGGATCTGCGCCTGTGCCTAAAATGTAACCATTTTCTCTAATTCCTTAGTGTAAAAAAATTAAATATAATGCTTCCAGCAAGTAAATAAAGAGGAATACATAAGGGTGTGACATCAAAACTCTTTAATGGTGAATCTCATTTATTCATGTATATCAAAGTGGGTAGGGTTTCGCCCCAAATTTAAAACCCAAAACACTAAAATCTTAAAATAAAAACTAGATTTGAGGAGGAAAATCCTCCCAATCCTTGAAAGAAATAAATTACATAAATAAAAGGCTAACTAAGCTAAATCTAAACTAAATCTTCTTGAAGAATCCTCCATGGTTTCTTCTCTTTTGCTTTCATGGCTTCCTTCTCTCCAACCTGCAAATTTAACAAAAGAAATTGAATCAAATGAGAAGGTTAGAATAAGAAAAGGTTTTAATAGACTTTCATAAAGATTTTTAGGGCTAAGTTGGGAACCCTAGGATCTAGTGGCTAAGATGGTTTTGATCTAAGGGTGGAGAATTGACCCTACCTTTTTAAAGAGTAATGTAATTTTAAATATTTAATTCCAAACCTTAAGGGCATGTGTAGATGAGTGAGTGGGGTCTTTTAATTACCTAAGGGTGTGGTGTCCTTAAGACCTTAGTTGTGTAGGATTGTATTAAAAGGGTTCTTTGAATTATTAAAGAAATGAATTTAATAGTTGAGTATAAGGTTAACCTTATTAGAATTAAGCTTAATGGAAAGAGTAGAAAAGAGTTATTTAAATGAATTAAACCATGTTACCTTCCTTAGGACTGTTGATTAATGTACCCTACAAGTTTTGTGAATATGTACCTAATAACTAGACTTGGTTGCTCAATCTTCAATCTAAGTTAAGTAATGTAAGTAAGTTAATGAACCATAAAGGTTAAGCACCCTTGCATCATTCTTGTACCGTAACTTTCCTCTTTAAACAAAAAAAAAAAAATAGTCGCATTTTCGAGGTTAAGTGTTTGGTTGAAGTGAGTTCTTAGAACGTCGTTTTTATGGGTGTTACATGTAATAAGGTGTTGTATGATTTTCTACAGCAAGTGCCATTATTGAGAAGAAGTAATTTTCCTTTCTAGGTATTACATTGTTATGCTTTCAAGGTAGTTGTTCTTGTGATATTTTTCCCTAAATTCATTAATTTATATGCTTAAGCTATCTTCCCCATTGCAAAAATAGGTGTTGTGTTAATTTTAGTGTGCATGCATATTGGAAAGCTGTATCGTGAATCATTCCTTTACAACATCCATTATTTTCCTTGGAATTCACCCACAACCCTCTATATTGCGCAATTCCAATATTTATTTTATCGATTATGCACATTCCTATATTAAAAACCTCCAATAATCTATAGTGTATCACCCCCTTTTTATCATTTTCAAGATTTCATTCTAACCCTTACCCCCACCAGCTTAGTTTAGGGATACACTGAAAGGGAACCAACCTTTACATCTTGGGATTCACCTCAATCTAGGGATACGTGTGACATGTGAGGTATTTCCATTGTCTATCTATAGAAGTGAGAAGAGAGAGAAAGAACAAATATTCCATTCCTCACATAGGGTGCACTTCTGCTAGATAACAAGAAGTTATGAAAGAAATTTATATACATTAGATAAGAGATGGATGAATTTATTTCTATAGGAAATACTTAGAGGGGTGATATTTGGTGTGATGTAATTCCAATGGATGGATGATGTGTTTTATATGGGGAACATGGAAATATGATACAAATATAATTCATGATAGGGAAAATAATATTCATAACATTTGGAAATATGAAGTAGAGGTGGTGATCTATCCACTTATAGAAGTAAGTAAAAAAAAATATCATGTTTTGAAAAAATGATATTATTACAAACATGATGATGACAATGTTCTTACTATGTACTAATGGTTAAAACTATGCAAAGATGACACCCAAACCAACTAAAGCGAGAAAGGGTACTACAAGAATTTCGTATGTAACACAAGATGATATACCATATGGGTTGCCATCCAAGAGAGATATTCAACATCAAAATGATTTGATTCTAGCATTTTCCCTACCAAATCATGTTAGATATATGATGATACCAGCATTAGATGTAGATTTAAATAGGAAAGTATTAGAATCTATGTAAAAGATTCTATAATTTAATGTATGAACCCATGTGTATCCATAATGCTATTAAATCCTAAGAAATATTACAAGTGGAGAATGTGTATAGATAAAAATAATTATCACTAAAATTACAATAAAATATATGTATCTTGTACCTGCTTGGATGACATGGTCGATGTGCTTGAAAGAGATATTTTCATTTCAAAAGTTAATCTAATAATTGGATATTATCAAATATGCATCTAAGAATGAGATGAATGGAAGACTACATGGAAATTTAGGCATGGTGTATATGATTTGTTGGTAATGTCATTAAGATTATCTAATGCATGAAGTAAATTTAGGAGAATGATGAATCAAGTTCCAAGAGATTACTTGGAAAAGTCTCTCGGTATTATGTTTTTATGAAATATTGATACTTAGCATAAGTAAAGTGGATTGTCTTTTACATTTGAGGATAGTGTTGCAAATATTGAGGAAATATAATATATATGAAAATGTTAAGAAATGTATGTTTATTGAGATGATATTTATATTGTTTAGTTTGAAGATTTAGAAGATGGCATGAAGATGGATACCGGAAAGGTAAATGCATTTTTGAATGACTTATCCCAAGGAGCTTAACATATATATTAAGTTTCAATGGATTATTGTTTATTATAGAAAATTTATCACAAAAATTAGTAGTATTGTTAAACCAATAATATAATGGATTAAAGAAAAAGATTTTGTATGAACAAAGGAAGTAACTAAAATCCTTGAATTTTTAAAGAATAACATGCTAAATGCACCTATTTTTTCCTTACCTGATTTTAAAAATAAATTTGAGGTTAATTGTGAAGCTACAAATAATGGAATTGTTGTTTTAAATAAAGAAGGGAATGCTATATAATATTATAATGATAATATGAATGAGGTATGAATGAAGTATATACTTATGTTGTTAAATTTCATGCCATTATACAACCAATAAATAATTTTAGGGATTACATGGTGTCAAAGGATTTTATGTTTTATACAAATGCAATGACTTCAAATATATGAATACCCAAAATAGTTGAGTATTAGGCATGCAAAGTGGGTTTCGTTATTGCAGGTGTAAAAATTTGTCTCTAATCATAAATCATGAAAATAGAACCAATTAGTTGATGCTTTAAGTATATGTGTTGTGTTACTAACTGTTATGGTGAGTGATGTGGTTTGTTTTGAAGGTATTAATAAATCGTATGATTTTGATCATTAATATTAGTGTATTTTTAAGAAACAAAAGAGTCATAAACTAGGAGAGATATAAATATTTTTGGATATTATTTTATGCATGATTGTTATCTATTTAACATAAAATAATTATGTATTCCATTTGGTTCTATCATGAATAACCTTTTGAGAGAATTACATAGTGGTGGTTTGGGTGGTCATTTTGAAAAGAATACAAAAAGTAATTGTTATCTCTCAAAAGTGCACCGTGGTTGAGAGATACAACAGGGGTTCCAAACTTGCTTGATCTCTCTTTTGTAGATATAATGGAAACACCTCAGGTTTGTGGGTATACCTGTTGTTGAGGTGAGTCTCCAGTATCAAGGCCGGTTTCGTATTTATGTATGCCAAACTAATTTTTGGGGTTTTGAGGGTAAAAGATGACTAGAACTGAAATTGAAATGGGTGATACACCAAAATTTTTGAGGGATTTGACTGAGTATATGCACAATAAAATTGAGAATGAATTTTAGATGCACAAACCAATGGTTTTTAGCAGAATATTAAGGAAAAACACTTATGTATTGAGGGATAAATCACAACAACACAACAAGATAAACATGCACACTAAGACTATGTAGAAAATACCAGATTTGTAGCAAGGTAAGATGATTAATCAGGGAATTGAAATTCACAAGAATTAATGGAAAGATACATATAAATAAAAATAAGTGAAAAGGAAAAAACTAGTAGAAAAATTGCTTCATCACTTCAATGTCCAAAAGTCCTCCTTTGTGCTTTACTAGTGCATGCAATATATATCAAAATAATTCACCCTTTCCTCCTAAAAATATACTAAAATTTGTACTCACCCATGCATCCTATTTTTTTCCCTCTATTACGAATAAATAAAGGGACAAAAAAATTAATGTTGATTATAATGAGGCATTAATAGCCTTAAATAAAAATTTAAACTTTAGTCAAACTATAGTTGACTGCTCTATTTTTAATTCAATGATTAAAGCTGGGTGAATTTTTTTTCTCAAAGTAAGTACTTGTTTATTGTGCAAGTATCCTCTAATGTGAGTGCATGCTTTTTTCTTCTTCTTCATGATGTGACACTTGCAATTTGATCCACTTGCAATGATAAATTTGGCACTTTTACAATTTAGTCCCCCTAGATGCACATGCAAAAATAATATCCTTGTGTAAATAAAAATAAGAACTTCTTGATTTCCAATACTTCACAAAATATTCACACAGCCACTATGGGGACCACCTACATGAATAATTCTCTTTTCCTTTTCTTAGTATGTTAGGGAAAAACTTTGGAAGATACCCCTTAAGAAAGTGGGGACCACATGGCTCATGATGCAAAGACACTTTCCTTTCATTTGCTATGCCACCTATACTTGACTTCATCATTCGAAGAAGTTGAGGTAGTTTGATTTGTTTAAGGTAATGTGATTCTTCTTTGACTTGGAAAGGGTACGTAATAGTCTTATATTCTTTGGCACCCTTCCTAATTCATATGACACATATACTTTAGATAAGACCTTAGTCAAGGTCAAAGAATGATCAAGAATAGAATATACTCTTGCATCGATAAAAGTGATCCTTAGCATATGATATGTTTTTAGCCTTTTGGTTAATCATTATTTTTCCCCTTTCGGTTAATCAACATCATGACCTTCAACATTGATAAGGTCAAATGAAAATTATTTTAAAACTCGGGGTGGTCCCCTCTCCATGATGATTGTTGACAATGTTTGCACTCATGCAAAATGGGCAACTCGAAACTTCATTACGATGGATATCATTGGTGAAGTATACCTAATCTAGGGGAGTTTCTTTCAGACAATATTGTTACTATTAAATTAATTAATGATTACATGAAATCTGTAGCTATGTGTGATGTCACAAAATATAACAGATCACATAGTCTACAATTTCATGACTATCTTCAGCAAAATAACACAAATCCCCAAAGGACAACTGTGTTGCATTGATGAAAACATCCAATTGCAGAATAGATGAAATACTAAGTTTTGGAATAGTAAACATAATTGTAGATTGCGAAATCGAGTCCATTATTGGTTATTCTGAGAAAATTGAAATGCGAGATAGAAATACACAACTCAATTTCAAAATTCAATTCTTTATTCATAAGGAATTCCAAATGTTCCCATACAAGCCATGGGATGTAACCGACAAGTAAAGTACAACTACTGAAATAAGAGGTACACATGCATGAAAGAGAAAATAGAGGTGTATGAGTGAACCCATCATTGCCTTGGGTCTTCTCCTTTGGTTGATGTATCTTCATCTTCATCCTATTACCTCTTCATCTTCATCATTGGAAGTATTGTACCTAAAAATAAGAAAAGAAGAAAATCATTAGTTAAGAGCTCAGGGTTAATCCATATTCCTATATTGTCCTAATTCGTGCATATGGATCTCTTAACAACATGAGATATAAATTACTTGAAGATCAAAACTGAATACATGATTTTATCACTCAAAAAGAAAAAAAAAAAACCAAACAAAACATGGACATAAGAGAGGCCAAAAATCCTAAATATTTTCAAAATATTTTCTCAAGTGTGCGAGAACAGGTTGCATTCAAGAAGTTTATTACAATTTGAAACAAAAATAAAAGAAAGAATTCTAGGAAAATTTTGACAGGGCTTCGCCATGTAAAATGGACATTTTAAATTTTCTAGCATGCATACTAAAGTTGTAATGAAGCTCAAATACAGTATTTAAGAAGAAAAGAAATGAAACTACAACATATCAACAAAATTTCAATGTTCAGCTATGTCCTTTCCAATCTCTCAAATCAAAGTGAATGATTAACTTCTACAGTTTTCAGTTTTCAGAATCAAATTTTCAAGTCATTTTACAACTGATAATGAAGAAGGATACTCAGAATAGAGTTACAGGAGGGCCAAATAGTGAGGAATCAAGGAAATCAAGCTCATAAATTTTGTAAAGTACAACCAACCTTAAGTATTATTTTCAGAAATAAAGCATCAATTATACATACTACTACAATATAGCTCTAAAGCCAAATTTAGATGTGTGGTTTCATAGTTGCCTTGATAAATTGAAATTTTTAGTTGGGCAAGAAGGAGAAAATAGAAAGGAAAGTGAAGGAAACTATCAAGTGTAACCACTCTTCTAGTTCTAAAGGATAAGTAAAGGAAAGTTTTACATTAGAACAGAGCTCCAGAATAGAGGAATTACAAAATGATATCTATCAGTTACTCAAAGAAAACATGAGGTTGTAGAACTACAAGAAGATAACATGCAAACTGGAACTCCTAGCTATGAAAAAAATAGTGAAAATGAAATATGTAAAGTCCAATTTAGCTTAAGAGGATGAACTTGGAAATGAGAAATTACAGAAATAGAAAACTAGAGATCCACATCTCTTCATTTTAGAACATTAGAAGTTGGTTTAAGCATTGAAAATAAGTAGAGATCACAAATCTCAAACACAAGATTCAAACTCAGTGATTACATGGCCAAATAGAAGGAAGTACAGAGCTCTAAAAGAAACTGTGTGAAGTGGTTTTCAACCTAGGTCATCCAAGTTAACCTTTTGAAATTGAAATTTGAGATCATATAGGGGTTCCAAAATTTCAAAATGAGCACAAGGTTTGAGCAAGAGCTTACCAGTTGGGGTCGAGGTGAGAAAACCCACCAACGATGATCAGATCAGGACTAAAAGGAGAACCCAGAATGAGTTTCAACTTAGAGATCAATGTTGTTCCAGAAATCACATTAAAAATACAAAGGAAAAATGAGTATCAGTGTTTCAAAGATAAAATAGAAGAACAAAGTAAAAGGGAAAGCTTAATACTATTCGAAATGAGCAATATACGATCTCTGATTACAAAAACATGAATTTGTGACCATCTTGTTCAAAATAATGATGATACAGATGCCAGAAAGCAACAGATGGTCATTTTCATAGAAGGTGAGCTCACAAACCTCAACAATGGCATCCATAGAATCTTCATAGAATTTCACATGACACATATCTTTTAAAGAAAAAATGAACTCAAAGAAACACAACCTGGTCAAATAGATGAAATATTGTAGTATAAGCAAACCCAGAACTCGAAATGATCAAAATAGTGGCCATTAAATAATAGAGAGTTCCAAATCCGAGCTCGATAGAACAAAACTATAGATGTAGATAAAGCTGAAGTCGAAATATCATCTCCAATGGACTCCATCCAAGGAAATTTTTTTTGCTAAGTTCCTTCAGCTCGGATAGAGCTCAAGAATGAAACTATGAAAAACTTAGGGTTTCGAGTGTTTTATTCATCAAACCAAACTAAAGTAGCTTGATTCATTGGATGAGTTGGAGATCAATAGCCACGAATCGGAAGTATGAGAGATCAATACTAAAAATTGATCACCAAAATTGATGCAAACTCCACCTTAACCCTTGAGAAACGGTGGGTCTTTATGGAAAACTTAGCACTTTTTCATTATTTTTGTAAAAATGTTAGATTGGCCCGTAGGCCCGATGAAATCTTATTGGATGTGATGTAGCGAGTCCATTTTGCAAAACTTGGCACCTTTTTCCCTTTTTCACAAAATATCCAAATTGGTCGATGGCGATGCGATGCAGAGGGCATTCCCTTTTTACTTTTTAAAACATTATGGCGTAGGGCGTAAAATGTTAGAAGTAACCCATGCAGGCCCGAAGAGAACAAGTGTCCTATTTTATTATAGAGGTAGAGAAGTGGATTGTCAGAATGTTTTTGCCTTTGAAACTTTTAAGCTTTTTGAAAAGGGAGTAAAGTTTAAAATTGCCCGCGACTCCCTTTGAAGCATTGAAAGTCAATAATATTGAATTAATTCAAAAGAACAATG
Organism: Taxus wallichiana var. yunnanensis; assembly: GCA_018340775.1. Taxonomy (NCBI): domain Eukaryota; kingdom Viridiplantae; phylum Streptophyta; class Pinopsida; order Cupressales; family Taxaceae; genus Taxus; species Taxus wallichiana. The sequence continues at coordinate 1,034,287,440 of CM031239.1, read as the reverse complement.
TTGGGTCAATTTGACAATTTGAACCATTTTTCAAAAAGGAGAAAAGTGATAACATCACACACGACTCCACCCACACCATTAAAAGTTAAAGGTAAGCCTTTGAAGTTCTTTTTGACATTTAAACTTTAAGTTTTATTTTACAAAATTATAAAAGAAATCCGCTATCTCACTGGCACAAGATAAAGACATGTGTGGGGCCCTACTTAAAAGAAAAAGGGTAGACCAAATGTTTAAAAATGTACAATCTCTATCTGAAATGAAAAAGAAAATATTTTCTGGCCCGTTTGTAGTTCAAATATTTCCTACATGGACAACTCTTATTCGAAATAATGAAAGAAAATTTTCTTACGAAACCTTTAGTCAATCTTGAACATTCAACAATGGCAGCCGGGGAAAATTTAGTAGAGCTTTACTAGCTCGAATGGAGCTCAACAATGCAAATACCAAAAATGATTAAGTTTGCAATACTTTTGCACCTTAATTTGAGTCCCGAGTTCACCAGATTCAACCATGGTTAGAAAGTGCTAATATTATCACTACAAATGGATAAGGTTGCATGCCTTCACAAAAGAACAGACTAGAATATGAATTTACATGCACAAAGAAGAAGACTTGCTCATCAAGCAAAACTTATTTTTAGCAAATTATCACTCATGCTTTTCTTAAAAATAGAACAGTCAATTGCAATTGACTGAGTTGTAACCAATTGGTTGTTAATGCCTATTTGTATTTACATGTTTTGTTTTTATTCCCTTATTTATTAATAGATGAAGGATAAAAATAGGATGCATGGGCGAGTACAATTCTAGCCTATTTTTAGGAAGGGTGGGAAATAATTTTGTTATATCTTGTGTGCCTTGGCAAAGTACAAAGAAGGAATTTTTAGATACAATAGTGCTAAAGAAATTTTTGCCACTTTTGCCCTTTGAATGTGAACTATTTTCAGCCTTCCCAATTATTTGCAGTCTTTTGTATGTTTCCATTAATCTTGTAAATGATGAATTCCCTAATTAATCATCTTACCCTGTTGCAATTTCAGTATTTTTGCATGATATTAATGTGTATGTGTAACTTAGCATTATTGTTGTGATTCTATCCCTCAATACATCAAAGTGTTTACCCTTAATTATCTTAAGAAAATTGTTGGCCTGTGCATTAGAAATTCATTCTATATCGATTGTGCATGTACTCAGTCAAAGACCTCATACAATTTTGGTGTATCCCCTTAGTTTTAATTTCATCGTTCAATCCTCTTTTACCCTTAAACCCTAGAAAATTAGTTTAGGATACATCAATAAGAAACCAGCCTTGATACCGAAGAGTCACCTCAAAATAGGCATACCATGTATCAATTTCTATATTCAAATCCCATTTTTTTAAATGGCTATTCAAGCACCTAGAGATTTTGTGATCTTTACTAATGGTATCCCATTAGTAATCACGATTTATCATGACATCCATAATACTTTTGCCATGAAAAGTTTACAATCACTCATTGGTGAAAATCGAGTTACACCTACACGGCATGTTAAAGATGTTGCAACCATATGTGAGTCCATAATATTACTTATGTAGATGTGGCTTTGAGACTTTTAGCTTGAGATCCCTTAAAATACAAGCCTTATGATAGTACAGAAATCGAGAAATTGGATGAATAAGAACTTGGGATGATTTAGGTGGTAAATTGCTAAAACAATTTCAAGATAATTCAGATCATTTATCTCTCATAGAATAGTTTTCTACCATTAAAAGAGATCCCAATGAATTTATGTCTAGTTTCAACATCCATTTTGCCAAAACTTGGGAAAGAATTCCAGCAAGTGTCAAGCCTCAAGATGATCATGCTTTTCTTTATTATCTTAGAGCATTAAACAATGATATTTCAACTATGATTCATTCTATGGGAGGTGAAACTCTCCTAGCATCCTATGATATTGCCATCCGAGATAAATATAGTCTTATTCAAGCTAGAAAATTAGCACCAAGGCCTTCAATGCCTTTTCTGGCTAGATTTAGCTCCTATCCCATAGCTTATCACAATTATAGAACCTATTGTTGTAGCCCCATCAGATGACGTATTTAAAGCTTTGCAGACTATGGGAAACAAGATGACTTCAATTAAGAATAGGTTTGCATTACCTAGAAGACCTTATCGGAAAAATCAGCTAAACCAATAAAATAGGTAGCCTTACCAACATAATCAAAATTATAGGCAGCCTTATCAATAAAGGCAATTTGACCCAAAGGCTCCTAGTTCATCTAATGCTTTAGTTCCGATTAATATGGCTACAAAAGAGTGGTGTGAGCCTTGTAATCAACCTCATTAAAATAAAAATTTCCCAAATGCTTTTCTGAACATAAGTATTGTTGCACAACCTCAATCTGAAACATTATTCATGCCTCAAAAGGAGGTTGGGTAGCAAGAAAATCATGTTCAGAAAGTACCTGAATAGAACTTAGTCAATTTTAGTGAGGATTATTTCATTGCAGTTACTACTAGGGCTCAAGAAAAGGCTACAAAAAGTAAAAAGTAACAAAATAGGCCTTTTCTACCTATTATCACTGATAAAACATCAACTATAATTCCAAAACTAGCTAACAGTGGTGTTGTTCGTCAAAAAACAGCAGGTTTGTTAGCTAGTAAAGATTAGGAAAAATAGCTACAACTTGATCCAAAAATAATATTTATACCTTAGATATTAAAAACAACTCAAGCAGAATCAATTTTTGCTAAAACCTATGCTAAAACTGTAGAGTTTGTTTCTAAAATTGTTGCTTCTTTTAACATTGTTGATGTAATGAAAAAGCATAATGTTAACATCTCAATGTGGGATGCTCTAAGTATTCCAAGACAACAAGATTTCTTTATCATGAACTAGCTAAGTTGCAGATTTCTTCTAAAACAACAATAAAGAAAGTCTAGAAAGCATAAATGGTCCTTGGAACAGTGGAATAAGACCGCATAAAAGAAGTTAAATGGATGGTACAAAAATTCTTAAATGCTCGTGACATCAAGAAGCTACCACCATTTTATTTATCACTGATTATTGGAGAACATCTTGTTCATAACTATATGGTTGACAGCGGTGCAAGTAGCACAGTTATGCCAAAAGCAATTGCAGAAAAATTGGGTCTGTAGTATGAACCTACAAAAAAGAGTGTCCTACAATTTGATGGAACTACAACTAATATAGTTGGTGTCATCATAAATCTAGAGGTAACATTGCATGCTTTCCCAAATGTTTCCATTCTATAAGATATTACTATTGTAGACTTACCTCCTTACTTTGCTATATGTTTATCAAGAGATTTCACAGCAAAGATAGGAGGCTATCTCTCTTCAGATTGGTCTTTCTTATTTTTCACTACTTGTTATGGGACCAAGGTTACTATCAATTTAGAACCATTGGCCAGATTTCACATTTAGCCTCACGCTTCTAATGCAATAGCTAATTATGTAGCCTTAGACCCGTCTGATTTTGATAATACAACTCATAATTCACCATTAGATGGTTTTCCTAACATGTTTATGGATGAAAAGACACATGAAGAACATGCTCATGATCCTTTCAAAGAAGTTGACGAGCATTTGTTTGGTGTGTATTTCTTGCATGAAGAAAATACGCCAATTCCCTTGATGTTCAAAACAAATAATGCAACATAAGGGATTTCAAAGCTTCATTTCAATGGAGCTAAAAAAAAGAAAGGACAAGGAATAGGTTTGATACTCACTTCCCCAACAAATTAAAGGTATTTCTCAGCTTTGTGTCTCTAATTTTCATGTACTTGCAACGTAGCTGAATACGAAGCATTAATTCATCGCTTGCTTTGAGCCAGAAAGAGAGGTATTAGCATGTTACAGATCTTTGGTGATTCTAAGTTGTTTATCAATCAAGTAAGAAATTTAAATGTTTGTAAGAATCCATTAATGAAGTATTACATACATAGAGTTTTAGACTTAATGGAAGATTTTGAAGCTATTAATATCCAGTCCATTCCGAGAACAGAAAATAAGCATGCAGATAGACTTGCAGCAATTGGTACTATTTTTGAAGTATTGGAACAAATAGAGAATAGAAAAATTCAGCCTCATATCAAGCTAATTGTAAGGCCTTCTATACCTGATAATGGTTTAAATTTGTAGGATTTTTAAAGTGATGATCAAATCTGTAGGTTTTTACAATAAGAAGCTGAATTTTCTGTTGTAAATCAAGATAAATTATAGCACTTATATGTTGACTTGATTGTTCAATTAAAGCCAAATAAACTGCCCCGAGATCTGGTCATATTAGAAGAAATCTTCAGCATTGATGAACAGTTAAGGAAGGTTAAGACTAATATGTCAACACATGCTAATAACTATGAAGAGATCTTAGTTGATGAAGGGAGAAAGTTGTTTCTTGGAAAGGTAAGCTCCTTAGCTGAAAAACATTCTTTTATTAATATTTGCAAGGAATTTAAAGATGTTTTCGCTTGGAAATACCAAGACCTAAAAGGGTTTGATCCCAGTTTAGCACAAAATACTATTAAATTGTAGCCAAATTCTAAGCCGGTTAGGCAAAAAAAAGAGACAGTAAATCCAAAAATAGAGCCTCTAATCGGGAAGGAGTTATCTAAGTTGATTGGATACGGTATTATCTTTCCAGATTAAGAATTCAAGTTGGGTAGCCAATCTTTTTCCTTTTAGGAAGAATAATGGAGAAATAAGATTATGTGTGGATTTCAAATATCTTAATAAAGCTTCACTAAAAGATCACTACCCACTTCCAAATATGGATCAGATTTTGAGAACAGTTTTTGGTTCAGATAGACTATCTCTTTTAGATGGCTATAGTGGATACAATCAGATTTTAGTCTAAGAAGAAGATAGGTACAAAACAACTTTTACCACTAAGTGGGGTACTTATTCTTACAAAAGAATCCTTTCGAGTCTTTGAAATCTTTGGTGCAATATTTCAACACGTAATAGACATGGATTTTCATAGCTTGTTAAATAAATGCATCCTTGTTTATTTAGATGATATTACCGTATTCTCAAATAATTTAGAAGAACATATAATACATCTAAGGAAGACTTTTTAGTTATGCAGACAATTTGGGATATCTTTGAATCTGCTAAAGTCTATCTTTTTAGTACATCAAGGTAAATTGCTTGGTCATATTATTTCTAAACAAGGTTTGGCAATTGATCCTTTTAGGATCAAAGCCATATCACAACTATCATTACCTCATCATAAGAAGGCATTACAGAGTTTTCTTGGAAAAATCAACTTTGTTAGAATATTTGTTCCATATTTTACAACATTGGTGAAACCATTGACAACTATGTTAAAGAAAGAGAAAAATTTCTCTTGGACTAGTGAAGGGAGAGAAGGGTTTGAATCAATTAAGGAAGCCATCTCTCAAGCTCCTACTCTTGCAAATCCAAATTTTGATAAATATTTTACAATGTATGCACTTGTAGGAGTTGAAACAATATCAACCATATTAACTCAGGTTAATGATGAAAATGTTGAGTAACCAATTGCTTTCTTTGGATAGAGCTTGCACGATTATGAAACAAGGTACACATTTCTTGAAAAACAAGTACTTTCAATAGTCAAAGGACTAAAGAATTTTAAGTACATGCTTTCAAACAATAAAATTCATGTTCTTGTTTCTCATCCAAGTGTGAAAGATTTCTTGTTAAATAAAGAATTGAATGAGAAAAGAGCAGGCTGGATAATGAAGGTCATGGAATATGATGTCGATATTCATGTTGTGAAGATAATTTGAGGAAAAGGCTTGTGTGAACATCTAATTTCTGATATGGAAAAACAACATGAACCAGAATCAGAAGATCCAAAACATCATGCTGAAGTTAAGCATCAACAATCAGATGTCATGGTTCAACTAGAAAACCAACAACCTAAACTTGCTCAAGAGGTCCAAGAATCAAGATGGATGACTGATTTAGTTAACTATTTACAACATGGTATTTATCTAGAAGGTATGGAAAAAATAAATGAAGGTATTTCAGATTACAAGTTATACCCTATATTTTTATTGATGGTGTGTTGTTCAAAAGGGATATAAATGGAATCTTGTTGTGATGTGTTGACTATGATAAAATTCAGAAATTATTATCAGAATTCCATGAAGGACCTGCAGGAGGTCATTTTTCAGCACATACCACAACCTTAAAAATTATGAAAGCTGGTTACTATTGGCCCAACATATTCAAGAACTATTTTGAATGGATCAAAAAGTGTAAGAAATGTTTTTCTTTGTTGGAAAAGAACGTTTAGCTTCATTTCCTTTATGACCTATTTCAGTTGATCAACCTTTCATGCACCGGGGTCTTGATTTTATTTCCATGATAAACCCACCTTCTTCACAAGGACAAAAGTAGATTTTGACTGCTACAGATTAATTTACATGATGGACTGAAGCAATAGCCTTGAAAGATGCTAATGAAAATTTGATATTATCCTTTTATGAAGGTATAGTTTGCAGATTTGGTGTTCCAACAACTATCATATCAGATAATGCTTTAGCATTTCTTGGTGCAAAGGTAACATATTGGGCTGTTAATCATGGAATTTATCTAAGTTCTTCATTTAACTATTACCCATAAGGTAATGGGTTAGCTAAAAGTACTAACAAGAATCTTTTATGGATCATCAGAAGAACACTAAAAGATAACCAGAGAGGTTGGCATCTAATGTTGAATTCAACACTTTTGGTTGATAGAGTGACTCCTAAAAGATTAGTTAGCAATTCACCATACAAGCTTGTTTACGGAAGAGAAGAAAGAATGACTATTTCAATTGAGTTACCAACATTTCATTTGCTCCATCAAATGGAGCTGCTTGAGAATGAACCATTGCAGGTTTGTTATGAAGAATTAATGGAGTTACAAGAGCTAAGAGATCAAGCTCATTTGAACATGGAAAAGAATCATAAAACAGATGAAGAATACTTTTGATAAGAAAGCCAAATTCAAAATATTCAATGAAGGAGATATTGTGTCACAGTGGGATGTTGATTGTCCAAATCTAGGAAGACACACGAAGTTTGATATAATCTGGAGTGGTCCTTACATGATTTCAGCTTACAAAGAACACAATGCTTTTTAGCTCTTGAGGCTAAATGGAGAGGAACTTCCCATTCTTGTGAATGGTATGTTTCTCAAACACTGTTATTGAAAATCCTCTATTGTATCTATTTAGAGTAGGATTTCCCTTCAATAAGTGCAGTTCTGCACATTGCAATGTTTTTCAATTTAATAAGTGCATTCATGCACGTGATCTAGTTTACTAGATCCTTTTCCTAGTTTTAGTTCATTTTGGAAGGGTTGGACCTTCAGGAAGGTAGATTTTGGTTACATGCTTTAGAATCCATGCCTAATGGACAATAGTAAGGCACTGGTTTAACAAGCTTGCAGGAACATTTCTCCATAGGATCATTAGAAATGTTGAAAAATTTTGCACTCATGCAAAAATGGGAACCTCAAAACTTCGTTACGATGGATAGCATTGGGGAAGTATACCTAAGCTAGGGGAGTTTATTTTAGACAACATTGTTACTGTTGAATTAATTAATGATTACATGAAATCTATAGCTATGTGTCCTTGTCAAAAATATAACATATCACATAGTCTATAATTTCATGACTATCTTAAGAAAAACAACACAAAGCCCCGAAGGAAAGTTGTGTTGCCTTGATGAAAACATCCAATTGTAGAATAGATGAAACACTAAGTTTTGGAACAACAAACATAATTACAGATTAAAGAAATCAGAGTTCATAAGCTGGATGTTACGAGAAAGCTGAAATGCAGAAAGAAATACACAACTCAATTTCAAAATTCAATGCTTTATTCATAAGGAATTTCAAATGTTCCCACACAAGTCGTGGGATGTAACTAAGAAGTAAAGTACAACTACTGAAATAAGAGGTACACATGCATGAAAGAGAAAATAGAGGAGTATGAGTGAACCCATCATTGCCTTGGGTCTTCTCCTTCGGTTGATGCATCTTCATCTTCATCTTATTCCCTCTTCATCTTCATCACTGGAAGTATTGTACCTGAAAAAGAAGAAAAGAGGAATATTATCAGTTAAGAGCTTAGGGTTAATCCATATTCCTATACTATCCTAATTCATGCATATGGATCTCTTAACAACAAGAGATATAAATTACTTGAAGATCAAAACTTCATACATGATTTTCTCACTCAGAAAAAACAGAGAAAAAAAAAACCATGGACATACGAGAGGCCAAAAAGCCTAAATAATTTTAACTATTTTATTAAGTATGCAGAACAGGTTGTAGTCAAGAAGTCTATTAAATTGAAACAGAAATAAAAGAAAGAATTATGGGAAAATATTGACATGAGCTTCGCCATGTAAAATGGACATTTTAAAATTTTCCGAATGCATACTAAAGGTGTAATGAAGCTCAAATACAATATTTAAGCAGAAAAGAAATGAAACTACAACATATCAACAAAAATTCAATGTTCAGCTATGTCCTTTCCAATCTCTCAAATCAAATTGAATGATTAACTTCTACAGTTTTCAGAATCAAATTTTCAAGTCATTTTACAACTGATAATGAAGAAGGATACTCAGAACAAAGTTACAGGAGGGCCAAACAGTGAGGAATCAAGGAAATCAAGCTCATAAATTTTGCAAAGTACAACCAACCTTAAGTATTATTTTTAGAAATAAAGCATCAATTATACATACTACTACAGTATAGCTCCAAAGCCAAATTCAAATGCATGATTTTATAGTGTCCTTGATATAGTGAACTTTTTAGTTGAGGAAGAAGGAGAAAATAGAATGGAAAGTGAAGGAAACTATCAAGTGTAACCACTCTTCCAGTTCTGAAGGATAAGTAAAGTAAATTTTTAAATCGAAACAGAGCTCCAGAATAGAGGAATTGCAAAATGATATCTGTTAGTTACTCAAAGAAAACATGAGGTTGCAGAACTACAAGAAGATAGCATGCAAACTGGAACTCCTAGCTATGAGCAAAATAGTGAAAATGAAATATGTAAATTCTAGTTTAGCTTAAGAGTATGAATTTGGAAATGAAAAATTACATAAATAGAAAACCAAAGATCCACATCTCTTCATTTCAGAACATTAGAAGTTAGTTTAAGCATTTAAAATAAGAAGAGATCACAAATCTCGAACACAAGATTCAAACTCAGTGATTACATGGCTGAATAGAAGGAAGTACAAAGCTCTAAAAGAAACTATGTGAAGTGGTTTTCAACCCAAGTCATCCAAGTTAACCTTTTGAAATTGAAAGTTGAGTTCATATAGGGGTTCCAAAACTTCAAAATGAGAACAAGCTTTGAGCAAGAGCTTACCGGTTGGGGTCGAGGTGAGAAAATCCACCAGCGATGATGATATCAGGACTAAAAGGAGAACCTAGAACAAGTTTCAAATCAGAGATCAATGTTGTTTCAGAAATCAAATTAAAAATGCAAAGGAAAAATGAGTATCAGTGTTTCGAAGATGAAATAACAGAATCAAAGTAAAAGGGTGAGCTTAATACTTATCGAAATGAGAAATATACAATTAGGAGATTACAAAAACATTAAGTGTGACCATCTTGTTCAAAAGAATGATGATACTGAGATGGTCATTTTCGCAGAAGAACCAAGCTCAGAAATCTCAACAATGGTGGCCATAGAATCTTCACATAACTTCACAAGACACAAATATTTTGAAGAAAATCCAAACTCAAAGCAACACAACTAGTCAAATCGACCAAATATTGTAGTATAAGCCAACCTGAACTTGAAATGATCAAAATGGTGACCGTTAAATAACAAAGAGTTCCAAAGCCAAGCTCGATATAACAAAACTATAGATGCAGATAAACCGAGCTCAAAATATCATCTCCACTAGCTGCCATCCAACAAAAATTTATTTGCAAAGTTCCTTCAGCTCGGATAGAGCTCAAGAATGAAAATGTGAAAGACTTAGGGTTTCAAGTGTTTTATTCATCAAACCAAACTAAAGTAACTTAACTCATCGGGTGAGTTGGAGATCAACAACCATGAATCAAAAGTACAGAGATCAATGCTCATAATTGATCACCAAAATCGATGCAAACCCCATCTTAACCCATGAAAATGGCGCGTCTTTTTGGGAAACTTAGAACTTTTTCATTATTTTTGTAAAAATATATAATTGGTCCATAGGACCAATGAAATCTAATTGGATGGGGCATGGCGGGTCCATTTTTTAGAACTTGGCACCTTTTCCTTTTCCAAAAAATATTCAAATTGGTTCAGTGGCTCGATGCGGAGGGGCGGGCCCTTTTACGTTTTAAAACATTATGGCAAAGGGTGTAGAAGTTGAGAAGTAACCTGTAGGTCTGAAGAGGACAAGTGGCCTATTTGTTATAGAGACGGAGAAGCGGATCATCAGAATTTTTTTGCCTTTGAAACTTTTAAGCTTTTTGAAAAAGGAGTAAAGTTTAAAAATTTCCCACGACTCCGTTGAAGCATCGAAAGTCAATCATATTGAATTAAGTCAAAAGCAGATCGTTGGGTCAATTTGAAAATTTGAACCCTTTTTTGAAAAGGAGAAAAGTGATAAAGTCACCCATGACTCCACCCACACCATCAAAAGTTAAAGGCAGGCGCCGGAGTTCTTTTTGACTTTGAAACTTTACTTTTTATTTTGTAACTTATTAAAGCAATACGTTATCCCACTGGCACAAGATAAAGACACATGTGGGGCCAAAATTAAAAGTAAAATGGTGGGCCAAATGTTTCAAAATGCACAATCTCTATCAGAAATGAAAAAAAAAAATTTTCAGGCCCATTTGTAGTTCAAATCTATCCTACATGGACAACTCTTTTTTGAAATAATGAAAGACAGAGTTCTTTACAGAAACCTTCAGTCAAGATTGAACAATCAATAATGGCGGCAAGTGGAAAATTTAGTAGAGGTTTTCTAGCTCGAATTGAGCTCAACAATGCAAATACCAAAAAAGGATTAAGTTTACAATACTTTTGCACCTTAATTCGAGACCCGAGTTCCCAGATTCAACCATGGTTAGAAAGTGGTAATATTATCACTAAAATTTGATAAGGTTGCATGCGTTCACAAAAGAACAGAACATAATGTGAATTTTCATGCACAAAGAATAAGACTTTCTCATCAAGAATAACTTATTTTTAGCAAATTATCACTCATGCTTTTCTTAAAAATAGAACAGGTTACTTGACGCAATTGACTGAGTTTTAACCAATGGCTGTTTTTATTCCTTTATTTATTAATAGATGAAGGATAAAAATAGGATGCATGGGAGAGTACAATTCTAGCCTATTTTTAGTAAGGGTGGGAAATGATTTTGTTATATATTGTGTGCTTTGGCAAATCATAAAGGACTTTTTAGATACATGAGTGCTGAAGAATTTTTTTTCCTATTTTTCCCTTTAAATGTGAAGTATTTTCTACCTTCCCAATTATTTGCAGTCTTGTGTCTGTTTCCATTAATCTTGTGAATGTTGAATTCCCTAATTAATCATCTTACCCTGTTACAAGTTTAGTATTTTTGCATGATATTAATGTGTGTGTAACTTAGCAGTATTGTTGTGATTCTATCCCTCAATACATCAAAGTGTTTACCCTTAATTATCTTCAGAAAACTATTGGCCTGTGCATTAGAAATTCATTCCATATCAATTGTGCATGTACTCAGTCAAAGACCTCATACAAGTTTGGTGTATCACCTTAGTTTTAATTTCATTTTTTAGTCATATTTTACCCTTAAACCCCAAAAATTAGTTTAGGATACATCAATAAGGAACCGACCTTGATACTAGAGACTCACCTCAAAATAGGTATACCCACAGACCTAAGGTGTTTCCATTATATCTATAAAAGAGAGAGATCCATTTTGGCAAGCTTAGAACACCTGCAACCATCTCTCTACAGGGTGCACTTTCAAGAGATAAAAATTACTTGACCCTTAACTTGGTTAGTTAAAATATGGTTAACCTTAGACCTAATTAGGAGGGTCAAATCAAAATGTAGTTTGTGTTGAATTCATTTTTGATCTGCTATCCTTGATCATGGTACTATCTAATAATCTGAATCATCGATTCTCTGACCATGGTAAGTAAGGAGTTGGTTATGGTTAGGACTTTAGTTTTGTATTGAACTTATTTATTTGATGATTGTCATTGATCTATGTACCATCCTAATCTCGACCATTCAAACTTAAACTGTAGCAAATTTTGTGGTTTGGTATGCGTTATCTCTCAAAAGTGCACCCTGTAGAGAGATGGCTGCAGGTTTTCTAAACTTGCAAAAATGATCTCTCTCTTTCATAGATACAATAAAAACACCTTAGGTCTATGGGTATACCTATTTTGAAGTGAGTCTCCGGTATCAAGGCCAGTTCCTTATTAGTGTATCCTAAACTACTTTCTGGGAGTTTGAGGGTAAAAGATAACTGAAAAAATGATTAAAACTAAGGTGATACACCAAATTTGTATGAGGGCTTTGACTGAGTATATGCACAACTGATCTGTGAAGGATTCTTGATGCATGAACCAATAGTTTTTCTATAGAATATTTAAGGGCAAAACACTTGATTGTACTGAGGGAGGATCACAATAGTACTAATAAGTTAACATGCACATTAAAATTTAAGTAGAAAGGACTAAAATTTGTAGCAGGGTAAGGTGGTTGATCAGGGAATTTGCATTCACAAGATTAATATAACATACACAAGATTGCAAAGTAACATGGAAAGCCGAAAACACTTCACACTCAGAGGGAAAAATTGGAAAAATTTGCTTCAGTACTCATATATCCAAAAGTCCTCTAGGAATAATCCCTTGTGCTTTGCAAAGGCACACAATATATAGAAAAACAAACTTTCCCACTCTTCCTAAAAATAGACTAAGGTTGTACTCGCCCATGCATCCTAATTTTATCCTTTATTTAATAATAAATAAAGGGATAAAATAATACAAACTAGAGTATGCAATTAAAAATAGGCATTAATAGCCTTGTTTACAATGTAGTCAAATTGAAGTTGACTGTTCTATTTTTAAGAAAAGAATGGGTGAATAATTTTCTAATAATAAAATTGCTTGCTAGGAAAGTCTCCCTCCTTTGAGCATGAAAATTTGTCTTCTTCTGTTTTGTCTTCTTATGAAGCATGCAAAAATACAACTCTCTTCCGTGAGCAAATAATTACAACACTTAGCAATATTTGTAAAAATAATTACTCCTTGTGGGGACCACCTGCTATGTGCACATGTTATGATATTTACATCTTTTCCTGAGTGGTCACATGAGTGACACTTTGCAACTCCACTCCAACCTCCTTGTGGGGACCACCTTTAACTCATTGGTTTGGCCACCTTGGTGGACTTTAGCATATAAAAGGGCATGTTTGAATACACATGGGGAACTTTGTAATAGTTACCACCATATTATATTTGACCACCTTTGTAACAAAACTATGGCATATAGATGCCACCCATACTCATCGGTCTTGGCATATTTAAAACTTTACCTTTTTGGTAATGAGCACGCATGATGGAATTTTTGTATTATTTGGAAATGACTATAGTTTTTGGACTTTTAAAAGTCAATGCAATAATATTTGATTGGTGACGTGGGCCCCCTCCCCATGGTGACTCACCCCTTGGAAATATTGTCGGTGGCATTTGTAACTAACCTCTAATCAAAAGAGAGTAACTTGGGTCTGTGTGGAAGTTGGTGATCATCCAAGGCCATCGATCTCTGTACCTCCTGTGTTCGATGTCATTGATCCTTGACTATGATTAGGGTTTCTTTGTGCATTGATTGTTGTCGGTGGGGGACTGAACATGGTTAGTTTCTTAGAATTTTGAGGATCCCTTTTGGCCCTTGATCTTTGCATGGCCTGATCTTGTCCATTGAGACATTAACTCAAGTTGAGTTAGGTTTTCTAAGCTCAGGTGGGTGAGTCAAAACAAATCAAACTCCACCATTTTGATCATTTCGTATCTTGCTTGTTGAGAGCGCGGTTAAGCCTAGGAAAAATTTTTGTAGACTGCCATTACTGAAACTTTATAAAATCAAGTTTTTGATTCCTTCGGCCTTATTAGCTCTTTGTTGTCATTTTGAAGCTCGGTTTATTCTTTTCGAGCTTGGCCTTTGTGGAAAAGACTCTCTGTGTTCTTTGTTGTTGAGATTTCTGTTTGCTACCAATGAAGATGGTAAGTTTTGGTCTCGACTTCCGAACACAGAATCGCTTATTTTTTATCATTGCTACTTTGTTTTTGAGAAAAACTGATACATTCTCTCTTTCTGCATTTTCCGGTCTTTTGTGGCTACCATTGTTGAACTCTGAGCTTGGAAATTATTGGAGTCTTCAACTTTAACTCTTAATTTGAGGGTCTATTTCCTTCGGTTCTTGCTGGTGAGTTATTATCTCTATCGAATCTCTATGCAAAAATTTGTGGTAGTCTTCTACAATCATGAAAGAATAAAACATTTTCCTTGTCTGTTCCTGCGTAGTCTTGATTTGTAACGACCCAAAAATGGGTATTAGTCATTTGATCAAAAAGTATTAGACCCTTCTACATCTTTCATCTTTCGAGCTGAATATAATCTGTAGCTCCTTTCTGTATATTCTCTCGTAACCTTTTGGAAGCTTTGAATTTTTGAGATTGGTATGTATCTGGGTCTCTGTTATTCTATTACATCTTTTCTCTACCCTTAACTCCAGATCTGATCATTTTTTGATTTGGGTATTCATGTTTGTTATCCCACTGATCATTTATTATGGACTCTACCTGATATTCTAGATTTCTATAATGAAGCTCAAGTTTTGCATACTTATATTGATTTCGAGATCCTGGTTTATTTCATTCTCCTGCAAATGTGCTTTATTTGAGATAGGCCTCGGCTTTACCTATACCATGTGTATATTTCCTTGATTCCTTGAGCTCATTGATGGGTTTTCCAATGCATAAGATCTGTACTTGCTCTAGCTTTTGTGGTTCACATTACACCTATTTATGATTAAAAGCTATTCTCTCAATTTTGTACCATTCAAAATTTGGGCTCTACTGTGGCTAGTACTATAAAATTTCTTCTTTTTCACTATATGGCATTGTTTTCTATAGCTTGGTTGTAGTCTGAATGGATCTTCTTCTAGGTATTTGTGTTTCACCTTGGCATACCTAGATCTTGACTTTTCCTGAGTGTCATTATCTTCCCTTTGCAACAATGAGCTGAAAGTAATAAGTTTTCCATTTTGTATCATGCTTCCTGGCATAGATATCTATACTTCATTGATACAACTACATTTATGATCTTGATCATTGCTCCAATTTGAAACTTGTGAGTACTATTTCAGGCATAAGCCTTGTTTCCAATGCTTAATTTACTTTCTGCAACTGTTTCTTACTTGGATGCTTGCTGGAAAATTTGAAATATTGATTTTTCATGGCGAAGCCCTATCAAATTATTTTCAGAATCATCTCTTAAATGCATTTCAAGAAATAGTAGTTGTATTTTCTGATCCAAAATATAGAAAGTAACACTTTTCTTGCTGAACTGATATAGCAATTGAAGACCAAAAATATGTTAGTTGTTTATTTTGATCATGTGATGTTTTTCTACTTTCTTGTATCACTTATTTAATTTGCATAGTTCTTTTAAGCATTTAGTAGTTAAAAACAGCATGATGGAAAGTTGTAAATGTCCATTTTACATGGCGAAGCCCTGGAAAATTTTTCTAGAATCTTCTCTCTCATCCTGTTTCAGTGGTTTTCCCTTTTGCTATTTAGCTTCAGCTTCTTGAAATCTGTTTCTTCTTCTTCTTGTAACTAGAACAAGTGTTTCCATCTTCCACTCTCTCTTTTCTGAAACTTCTTCCATTTCAGAGCAGCTATTGGAAATTTGAGTTACATTCTTCCTTTTCTTGCATGCAATTATGACTTGTCTATTTTTCTTTTGGCTACAACCTATACCTGCACACTTAGGAAAATAGTTAGGAAATATTTAGGCTTTTTGGCCTCTCTTATGTCTATGTTTTCTTCTTTCTTTTACTTTCTTCTTTCTGAGTGATTAAAGAATACATGCAGTTTTTCCTTCAAGTAGAATACATCTCTTGCTTAGGGGAAGATTCATATACACGAAATAGGATAGTCTAGGAATATGGTTTGATCCCTGAGCTCATAACTGATGGTTGACTTATTTTTTCTTTTCAGGTACATTGACTTGAGGATTAAGGAGTTGGCAAGGAGATGCTCTGCACAATAAAGAATATATAAGGCAATGATGGGTTCACCCTCATACTCCTTTGATTTCTCCTTCATGCATGTGTATCTTTCTTTTCAGTAGTTGTACTTTACTTTTTAGTTACATCCCACGGCTTGTGTGGGAAACATTTGACTCTCCTTGTGAATAAAACATTGAATTCTATAAATGAGTTGTATATCTCTTTCTACATTTCTACTTTATGTATGGATTGTATAATGAACTAAACAACTCAGTAACATAATTTAATGTCTTAATCATAAAATAAATAACATTGAATAGAACTTGTAAAATTTAGTAATGAACTCTGATTTTTGGGATCTGCACTTTTGTTTGTTGTTCCAAAACTTTACACTTCACTTACTCTATAATTGGACGTCCTCATCAAGACAACATAATTGTCCTTCGGGGATTTTGTTCTTTTGCTGAGGATGATTATGAAACTGCAAACTATGTGATCTGTTACGTTTTGTAACAGCACACATAATTACAGATTTCATATAATCTTTTAAATAAATCAATAGTAACAACATAATCTAATATAATCTCCCATAGCTTAGGTATACTTCACCAATGCTATCCATCGTAATGAAGTTTCGAGTTGCCATTTTTCACAAGTGCAAAAATTGTCAATAGTATGCTATATGTTCGATCATTTACTAATCGATTTTGATCGTTGATGCTCTAAATTTGGCAGAGGAGTAGTTGAACCATGGTTTGAATTTTTGATCATGTGATCTTTCACAGCTTGATTTTTGACCATTGATATTCTAACTCGATAATTTAGGTTGAAAGTTGGTTGATTTTGGGTGAGTAAAATCAATTCAATCGTAATCATGGTCCATTTGCATTTTTTCACCTGGCAAGTGAAGCCCTGGAAAAGTCCTTCCAGAATGACATTCTTATGTGTTTTGAGTTTGAAATCTAGTTAATTTTAGAGAACCGTGCATTCAATATCTATCATTTCTCACATTTTTTGAAGGCTCTTCTTGAATTTAGACCTCTATGAAAATGTCACCTCCACCATTATTGATCGTTCAACCTCACTCCTTTGCAAAAAAGACTATGTGAGTTCCGTTGATGCATATTATCATTCTTTACATTAAACTCATTGAATAAATGGCTTCATTTCGATATCATGAGCTTCTATTTCAAATCCTAAATTAGAAATTTGTAGCTTAGATGGCCACCACTTGTTGTAAAGGTGAGCTTTTTTTTTGAACTCTGTCAATACATTCATCCATTTTGTTTTGATTCTTTGTGCTAATACATAATTTTTTTGATTCTATACTCAAATGCTTGAAAATTTTGTGATTTTGTGATTTTCTTCTTGTGGAACTTCCCGAGAGCAAAGAAACTTATAGGTCTTCTAATTTTGATTCAAAACTTCGATCTTCGAGTATTTTCAACTCCAAAAGGAAGGTGAGTTCTGTTCTACTTGTGTGCCCTACGAATCTTTTGTTTACACTTGCTTTGAGTTTTGAAATTAAGTTTAGATTCATTGTATTGTATATATTGAATATATGAATTTATTTGATTCTAATTTTTACTTGAAGCTATGCTATTCTATTTCTTTTGAGCTCCTGGGTATTCATTCTTTTGCATTATTTATTGCTAATTCACGATTCTAGGATTGTATGCATGTTCAGTACTATGCGTTCATTCGTTCGAGACAATACAATGTTCTTGAGTAATATTTATTTGTTATCTCTGTTGAGGGTATCTATGAAATATGATTCGAACCTTTTCCTACTTGAAGTTTTTCTTCGTGCTCATTATTAATGTGATCTCTATATAACATCTACGTATATATTATCTCTGAATACATTGTATATTTTTTCCATACCCAAACTAGGGTCACAATTTGATTTCCCTAAATTATAAGTTCATAGTTGTTGGAAAATATTCATAGCTTCTCGAATATAACATACCAAACAAGTTTTTGGTTTTATTGATCATTTAGATTCTTGAAGCCTTGAATTCTATTGCACTGTACTGCCACCTTGAAAATTCTTTGAATACATCTCATATATAGCTCCATCAATACCCTAATGAGTTGGAATTATTCAATTACAGTTGAATTATTCCTTTTTGGAGACCCCGATACTTGAACATTTTATTGTATTCTTTCATTCTAAAGCTCCCATTAATTCTTGTTGTAACCATAACATTTTGAGGTTTTCTTGAGATAGTTTGTGGATTTTATCTATGGAACTTGCAAAGTTGTGAATATTTTGCAAATCTTTAAGAAACAAAATTTATAGTCATGGAATGTAAAAGATATTATCATTATTTTGTCCTACAATTCTTTTCCAAGTTAGCATTTGTGAAATGGGTTTTTGAAACTTGGTTTTAATTGATCTTATCTTGATATTATTCCAGCTATACCCAAAATTGGGTGCATTGTTTGAATCTTGTTATAAATTTTGATACTGTACTTTATTCCTAATGGATGTAATCTATTTTGACTTAAAGTTATAAGAACCTTTCTTGTTCTATTACCATCAAGGTCTAAGTTGATCATGTACACTCTTCTCGCTCTTCTTTTATATGAATCCATAACTTGCATTAAATGATCCTATTTGCAAAAGTTTCATTTTGATAATTGTATCTTGATAGTTATCATTTGTAACTCAAAGAAGAATTAGTTTTTGTTTCACTAAGATGATTGCATTGTAGAATTCTTTTAGTTAATCATGAACTACATTCTACCACTTACATTTGATCATTGTAGCATGTTTGGAATATTGCTATGACTCTATCACTTGATTTAAAAGTTATATATGAGTCACTTGATCTAATGATGAAACAACTTGATCGATGACCTGAAACAACCTTAGTTTGGCTCCATTTGCACTTTATCTCTTAATGAATTTTATCTTTCAATGGTATGTGACTAAAATTGTTCTTCATCATGAAGGAACCTGCATTTATTTGAATCTACAGCTTGACTTTGACTATGCAATGTATTGTCTTTCTTTTCTCCAAGTTGTCCCAATATATGATCCAGTTTGGTATTCACTTGAATATCTAAAAGCTGGATAACTCATATCTTTATCTATACTTTGGTTCTTTATTTTAAAGTTGTACTTCCTAAATGCAAGTGATTTATGGAAGTGAAATTATAGTAGTGCATACGTAATGAAAAATTGTGTTTAGCTCTTGAAATTCCATCTATGATTTGGAAGCTTGTATACTCCATTGTAGAATAGTGGAAAGTGATTAATAATCAGATTTACTAGTTGGTGTTTCGACTGATTAAGATTCAAATCTCTTGTAATATGTTGATATTCTATAATTTGAACCTTGTATATTTGAGATTATGGAAATGATAATGAATTCACTTTGATCTGAAAATGAACTTATACTCATTCCATGATGTAATGCTTGTTGTAAATATGCATCTGTTTTATTTGTTTTTCAACTTTTATTTAGACCGTACATGATCCTTCTTTGATCAAGAAAACTGTTTGTATCTTTGAATGGAATAATGTACTTTGTATTGTAGATTTAAATGATTATAGGAAACTATCTATCCCATGTTGAATCTTAATGGTTTTATTTCTTCTTGATGGTTGTAAAATGTATAATTTCCATTCATATAACATTGGCCTCTTATGTTTGTTTTTCTTACACTTTAGTTATAGCTTGACTTACACTTGAATTCTATAAATTCAACATGAAATGAAGTCTATATTATGATCCTCTCAATTGTTCCTTTTCATACTATTTTTAAGTATGAATCTTGTACTTGTTTCCTTTTCTTGTATTTAATCCTTCATAATGAACTATTTGAAAAGTAAACTAGTTGCAATCATGACACTTTCCTTTAAAAAACATGATGCTTATCTTAACATTAGTTTGAACAAACAACTTATTTTTCCTTCTGTTGGCTGTAATGTGTTTTTCATTATTATAGCTTTAATCTATTGCTCCTATGATTTTGAATAAGTTCCCTATTCCATATCTTTTCTTGATACTAGTATTTATGTTTGAACTTATTGCTTCTTGAAACTTTATCCCAATACCATTATAGTTATAGCTCCATTCTACTTGGTTGATGCTTATTTCCCATTACAGATTGTTCTTTCTTTAGTCGATTGTATCTTTGTTACATGTATCTGTAATATGTAATTTATACTTGACTATAATTTGATGAAAAATTGATATCTTTTTCTTGCATGGATGAAACATCTATATTCAAGCTCTTCTTTGATCTATACCATGTTGTACAAATTTTTAACTTGCTCTTCATGAAGTTTAATTCCTTATTTGTTTAGATGAATGTACACACAAAGTTGTTCTTTATTCACC
Source organism: Taxus wallichiana var. yunnanensis (assembly GCA_018340775.1). Taxonomy (NCBI): domain Eukaryota; kingdom Viridiplantae; phylum Streptophyta; class Pinopsida; order Cupressales; family Taxaceae; genus Taxus; species Taxus wallichiana. The sequence goes on along the minus strand of CM031239.1, from coordinate 1,034,266,842 downwards.
TTTCCTGCAATCATGACTTGAACAGTTTTGTACTTTAGTTTCAAAAAGTTGCAATACTTCTTTATTCAGTCAAACTTTTTGAATTTGTTTGGTCATTTAGTGCAATCTATGCTTGATAGTACAAAAAAATTGAAAACATGCATTGATATCTTTTGTTGCAACCTATTCTCGCACACTTAAGAAAATAATTAGGGTTTTGGCCTCTCTTATGTTCCATAGTTTTTCTTTCTCTTTCTTTTTGCTTTCATAATTTTGGGAATCATATATGCTACTATAGGATACTAATTTAATCAATTTTGTATCTTGTAATTGGTGTACCTTATGACCCTGTTATTAGGAAATCCATTTACACGAAGTTAGACAATGCATGAGTAAAACTCCATTTTTCGGTGTACACTATAGCTCCGCATGATAAAGATGGAAGATGAAGCTAGGGCCATAGTAACGAAGACTAGTAGAAAACCCAAGGAAATGATTGCTTTCTAATATACTCATTTACTTTTAACTTTATGCACATGTACTTTCTACTTTAGAATTTATGAATTACATCCCACGACTTGTGTGGGAATCATTGAATTTACTCATGAATAAATGATGATAATTTATGTAATCGAGTTGTATACTTCTTTCTCGCATTCAACTTATGATATGTATTGATTGTATAATAAAATAAACAACTCAATAATATGAATAATAATATTTAAAAATTTAAAAATAATGAGTTTTGATGTACCGTAACTTAATAATGAACTCTTATCAATTCCATGTAATCGCAACTCGATTGTTGTTCTTGAATATAAAATTTCTCCTCAATTATGATTCCCACCTTCATCAAGGCAATGCATTATTCCTTCGGGGATTCTCGTGTTTCCTTGTTGAAGATGAACATGGAATGGTAGTTTATGTGAGGTGTTACATTTTTTAAAAACACACAAAGATACAGATTGCATGTAGTTAATCAATTGCTACAACTTAAAATGTAATAAAATTGTATGAATTCCCTAGTTAGTTCCATTTTATCAATGAATTACATCAAAACAAAGTTTCAATTTTCTCATTTTTACAAAGTGAAAAAATTGTCAACATTTCTCTAATGAAATTACTTGTATAATTTATATTATGAGCAACAATAGAACACCAAGTAACACAATATTTCAAAATAATGATCTGAATATGCAAATAGAATTGTTTTGCCAATTCAAGGGGGCAGCCTCCAAACCATAAAATAAGACTCAAATGATCCAATGATGTTGAACTACTACCTACAATCCCATATATACACTATTTATATGATATATCCATCACCAAGGCCGACCTACTAAGCATGAGAAAGTATAAATGATACAATATAATGATATGGTAAGCCACAAGTTGTCTACTCATATCCTAATACAAGCAATAGGTTAAGGAAGTAGCATGCCCTTCCCTTTAAACCAATGTTGTCCTAAATGTTTAATAATCTTGGATGTTTTTGCAAAAACTTTCATCCTCCCATGTTGCATCTTCTATGCTAAGATTATTTCACTTGATCAGATATTCCTTAATGTCTCGGTTTCTCACCTCTTAGTACGTGTTTACAAAATCTTCTTTAGCTCCAAAATGATTCTTCCTTCCTCATCAAGTTCGTAACTTTTTCTCGGCTTCAATTGTTTTCTAATAACCTTCTTCAGGAAGGAATCATGGAATACTTGATGTATGCATGAAGATTGAGGCAACTCTAGTTTATATGAAACACTACAAATTTTTTGTAGAACCTGATAAGGGCAATAATATTTAGGAGAAAGTTTGTTTTCGTCTTTATGTTACTTTAGGGAAACCTACTTGTAAGGCTGGAGAAGGAAAAAAACCCAGTCACCAATGTCAAAATGTCTTTCACTATGGTGTTCATCCGCTTGTTGTTTCATCAAGGTCTGTGCCAATGCCAATCTATCCTTTAAACTAGCAAAAACTTGTTTTTGATGTTGAATTTTTCATCAACATCTCTAACCATAGTTTGCACCATCAAGGAAGAAGTGATAGAAGGTGGATGGTAACCATATAATGCTAAAAATAGGGTTTTTTATCTCTCAAAATTTCACCATGTAGAGAGATGGATGCATATGTTCTAATCTTGTAAAATTGATCTCTCTCTTTTGTAGATACAATGGAAACACCTTATGTCTATGGGTATACCTATTTTGAGGTGAGTCTCTAGTATCAAGGTCAGTTCCTTATTGATGTATCCTAAACTAAATTTCTAGGGTTTAAGGGTGAAAGATGACTGTAAATGGATTTAAAACTTGGGGTGATATACCAAACTTGTATGAGGTCTTTGACTGAGCACATGCATAATTGATATGAGAATGAATTCTTGATGCACAAGACAACAATTTTTTGTAGAATATTGGGAAAATAGTTTGATGTATTGAGGAAAAGTATCACAACAATACTGTTTAAGTTACACATGCACATTAATATCATGTAAAAATTATTGTATTTACAAGAGGGTAAGATGATTAATCAAGGAATTCATCATTCACAAGGATTAATAAAACATACACAAGATTGTAAATAATTGGAAAGGTAGAATATACTTCTCATTCGGAGGAAAATTTGGAAAAATATGCTTCATCACTCATGTGTCCAAAAGTCCCCCGTTTTTGTGCTTCCTATTACACAAAGATATAGCAGAATTTATTCATCTCACCCTTCCTAAAAATAGACTAAAACTGTACTCGCCCATACATCTTATTTTGATAGAATAAAATAAGCTTGCTAATACAAAGAGGCATTAATAGCCTTGATTTCTTTGTTCTATTTTTAATAAAGTTGGGTGAATAATTCTACTAATAATAAACCTTGCTTGATGATAAAGTCTTCTCCAATGCATGCAATATTTGTCTTCTAGTGCTTGATGTGACATCTACAATTTTTATCCACTTGCCTCCTTGGATACACATGCAAAATAATATGTCCCTCTATGAGAGAAAGATAATTCCTTTGATTTAACACTTTACAAAATTCACCCAAAGTGTGGGGACCACCTACAAGCTCTGATGTTGACATCTCCATGCATAATTCTCTTTGTCTCTTTTGAATGATTAAATAATCATATCTTCTTGGTCACTTCCACCTGTGCACATGCAAAAGAAAATAATCCTCCCATCCAAGAAAAAGGTGATCATAGCAATAAAGGGTCATCTTGGTTGACCATGTGCTAATTTATGGTGTTGACTCCTTCATGTTTGGACCCCTTTATCATGGCATATAATACTTTTGATTTTATAATGTTCGGCCCCCTTTGTAAACATTAGCATAGACTATAGTCTGAAGGCATAATGATTATAAACCATAGTCTGAAGTTACAGTCAAACTTAATCATTTAAGAGGGAAAGAATGTTCCCCTTTCTCATGATGAATTGACCCTTTGTGCAATGTCGGTGGGAATTATAACCCAAGGTGAGTTAGGGTTTTCTTGGGCATGACACGTGCATTATTTGATAACCATGGTTGAGTGAAGTAACACTCCACAATTTGAGGAGGAAAAACAGAGGTAAACCTAATGGTTTTCATTTGATGTTGAGATCTGTTTGAGCTAGGAAAACTCTGTGGAATTTTATGCATTTGCCATTGTTTTAATGTTGAAGCTTGATTCAGTTCCTTTTATGGTCTGTACAGTGAGATTTACCTCTAAATGTGTTTCTACGATGGAATCTTTGGCTCTTTCTAATTTTAAAAATCTTATTTTTATTTGCTGAAGAAAAACTGGGTCACCATTATTTATGTAAGGAGCTCAACCTTAAGGGATCATTTAGGTATTCTTTTGCATAAAATGCCATTCAATTGCAAATATGGCTATTGTTTTTCTTTTTTACTTTTCCGTTCTTCCCCAAATCTGGGTTCTACATTATTATTTTTGTTATTGTGCCTTATAAGGGTTGTCATGATTTGATGCTCATTGGGGTTTTTGAGAATTATTCACTTTGTGGAATTGTTTCATCTGTTATTTTCTAAGCTTATTCGGTGCTTGGAAATGATACTCTACATTCTCCCATGAGAGGAGTTAATTTTGATGCATAACTCAGATTTTACTTCTGTACTTTCTTAAATGAGCTCATCATTTGCAGAGATATTTTATTTTGATTTTTAGTGACTCAAGTCTAGGTATTTATTATTTTTCTCTGAAAATACACCCTGATAAGATACACCTAGTTGTATATCTGTGGACCTGTGCTTCTCATTAATCTGCTTTATTTGGTATCAATTCCTAGTATCCTGCTTTTGAAACTCGGGATTTCACTTGATGATGCCTCGGTACTCAGTTATAGCTTTAAAATTACTATCATGATCTACATGAAGCCTCCAGATGATCCATTATATCATTTTGATGGTTTGTAATCCTTCAAAACTTGGGTATTGAGTTGATTTTCTTGGCATGAGGCTAAAAAATTGGCCTATGTTTGATGGGTTGCAAATCACCATGGTCCAATACAAGGTATTTTTTGATCTTGAGAGTGCATTCCTCTTTTAATTTTCTATAAAATTTGTAAATTTGTTGTAGATGCAGACATGAAACCTATATAATAATTTGGCCATACTTTGACTGTGACATACACTTTCCTAAAATTTCGCTTCACACATTATGGCATTAAAGATGCCCTCAATTGGAGCTACACTTTGACTGTGAACCTTTTGATGTAAACCAGCTATATTTATTTTCATATGTTTCCTGAATGATGATATTATGGCACTTCTATTGTCAGAACTTACTTGCAAGTCTATGGAAACTTTAAAACTTGAAAATCCTTCCATCTTAGCTTGTAAAAGGCTTCAAGTTTTGCTTGAACACTCTACTTTGTGAATTATATAGTTATGAGAGGACAATCATTTGTTTGATTTTGAATTGCTTTGGCTGTAATGATGAAATTATTCTGTTGTACACAAATCTAATTTGTTGTAATTGATTTTACCTTTTATACTTCAAGCCTTTAACTTTTATTTTCATTGGCATAACTATGTCTTTACTTGGAATGAGAAAGGAAGATGAATAATGTTGTTAGGTCCTTCTTTGTCACTGGTTCGAATTGTATATTGTGTAAATGCTTCTTTATTCATTCTGTACTGATTTCAAGTTCATTATTTGAAAGCACACCTGCTCAAAGTTGTGAATACAACAAGCATGAAATCTGGAGCCTTGACAATCCTTTATTTCCCTTCTCAGGTATAATAATGCGCTGATGAAGATGGTGGAGAGGAGCAGTGAGGAAAAACTCAACCCAAACTGATGAAAATCCAGGCAATGATGGATTTCATCCTTTCTTTGTTCACAAATTTACGTATATGTCCTTTCATTGCATGCACTTGATTTTAGAGTTATTTCCATGACTTGTGTGGGTTCACTATACTTTTATTCCTTATGAATAAATGAACTATTTTCATGTAATGAGATGTATGTCTTTCCTTTTTGTACTTCCTTTATTTGTATGGATAATAATGAACTTATACCACTCAAAACACTTAAATAATTCACTTAATCATGGAAATAAATTAAAATCAAATGTACCTTTTTATGTTCATTGGATGACTGAAATTTATTTTGCACCCTGTCATTCAAACTCACAACCTTTCCACAACTTTAGAACTTCATGTCTGATACATGCCACCCTTACCGCCTTCCTCGGGACCTTGTAATGGTCGTTTAAAGCTATTACATAGTTCTGACGAGGGTATCAAATGGAATGGATGCATCTATGAGGCATGGAGTTTTGTAATTGTACCCAAGTTGTAGTTTTGATTCAAAAATGAATTCCAAGCTGTCGAAAAATAAACAATTAAAATATGTATCTTATTCTATGGTGGTTGTCACAAACATAGCCAAACCTCTGACTTGATTAATCTGAGAAAGTTAAAATTTTGAGTTGACCCTTTTCGCACGGGGTGGAAAAAATGTCAAAAATTATTGCAATCTTATGGGGAAAGTTGTGTGCTATCTTAGAGACCGACACCTTGCTCTTGTCCATTGGGCATGGAGTCGAAGAATATAACCAAACTCTACCTTTTCTGAAAAACACACCAAAACTAGAAAGGATCTGTTGAACCAGATCATGTGCATAGGTGCACTTATTGAATTGAAAACATTAATTTGTATGAACTGCACTTATTGAATTAGAAAACCTAATCTACCCTATTCTAATCAGTTGCAAATCGAGGATAAATAAAACCTTAGATAGGTAGTGATAAATAGTTTCCTTTTCTCCATAACTGAGACAATGAATTCAGCTCACAAAACAATTAACATGACAGAACTTAAAATCAGATGTGTACCTTAAATTTGTTCTGAAACTCAACCCAAAACAAAAAGCATATTTCTAATTGATCTACAAATTGTTCTGAAGGGATTTAGAACTGATTCTTGAGTATCTCGACGCTCATTCTTAGGCTCTGATGCGAGCATGAATTCTATTATTTTCGTGGCATGCCGTAAACCAACAAGATATCGAATTGGACATGGCATCCAGACAGATAAAAAGAATTTTTCTTGTTTTGTACTGAAAAATGAACCTTATTCTCAATCACGGGGTCTTTCTGAAGCTATTTTGAAGGTTGTTTTGAGATCTGATTTGCCTCTATAAACTATTGTATATTCTTTTCGACAATCTGAAACTGATCTAAAATTTTTTCATCCTCTTCAAGTTGTTTTATTTAATTAATCATAACATTGTGAAGATGATGAGATCGATGTTCTAATTCTTTAAACTATTTGAAGAGATTTTCAGAGTCTTCAAACTGTTGTTCATCCTCTTCAATCTTCTGATCCATTACTACCATGATTGACATTTCAGCAGCACTTTAAAATTCTTCCATTCTATCCCTTCTCACAATTTTCTTTGAACATTTCATTTCCTCCTTAATCAAAAATTGATGCTCTCGAATACTTGCAGTACCATCTGATAGTCCTTGTGAAACACTGCAAGTCCCTAATAATGTAGTTATCTCCATGCATGCAACAAAAAGGGGTCTTCACCTGTTAGGAATAATATTGTGAACATTAGATATTTATATATTTGTGTGTGTGCAAATATATATTATATATTGTGTGAGTAAATGATGTAAGTGAGTTGTAACTCACATAGATAAGAGTTGTTGAGATATGTTGAGTGATTAGTGGATCACGAGATATTCTAGGGAGTAGTTTGAGATTGAAGTTGACTCCTTAAATTAAGGAGATCAATCTTCTATATATTGTAATCTCCCTTGTCTAATAAGATATCCCGAATGAATTCAAATATGATATTATTATTATTCGGTGTTTAATCTAATTCTGCAGTGTTTAACAGAGGAGGTTCAGCGAATGTAATTCTGCAGTGTTTATCATTGGTATCAGAGCAATCTCTGGTCTTAGGCTGTGATGGGAGGATGAATTCGTGTGTTATACTCCAACTGTGAATCTGTAGCAGCTCTTGAGCATTGTTTTGGCGCAAAGGAGCTAACAATCTGCCTGGCGTATTGATTCCTTCACTTAGATCTATCTGCGTGTATTGTTTGTGGAACAAGATAATCATATTTTTTTCTTGTTGTATTTATTGCGTGCCCCTACCCCTGCCCCTGCCCATGCAATTCATTCTTCTCTCCCTGAGTATCTTCATTCACTGCCTCCACTTATACCGAGTTCACTGTGGAGATCCGTTAATTCTTCCATTTCCCACTTAAGGTGCAGATTCAGTCGTGCATCACCTTCATGGGAGTCTGATTTTCATGTCATCATTTTGTCTGTCAGATCAACATCAAGATTTGGAGAGTTTTTTAATATTCCCGTGAGTTTGTAGATCATCCTGATTGATTTTTGCTCCTCTTCTCGTTGGAAGACAATGGTGTAAGTCTGAATGTTTCCCACTATAAGAAAGCGGATGCAAGTCTCCTAACGTGGCAGTATTTTGGAGGTCGACACTTTAAAAGAGTGCATTCGATCTGACACCTAATCAGAGTGCCCAGCTGTGCGTTGTCTTTCCTTCAACGGTTTGTAGGATTCCCAAAGCAAAATGTGTATGCAAAAGACGGATCTGATTGTCCTCTCTCAGTAATTTGTGAGACATTGCAAATATCATACTATTTTTTTATTCCCTACGACCTGCACTGTTGGCAGCGATTTGCATCAAGGCGCATGCATCTCCTATTCAATAAAATACTGGCTATCTGTATTGATCAATGCGTTGGTTACGGTCATCTGCATGCACAGTCAACGAATTGGATCCTCAACACGTTTGATAAAAACGGAAAGAACAATCCATTCAGCTCGGAGTCAACATTCATTCTGCAAACGTGTCCTCAGTTGCTCAAATCTTTGTGCAGAAAACGTAGAGTCCCTGTGCATGAAAGACACGTCAATAAGGAGTTGTAGATTTATTATTGTGACATGAAATGGTTTATATATCTCCAACGCAGCGGTCTCTTTTTCTATTGAAATGTTTTAATAGTGTGTTTCGTGAGAATTATTCTTTGAAATCAAAGGTACGTGGTTTATTAGGATATAGGACTTGCTTTATTTTATACATGGCTAGTTACGTTAGATCATAGGTGTGTCGCTCATAGTGGTTTTTTAAGTATTTTTTCAATAATATTTAGTGTCAGTATCAAAAGTCCAAAATTTTCAAAGTTTCAAGTGAAAGTTTTTTATCCGTCAAAGTCGCCATAAAGTTAAATGTCAAAATTTGTCGTGTCGTAAAATCATCGAAAAAAGAGTGTCATTTGTAAGTCTTTGTCGTTAATGTTTTTCTTTAGAGAGTCATTGTAGTCATTTTATGTAAGTGTGTCGGCATTGAGTCTTATAGGTGAATATAGGTAGTCCATGTCAAATAGGTGATTTTAGGAATTTTTGCATTAGTCATTGTGTCATTGTATTAAGTCCGAAAAATAAAAAAAAAATTTGCCCGCATTTCAATTTTGGACGCATTTTCGCTTGTACGCGACGTCTAATTTTGGGGGGTGATTATTGAGCTTCATGTCCATATTCCGCTGAGTTAGCAGCATCATGAAGATGGAGGCCGGAGGCAACGGAGGAAGGAGGTTGATCAGCGACCTCTCGTCAGGCACCATCGACGAGGCCGCGGTATTGATTTGGTGGCCAAGTATTTCAGTTGTGTGTTTCATTGTTTGTAATAAGAACAGATGTCACATTCCTGTTCAGAATTGTATTTCCTTTTATAACCTCCTGATGTAAATATGTGATAGTAGAAAGATAAAAGCACAAGAAAAAGCAGCATCATGTTTTTCTTGAAGAGGATGAACAGAGGTTCATGAGCAGGGGCTCGTACCTAGGACAGAGGTCCGTTATTGTCGAACAGGGGTTCGTATTTGTTGAACAGAGGTTCAACATACCAAGATCATGAGCATGCAGAGGCAGGCAAGCTGTAGAAGACGTGTGAATGTTTTTCTCTACATTGTTCACATTAGGGGAGTGTATGTGTGGAAATAATAATGTTAACAATAGGGGAGTGAATGTTAGGAATAATATTGTGAACATTAGATATTTATATATTTGTGTGTGTGCAAATATATATTATATATTGTGTGAGTAAATGATGTAAGTGAGTTGTAACTCACGTAGATAAGAGTTGTTGAGATATGTTGAGTGATTAGTGGATCACGAGATATTCTAGGGAGTAGTTTGAGATTGAAGTTGACTCCTTAAATTAAGGAGATCAATCTTCTATATATTGTAATCTCCCTTGTCTAATAAGATATCCCGAATGAATTCAAATATAATATTATTATTATTCGGTGTTTAATCTAATTCTCGCAGTGTTTAATGAGAGGAGGTTTAGCGAATGTAATTCTGCAAAGTGTTTATCATTCACACTCAACTATTTGATCATGATTATTTTGAAACTTATATGTTTCCTTTTGGTAATTAACCATAGAAATTGATAAGATGCAAACTATTCTCGAAGGGATTTTCCCTTAGATCGAGCTTGATTTATCTTCGGAAATGATCTGCAGAATTTCTTTAGGTTCTATCTATTGGGATGAATTAGTAGGTTATAGGAGTATGGTACTTTGATGCACACTATGCTTGGAATATAAAGATCGTTGATCATCCCTAATCTGCTTTAGATCTTCTAAAAAATTAGACTGTACCTATTAAATGGGTTGGTCCTCTAGTTCTGGAGTATGATCAAACTAAAATTTAGAAAACCCTTTCTCTATGTTCTGTTAAAACTCCAACCTATTGTTTTCTTCAGCTATTTGTCTCTCCTGAATGATATTATGATCCACTTTTCCGTGGACTGAAAGTATGAGTAAAGGAGGAGTGGGACTAATCTCAGCCTTAAATGGATTTTTTTAAAAAGTGGCTGGGGTACAAAATCTATTCTTAGGACATCATCTGAACGCCAATTTGGACACTTTATTTTAGGTTTAATGCATGATTGTGGGGTAGGAAAAGTAGGAATTGCAGCAGCCTTATAATTTAAAATTTGATGAACAGGATGCTTTCGCTCACAAGGGGAACATATAGGCATTAAAACTAATGCCGATTAGTTTTCACTGCTAATGATTTCTAGTATAGCTCCTTAATTGCTAACAATGATCGCTTAAGTTCATTAAGTTCAATTTCAAGATCTCTTCACCTTTCACATTCAACATAACCCTCTACATAACTTTGACCTTGAATAATGTAATGATCATCATATTGACAATCATACTGATTTCCAAGGTTTGGGTCATAAGGATATTCATTCTGATAGGGGTTATGGAACTGGTCTGAAGGTGAAATTGGATAAAAGGGCTGCTGGTTTGGCTGATAATAATACTAAAAATGAGGGTCCATTTCTTCGGGACCTCATAAAATATTGAAACTATGAAAAATAGGTCTGCTTCTCATAAAAACATGATAACAAAAAAATAACATACATGATTTTGTTGATAAATACCGAAAACTACAGCTAAAAATTTAATGTTGTTGAAAAGTGTTGTACTGATCTGAATTCAGATTTATGGAGTCGACAGATGAGTTTTTCCTTAGATCTTGAATCTTTAGAATGCATCAATAGTATTTTCTCATTCTAGTCCCACCAAGTGTGCCAAAAACTATTATCTCTCGAAAGTGCACCTTGTAGAGAGATGGTTGCAGGTGTTCTAAGCTTACAAAATTGATCTCTCTCTTTCGTAGATACAATGGAAACACCTCAGGTATGTGGGTATACCTATTTTGAGGTGAGTCTCTCGGTATCAAGGTCAATTCCTTATTGATGTATCCTAAACTAATTTTATGGGGTTTGAGGGTAAAAGATGACTGTAAATGGATTCAAAACTAGGGTGATACACCAAAATTGTATGAGGTATTTGACTGAGCACATACATAATTGATATGAGAATGAATTCTTAATGCAAAATCCAACAACATTCTACGCAGAATATTAGGGTAAACACTTTGATGTATTGAGGGAAAGTATCACAACAATATTGTTAAGTTACACATGCACATTAATATCATGTAGAAATTACTGAATTTGCAATAGGGTAAGATGATTAATTAAGGAATTCATCATTCAAAAGGATTAATAAAACATACACAAGACTGTAAATAATTGGAAAGGAAAAATATACTTCTCATTCAGAGGGCAAAACTAGAAAAATCTGCTTCAGTACTCCTGTGTCGAAAATTCCCACATTTTTGTGCTTGCAATTACACACAATATATAGCAAAATTTATTCATCCCACCCTTCCTAAAAATAGACTAAAATCAGTACTCACCCATACATCCTATTTTTACCCTTTATTTATTAATAAATAAAGGAATAAAATAAGCATGCTAATACAAAGAGGCATTAATAGACTTGATTACAACTCAGTCAACTACAGTTGACTATTCTATTTTTAATAAATCTGGGTGAATAATTATGCTAATAATAAACCTTGCTTGATGAGAAAGTCTTCTCTAATGAATGCAATCTCTGTCTTTTAGTGCTTAATGTGAAATTTGTAATTTTGATCCACTTGCCTCCTTGGATGCACATGCAAAATAATATGTCCCTCTGTGAGAGAAAGATAATTCCTTTGATTTAACACTTTACAAAATACACCGAAAGTGTGGGGACCACCTATAGGATCTAATGTTAACATCTCCATGCATAATTCTCTTGTCTCTTTCAAATGATTAAATAATCATATCTTCTTGGTCACTTCCACATGTGCACATGCAAAAGCAAATAATCCTCCCATCCAAGTGAAAGGTGATCATAGAAATAAAGGGTCATCTTGGTTGGCCATGTGCTAATTTATGGTGATGAATCCTTCATGTTTGGACCAATTTATCATGGCATATGATACATTTGATTTTATAATGTTAGGCCCCCTTTCGAAACATTAGCATATACTACAGTATGAAGGCATAATGATTATAAACCATAATCTAAAGTTACTGGTAGAAACTTAATCATTTAAGAGGAAAGAATGTTCCCCTTTCTCATGATGAATTGACCCTTTGTGTAATGTTGATGGGAATTCTAACCCAAGGTGAGTTAGGGTTTTCTTGGGCATGACACATGTATTATTTAATAACCATGGTTGAGTGAAGTAATACTCCGCGAGTTGAGGAGGCAAAACAGAGGAAATCCTAATCATTTTCATTTGATGTTGAGCTCCGTTTGAGCCAGGAAAACTCTAAAAAAATTTATGTGGCTATCATTGTTTTCATGTTAAAGGTTGATTCGGTTCCTTTTATGGTGTGTATAGCAGGCTTTACCTCGAATGTGCTTCTACGATGAAATCTCTCGGCTCTTTCGATTTGAAAAAATATTATTTTTCTTTGGTGAAGAAAAATTGGGTCACCAAGATTTATGCAAGGAGCTCAACCTTAATGGCACATTTGGAGCTCTATATCTGTAAAACTGGTAAGCTTCTTTGCATTTTATTTTCCCTAATTTAGGTATTATTTTGCATAAGAATGTCATTCAATTAAAAATATGGATATTGTTGTTCTCTGTTACTTTTGAGTTCTTCCAAAAATATGGGTTCTACATTATTTTTGTTGGTATTGTGCCCGAGAAGGGTTGTCATGATTTGATGCTCACCTGGGGTTTCGAGCATTATTCACTATGTGGCATTGTTTTCTCTGTTATTTTCGAGTTTATTCGGTGCTTTTGGAAATGATACTCTACATTCTCTCATGAGAGGAGTTAATTTTTATGCATAACTCATATTTTACTTCTATACTTTCTTAAATGAGCTCATCATTTACATAGAGATAGTATATTTTGTTTTTAGTCACTCAAGTCTAGGTATTTTATTATTTTTCTCTTAAAATACACCTTGATAAGATACACCTAGTTGTATATCTGTGGACCTGTGCTTCTCATTGACTACTTTATTTGGTATAAATTCCTAGTATCCTTCTTCTGAAACTCATGATTTCACTTGATGATGCCTCAGTACTTGGATGTAGCTTCAATATTACTATCATGATCGAAATGAAGCTCCTCGGATGATACTTTATGTCATTTCAAAGGATTTTAATCTGTCAAAAGTTGGGTATTGAGTTGATTTTCTTGGCAAGAGGCTGAAAAATTGGCCCATGTTTGATGGGTTACAAATCACTATGGTCCAATACAAGGTCTTTTGTGATCTTGAGAGTGCATATCTCTTTTACTTTTCTGTAAAATTTGTAAAATTTGTTGTATATGCAGACATGAAACCTGTATAATAATTTTGCCATACTTTGACTGTAAAATGAACTTTCCTAAAAAAATTCTTCACACATTATGGCCTTAAAGATTTCCTCAATTGGAGCTACACTTTGACCGTGAACCTTTTGATGTGAACCAACTATATTTATTTTCATATGTTTTCGAATGATGATATTATGGCACTTGAGTTGTAACTTACTTGCAAGTCTATGAAAACTTTAAAACTGGAAAGTGCTTCCATCTTAGCTTGTAAAAGGCTTCAAGTTTGGCTTGAACACTCTGCTTTGTGAATTTTACAGCTATGAGAGGACTGTCATTTGTTTGATTTTGAATTTGCTTTGGCCTGTAATGATGCAATTATTATGTTGTATGCAAATCTAATCTGTTGTAATTGATTGTACCTTTTATACTTCAAGCTTTTAACTTTTCTTTTCATTGGCATAACTATGTCTTTACTTACTTGGAATGAGAAATGAAGATGAATAATGTTGTTAGGTCCTTCTTTATCACTGGTCCCAAATTGTATATTGTGTAAATGCTTCTTTATTCATTCTGTACTGATTTCAAGTTCATTATTTTGACACACTCACTAAAAGTTATGAATACAACAAGCATGAAATCTGGAGCCTTGGCAATCCTTTAATTCCATTCTTAGGTACAATGCAGTAGTTGGTGAAGATAGTGGAGAGGAGCAGTGAGGAAAAACTTAACCCAAACTGATGAAAATATAGGCAATGATGGATTTCATTCTTTCTTTGTTCACAACTTTATGTATATGTCCTTTCATTGCATGCACTTGATTTCAGAGTTATTTCCATAGCTTGTGTGGGTTCACTGTACTTTTATTCCATATGAATAAATGAGCTATTTCCATGTAGTGAGATGTATGTCTTTCCTTTCTGTAATTCCTTTATTTGTATGGATAAAACTTATAAAAATCAAAACACTTAAATAATTCACTTATTCATGGAAATAAATTAAAATCAAATGTACCTTTTGATGTTCATTTGATGACTGAAATTTATTCCGCACCCTATCCTTCAAACCGACAACCTATACACAGCTTCATAACTTCATGTCTGGTACATGCCACCCTTCTTGCCTTCCTCAGGACCTTGCAATGGTCGTTTACGGCTGTTGTCGAGTTCGTAAGAGGGTTTCAAATGGAATGGATGCATCTATGAGGCACATGGTTCTGTAACTATACCCAAGTTGTAGTTTTGATCCAAAAATGACTTTAAACTATCCTAAACCAAAAAATTAAAATATGTATCTTATTATGTGGTGGTTGTCCCAAACATAGCCAAACCTCCGACTCGATTAATCTAAGAAACTTAAAGTTTCGAGTTGAACCTTTTCACACGAGGTGTAAAAAATATCAAAAGGGTCATTTGAGAAGAGGTATGAAAAGATGTGTTATACCACCATTCTCGTAAGTGGTAGCCATTTAATCCACCTTTCCTTCTTATGTGATACAAAACAATGTAGATACCCCTGTAAGCATTTGTTGACCAATTCTATTTTCCCATCGGTTTGAGGATGATAAGATGAACTATGAGCTATTTGAGTACCCAAACATAAAAATAATTCCATCCAAAATTACTTGTGAAAATAGGATCATGATCACTTACCATTATCTTTGGTGTTCTATGTAGCCTTTGAACTATCTCCAAAAAAATAGGTGTGACTGTACTAGCTGCAAATGGATGTTATAGGGCACACAAATGGGCATATTTTTGTGCCTATCCACAATCACAAAAACAAAATTTTTACCCTCAAAAAAAGGGAATCCGGTGTTGAAATCCATGGAGACCTCCTCCCATCTCTGGCTAGGAATTGGTAAGGGTTACAATAGACCTATTGTCTTAATTGTTTCCCCTTTGTTCTATTGGCACACTAAACACTTTGATACAAACATTTGTACATCCCCCTTGAGTCATCTCAAAAGAATTCTCTATTAATTCTATGATATGTCTTCAAAAACCTAGAGTGTCCTCCAATAGGTGTGGCATGTAGCTCTGTAAGAATATTATGCTTCAACTCGAATATTTACTCAAGTATAAAATGTCCTTGTACCATAGTGCATTACCTTTCCACTCAAATTTGTTAGATGTTAGAGAGCCTTACTTGTATTAGAGATTTTGTATCCTTGTCTGATCCCATTCCAATATTTCTTCATCCACCTAATCGACCTTCAACAAGGACATTCCACATAGTAAGGCATATGCAAATGTATCCCTTCTAGAAAATGCATCAACTACTACATTTTATTTACCCTTTTTGTATATGATTTCAAAATCATAACCCAAATTTTTTTCCCACTTTTGTTGTTCCTCAAATGATAATCTTTGATCAAAAAAGCATTTGAGACTATCATGATAAATTTTTACCTTGAAGTTTATACCCATGAGATAGGGCCTCCATTGCTTGACCACATGAAGAATAGCCATCATTTCTTTCTCATATATAGGTTTAAGAAGATCTTTTCATTTGAATTGATGATTCTCAAATGTAATTGGTCTTCCTTCCTACATTAGAACTACTCCCAATCCTAATCCTTAAGTGTTACATTCAACAATGAAGACTTTTGAGAAGTTGGGAGTAGCAAAAGCTCAAAAGGTCTTTGCACATGGCTTCCTTTAGCTACTCAAAGGATTTAGTGGCTACTGAGCTTGTCCAATGAAAGGAATCATTTTTTAGCAATGTAGTCAATGGGGTTACTATTCTACCATATACCCTCGAAATCTTACGTAGTACCTGTTATTCCTAGGATCCATAGCTTTGATCTTCTAAGGATCAACTTAGACACTTTCATGGGATAAAATGTGACCCAATTACTCTACCTCTTGTGTTAGGAAATAAGAGATAAAATATGCAGAATAATCCCTCACAGAATCGCAACAATAGAAACTAATATGTAGAAATTATTACAGATCTGAAATAAAATTACAGAATAAAATAACACAACACAAGGAGACAATATTTAATGTGGTTCACCCAATTTGGGCTACGTCCACCAAGAATCACTTGCTCAGATTTTATTACAAGCCACCACTCTCTTAATACAATACCCAGATCTGTTTGGAGCTATGCTCAACAAACTCTACAGAATTCACAGCCGAATTCAAAGCACATCTACAATGTTTTTCATATATCTATCATATGCATAAAACCATATAAATAGACAACTGCTTAAGTAGTTTTACAAAACCATGGGTATCAAAACCATGGGAAAAACCCATCCCATAAACCTATGGGTCAAAAATCTCACCCATATGAGAAGAGCATGTTTCCCGATATGTCGGGTGCATTTTTTTGAGGCCAAAAATTTTACGCCTAAAATATTTTTTTTCGGGGGCTTTGCCCCATAACCCCTACTATCGGTGGTTTTGCCTCCAAACACCCGCTACCCCCTGGACCCCCACTCGGGGCTTGGCCCGGCCCCGAACCTCGGCAAGGATACATGAAAAGTGTACAGTACTCTTAGTGTACAGTCTTCAAAACTTTCACATATGAAAACAAGCTCCACAACCTAACATCTTGTACACCAAAAGAACATTTGGATGGATTTGTGTAGAGAGTATGTTTATCCAAAACTTTTGACACTTTATTTACATGTTGTAAGTATTCTTTTCATGTCTTATGTAAATCAATATGTCATCAAAGAAAACTAATACAAATTTAGTTAAAAATGGCCTTAAAAAAGTGTTCATCAAGCTTTGAAAGGTTGAGGGAGCATTTGTAAGACCAAAAGGAATTACCAAAAACTCATAATGGCCCTCATGAGTCCTAAAAGTTTTTATGTACATCTTACTCTCTTATTCTAATTTGATGGTACACTAAACGAATATCTAATTTTGTGAAATAAATAGCACCATGAAATTCATCAACTAAATCATGAATTACTAGAATAGGAAACTTATCTTTGATGGTGTATTTCTTGAGCTCTCGATTACTACTGGACACATCCTCCTTCTTCCGTACCATGACCACTTTGGTGAATAATATGAACTCAAGTTATGCAAGATGATACCTACCTTTAACATTTCTGTACAATTTTCTTGATCTCACTTTTTTGGGAATATGGGTATCTATACGGACTAATGCTAGGTGTTTGGCTCCATGGAATCAACTAAATGGCATGATCATGATCCTGATTGGTGGTAGTCCCTTTGGAATTGCATAAAAAATAGACGAGTGAGCATCAACAATCTTTTGAAGATTGGGTGGCATTGAAGATTCTATATTTTATACTTTTAAGGAAAATAACTTTGCTATAAATCCATCTACTCTTTTTCTAACAACCTTCGCATCCTGATGAGAGCTAATATTTTTGGAGAATTACCTACATCCCATTAAATTTTATTTTTCCTTCCATCTAAATGAAGTCACATGAATAATTTTTGGAAATTTGTCTCTATAGTACCTAAGGATGTGAGCCATTGGACACCCAAAACAATATATGCCCTTCCCATAGAAATAGAAAAGATATGCAAGTCTAACATGTAGTATCCATGAAAATATTGATACTATGGAACTTTTCTGCACTTGATTTGTCCCACCATCCATAATCATAACTTATATTTCTCGAGTGGGTAAATAAAAAATTGAGGCAGAAGCTAACTTACTACTTATGAAGTTATGAGTACTCCTAAATCAATCAACACCGTCACCTTCTATTTTTAATATCACTAATAACCTTGAGTGTTTGAGTATTACTAATACCACGACAATGCATGGCAAGAAATTGTAGGTTGGTGATCCTCTACTTCCTCTTCTAATGGTTCCTCGGCCTCTCCTATAATTTCAGCATCCTCATCATCCTCATTATCTCCTTCAATATAGAACAACTTCTTCTTAGCACATTTGTGTCCCGGTTCATATTTGTTATCATAGTTAAATCCTAATACTTTTGCACTCTTTTCTTCCATTTTTTTGAGTACTAATACTTGACAATGCATGGTGAGAAATTTTAGGTTGGTGATCCTCTACTTCATCTTCTATTGGTTCCTTAACCTCTCCTATAATTTCAGCGTCTTCATTATCCTCATTACCTCTGTCAATATAGAACAACTTCTTCTCAACAAATTTGTGTACCTATCCAATTTTTCGGTCACAGTTAAAACATAATCCTTTTTCTCTGTTTTCTTCCATTTTTGAGAAGTCAAGTATAATTTACCTAGTGAATTAAAGGGAAGAGATACTATGGTCTCTGGTGTTAATTAAAGGTGGCCTCCTACTACAAAGAAAATTTTCTCTACTCGATGTGCCATGAAAATAGAATCAGAAATTTTGAGTGCATTAAACATACGTATCGCATGCTCCATGTGGTCCTTAAGACCCCTAAGAAAAAGGTCATTCGATTCTCTTGTAGAATATTCTACACCCTTAAGGATATGTTTTGGAATTGATACACATAATCTTTGATTGATCATGTTTTTCGTAACTTTTCTAATTGACTCAAGTAGTTCTCTAAAACACTTTAACTATAGTGTAATTGAAACTCCTTGGTAAAAAATTTCCAAGTGACACTGAGACCATTCTTCTTCCTCTAAGCACATAACCATCATTACCAAATGAATTGATTTGGTTTAAGATACAAGGATGCCAATGTCACCTTTTTTCTTGATGGTGTTTGATGTAACTCAAAGAAGTTCTCCATTTGATTTATCCAATTTAGTGGATCCTTACCATCAAATTTGTGCATATCCACTTTCGGCATCATGTTCTGTGGTTGCAAATAAGTTGGATTCTGATTAGGCTAGAAAAGTGATCTAGCATTGTTATTTTTTCCATTATTTTGAACTGAAGATCCTCCTTGGTTGATATGGGGTGGATTTTGGCCATATTGTTTACCCTTTACATGTTGCATGGTATCATCCAACCATTGATTGATTTGGTCTATGTCTCCTTTAGAGGCCATCTCAGAGTGTACATTTCACAGGTCATACTCGAGTTGGCTCACCTTATGATCAACTGATGTAAACCCTAGTGCTAAAGAATTTGTATTTATCCTTTCTGACTCTAAATCTTCAATTACTACCACATCTTTATCTAGGGTTTTACCCAGAGTGAATGGATTACTTTTTTCTCTTATGGAAGTCCCTGCCATGATGTCAAACCTTAGGGTTTAGGGTTTCAATAAAAATTCATCTGAACAAGAAAAAAAATAGAGAAGATACTAATACTATGTTTTTGAGAAATGTCTGAAAATGTAAAGAACTATGAAAAATTCCACAAATTTCGGTCTAGGGAGCATTTTTATCAAAAACTATAAATTTGCAATAAATTTTGCAAATGATATTTAAAAGTTTAAAAATTTAAGAGTTTTGTACATGAAATGATTTGCAACGTTAGTAAAAAAACATCCCCAAATTATATGTGCTCAGTAAGATAGAGAGGGAACCAAAAATTAGGGTTTTTGCCCTAATTTTGGCCCAAATGGCATCTCGATACCACTTGTAATGAAATTACTTGCATAATTCAGATTATGAGCAGCAATAAAACCCCAAGTAACATAATATTTTAGAATAATAATGTAAATATGCAAATAAAATACCTTCGCCACTTCGAGGGGTCAACCTCCAAACCATAAAATAAGACTCAAATGCTTTAATGATGGTGAACTACTACATACGAGTCCCCTATATATACAACTCATATGTTATTTCCATCACCAAGGACAATCTACTAATGATGAGAAAGTATAAATGATAAAATAAAATGATATGGTAAGTCATAAGCCGATTTACTCATATCTTAATACAAGACATAGGTTAAGGGTGTAGCAATTTCGGTGATCAGGCAGGAAATCTATATGCTAGCTTGTAGACTAGTGCCTTGCTCTTGTCCATTGGGCATGGAGTCAAAGCATATAACCAAAATTGTCTTTTCTGAAAAAACTAACCCTTCAAAAACAAACTAAAGTTAGGAAAGGATCTGGTAAACCAGATCACGTGCACGAGTGCACTTATTGAATTGAAAAACATTGCAATGTGCATGAAAATACTTATTGAAAGGAAATCCCACTCTGAAAAAAAAATAAAGGATTTTCAATAACATTGTTTAAGAAACATACCATTCATAGGAATGGTAAGTTCATCTCCATTCAGCCTTGAAATCTTAAATCATGTAAGGACCACTTCATATTGTATCAAAATTCTTTTGGTTTCCTGGCTTTGCACAATCAATATCCCATTTCAAGACAATGTGTCCTTCATTGAAGACTTAGAACTTAGCCTTTTATAAAAAAATTCTTGACTTGCCTTTGATTCTTTTCTATATTCAGATGAGCTTGATCTTCAAATAATGCCTTAGCACTTGTTGGTACAAAGGTAACATATTGGGCTATCAAGCATGGAATTTATTTGAGTAATTCATCTAATTATTACCCATAAGGTAATGGGTTAGCTGAAAGCACTAACAAAATCATTTGAAGATCACTAGAATAACAATAAAGGAAAACCAAAGAACTTGGTATCGATATTAAATTCATCACTTTAGGCTAACAAAGTGACTCCTAAAATATCAGTTAACAATTCACCATACAATCTTGTTTATGGAAAAGAGCTCCATTAATTATGCGTAATGAACTTGCATTGTTTCATTCTCAAGTAGTTCCATATTATGGAGTAAATCCAATGCAGGCAACTCAATTGAGATGGGCATTCTTGCCTCTTTTCCATAAACAAGATTGTATGGTGAATTGTTAACTGATATTTCAGGAGTCACTTTGTTAGCCCAAAGTTATGAATTTAATATTAGATACCAAGTTCTTTGGTTTTCTTGAGTGTTATTCTAGTGATCTTCAAATGATTTTTGTTAGTGCTTTCAGCTAACCCATTACCTTATTGGTAATAATTAGATGAATTACTCAAATAAATTCAATGATTGATAGCCTAATATGTTACCTTTGTACCAACAAGTGCTAAGGCATTATCTGAAATGATATTTTTGGAACACAAAATCTACAAATTATACATTCATAAAATGATAAGCTTGAATTCTCAATATCTTCTTTCAAAGCTAGTGCTTCAGTCCAACGATTAAAATAATATGTATTAGTTAAGATCCACTTGTGTCCTTATGATGAAGGTGGATTTATGATGCCAATGAAGTCAATAACCCACTACATGAATGGCTGATCCACTAAAATAGGTTGCAAGGGCAGCGAAGCTAAATGTTCTTTTCCAACAAAGAAAGCACACTTCTTACACTTTCTAATCCATTCGAAGCATTCCTTGAATATGTTTTGCCAATAGTAACCATCTTTCATAATTTTTAAGGCTGTAGTATGTGCTGAAAAAGTGACCTCTTGTAAGTCCTTCATGAAACTTGGATAATAGTTGCTGAATTTTATCATAATCAATACATCGTAACAAAATTTCATTTATATCCCTTTTAAACAACACACCATCAATGAAAACATAAAGTATAACTAATAACCTGAAATATATTTGTTTATTCTTGTCCATAACTTCTAGATAAGTACCATGTTGTAAGTAATTAATCAAATCAGTCATCCATCTTGATTCTGAACTTCTGGATTGAGTTCTAGTTGTTTATTTTAATGCTGTAATAAGATTGTTTATTGCTAATATGTGATTTCAGCATGCTTTAATGAATTTTCTGATTCTGCAACCTAATGTTTTTCTATATCACAAATAAGACGTTCACATAATCCTTTTCCTTGAACTGTTTTTGCAATATGGATGTCAACATCATACTCCATAACCTTTGTAATCCAGCCTAATCTCTTCTCACTCAATGCTTTGTTCAGAATAATGCTTTAACACTTGCATGAGAAACTAAGACATGTATCTTATTATTGGAAAGCATGTACTTGAAATTATTTAATCCTCTAACTACATAAAGTACTTATTTTTCAGAAAAGTGTACCTTGTCTCGTAGTCATGTAAGATATTCCCAAATAAAGCAATTGGCTGCTCAATATTTTCATCATTAACTTGAGTTAATATGGCTAAAATGTTTTCAGCTCCTACAAGTGCATACATTGTGAAATCCTTATCAAAATTTGGATTTTCTAGAGTAGGAGCTTGTGAAATAGCTATCTTAATGGCTTTAAATCCTTTTCTTCCTTCACTAGTCCAAGAGAAAGTTTTATCTTTGTTTAACATGGTTGTTAGTGGCTTGACTAGTGCTGCAAAATTTGGAAAAATTTGTCTAACAAAGTTGATTTTTCCACGAAAACTTTGTAGTGTTTTCTTATGAAGATGCAAGGATAACTATGAAATAGATTCAATTATGAAAGGATCAATAGCTAAACATTGTCAGCAATAATATGTCCAAGCAATTTACCTTGATGGACTAAAAATAGAATTTTTTCGATTGAGGATATTCCAAACTACCCGCAAGTTGAAAATTTCACCCTCAAATGCATAAGATGATCATCAAAATTCTTTGAAAATACAGTAACATCATCTAAATAAACTAGTATGCATTTATTTAATAGGTTGTGAAAATCCATGTCTATTACACATTGAAATGTTGCACCGGTAATGGAAATTCCAAAAGGCATTCTTTTATAAGCATAATTACGCCACTTTGTAGTGAAAGTTGATTTGTATATTTCTTCTTCATGCATAAGAATCTGATTGTATCCACTATAATCATCTAAAAGGAACATCCTATCTGAACCTAAAATTTTATTAAGATCGGATATGTGTTGCATAGCCAATAATGACCTTTTAATGAAGCTTTGTGAAGATCTATAAAATCCACACATAGCCAAATTTATCCATTCTTTTTTCAAACAAGAACAAGATTAGCTACCTAAATTGAATGTTTGACTTGAAAGATAATACCTGATTCAATCAGTTTGGATAACTCTTTTCTCATCAATGGTTCAATCTTAGGATTTACAGGCCTTTGTTTTTCTTAACTGGATTGGAATTTAGTTGTAACTATATGGTATGCTAAGCTAAAATAGGGTCAAAACCTTTCAGATCTTGGTATTTAGGAGAAAAAAATCTCTAAATTATTTACACAAATTAATAAATGAATTTTTTAGTTGAGGAACATACCTTTCCGATAAATAATTTCTTTTCATCATCCACTAAGATCTCTTCGTAGTTATCTGCATGAGTTGAGATCTTCCTTTATCCTTTCTTAATTGATCATCACAACTAAAAATATCTTCTAATGTGACTAGTCCTTTTAGTAGCATGTTTGTCTTCAACAGTTCAATCTTAGGATTTATAAATAAATGCTGCAATTTTTCTTGATTTCTATGGAGAAAATTTAGCTTCTTGCTGTAAAAATTTACAAAATTGCTCACCATCTTCAAAAACTTGCCAATTTTATTCATTATCAAGTGTTGAAAGTCTCGATAAGTAGTTTTATATGTGGTTATACTTTTCTATTTTTGATCTGTTCTAGCACCTCAAAGCTAGAATGAACTACTAAAATTTTGTCTACATGTTTGTTTTTATCTCTTGGAACAAATTGCAAGGATAACTATCAAATAACTTCAATTATGAAAGGATCAATAGCTAAACCTTTTTTTAGAAACAATATGTTAGGCAATTTACCTTGATGGACTAAAAAAATTGAGTTTTTCAGATTCAGGGATATTCCAAACTGTATGCAAAGTTGAAAGTTCTCCCTCAAATGCATAAGATGATCATCAGAAATCTTTGAAAATACATTAACATCAACTAAATAAACTAGTATGCATTTATTTAATAGGTTGTGAAAATCCATGTATATTACACATGGAAATGTTGCCCCGACATTGGAAAGTCCAAAAGGCATTCTTTTGTAAGCATAATTACCCCACTTTGTAGTGAAAGTTGTTTTGTATCTGTCTTCTTCATGTACAAGAATATGATTGTATCCGCTATAACCATCCAAAAGGGACATCCTATCTAAACCTAAAATTGTTCTTAAAATATGATCCATGTTGGGTAGTAGATAATGATCTTTTAATGAAGCTTTGTGAAGATATATAAAAGCCACACATCGCCGAATTTCTACATTATTTTTTCGAACAGGAACAAGATTAACTACCCAACTTGAATGTTTGACTCGAAATATAATACTTGAATCAATCAATTTGGATAACTCTTTTCTCATTAATGGTTCAATCTTAGGATTGACAAGCCTTTTTTTTTTCCTAACTGGATTGGAATTTGGTTATAACTATATGGTATGCTGAGCTAAAATAGGTTCAAAACCTTTCAGATCTTGGTATTTGTAGGAAAAAACATCTCTAAATTCTTTACACAAATTAGTAAAAGATTGTTTTTAAGTGAGGAACATACCTTCTCGGTAAATAATTTATTTTCATCCTCAATAAGATCTATTCATAGTTATATGCATGAGTTGAGATCTTCCCTTTATCCTTTCTTAATTGATCATCAGAACTAAAAATATCTTCTAATGTGACCAGTCCTTGTGGCAACTTGTTTTTCTTCAATAATTCAATCTTGGGATTTACATATACATCTTTGCAGTTTTTCTTGATTTATTGCAAAAAAATTCATCTTCTTGTTGTAAAAATTTACAAATTTTCTCATCATCTTTGAAAACTTGCCAATTTTATTCATTATCAGGTACTAAAGGTCTGATAATAAATTTTATATGTGGTTGTACTTTGCTATTTTTGACATGTTCTAGCACCTCAAAGCTAGCACCAACTAATGCAAATTTATCTACATGTTTTTTTTTAGCTCTTGGAAAGATTGCACATTAATAGCTTCAAAATATTCCATTAAGTCTAAAACTCTATGTTTGTAAGATTTTAATAATGAATTCTTACACACATTAAAGTTTTTACTTGATTAATCACTAACTCTGAATCACCAAAACTTGCAACATGTTGATACCTCTTTTTCGGCCCATAGTAAGCCATGAATTAATGCTTTGTATTTAGCTACGTTATAAGTACAAGAAAATTAAAATTTTAGAGCTGAAAAATACCTTTCATTTGTAGGGGAAGGGATCATCAAACCTACACCTTTTCCTTTTTTTTTTTGTTGGCTCCGTTGAAATAAAGCTTCCATAGCCCTTCTATTCTTTTTTCTATTTTGGACAAAGCAAGGGATTGGTGCATTTTCTTCATGCAACCAATAAACGCTAAATAAATCTTCCTCTACTTCTTTGAAAGGATCATAAGAATTTTCTTCTTGATATTTTTCATCCATAAATAGATTAGAAACACCATCTAATGTAGAAATATGTGTTATATCATCAAAATCATTTTGATTTATGGCTGCATAATTTGTTACAACATTTAAAACATGAGGCTCAATATGAAATCTATCCAGAGGCTCTGAATTAATAGTAACTTTAGTTCCATACCTTGTAAAGAATAAAAATGACCAATATGAAGAAATATAACCTCCTATATTTGTTGTAAAATATATTGATAACAATAAGGCAAAATAACATGGTAAATTTACGACAATAACATCTTTTAAGATAGAAACATTTGGACAAGCATGTAAAGTTACCTCAAAATTTGTAATGATGCCAATTGTGTTAGTTGTTATTCAGTATATTTGTAACACACTTTTCTCTGAAGGTTCATATTGCAGGCCTAATTTTTTTGTAATTGCTTTAGGCATTATTGTGCTTCTTGCACCACTGACAACCATGCAGTTATGAACTAAATGATCTCCAATAATCAAAGATAGATAAAGGGGGTGGTTTTTTTAATATCATGAGCATTTAAAACCTTTTATACCATCCACTTAACCTCCTTCATGTGATATTTCTTAATTGTACAAAGAACCATATCTTCTTTCTAAGATTCCTTTTCTGTTGGTTTTGATAAAATCTATAACTTAGCAAGCTCATGAGCAAGAAGCTCACGTTATCCTAGAATACTAAGAGCATCCCACAATTAAATCATA
Source organism: Taxus wallichiana var. yunnanensis (assembly GCA_018340775.1). Lineage (NCBI taxonomy): Eukaryota > Viridiplantae > Streptophyta > Pinopsida > Cupressales > Taxaceae > Taxus > Taxus wallichiana. The sequence goes on along the minus strand of CM031239.1, from coordinate 1,034,240,305 downwards.
ATATTATGATTTTTCATTACCTCAAAATATTAAAAGAAACAACAATATTTGAAACAACTTCTATAGTTTTAGCATAAGCTTTAGCAAAAACTGACTCTGCTTTAACAACTTTTGAAATTTGAGGTATGAATAATCTTATGGCATCAGGTTGTAATTGTTTTTACTACTCTTTAGGAGCTGAATTGTTTGATGTTTTTGAAGGAACATCAGATATGTTTATTATTTTTTGACCTATAATTATTGTTTTATTCGTGGATTGTAGGAAAAATAGGTCTATTTTGTTGTTTTTCTTTATCTTGAGCCTTTTCTTGAGACCTAGTTGTGACTGCAATAAATTCTTCCTCTCTAAAGCTAACTAGATTCTATTTGGGTGGTTTTTGATTTGAGCATCTTATGCCCACCCTCCATTTTAGGCATAAATAATGCTTCAAATTGAGGTTGTGTAACAAGGATTATATTCAAGAATGCATTTGGACAATTTGCATAGTTGAATGAGGCTAATTACAAGGTAAACACCACTCTTTTGAAACCATATTAACTGGAACAAGAGTGCTAGATGAACTAGGAGCCTTTGGATCAAATGTACTTGGTTGATATGGTTGTCCGTAGTTCGATATTGCTGATAAGGCTACTTATTCTACTCATTTTCTTTGGTAAGAAGCTTGGTAAGGCCTGCTTGAGCTAGTTTGTTCTCAATTGATGTTAATTTATTTCCCATAGTCTACAAAGCCTTAAATACATCATCTAATGGAGCTATAACAATAGGCTCTATAATGGTAATAGGCTATGGAATAGGTGCCAAATCTGCTATAAGAGGCATTGAAGGCCTTAGGGCTAATTTGTCACCTAGAATAAGGTTATTTTCAGCCCTAATTGCAATATCACAAGATGCTAGGAGAGTATATCCTCCCATAGAATAAATCATGGCTGAAATATCACTATTTAAATCTCTAAGATAATATAGAAATGCATGATCAGCTTGAGGCTTAACACTAGCTAAAATTCTTTCCCAAGTTCTAGAAAATATGATGTTAAAACTAGCCATGAATTCATGAGGAGCTCTTTTGATTGTAGAAAATTGTTCTATGAGAGATAAGTGATCATAATTGTCTTGAAATTGCTTAATTAATTTCTCTCCTAACTCATCCCAAGTTGTTATACTCCCTATCGGTAGAGTTTTGTACCATTGTAAAGCTTGTCCTTTAAATGATGCAGCTAAAAGTCTTAAGGCTACATCTTCATGAGTTATATTATGAACTACACAAAGGGCTGCAATATCTTTAATGTGCTTTGTAGGGGTAATATGATTTTCACCAGTAAATGAAGGTAAACCTTTTAGGGAAGCAACAGGTATATCATGATAGACTTGAATTACTAACGGGGTTCAATTAGTTAAGGACAAAAAAATTCTAGGTGGTTATATAGACATTAGAATAATAGGAATTTGAACAAGAAGATTAATATGTGGTGAATGAAGATGAGGAGGGTTTCCAAATTTGGGCTTATTATAAGGTAGTTATTGCAAAATCTTATTTTTCTTACAAAATTCAAAGGTAAAGAAATAAACTCTCAGTAGAAATTCCTCTTACCAATGATCCTATAGTCACTTTAGGAATGAAACATGCTACAAAAATGGTTGGAAATAAGCCTTACGGAGTTGCCAAATAAATATTTTTATTTTTAGAATAAATTTCTACTGCTTACTTCTTTGAAAGTGACTTTCTTTCTTTGTAAATCTGTTGTAAATTGCTTAAATCTGCTACATATCCGATTTGTGTCCCACCGGGCATGCCAAAAACTGTTATCTCTTGAAAGTGCACCCTAGTTGAGAGATGACAACAGGGGTTCTAATATTTCTTGATCTCTCACTTTCATAGATATAATGGAAACACCTCAGGTTTATGGGTATACCTATTGTTGAGGTGAGTCTCGGTATCAAGGCCAGTTCCTTCTCAATGTATCCTAAACAATTTTTTTGGTTTTTTGACAATAAAAAGATGAATGTAACTGAAATTTAAATGGGTGATACACCCAAATTTTTTAGGGATTTGGTGAGTGTATGCACCAAAAAAATAGAATTATTTTTATATGCATGAACCAAAGTGGTTTTTAATAAAATATCGGGCAACACACTTATGTATTGAGGGATAAGTCACAACAACACAACAAGATGAACATGTACACTAAGACTATGTAGAAATTAAAATATTTATAACAAGGTAAGATGATTAATCAGGGAATTGACATTCACAAGAATTAATGGAAAGATACACACCATTGTAAATAATTGGAAAGGCCAAAACTAATTCTCATTTAAGGCAAAGCGGAAGAATAATTTCTTCGCACTCTTATTTCTAGAGAGTTCTCCTTTGTGCTTTTATAGTGCACAAAATATATAGAAAAATAATTCACCCTTTCCCTCCTAAAAATAAGCTAAAATTTGTACTCGTCCATGCATGCTAATTTTACCCCTTTATTATAAATAAATAAAGGAATAAAAATAGACATGTTGATTACAATGAGGCATTAATAGCCTTAGTTACAAATTTACACTTTATTCAAAGTGCACTTGACTGCTCTATTTTTAATACAATGAATAAAACTGGCTGAATAATTTTGCTAAAATTAACCATTTGTTTGATGTGCAAGTCTCCTCCAATGCAAGTGCATGCTTTTGTCTTCTTCTGCATGATGTGAAACTTGTAATTTGATCCACTTGCAATGATAAATTTGGCACTTTTACAATTTTGTCCCCTTGGATGCACATGCAAAAATAATATCCCTATGTAAGTAAAAATAAGAATTGCTTGATTTCCAATACTTCACAAAATATTCACCCAACCACTGTGGGGACCACCTGCATGAATAATTCTCTTGTCCTTTTCTTACTATGTTAGGAACAAACTTTGCAATATACCCCTTAAGAAAGTGGGGACCACATGGCTCATGATGCAAAGACACTTTCCTTTCATTTGCTATGCCACATGTACTTGACTTCATCATTCAAATAGTTGGTTGAGGTAGATTGGTTTATTTAAGGTAATGTGATTCTTCATTGACTTGGCAAGGCTATGTAATAGTATTATATTATTTATCCCCCTTCACAATTGATATGGCACACATACTTTAGATAAGACCTTAGTCAAGGTAAAACAATGATCAAGAATAAAATATACTCCTTTATGTGATAATGGTGATCCTTAGTATATAATATGTTATTCGTCCTTTTGGTTAATCATTGTTTTTTCACCTTTTGATTAATCAACATCATGAATTTGGACATTGATAAGGTAAAATGAAAATTATTTAAATACTCGACGCTAGGCCCCTCTCCATGATGAATTGACCCTTAATTTGGTTGGTAGCAACATGGTTAACCTTAGACCTAGCTAGGTGGTTCAGATAAAAGTATAGTTTGCATTGAATTCACTATTGATCTACTACCATTGATCATGGTATGCCATCGATCCGAATCATCGGTTCTCCAACCATGGTAAGTAACAATTTGAGGTGTGGTTAGGACTTGAGTTTTACATTGAACATAGAGATTTGATCATGGCCATTAATCCATGTACCATTATTATGGGTGAGTAAAAGCAATTCAACCTTAGTCAAGTTCCATTTTCATTTTTTTAACCTTACGGGTGAAGCCACGGAAAAATCTTTCAGGACGGCATTCTTCAGCATTTTGAGCTCAAATTTTGGTTCATTTTAGAGCATTGTGCATTCAATGTCTATCATTTCTTGCGTTTTTTAAGGCTCTTCTTGAATTTGGATCTCTTTGAACTGTCATGTCCACCATTATTGATAATTCAAGATCACTCCTTTGCAAAAAGAACTCTATGAGTTCTTTATGTGCATGTTAACATTCTTTGCGTGGATCTCTTTGAATAAATGGCCACCATTTCAGAGATCATGAGATTATGTTTTGAATATTAAACTAGAAATTTTTAGCTTATATGGCCACACTTGTTGGAAATGTGAGATTTTTTTCAAACCTATCAATACATCCATCCTTGTCATTTTGATTCTTCATGCTAATACATCATATTTTTTATTCTATCTTTGAAATAGTATGCTTTGAAAATTTTGTGAGTTCATGATTTTTCGCTCCTGTGGAACTTCCTAAGAGTAAAGAAACTTTTGGATCTTCTTTTTTTGATTTAGAACTTTGGATCTTCGAGGATTTTCAACTCCGAAAATAAGGTGAGTTCCTGTTCTACCTATGTGCTCTCTATATCTTTTGTTTACACTTGCTCAATTCTGAAATTAAGTGGGTATTCATTGTACTATAGATCTTGAACATCTAAATTTCTTGGATTCAAGTTATTACTTGAATCTCTACTATTATATTTCATTCGAGCTCTTGGGTATTCATTATTTTTCATTATTTATTGCTTAGTCACGATTATGAGCTTTTGTGCATGTTCAGAACTTTACATGAATTCATTCAGATGTGCATTGTTCTTGAGTATTCTTTATTTGTTATCTGTGTTGACGGTATCTATGAAATAATATTTGAACCGTGTTTTACTTGAAGTTTTTCTATGATATTGTTTTGAATGTGATATCTATATAATATTTGTACATATTATCTTTGAAGACTTTATATATTTGTTTCCATACCCGAAATTGGGTCACCATTTGATTTCACTACATTATAAGTTCATAGCTATTCGAAAATATTTGTAACTTCTTGAATATAATATACCCAAATGGGTTGTGGTTTTATTAATTATTGAGATACTTCAAATCCTTGAATTCTATGGATTTGTACCTACCACCTTGAAAATACTTTGAATACATCTCGTTGATAGTTCCATTGATACCCTACCGAAATTTGGAATTATTCTATTATCGTTGAATTATTCCTTTTCTAAAACCCTACTACTTGAATATTTTATTGCATTCTTTCATTTTGAAGCTCCCATTAATGATTGTTGTAACCATAAGATTTTGTGGTTTTTTTGAGATAGTTTTTGGATTTTATCTCTAGAACTTGTAAAATTGTGTTAATCTTTTGCAAATATTTAAAAAGATATATATTCATGGAATGTACAAGATATTATCATTCTTTTGGCTTGTAATTCTTTTCAAAGTTAGCATTTGTAAAATGGAGTTTTGAAACTTGGTTGTACTTGATTGTATCTTGATAATATTCTAGGTATACCCAAAACTAGGTTTGTATTTTTGTAACTATTGTAAATTATGATACCGCACTCTCTTCCCGATGGCGTTAATCTTTTATGACTTTAAGTTATAAGAACCATAATTTTTCTATTACCATCGAGGTCTAAGTTGATCATGTACGCTCTTCTTCTCTTCTTCTAGATGCATCTGTAACTTACATTTAATAATCCTTAAGACAATGATTGTATCTTCTAAATGCTAAATACAATTCCCATTCTTTAAAATAATGTGTTTTGAATTGTTCCATTCGAGAGCGTATCTTGATAGTTATCATTTGTAACTCAGAGGATGGTTTAGTTGTTGTTTCACTAAGATGATTGCATTGTATACTTCTTTTAGTTAACCATGAACTACATTCTACCCCCTACATTTCATTGCTACACCATGTTTTGGGTATATTTGAGACTCTATCACTTGATTTAGAAGTTATATATGAGTCACTTCATCCGATGACTGAAATACCTTGATCCGATGACTGAAATAACCTAAGTTTTTGCCATTTACACTTTATCTCTTAATAAATTTAAACTTTTAACATTATGAAATGGAAACTATTCTTCATCATGAAGGAGCCTATATTCATTTGAATCAGTAGCTTTGACTATTCAATGTTTTGTCTTTCTTTTCTACAAGTTGTCCCAATATATGATTCAGTTTGCTATTAACCTCAAGCTCAAACCTGGATAACTTAGATCATTATATGTACTTTGGTTCTTTATTTTAAATTTGTACTTCCAAAATCCAAGTGATTAATGGAGATTAAATCATGTAGTGCATACTTGATGAAAAATTTCTTTTATCTCTTGCAATTCAATCTATGATTTGGAACCTTGTATACTCCATTGTAGAACAATAGAAAATGATTAATTCTTAGATTTACAAGTTGGTGTTTGGACTGATTAATATTCAAATCTCTTACAATATGCTGATATTATTTAATTTAAACCTTGCGTTCTTGAGATTGTGGAAATTATAATGAATTCAGTTTGATCCGAAACTAACCTTGTACTCATTTCTAGATGTAATGCTTGTTGTAAATCTACATCTGTTTTATTTGTTTTTGAACTTTATTTTGATTGTACATGATACTTTTTATCAATAAAACCTTTTGTATCTCTAAATGGAACAATGAACTTTGTATTGTAGATTGAAATGAACTATTGGAAACTATTTGTCTCATGTTGAAGCTTAATGGTTTCCTTTCTTCTTGATGGTCGTAATATGTATGATGTCCATTCATCTAACAATGGCCTCTTATGTTGGTTTTACTTACACTTCATCTGTTGGTTGACTTATACTTGAATTCTATAAATTCAACATGAAATGAAGTCTCTAGTATGATGCTCTCAGTTGTTTCTTTTTAGACTGTTTTGAAGTATGAATCTTGTACTTGTTTCCTTTGCTTGTATTTCATCCTTCATAATGAACTGTTTGAAAATTCAACCAGTTGCAATCATGACATTGTTCTTTAAAAAACATGATGCTTCTCTCAACATTACTTTGAACAAACAACTTCTTGCTCCTTTTCTTGGCTGTAATGAGTTTTTCATTATTGTATCTTTAATTTTTGCTCTCCGACTTTGAATAAGTTCCCTATTCCATATATTTCCTTGATACTTGTTTTTCTATTTCAATTTGTTGCTTCTTAAAATGTTATCCAAAAATCATTATAGTTATAGCTCCATTCTTCTTGGTTGATGCTTATTTCACAATACAAATTGCTCTTTCTTTAGTAAGACTATATCTTTCTTACATGTATCTCGTAGTCTGTAATTTATTGTTGAATGTAATTTAATGAAAAATTGATATCTTTTCTTCTTACATGGCTACAACATCTATATTCAGGATCTTCTTTGATCCATAACATGTTGCACAAAGTTATACCCTTCTCTTAATGAAGTGTAATTCATTCTTTTTTAGATGACCATATACATAAAGTTCTTCTCCATGCACCTTTCCTGTAATCACGACTTGAACAGTTTTTGTACTTTGGTTTTGAAAAGCTACAATACTTCTTTTTTCAGTCAAACTTCCCTGAATTTGTTTGGTTATTGAGTGCGATCTATGCTTTATAGTACAATTTTTTTAAACATTCATTAATCTCATATGATGCAACCTATACCTAGACGCTTATGAAAATATTTTGAAAATAATTAGAATTTTTGGCCTTTCTTATGTTCCATAGCCTTTCTTTGTCTTTATTTTTGCTGTCATGATTCTGGGAATCATATGTGCTCTGTAGGATAATTATTTATCAATTTTTTATCTGTAACTTGGTGTACCTTATGACCCTAATATTAGGAAGTACATTTTCATGAAGTTTGACAAAGTGTGTGAGTTCAGATTAAACCTTGAGATTTTGATTGATCTCTTTTCTTTAATTTTTCGGTACACTATAGCTTCGGGTGATGGATATGGAAGATGAAGTCTGGGGCGAGCAAAGAAGACTAGGAGAAAACCAAGGCAATTATGTTTTTTTTTCTATACTCTATTACTTTTAACTTTATGCACATGTACTTTCTACTTCAGAAGTTATGAGTTACATCCCACGGATTGTGTGGGAAAAATTGAATTTCTTCATGAATAAATGACGTTAATTTTTGTAAATGAGTTGCATACTTCTTTTCTACATATAGCTTGTGATATGTATTGATTGTATAATGAAATAAACAACTCAATCACATGATTAATAGTATTTAAACATGCAGAAATAATGAGTTTTGATGTACCTGTAACTTAATAATGAACTCTTCTCAATTCCATGTAACTACAACTTTGATTGTTGTTCCTGAATATAACATTTGACTTAAATTTTGATTCCTTCCTTCATCAAGGCAATGCATTAGTCCTTCAAGGATTCTTTGTTTCCTTACTAAATATAAACATGGAATGACATTCTATGTGAGGTGTTACATTCTGTAACAACACACATAGCTACAAATTACATTTAGTTAACCAATTGTCACAACTAAAAACATAATAGAATTTTATGACTTCCCTAGTTAGGTCTGCTTCATCAATGACTTCCGGTGAAAATAAAGTTTCGAGTTTCCCATTTTCACATAAGTGTAAGAATTTTCAACAACAACATTATTTGGGAAATGTATTTTAGATAAAGCTAAAGAGATACATGGAAAGGCATGTTTCAAGATGTAGGATATTTAAATGCTAAAAAAATGATTATACATGTACTTATCAAAGTGCCAAAAAGAAGATGGAAAAACATGAGAATAGATTGTGCATTACGATTACTCAACACACAAAGAGGTAATGATTCAATTTTTGTGGATGAATTTTATAATATGGTAAAATTTATTGCATGTAAGACAAAAAATGATGCTACAAGGATAGTATATTTGTTTATCAAATAATTTTTAGCCTCCATGTTGTCTCTAGTTATATCTATCACTTCCAATAGTGACACAAAACTTTGATCCACTTCTTGAGTAACTTATAGGAAATGTTAGGAACTAAGTTATATATAAGTAGCACATATTAACCTAAAAATATGAGGAAATATAATTTTTAAAAGGATATTATGAATTTTTTTGAGGTGTATTATTGGTTAGAAGCTGGGAAATAGTGGGACACATCATTACCACAACTAGAATTTGGCTACAATAATTAAGTGAATAGATCAACATGTAAGTCAAGATATTAAATTGTTTATGGAGGAATTCTTAATGGTATTTTGGTTTTGGTACATCTAGCTATTTTATAAATGGTTAGTGATGATGTAGAATCTTTCACATAGAATATTCAATAATTAAATGAAACAATAAGGAATAAGTTATAGGAAAATAATGTTATTTATATAATATGGAAATAAATATCAAAAAAATAAAAATATATTTAATGAAGGATATATGGTGGTGGTTTATTTGAGGAAGGATATATTTCAAAAATGAACATAAATTATCTTAATTAAAAGAAGTGATGTAGGAGCATCATGTAGATAATAAATTTTTGTTTTCCTTAGATGTTAGAGGTTTTCTAGGGTCCATCTAAGGTGATCATGGTATGTAATAGTTCATTTGTATTCTAAAGGAAAAATAAGGAGTTTTCCTTGAAATGTATAAATTTCAATATTTAAATAGTTCTTAGGATTGTGTTAGGTTTAAATGTTTGGTAAAGACTCAATAAATAATGTAATGAAGGTCGTAAGTCTGATTAATCACCTTGTCTTAATCTCTAGTTTATCTCTAATGCAACTTAGATCAGTTATTAATTATTAGGGTTAGTGGTGTATATGTCATAACTATGTTTACACCATATTTACTTGAGAAGAAAAATTGAATTAGAGGAGCTAATGGTAACGAAAAGGATAGTTAGAGATGGGAACCTCTATAATGAGCCTTAAAGGCTCATACATTTCTGAAAAGACTTATTTGTTTATGAATACAAAGGATTTTGAGTTGTATATTTTACATAATTGAGTGATCATTCAATTTACATTCAACGATTGCCTTGAAATTTTGTGTACATGTGAAAGGAGTGTATAAACTCTTTAAATAGTGAAAATAATATTTGCTTTAAAAGTAATGAACTTTATAAATAAGGTATGAAATTGTTATAATATTTTTGTAGTGATTGAGTGTATGAATTGAAGTACTTGATAAAATTCCTTTGTAAAATGTAAAAAAATCCATTCGGTCACGTTCTCACATATGAAACACTCAACCTGGTTAATTTCTTGTATGGATGTTTGAAGATTATAATCTTATCATATAAAATGTAATTTTGGCTTGTATGTATACGGAATAATAGTGTTGATTTGTTTTCATTATTCTAGGAGGAGTTAGTCCTTGATCTATGTGATGAGCCTAAACAAAAGCCTAAGGAATAAGAAATCATTGTTGGACAGAGTTACCCTGAATAAGAGGTCTGTGGCAAGTTGTATTAACGTTAATAAAGAAGTCATTTAAAAATTTTGATTCTTTATAGAAATCTATAGCTTGAAGTATTAGGTGTTACATAAGGGTATTTTAATGTATATGAAATTAGTTCTCTCGAGTTCAAATATTGAATTCATAGTGTTGATTGAGTAATAATATATTGAGGGTTAAGAGGGAAAATAAGCTTGAATAAGAGATTAGAAAATATCCTAGAAGGTGGGTTCTATGAAATCTTTAAGAAGGCTCGAGAAACTAAAATTTCAACTCATAATCTAGGTGCTTAGAAAGAGAAAACCCAAAATTAGTCCTTATCTAGAATTGTGGTAACTTAGAGGAAATAAGTAACAAAAATATTCTTTTGAGGAAATAAAATAAGAGGTAGAAAGAGGTTGAGAAAGGGAGTAAGAAGTATTTCAAGTCATTTAATAACTCATAGGTATTGAGTGATAGTCAAATAAGATTATGACAGTGGTCATACATAGTGAAGGTATGAAGACACCAATTTTGATTGTATTTTTTTTTTTCATACTTGTGTGTATTGTTATATCCTAACAATTGAGAGGTTTTCTAAAGATGTCAAAAGATAGAAATATTCGTAAAAGTTCAGGGGATCAAATACTTTAGAAAAGAAGATTAAGGTACAATATCATATTAAGAGACTTAGAACAATCTTAAGATGTAAGAGGATTCATAACTTATGTCAGATGTAATGAAGGTAACTAGTAACCTAGATAGTTAGGGGAATGCATATAGGTTGCTAAAACCGTTGAATAAGATAACAAAAACTCTTTGGAATCCTCCATTTATGATAACCTTAAATTGTCATGTTCTAGCGCAAGTGAGATCCTAAGAAGAGTGCAAGAAACTAGATAAGAATACCTTGGAGTGAGAAATTTATGGGGATTAATGAGTGAAAAGGATTAATTGAAGAGTCTAAAGAGTAAGTATTATTAAATTGTGGAGACATGAAAACTTTTCCAAAGACATAATAGAAGATTAAGACTAAGTGTGAAATTGTTTTGTGCAAGAAGCTTAAGAAGGATAGTGAGAGGATGTATCATGAATGAAGCATGGAGGAGTAATTAAAATTTGAGAACGCCTTATTAAAGTGTGTTATATATTATTAATGGCAAGTAGAAGGTTAAAACTAGTGGAAACCATCAAACCCTTAAAAATGCTTAAAAACCCTACCAAGGCCTAATTGTTAAGCCTATAAAGAGGTGAATGATTGTTCGGTGAAGTGTATAACAAGTTGGGTTTTAAAATTTACTTGAAAGAAAGAAATAGTAAAATGGAATCTAATTCAATCATTAGATTCACTTAAATTTTTGTAGATTCTTGTAGACATAGAGACTTGTATGTGAAGAGGGCTAATTGGGAAACCAAGTCATAAATGGTAAAAAGGGAATACAAGAAAATGGGAATGGAGTTAAACCATTAAACCTACGAAGAACCTATAAGGGGATAATGGGTGTCAAAAACTTACTAGAGAGAAAATTCTCTTTATATTTTGTGTTTTATATTAGAAAAATGATTATAGGAGGGCTATAAGGAGGATTTGTGGTTTACAAGATGAATGGTGAAAAATGACGAATTTAAACTTATTCAAGTGTCATAACATGATGTATTGGTCATGTATAACATATTTGAGGAGGTTTTAGTATTTAATTTATTTCTATTTTAGCCATTGGAGCACAATTTAGGTATTTCAAAAATAGGGTAAAAGGATGAATGATTGTCTTAAATAATGTTATTGGATGAATGTATAGGAAGAATATGCATTAAGAAGATTGTCCCTTATAATATTGTGAAGATTATAAATGATAATAAATATGAGGTTTGACTATAGTCTAGTGAACGAGTATGGAGGTGAGCAAGAGGATGGATATGAAATCTCCAATGGATGGTGTTATCACTCTGAAGTGCACACTGGGTGAAGAAGTGCAAGCATCTCTTAAGTTTGGTTGATACAATGGGAATTTTTCTAAGTTGTGGGTGACTCGGGTTGAGGAGAGCCTCTAGAGTGATTTGGTTCCCTAAGATTAATCACCTAAACTAATTCTCTAGAGGGAATTGAGGGATATATATATACACAAACTCAAATAAAACACATAAAATAGGTGATACACTAACATTTTGGAAACTTATACTTGCAAAAACACATAGGATTGATTGCTTGATACCTAAGAACATTAAATTCATAGGTTTTTTGTTGGGATTTTACAATTCACAAAAGGAAATAACAAGTTGTTTGTAAATGATGGGAGGGAAGATCTGGGTCTATTCCACTTCCAAAACCTAGTCAACAAGCTAACATGCACTTACAATAATTTGCAAAAGATACAAAACTCGCTGAATTGTTTTTTTGAAAATCTTGACCATGGAAAGGATAGAAATCATTCAAATGAAACATACAATAATAATTATGTCACACACTTCAAACATTTTCATGTGGAGGAAAATAAGTCTTTATAGTTCTTCAAAAATTTGCACTAATACAAACTTTTTGCATAGAATAAGTATGACAAAATGATATGTCTCTTGTCTTGATAACTAAGGTACTGTTATCTCTCGAAAGTTCACCCTATAGAGATATGGCTGTAGATGTTCTAAGCTTGCTCTGGATCTCTCTCTTTGGTAGATACAATGGAAACACCTCAGGTTTGTGGGTATACCTATTGTTGAGGTGAGTCTCCGGTATCAAGGCTGGTTCCTTCTTGATGTATCCTAAACTAATTATTTTTGGGGGTTTTGAGGGTAATAAGATGACTGTAAATGAATTAAAAACTGGGGTGATACACAAAAATTATTGAGGGATTTGACTGAGTACATGCAAAAATATCTGAGAATGGATTCTGGATGCACAAACCAATAGTTTTCAGCAGAATATTAAGGTAGACACTTGATGTATTGAGGGAAAAATTCACAACAATATTGTTAAGATACACATACACACTAATATCATGTAGAAATTACTAAAATTCGCAACAAGGTAAGATGATTAACCAGGAATTTAGCATTCAAAAGGATTAATAAGACATACACAAGACTGCAAATTATTGGAAAGGTAGAATATAATTCTCATTCAAAGGGAAAACTGGCAAAAATCTGCTTCAACACTCCTGTGTCCAAAAAAGTCATCCTTTGTGCTTTGCCAATGCACACAATATATAGCAAAATTATCCATCCCACCCTTCCTAAAAATAGACTAAAATTGTACTCACCCATGCATCCTATTTTTATCCTTTATCATGAATAAATAAAGGAATAAAAATAAGCATGCTAATACAATGAGGCATTAATAGCCTTGTTTACAAAAATACAACTCAGTCAAATTGCTGTTGATTGTTCTATTTTTAATAAATTTGGGTGAATAATTGGCTAATAATAAACTTTGCTTGATGAGAAAGTCTTCTCCAATGCATGCAATCTCTGTCTTCTAGTGCTTGATGTGACATCTGCAATTTTGATCCACTTCCCCCTTGGATGTACATGCAAAATAATATGTCCCTGTGTGTGAGAAAAAATAAATCCTTTATTAGCAATACTTGGCAAAATATTCACCCATGTATCCATCTTGATGGGGACCACCTTTTGGTTATGATGCTGACATCCCCTCTGTCCTCTTATGGTCACATGTGAAATTGACTCATGTGTAAATGAAAATAATTCCTTTATCTTCAACGCCCATGTGGGGACCACCTTGTGCACATGTATTAATAGAAACTCCTCCCTTTGTATGGGATCACCTTAGGAAGAGTTGAGGTATACTTTGGAAGGTTTAAGGTATTCCCTCATGAAAGGTCATATAATACTTGACACAGTTGGCCCTTTCAACTTAAACCCTATAAAATAATGGAATACTTCATCATTGGCATATATCTTTGTTTAAAATAGTCAAAACTATCCCATTATGTGGTGACTCCTTTTGAAAAATCATAACATCTATAACAATTTTTACCTTTTTAGCAATCATTGGTTGTCATTTTGATTTTTATGATATTAAGGTTTTTAGACCTTAGAAATGTCAAACACAATGATTTTCAACTAATTGGGTTGGTCCCCTCCGCCATGATGCTTGAACGTTTGTAATTGTTGATGATGATTCCTAACCAGGATGGATTTAGGGTTTTCTCATTGTTTGACATGTGTCCGCATTTTTAACCCCGATTTGGTTTGGAATAACTCTCAGAGTCTGTATGGAATTTGGTGATGGGTTTTCAACCACTGATCTCTATCCTTGATGATCTCACACCGTCGATCCTATGAGCATCTGTGTTCACATTGATTATGAGCTACATGAATCTGTGATTACTTTGTGGTCGTTGATCTCATGTATTGTGATCATCTCCACCGTGGATCTGTAGCTTGGTGGTTGGTTTGGGTTATCATATGATACCGTCAATTTTGCATGGTTAATTTGGTACCATTGATCATCTACCCAGGTTGAGTTGGATTTGAATGTGGTTAAGTCATGAACATGCTTATTTATAACCTAAAATTTGATCATTTCTCGTGCATCTCCATTACGGAGGGCAAATCCTGTCAACATTTTCTCGGGTTACTCTTTCTCTATGATTTTGAGCTCGAAAAATATGCAAAAATGATTATGTGGTTCTCTGTGGTTTATTTTAAGCCATTGTGCTTCATGATATTTGAGGAACTTTATGATATTCAAATTTCTTCTTCACGATTTTCATGGTTTGACGTAACCTTTGAATCGAGCTCTGATTCTCCATTGATTTCTTTTCTTAGAGCTCATAGAGGACATGTATATCTACTCAGTTTCACCTTTGAATGTGCTTCTTTCTCTGAGGTGAGGGTTTATTTTACTCTTATTTGGAAGGGTGGCCACCATTATTCTATTTGAGCTCTGTTTTAGAACTCCTATCGTAAGGGTTGAGTTGAGATTTGACTAAAGAAAATGACCATTTTGTGAGTAAAACCTTTATTTTCTTGGTTTAAGATCGAGAGTGCGAATTTATTTCCCACTCGGTGGTAACTTTCCACATTTTGAGGGAGACTTCCTAACCCTCTCGCCAATTTTTTTCAGAAGGTAAGTTTGTGGTTTCTTCATATATACTTACCAATGTTTATGATATTGGCTCTCTAACACTGTACATCTACATATTTTAAGATATGGGTATTTGGGTTTATTATCTTATTGCTCATTTCCTTAATGGCCGACTGGTAACTTGACACATGTACAAAGTAATATCCTTCTATATTTTCACCTTTCTGACTCTCTACTCAAGGATTCCTTCAATTTTGACATCAAAATGGTAAGTTTCTTCGCATTGTTTGACAGATCTTTTGGGGATTCGTACTTGTCGGTGAATCATTTTGAAAAATGTGTAATGGAGTTTGATTATACTCCTTGATTTTATTTGTATAGATTTGTTTTCAATTAATATCTTAAATCTTAGGTAACTCTGGAAGCTCTAAATCTCGCTTAAATTTTCTGCTTATGGTCCTGTGCATGATCTATTTGAGGGATTTAGCTCTATTTTCTAGTCTTTGATGACTTTACAAATGTTAATATTTAAACCTCATTTTTGGATTTTCTTGTATTTGTTTGTTGCCATTGTTGGATCTCTAAGATCTGATTTGAGTTGTATCTTCCTTATCAGTTTGTAATTTTGAGATATTTCTTGCTCACTAGTTGTAGATCTTATCTTCAAGTGACATTGAAATTTTGATTGATCCTTTTCCATTTTGAATACCCACAATGTAACTTGGAATACTTTATATCTCTTATGTCTGATCACTGATATTTTCTGAAAAATATCAGCTTTTGTATTAAGTTGTTCTGAGATTGGATGGGTTCTCGGTATCATCATATTTTACTCGGTACTTGATTTTTGTGGGTTTGTTCAAGTATTTCTTAGAAACTGGAAAACTCTTTTGCAAAATGCCTTAGGGATTTTGTATGGCCATGAAACTCTAGTGCATTCTCTTGATCTCAGTATCTCAGTAACTTTGTGTCATTTCTTAGAAAAGTACATTGTCATTCTAACTTTAATGATTATTCATACTTTCTTGTACTTCTGCATTGGAATATAATGGCCATTACGAATAAAAGTTTGGATATTCATGCCTTCTTGTCTGAACTATTTTTATTGATTTCTGTGTATCTATTATTTTTGTGGGTGCCTTTTCTTGCTCATAGTGGTTTATATACCTCCCTTTATGTTGGCCGCCATTGAAGAAACCGTGGCTTCTATTTATCGTTTCTAGGTGCTCGATTGAATGTGCTCTACCTTACACTTAAATTTTTCCTTCATTTGAAGTTTGCATTTTAATGTCAATTTGAAGGATGGCTTTATCTACCTTTGATTGATCCATACTTGCTGTAGATTTTCTTAAGTATGATATTTTGCATCTATTTCATTTGAGATCTATACTGGCAGTGTTATCTCTACTGTAGATGAAAAATCATATCATTCTTTGAAAAATATCATGTTACATCTTCATCTGCAAGCTTGATTGATGATTTGTTCTATGTTGGTATTGAGAGCTTGACGGATTAATAGTAACAGATTTGATGATCTGAAATTTGCATCTTGTCCACCCTTTAATGCATAAGGACCTCTGTAACTTATAGTTTTCTAAGGAAAATAGTGTAGTGAGGCTTCTTCTTGATTGATTCTTCCCCTGGGAGCATGATTGTTTGGAAACTGTGTCTCCTTCAGTTGGTTGTAATAAGCTTGATCCTTATCATTTTGTTGGTACTGTATGCAACTCTGATAAGTTGAACTTGTACTTCGACTATATTTTTATATCGAAAAAGGATACGTTCTTCTCTATATTTAGATCTTGAGCTTTGTATCTATTTATTGCTATCCTGAGTTGTGTATCTTTTCAACAACTATAACATCAGAACTTGTAAGGGTTTATTGCCTAGTTTGTAGCTAGAGCTTAATATGATTATCTAGATTGAAAATTTCTTGTTTTATACTCAATATTTGAAATAATCGAGAATTTATCTACTCTCAGAAAAATACAAGAGTTCATTCCTAGTTCATTTTCCACTGTAGTTTGAGAATATGTAAAATGTTCATTATGATTGTATCTTGATCTGTATTTTTACACTTTTAAGACTGAGAGTCTATACTGTACTTCTTCTTTTGATCTGGAAAAGCACAAGTATACTTCTATGCTGGAAAATATAAATATTCTTGATTTATTTGCAATGATTGCACTTACTTTGATTTATCTTTACAGAATATGGAACCCTCTGATCTGAATGTTTCAAAGTAGGTAGTGTTTGGAACCTTTTTCTTGAGACTATGGAAGTTTGTTCCTTGTGATGTCATGATTCTCTGAAGTTGATCCTATAGATGTCCATTGAGCTGATTGCATTGTGTATTGTATCTTTCATCATGAATTACCCTTTGCATCCTTAGTTGTATTGTATCATGAAGTAACTTGTACTTATCTAAATCTGTATCTTTGACTATACCATGCATTATCTCCTTTTGTATTACTATTTGATTTATCTACAGCTTTCAAGCATGTATTAGTTTGAAATAGCATGATGGAAAGATGTAAAATGTCCATTTTACATGGTAAAGCCCTGTCAAAATTTTCTCAGATTCCCTTTTCCATTTTGTTTCAGCTATAATTTCTCTTATTCCAGTTGTTAGAAATTGCAGCACTAAACTTGCATTTCTTTTATCAATTAGTACAAGCATATCTTTGTATACTTCAGCCTTTAGTTTGAACTAAAATAAATGTACTTTTCTGATTCAAGTTACGAAAGCAACACTTATTTCTTCTTACTTGTACCTGCACATTTAGATAAACTAGTTAGAAAACATTAGGCTTTTTGGCCTCTCTTTTATTCCATAGTTTTTCTCTTTCGTTCTTTCTGAGTGAATGAGTCATGTATGTTGTTATAGAATAGTGTTTTTATCAATTATACATTTAATCTTCATGTAACTTATACCTCATGATGCTAGGAGATCCACTTGCATGAAATTGGATAGTATAGGAATATGGATCAACCCTGAGCTCGTGATTGACAATCTTTCCTTTTCTTGTTTTTAGGAACAATGTCATTTGAGAAGAAGCAAGGATGAAGATGGAGAAAATCTAGATGGGGAAATGCATAAACCGAAATGAAAGAAACCCAGGGCAATGATGGGTTCTTTCATACTCCTTTACTTTTTTTTCATGCATATGTACCTCTTACTTCAGTAGTTGTAATTTACTTTTGAGTTACATCCCACAACTTGTGTGGGAACATTTGAAATTCCTTATGAATTAAACATTATATTTTGAAACTGAGTTGTATATTTATTTATACATTTTTGTAACGCCTGCTAAAACAACCCACTTGAGACCCAAGAAACAACCTAGGGTGGCTTAGGAAAAACATTGTCGAATAATTAATTTTTTTAAAAGAATCTTCAACCAGGTTACAAGACAACAATTATCACTAATAGGTTCCAGAACTATTCTAATCTACTAGAGTATAATTTTCTTTTATTAATAATTATTAGAGGTCATAAGGTCCAAAATTTAGGGTTAGAAGTTTCAATTAGGTTCGAGAGACATTCCTCACCATGCCCACTCTCTAAGAGGCCTAAAGTTTCAACTTTAGTTTTTTCCACACTTTAATCATTCCAAATTTCCCTAAATCAATTATATTGGATAGGAAATTTCCTCACCTTTCCATTGATATAAAGAAATCCTTCTAACTCCTCATATTTTCCAAGTTATGGGCCGGTGGACCTTGGGGTGAAAATTTTTCCCAAAGAGTGGGCCTTGGCCGGGGTGAAAATTTACCCAAAGGATGGGTTGGTGGGCCGCAGGGAGACCTTTGGAAAAATTTTCCCACATGTGGAAAAAATAACATTTGTGTCTGTGCTCCCACAGTCTGCAACTCCACAAGGGACACGTGGCACTCCCTAAGATAGCATGGGGAAAAGTGGGGAAAGGTGGGGCGGCGAGATACACTTGCAAATTCTCTTCATGGGTTAAAAGTCATCTTTGCACCCGCACTCCCACAAGTCTATAAAGGACATGTGGTATCTCCTAAACCTATGTGGGCAAGGCAGGGAGAAAATTGGCTTAACGCCCGTAGGCTAAGAGGATATATAGACCCGTGCCTCCGCCGACACCTCACGATGTCACGTGGCAGCCGTTGATTGGCTATAGGCTGGTGGGATAGCGGGGGAAACTTGGAAAAAAATTAGAAAATTTTTCGAGATGTAAAAGGAAAAAAGGGACCTGTTCCTCTACCGATGTCTTGTGACGCCATGTGGCATCACCTGATTGGTTGCGTGCCGGTGGGGAAAATTTGAAAAATTTTCCCAAAATTTTCTGAAAGTGCTAAGTAAAAGAAAGGATCCGCCCATCCGCTAACACCTCATGGTGCCACATGGTAGCCTCTTATTGGCTACAGGCTGGTGGGGAAGCGGGGAAAATTTTGAACATTTTCCCAAAAAAAATCGAAGCTCCAAGGGAAAAATTCGGGCCACAGGCCCGCCAAGGAAATTTTTTAAAAATATTAATGCCAAGTGAAGAAAACTTCAAAAGGAGATAACTTTTGATAGAGAGCTCGGTTTTGGGAAAATGAGGAATTTTTGGAAATATCTCAACATCGTGTTTACTCAAGGATTATTAATATTTTATTTTTACAAATTTAAATGGGTCAATTTTAAGAAAACGGCCTACAGGATTTCATAGTGCGAACTGGTAAATTTTAACTTGTGAGATTTATTCAATTTGACTTTCTTCCTCTCTCTACATGTCAAATAGACATGGAGAATTGTTCTTAGATGGATTTAGGATAATTTTTTGAGGGAGATCTATTTGATTAAATTCCAATTCAAAAATTTACCATTTTGACAACAAAACAACGTTAAAATGGTTGAGCCCAATTTGGCTAAGTTTTTAAATATTTCCTTCAAGTGTTTTTGTATAATTGAACTCGTTTAGGGCCTAATACTTCAGTTAGATCATTTAATTTGTTATTTTATTGTTGCAGGTTCAAACTATGCATTTTTGGTTTAAATAATTGCTAGTTTTGAAATTACAAATAATAGGGATCAAATTTTAATGGGTCTATTTGCCACTTTCTTCTTCCTAGTATTTAGAATACGTTCCAATTCCAATCTAACACCTTAGTTGATTTAATCAAACTATTCAAGACCAAAATGCAATTTTGATTTACACATTTGAAAGAGACAAAATATTGTATTTTTGTCACACGCATTTCTTCCTTTCAACAGAGATTTCAATACATTGATATGATCAGATTCAATACAACAATGTAGTTTGAGAAAAGCATTACATTCATTTATTAATTCCAAAAGACAACTTACAAATTCCTTCTTTAATTTCTTCCAAAATCATTTATTATATACGGGAAGACAATACATTTTATTTTCATGTGTTCCACTTAACTTCTTTTCAAACAGAGAGTTCATAGAGTATGCAAAACATGATTTCCAATGGAATAACATCATATGGACAAGACAACCATTTTCATTAATTCAAATGAACTCTTACAACTTCCTTTCCATTTGATTACAAAATACAAGTATACCAAACACATATCATTCATTCACATTCTTTCTAAACATAATACAGAGTATAATTCTTTTACATTTGAAATTTCAATTACTAAACTCGTACAACATATTTCTATTAAAAACTTTTACAAGATCATCCACTTCATGTGAGAAGGTTACAATGAGAGTTTATTTCACAAGGGACTATCAACTGTCTTTTCTCAGCTTTAAAAGAACAACATGCATTCTTCTCATTCCTCTAATTTGATCACAACAGGAGTAGGGGAAAGGCAACACTCTCCACCCAACCAAGACATCCAATGAAGAGGAGAATCCATCCTTCTTCATTGGCCCCCAAGCCCCAACCACAAAGCAATAGAAGATGTGATCCAACTCATGGCAACAACAGGCTTCCACAAAACATACACACAACATTTTCACAAAGAGACACAGTCCTAAACAGAATGTAGTTTACAACTACATTAAAACATACCAAACAACACAAAGGATTCATCAAGCAATCCAAAGGATAAAGAATCTATTGGGGATGTTGCCTATGCCACCAAGGGGAAAATGGGTATCACCACCGATATATATATGTGTGTGTGTGTGTGTGTGTGTGTGTGTGTGTGTGTGTGTGTGTGTGTGTGTATGTATGTATGAATATCATTTCAAACCATGTCATGCCCTTATGCCTCCCCCAAGTACCCCTTATTCCTCACATTTTCTTATATCTCTCCAACCTCTTATGGCACCCCATAACGAGTAAATAAATGCAAGCTATTTCTTTGTAAGGTGGAACTCAAATTCCCAACTCCTCAACCCTTATACCTCCCTAAAACCACTTGTGCCTCCCATAAAATAACCTCATAGTCTTCTCCTACACCATTCCTAGGCCATCTACCCAACATCCCACAATATACACCAAAAACTCACATATAAGAACATTTAGATAAATAAAAGAGGGGCATTTCAAGAGCCGAGATCTTACCTCTCCATGGTGGAGTTGTTCCTAGTTAAAAATAGCAAGCTCCTTCCAATGCAAGCAATCCAAAAATTAACCCAACACAAGCATGCAACAATCTTCCAAATACTTCTCCAAGCAAAAGATCCCAAAACAACAAGACAATTCACCCAAAATGAAGTCTCCAAAAGTGAAGTAACCCAAAACAAGGCAAGAATTTTGAATTTTATAGAAGAGGGAAGAGAATAGGATGAGGTGGATTCATGTAGGATGACACATCACACATGGTAAACCCCAAACACCAATTCAACTTCATTCTCCAATGCATAATAAATAGGTGGGAGAATAATATGACAAATTTAATTACACACTCAAACAAGTGCATACCCCATAAGGACTGAAATTAAATTATGTAAGAAAAGTACAATTACAACATTCAACTTGACTTGTAAAAAAATGCATAAAAGGTCTAAATTTAACCCTCAAACCATAGGCAAGGTTGGTATGTAAATTTAAGAGGTATGGGACAAGTTTAACTTGTCCCACAAGCCTCCAAAATCAGCGTCCAAGGACAAATTCGAATTTCCAAGAAGGTGGAGTGTTTCACACTCAAAAGTTAACTTACACATCACTTATAAGGTCACTTACACATTACTTACACATTCTTACAACACTCTAAAGCATGGCCAACAAATCTATTAATTACATTCTCTCGAGATCTTTTAATTAATTAACTAAACAATATGAGTACTCACAATATTTACACATCATCAAATAAATAATGAAATGGTAAGTGCACCAAATAAAACACAATAAAAAATTAAACAAAATGGGACAAAAATAAAAGAAATACATAAAATCCCTTGGACACATTTAAAGGTGATCCCCCATAGGAATCCCTAACACTAACAAACACACACACAAACAAAACTAGTTGCCATGGTGACCTTGTTGAATTCATCTAGAATTCCAATGTGGTTGGTCTCCAATCCTCCTTCACCTCATGGCCATATCGAACGTTTAAAATAATATAAATAAAATTAAAAATCTAAAATCATCTAGATATATGAATCACAACAAGATCCAAGCAATCTAACAATATCATTATAGTTTTATCAACAACTATATCATCATCTAATAATTTTTCATTTCTAAGGTTACTCACAATATCTAAATATCACAAGTCCGAAAAACATCCATCATATAACCATGTCGAACAAGATAACATCATCAACATATAAAGTCTCTCTAATAATCATCATGCATCATATAAGAATCAAAGTCAAAAATAATCCATGATCAAATATCCAACATAAAACTAAATAAAAACTATAATAATGTCCATAATATAGTTGACAGTGTCATGGTCAGTATCAAAAGGTGTCAAAGGGAAGTGGGCACTACAATTTCAGCTTTGTATATGGATTGCATAATGAATTAAACAACTCAATAACATAATTGAATGTATTTAATCATGAAGGAAAGGACTTTAAAATACATGTAACTTCAGCAATGAACATTGAATGCTATAATCTACAGCTATGATTTTTGTTCCTAAATATAACACTTAATCTATTCTATATTTTTAGTCTTCATCAAGAATACAAATCTGTCCTTTGGGGCTTTGTGTTTTTTTGTTGAATACAATCATGAAATTGTAGACTATGTGATTTGTTACATTCTATAATAGCACACATAGTTGCAAATTACATGTAGTCATTAATTAATCTAGCAGAACAAATATTGAACTGAAACAATCTCCCCTAGCTTAGGTCACTTCACCAATTCCATGCATCGTAATGAAGTTTCGAGTTGCCCATTTTTGCATGAGTGCAAAAATTTCCAATAGGTGTATATACTAAAATCCAAAAGGAGTTAACTCCACTCCATCTCAAAAATAACACAACTATAGTTTTATACCCAGATAATTGGAGACAAATCCAATATTAGCAATTCAATTCCCATGCACAATTTGACCCTTTTTAATAATAATAAGGAAAAATCATGGGGAATGTGTTCACAAAGCTAACTGATGGCCTGAATGGTCTATTTTTACCTTCTGTTGATTAGGTCAAACTCAAGTCAACTTTCCTATTGTAAAGAATACGGTAAGGTGTACGGATTTTCAAAGAAATTAAAGTAATAGTAGAAACTAGGTTTTTCTAAGGTATGAATTTTGTATTTATCTGTGTTTGGTTTAGAAAATACATGGTTAAAAAGTTTTTTTTTGACTTGGGACTACTACAGGATTAAAATCCCACCATGCAAAGGTCAATAATCCAAAGATTAGAAATTCCCCTCCCTATATGATAATAATCATCTTAATTAAATCTTTAGAGTATATCATACTCTCATGACATTTGGTAAAGTGGCATGTTTGGGAAAGTTAATAATTTGAACCATGGTAGATTAATTTAACCATGGTCAATCTTATCCCTAATTAAGGTATGGAAGTTATTATGGAGAGGTGGAGGTTATGTAAAAAATTTCACTGGCCGCAATGTTTCATTATGGTTCGGATTCAAGTTGCTGGTTTGAGTGTTGTTATGGCCTCTGATATTACTTTTTGTGGTGAGTTCTATTCTCTTACTTTCTTTAGAAGTGTTTTCACCTGGGCTAACTCTGTCGTTGGTTTGGCTCGAGCTCAGGCTCATGTATCTCTACCAATTTCATTAGCAGCTCGGTGTGTTCTGTAGCTTGAGCTTTATGGTTCTAATGAATCTCTATTTTCATGTTGATCTGAGTGTTATTGGGTTGTGTTTGAATTTAACTATTCGAGATCTACAACATAGTTATTAATATCTCGAAGGGTTCATATTTCATCTCGATATTTCTTTATTTTGTTTTGTATAGCTCATTTTTGTTTTCCTGCTCGCTCTGTTTCAACATAGGCTATGGAATTTTAACTCGACCAGGCTCATGAATCCATATGGTGTTTTTTTTTGTGGTCTCTCCTCTATGTTACCTTTCAATCTAGGTGTGTTTACTACAAACCCATTCACCATTGTTATTGTAATGACTTGTTCTAGTCATCTAGCTTGGCCATGGAGTGAACAGCTCGGTCCCATAATGTTTCTAGTGCTCTAATTAGATGTAACTTGCCCATGTATTCACTCAGCTCACTCGAGTCTCGTTCCACATCTCGTTGCACCTTTATTTCATCGTGCTTTCCTAAAGGCTCAATATGTTGGGGATGTCTCAACCGTTTGGACCGAGTTTTCTCTTATATGGCTCATTGTTAGCAACATGAGCTGGCTCTATTTTTTTATTTTTTAGCTCAACGAGTTGTTCCTCCTTTGTGCTCTACTTTCATTGAATGATTATTGTATTGAATTTTTTGAGATATTTTGAACCCATATCTGAAGCACATTATGTCTTTGAAAGATTGCATATTCAATATTCTGAACCCATACCTGAGGTAATCTAGTCTTAGACAAAGTGGAGTCCCACAATAGTTCTAGCACACTTATGGAAGTAGAAGATCAATCAATTGTCCCTCCGAAAAAGGATGTAGAATAAAGTTTAACCTAGAGGGAGATTTGGAAATTGTTCTGGATTTTGATAAACATTTTAGGGTCAAAACCCAAAGGAAAATAATCTTCTTCTTATAATACCACTGAGCCAATCTTCTATTTTTGATTGGGCTCCAGTTAGGAGGAGATTTTAAAAACATTATGGAACCAAAGTGAAATGTATAGTGCTTTTTTGGATGAGAGATATTCTTTGACCAATGTTGCAACGAAGAAATCTAAACGCGTCTTGGATCACATATTCTTGGTGGAAATTCTTGGTGCTTTTAATTTGATGTTTTTTTATTTTTTCATCTTGATGGGATGTAATATATCTACTTTCGGCCTGCATACTTGTTGTATTTGAATTACTATTAATGGCGAATCGCAACACCCCTGAATGTCTGCAACTTGATGGGTTGAGACTCTCAGTGTGATTGCATAACATGGAGCTTTTCCCAAGTGTGGGACCTTGTGAATCAGGAAAGCTCTCCGGATGAAGGTCGGTTCCTATTCCTCTGTTCAGGTGCACACAAACAATTTGCAGAGGGTTCACTAAAAAAACTAATCTAACTTGCCAAGGAGATAGGGTTGAGAAAATGCAAGAAAATAAACCTAATCTAACTAAGGTGATGCACCAAAGGAATGATAAACAACTGTTTTGCCAATAAACAAAAACCATAAAAATGCAATACAATAAACATGCACAAGTAACCAAAATTGCAATGAGAGATCACTTGAACGCAGTGAATACAAGAGAGGGTTGAAATCATCCACAAACTTGGTTTTTATTGCTCCAAAGATTGATACAATCCATTACAATGGCAAAGAGGAACAAACATGTATTACAGTTTGAATGGGAGGTTTGGAACTCCACAAATCCACTTGCTGAAAAGAGAAAAAGGGAGGGGCAAAACAAGAATGTCCAATCTTTAGAATGAAGCCCCTCCTTACAATTTATAGGAAGAAAAAGAGAGGGAGAAGAGAGGAATTCGAAATCTACCCCAACCAATTCCAGATTACATTTAATTCATCTCATTATGGTGGTAGGTGAGAACCCTAGCAAACCCAAAAAATAGTGGTAGTTGGACAGAGGACCCTATAAGCTTTCCAAAAATCCTCTCTTGCATGAATCTAAGCTCACTGTGAAAAGTTATGGCCATTTGAATATTTCCCATGTTAGGGTCTGCTTCTTGTCGGGTTCGGGGTTCTCCTTTGCATTTGCATTGGGTTTGGAGGGTGCCTCGACATGTGTTTGATGCTTATGTTTTCCCAAAACCCACTTCCGCCAGTGTTGCCAAGATTTCCTTTGTTTCAGGTTTGGAAGTTGGACTTGCATATGCATTGGGTTTTGAAGGTGGCTCGACATGTTTTTGCCCCATGCTTTCCGACTTGTTTCCCGACTTCAAAACCCGATTTTCCTAGGTAGTGTTTCAGGTTTTCGGAACTCCCAAGCATCGGGACATGCCTTACAATCTACACGTTAATTCATGTCTCGTGTTTCCCAAAACCGAAAATCCTTTGTGTCGGGTTTTCGGACATGCGCAACATATTTTCGTGTCAAGTTTTTGGCCATGCAATGCATCCCCCAAAACCGAAAATGAAGGATTTCGAGACTGAGGACCTATTTGGCAACCTCTAAAACCAAAAATGAAGGACTTGGAATTCCAGAATTGTTTTGCATGCATGAAAACCTGAAATGACCTTGGCAGCGGGAGTAGAGGCATGCAATGCACCCTCTAAAACCTAAAATGAAGGATTTTGATTTTCCTTGATTTCCATATTCTGTTGTTGTCTATATTTACCCCGGGACGTAGATATATATAACAATTACTACTTTGTTTTTATATTCGATTAATTTTATTTTTATTTTTGTTTTCTTTGTGTTGGGCTTAATGTTTCATCCGGGCTATAGGTCCCTTCTATAATAGGTTGGGGTCCCTAGTAAAACCCTACCTTTACTCTCTATTTAAAAATAATGCATACAAGGTAAATATGCCATACAATTTTTATATTTCTCTAGTATATAATGGTTGAAATTTATATTGATTTTATCGACACGAGATTACCAAGGATATAAGCGAAGGATTTAATTTTATGGAAAATATTTATGGGAAGAAAATGAAAATTTTGTGTAAATTATTTATAAGAAAACAATCAATACAAGGAAATGTAGTTTCAATAGATATTTGGTACAATGACAATGTTTGCAGAAGGAGGACAACACATGGATTCCAAAAGAGGATATTCATAAACTTTATCTACAAGATAAAACAATTCAATCACATGAATTCACATGATTTGAGTTATTTACAACTAGACGATAACTATGTGGATTTGGTGGCATGTCTTGTGGATGCCCTAAATTTTAATCGGGAAGGAAAATAAATCGTTTTAATTTTTTTTGACATAAATTACTTGAGAAAACATATGTTTGACAAGTTGAACTATCATTTTAATCCATTTTTTATAATTTTCTAAGGTTGAAAACATTAATTTAGTCCTAAAAATTTGGATTTAAAAGTTTTTTTAATTGTTTCCAATATTTAAAAATAGTGTATCTTTGTAACTCGATTCAAATTAAGTTAGAAGTCAAGACATATTATTATTTTTATGTGTAGATATTTCATACAAATTTGTAGGATTAAAAACTAATAATATAAATTTTACTAAAAATAAATATTGCTATAAACAATATGTTTTACTAGAAATATTAAGTCTAGTCAAGTTTAGATTATAATTAATGTTTTATTAGGAGTCTTTTTGAATTTTAATAAGAAACTTTTTTATGTCATAAAAATGGTATAGAATAAGGTGAACTACACTTGAGTTTTACTTGACATTTCTCTTATATAATATTTTTTTTTGGTTCATCCCCATCATTCTCTAATGTATTGGTGTTGGAATACTATATTATGCAACCCATATAGAAAAGAGTGAAGTAAATTTATATGATATAAACTAAACCATAACTAAAGATGTAAATTAATTCGTGTAACTTTGAATTTAGAAAAGTAAGTATATTAAATGCTTAACATGGAAGCAATACATATTCCCTTCATTCCTTGAATATATGAAATTAGTAATAATATGTCAGAAGTTTGGGGATGATTATTCCTAAATGTGTGTCAAAAGAGGCAAGTATAGTGTTGAGTATACATAATTAGCAAATAGAGTGATATGTTGAACTGAAGTTCCCCTTTTAGAAATTTTTATAGACAAAATTTAACCTACACAGAGGTTAGATTCTTCAATAAATTTCACTTAAGAATATAGCGATAAAAGACAAAGTGTAGTTCCCACTCCTCTTCGACATTTAGATTATTATGATGTTTCTTAGTGTAGACTAGAGTTATGGATGTTTCTATCACACGGTTTAGATATTGAAAGATGGACATTATTATTTTGATTAGTTAATTTATGGACAATATGGATGTTTGACTTGTGACATGATTTACAGGATGGATTATATTCATATTTAGATATATTGAATTGTTGATTTCGAGCTTATATTGGACTAATGCATTTTTTTAAAAATTATATGATGCTAGATCATGTATTTGATATCGTGATCTTATTGCTAGTTGATAAAATAATGAAATTGAAATAATTTGAATTTTGAACGATGAAAAATTACTTGTCTTGGTTTAAGTTGCGATAATTGGTTATATGTACATGCATGTGTTTTTACTATTTTGATGTTGTTAATATGGCAAAGAGGCTAAAAAGATATTGTATTGAATTTTGCAGGTGTTTGCAACAAAATAAACCAAATCCATATAGGAGACCAATAGTCGGGAATATGGAGTATGGGAAACAGTCACCATGACAACATGCGTATTCGTATGTTGTTAGTTGTTGTAGTTTGCTAGGAGGTCCCCATTGGGGGGTGACCTCAAAAGTGACCTTCAGAATGTTTGTAATTTTGTCTTGTTACTTTTATTTAATCATGAGTTATTTTATTTTTATTTGCATGTGGAGTCACTTTTATTAATTATGTTTTTCACCCCTCTTAAGTTAATTTAAAAGTATTTATCTAGTGCTAATTAGGATGTGACTAAAAGAAGGGAAATAAATGTGAGTTGGTAGATTTTATGTGTGTTGGTTTGGGATGAGTTTAATGTGTTTTGGGTTGTGTGTACTCAATATTCCTTGTGAAATTTCGGATTTTGACCTTCTAGGCTATTTTGGAGACTTGTGGGACAAGCTAAGCTTGTCCCACACCCTTTAAAGTCACCCACCCACCTAGCCTATGATGTGAGGGACTTATTTTAGGTCCTATTTTGTGTTTTTATGAAGGAAAAGGGGCAATCAAGTGCATTTTTCTTACATGGGTAATTAATTTTGTCCTTAAGGGGTGTGGGTTGGGTTAAGTGTGTAAGAGGGTGGTCTTTTCCCAAAAACTAATTTATTATGTTTTGGGGTATGGGTTTGACTTTGGTGATGTGGGATGGAGAAGAAATGATGTGGCATCCTACATGGAGCCACATCATCTCCCTCTCCCTCTTTTCTATTTATTATATTTTTTGTAAAGTTTTGGGGGTTACTTGCTTAGAGTGGGCTCTCTCATTTTGGAAGGCTTGCATTTTAGAGTGCTTGTTGGAGTTGAATATTGCTTGGAATTTCTTGAGATTGGAGTATTTTGAGAATTTCTTGTGAAGTGGTTTCTTGCTATGGAAACATAGGGTCTTGCACCCTTGGTTTCTTCTTTTTCTTGTAAGTTTATGTGTTGAATGAATGTGTTTTCTTGCTTGATGTTGTTGGGTAGTGAAATAGCCTTAGGATGTGTATGAGATAATGAAATGGGGATGAAATGTGTTGGGAGGCATAAGAGCCTCTTTTGGGTATTTAGGAGGGAGTGGATTTGATGCCCCACCTTGTTCTTATCTTGTTATTTTATGCATTCTAGGAGACATAAGAGAGAGGGATACATAAGAGATGTATTTTATTTGTAGGGCGGCATAAGATAATTTTGGTTTGACTTTTTTGGAGGTTTTTGAGGTGGGAATCCAAACCCTTGGGAGGAACAAGGGCATCCTCATATTCCTTTCTCTACTTGGCTTGTTTTAGAGCCATTATTTTTGGGAAATTGTTGTGTTTAAAAATGAGTGTTTTTGGTTATTTTCTTGTGTGAATGTTTCTTGGTAGTAAATGTGGAAGCCTTGTGTTTTGTTTCCATGGTTGTCAAATATTCCATATTTTCTCATTGTTAGGGCTCGGGGGCCAATGAGGAAGTAGGCTTCACTTCCTCATTAGAGTAATGGTTGGGTGGAGATTGTTGCCTACTTCCCCATTTCTAGTTGCATGTTTGATCTTAGAAGGAGGAGTTTAGGTGATGAAGGCTTCTTGTGCATTTGGAGAAAAGAATAATGTACTCTCTTGTTATATAATATCATGTTGTCATAATGGTATATGGAGGCCTTGTAAGATTGTATTTTTTAAAGTGAAGTTTTTAGTTGTTTCATTCTCAAAATGTAATCTTAGTTGATATTGTAAAGGAAGGCACAAGTTGAAAATCCTTCCATTACTTGTTGGGAAGTAAGACTATGGATTGTTAAATTTAATCAAGTTTATTGAAGAGAAAAAAACTTTGTTCTCATTTTAGTTGGTTTATTGTTCTTCTTTAGGTGTGTTGTTCTTATTTCAAAACTATTGGAAAATCTTGTTGAAAGTTTCTTGTGTGAATGTTTGAAACTTGTATGTTGTAAAGGAAAGAAATATTAATTTCTATTGTATTATTTGAAAGACATATAATAGAAAAAGAAACTATATTTGTTCATCTCCTTGTATTGGTTGAAATAAATTTTAAATTTTATATAAGTAAATGGAAAATCGTTTAAATCCTTGGTTGTTATTTGTAGTGCCCACTTCCCTTTGACACCTTTTGATACTGATCATGACATTATTGACTATATCAGGGACATTATTATAGTTTTGATTTGGTATGATGTTAGATGTTCGATCATGGATTATTGTTGACTTTGATTCTTATATGATGCATGATGATTATTAGAGACATTTTTTATATATTTATGTTGATATACTATTTGACATGGTTATATTATAGATGTTGTTTGGACTTGTGATAATTGGATATTTTGATTAGACCTAGAAAATGAAAATTGGATTAAAATTGATGATGATATAGTTGTTAATGAAATTGTAAGTGATACTATTGATTGTCTTGATGATTGTTGTGATTCACATATATATTGATGATCTTGAAATTATATTTATATTCATTTGGATGTTCTGATATGGCCACAAGGCCGAAGGAGGTATTTGTATTTTGTAGGTTAAAAATATCATAACAAACATCGGGGGATTGGAGACCAACTACTTTGAAATTATAGATAAATTCAACAAGGTCGCCATGGCAACTGTATATTTGTTAGTGTGTGTCAATTTTTGTTAGGGATTCCCATGGGGATCACCTTTAAATGTGACAAAGGGACCTTATGTATTTTCTTTTATTTGGTTCAGTTGTTAATGTTTGCAGATCTGTTTATTTTGTGGTGCATTGACCCCTTTCATTATTTATTAAATGGTGTGTTAGTATTGTGAGTAATCATGTTGTTAAGTTAATTAATTAAAATATGTCATAAGAAAGTAATTAATAGAGTTGTTGGCCTTGAATTAAAATGTTGTAAGAAATGTGTAAGTGATGTGTAAGAGATATGTAAGTTGATTTTTTTGAGTAAGAAACACTTCATCTTCTTTGAAATTCGAATTTGTCCTTGGAGGCTGATTTTGGAGACTTGTGGAACAAGTTAAACTTGTCTCATGCCTCTTAAATTTGTGTACCAGCCTTACCTATGGTTAGAAGGTTAAAATTAGCCCTTAATTATGCATTTTTGTAACTCATGTTGAATTTTTTATTGCACTTTTCTTACATGTTTTAATTTTAGTCCTTTGAGTGTGGGTTTGATTGGAGTGTGTAAGTAAAACTGTCATATTATTCACCCACCTATTGATTATGCATTGGAGAATGAAGTTGACTTTGGTGTTGGGGTTGAGGATGTGTGAAGTGGCATCCTACATGGATCCACCTCATCCTCTTCTCTTCCCTCTTCTATTTATTGGAATTCCTTAGCTTGTTTTTGGGTTGCTTCACTTTTATCACTTCATTTTGGGAGACTTATTTTGGTTTTGAGAGCTCTTACTTTTGGAGAAGTTTGGAAGATTGTTGAATACTTGTGTTGGGTTGATATTTGGATTGCTTGCATTGAAAGAGCTTTCTATTTTGAACTTGGAACAAACTCCATCATGGAGAGGTAAGAGCTTGGCTCTTGGAAATGCTCTTCTTTCCCCTTTTATGAATATGTAAATGCTTGTATGTTTGTTATTGTTTGTGGGATGTTGGGTAGATGGCTTAGGGATGGTGTAGGAGAAGACTATGGGGTACTCTTGAGGGAGGCATAAGTGTTTTGGGGAGGTATAAGTGTGGAGGGAGTTGGGATTTGGGTTCCACCTTGTAAAAATAAATAGCTTACATTTCTTTACTCGTTATGGGGTGCCATAAGAGGTTGGGGAGGCATAAGGAAATGTGAGGAATAAGGGGTACTTGGGGAGGCATAAGGGTATGTTAGGGATTTGAAATGATATGTATTTTGGCGGTTTTTTCTCAGGTGGTGATACCCATTTCCCCTTTGGGAGACATAAGTAGCATCCCCCATAGTTTCTTGCTCCTTTGGCTTGTATTATGAAGCTTGACTATTGTTTGTTATGTTTTAGTGTGGTTGTAAACTACATTTTATTTTGGACTGTGTTTAAATGTGAAATTTGCATGTGTGTGTGCAAGCCTGTTGTTGCCATAAGTTGAAACACATATTCTATTACATTTTGGTTGGGGCTCAAAGGCCAATAAAGAAGGATGACTTCTACTTTCATTGGATTTCTTGGTTGGGTGGAGAGCGTTGCCTTTCCTGTGCCTTTGTTGTCATCAAAATTGGAGTATGATGGATTTTCTGTTGTTGTTCTGGAGCAAAGGAAAAAGATAGCTTTTGTGAGTCCCCTTGTGATAGTTCTATTTGTAACCCTTTCCCACTTTAAAGTGGATGAAATTTTATATTATTGGTGATGGAATGATGTTCTGTATTGGCTATGAAAGTTGTAATTTGAAATGTAAAAGAGATATACTCTGTTTTCTGCTTTTGAAAGAATGTGAAAGACATGAATTCTGTATGTTGTATTTCAAGGAATGAAAGAGAAAGTTGTAAGGATATCATTTCTGAATTAATAGAAGATTGTATTATACTCCTCAAATGGCATTGTTGTATTTGAAATCTGATTGTTGAAATGCATTATGAGATCTCCATTTGAAAGTCTGGAAATACGTATAAAGAAATGTATAATGCTCTGTTCTGCAGAAATGAATGTTTGGAAAATTGAAGTTGTAAATTTGCATTTGAATACCTTGTTTGAATCTATTTAATAGGTTAGAGTGTTTTGGAATGAATTATTATTGAAGTTAGTATATGTAACCAAATATATTTGTTTTGGATCGTTGTTAGAATTTTCTCAACTAGCATATATAATTTATTTAAAATGTACAGAATGACCCTGCAACATTAAAAAGACAAAATGAAACATTGAGTTAAACTTACTATGACCAAAACAACCCCAATAGACCTTATCACTTACAATTTATTTTAAAAGAACCTTTCAAATCGAACAAAGGAAAAACTGTAGTCGTTTTGCTATCAAATTGGAAAATTTCAAATTGATCTTCAATCAAACAAATTAACCCTTGAAATCCATCCTAAATTTACCCAAGTGCAACCCTTCATGTCTGTTTGGTATGTTGAGAAAGGAAAGAGATCGAATTGAACAAATATTATAAGTCAAATGTTACCAGTTTTCATTTTAAAAGCCTACAGATCGTTTTCTCAAAATTTACCCTTCAAAATTTATCTAAATTAAATTCTTAAGGTTTTTGTGCAAAGATTCTATCGAGATCTTTCCGAAAAGTCCTCGTTTTTCAAGAACCGAGTTCCCTAGTAAAAGGTATGGCTATCTAAAGTTCTCGGAAAAGGCAAAGCTTCATGTGCGTGCGTCTTGCACACCCATGAGAAAATGAGCCTCTTGCATGCCCGTCTTGCATGCCCATGAGAAAATGAGCCTCTTGCACACCCGCCTTGTGTGCCCAGAAGAAAATGAGTCTCTTTCACGCCCGTCTTGCGTGCTCGAGAGATAATGAGTTTCTCCGTGCCTCTCTTCTGCGTGCCCTGGGAAATTTCTTACGCACTCCTCGCAAGAAGATAATATATCTACACTAGGGATGACTTTATCTCTCCTAGTGTAATGTAGGACGTTTTGATATTGGTTGTAATGGACTCGGTAGAACACTTTTAAAATAAAATTATTCCTTAACTTTTCCTAACTAAACCTAGGTTGTTCTTGGTTTCGAGCGGTTGTTTTAGATGGGCATTACATTATTCATCTTGTCAAAAAAATAAAAAAATTGATTCTTAAAAATCTAGTTGAACAAATGAACTACATAGTTACAAAGTAGTCTATAGATCTAATTGAGTATATAAATGTGTTGTTAAGTTAAATCAATTTCATTTTTAATCAAATATCAAGGAAAATGGTAATGATGGATGAAAAAAGTTATTAATCAACACTTGGTAATATTTCTACCAAATTTTAAGAGAAATTTTAAGTATAAAATTAAGTTTGGTTAATACTATTAATACTATGAATATTATTAGTTATTTATAATAGTATTAATATTAAAATATTATTAAATGTGATATTAATAATACAAATGATATTATTAATATATTTAAATATATTTAATATATATATACTTAAAGTATATAGAACACTTTATATTTAAATGTATATTAAACAAAAAAAAAAAAATTAATAAAAAAAAGGAAAACCAATAAAAGTTTGTGGAGATAGGCTAAGGCCTGCACATATAGTAAAAGGAGGAAATGGTGGGGGAGGTCACCGACCCGACCCCCGTCCCATTTTTATAGGATGGGGGGGTGGGGTCGGCAACCCCTTCCCCCACAATATGTTTTAAACCCCAACCAAATACAGTGGCCGCAAAAACAATTAAACCCCGCAAACACTTTTACCATGTGTCATTCCTTTAATCGGTCAACATGGCTACTCGTTGGTAATAACAAAATAAACACAGTCGATCCCTTCCAGCGGCCAGGGAAAACAGTACTAAATAATATATATTAAATTATATAACACCATAGTATATTTTTGGGTCTTAATAAAATGATGGTTATATATATATATATATATATATATATATATATATATATATATATATATATATGTAGATATCTTTTGTTACATAAGTGTATATATACACCATTTTTCTTATTCATCTAAAATGGTGCAAAAACACATATGCCCATTTGGACAAATACTAAAATAATTAAATAAACAAAAACAAATACATTAGAACCTTAGAGGAGGGTGTAAATAAAAGAAGAAAACAAATTAAGAATGTGCATCCTTCCATGAGCTTGAGATTGTCTCCCCCGGCTTCCACCTCGTCCTCCACAAATCTAAAAACAAAAAGAGAAACTATAAGCCAAAACAAAAGAGAAAAGAGTTTTTCATCGAAAGCTTAGGGTTAGTTGAATCCCTAAATCTAAGGGCCCCAAATGAATACATCCAATGGATTAGATTCATCCCTACAAAAAGTAGGTGGGAAGTGGGCAAGATAAATTCAAATTTAATATGCATGGGTAGACATTATTCAGGGCCACTCTAGTATGTGTAGGGGGTGTTATTATTCCGTAACCCAAGTGTCTTTTAAAATGCAAGCTTAGACCCTTTGTGGGTATAATAGAACTTAATTACTTAATTAAATGGACCTCAATACCCTTGAAGTTAACGAACCAAATTTAATTAAGGTGAAATTAAATTGTATTAAAGTAAACTATAGAGAAGTCTAAGACTTGTTTTATAATAACTAATTTTATTATAAGGTATTGAGAGATTTTATTATTTTATAACTAATTTTAGAAATGAGAATGTGATGACCGTAAATTTGAATCTAATTTTGCGAGTGTGTTTAACAAAAATAAATAAAAATATATTCTATAATTTTTTTAGTTTGACCTAGGTTGCCTTTGATTTCGTGTGGGTAAATTTGTCGGCGTTACAGAAAGGAGATCCTAAAAAACATAGCTTCTTCAACACCTTCAAATAAACCCACATACCAAACCACTTCATATTTATATATGTACTATTATTTCCATTCTAAAGTTATTGATTAGGAACAAAAATTACATAATCGAGTATTTCCCGACCACATAATGTTTTTCTTACTCAAAATGAATATATAGATTCTCGGATATCATAGGGAGAAGGATCCCCATTACCCCAAACATTGTGATTGTAGATGTATCTAAATTGTATAGTTAATAAGGAATGAAGTACTCATCACACCAATATCGTGATATAATCTTATTCATTTGTATATGAGGCTATATAGAGATACTTCTTTATAAAGGATGAAATATGAGAAAACTAAAAAAATCTTGATAATAATCTCCTTTTCTAAGAACATCCATCATGGTTAAGATTGTACCGTTGGCATTACTAAATTATATGATTTTTAACATCATTATATTATAATAAATTCTACAAGATGTGCTTTTTATGCGTATTTTAACTCTATAAAAAAATTCATGTATCTATAATCTTTACGAAGATGTAAAATGTATCCCTGATGAATTTTCCATGCGTTAATGTGTATGATAATGTATTTGGCAATGCACATAAATACAATAGATGTTTACATAGTGTTGGCAAATCAAGAGAGTGAAAACGTGTTTGAATAATTTATTGCAATGTAAACAATGAATAAATACAATGAGAGAAGTGGTTGAAGTGGTTTAGAAGTTGGTGGTTATGAAAACCAAACTTCTACATGGATGAAACCAAATAACCGACCTAAAAATGTACATTTCTAACATTCACACTCGTATTACATTGTTTTTACAATAGATATAAAAAAGGCAACATTCATATAAAAAGTGCATACATGCAAGATAGGTATAAGACACAAACATGGGACACCCACAATATCACATGGAAATAAAATCACTTAAGATTTATAAATTATATAATCATAGAGTGTTAATGAGAAATAAAATTGAGTCGAGTAAGCATTCAAGGAAGTAGTTTGTATAAGTCTAATATAGTGATAATAATATATGAAGAAAGTATAGAAAACATTAATATTAAAATCATAGATAGAAATATCTAGGTTAAAATGACATAAGGAAAATTAATTAGTAGTATCATCTAAAAATATAGTAGTAATCACTATGTATATAATCATTCATGATATTTTGTGAAGCAACTTATGATGAAATAAAAGAACCTTTATAGTGTGGGGGATTCCTTCAAAGAATAGTGTAAATAACAAATATTGCACATATCTTCATGTACCAACATGTGTATGTCCCACATAACGGTGAATATACCTTGTGAATACATTTTTGTAAATATTATATATCCTATCTATGAAACAAACATGAAAAACAACATTCCTAAAGAAACAAGATAATTAGAAAAACCATTAAAAAGTCCTTATTTTTTTAGTTTTACACATATATGTATGTATTTGGATTATATATGAATAATTTATTATTTTTAAGTTGATTTAAAGTAACTATATATATAAGTAAATATTAAATATAATATTTCCATAAGGTCATGATATTCCATGGTTTTTTTACAAGTTTGCATTCAACGTAAGCCAAATTTCTTCCTCATCTTGTGTACTTAAGTATTTTATTATAATTTTATCAATCATTTCAAATTTTAATGCATATTTCTTATCTTTAGTATCTGATTTTGGAAGTTAATTAATAAAAACAGTCCTCTTTAACAACACTATCATTTTTTTATGCATTACCATAACACGTAAAAATACAGATTCAATTACCTAGTGTAAACAATCATGAATACTATATATAAATCACTCTTCATAGATATACAACCTAATATACAACCACATTTGATGATGTAATGTTCAAGGCTTTCAATACGAGATAACACAAAAACACATCCTTTAATGTACAAGCACATACTTACAAACAACATGATAAAACAAACAAAACTTATTATTTTATATCACAAAATAATTATAATCTGATTGAATTTACATTTGCGATCAAGATATAAAAATAATAATGTATATTCAAATATATATGTTTTTCCTCACTATATTTCATGCATTTTTATTTTCTCATCCATTTCCTTCTATATGTTCTTATACGTTTTCTTAACTCCTTGGGATTCAATTTCAATTACATACCTTTCCTCATATCTATTGAAATATATGACCTTCTAACGTATCTTGGAGTGATCAATCAATCATGTCATTATTTTCCAAATTCCCAAACTAAATATGATTTTATATTATGCACATCATTTTGATTTATATTCATCACCATATGATCTCGATTGAATTATCAAGGATGTTACCCATGTGGTAATTATCCTCTGGACATGTGTTTATATAGTTTATCATCATCAACTCCTTAATATGGGCTCCTAATGGGCCGTGAAATAGTTCACCTTCCATGAAAATATTTTCCTCTCTCATCGAGCATATTTTATTATTTCATTTCTTACGTTATGCTACATTACACCGCCTTCCTTATTAAACTTCAAAATAATCATTCTTCTATGTATTTTCATAGTGCACACAAATTGTTGATATTTATTCAATCATTTCATTTTTTTAGATTAATGAACAATTTTTCATTATCCAAGATAATAATACATTAAAGAAAACAATTACCTACAAAGGGTAACATTGGAGTAGTTTATATAATAATATGGACTCCACCATAATGACATATCAATGTGAACAAATCAAAATTATAGATCTATATTCTAGTATCACTATATATTTACTATCACATAACCTAAAATTTTACTAGGGTTATGATCAAACCATGATTTCTCTTTGTGATGGATTCATCCACATATATTAAGCAATAACAACATTTCTTGATCAATAAATATTTTCATCAACATAGAAGTATGCATTATACACCATGATTCTCTATTGTCACATAGAGTATTCTAGTTATTTCATATATTTTAGTAAGAAACCTATGTGAAATGTATGATGGAAACTCGAAGGGGTCTAAATGAATAACTAAAAATTGAGGAAGAAAAAAGAGGGAACAAATGAGGGACTGATGAAGAATGGGTTTGAGGGAGGATAATTTAATTTTTTTATACTATACCATCTCTATCTTCCACACACTATTCATGTGAGTGCAATTTACGATTAAAGGAGACAAGTAAAAAGGGGAAAAACCCTTATGATTCCATGTTTGTAAGACAATTGAAATAATTTATTCTTGTATCAATTTTCCCTCGTATTTAATATAAAGATGGAGTAATTATAGGAAAAATTGTGATGCATGAATACTTATTGTTAATTAAGCCCCACCACTAGTATGTCATACATGTATGGTGAGAGAATGTTTATGATTGAGACTTCTTCATTCATATGAGTACAATTGAGCTTAAAGTAACCAAAATAAAAATTGGAATATTTTAAAAGGTCGTACTTTCAAAACCTAGCTATATTTATTTCTTCATCTAGTCCTTTGTATCCACACATTTTAGTTTTAAGATTGAGTAAATGCAAGAGTAGTTATAACATAAGAGGCAATGTATGAGAAAGTGTTTGTAACTTATCTCCTACAATGATGAGTCAAATGAGTTACATGTGTATTTTATCATATAATATAGATATTCTATTTTGTAATTTTGAGTATTTTACAATGTCAATGTTTTTAAATGGACAACAATTTTTTTGTTAAAAAATATGAAGATGTCAACGTAAATATAGAAATGAAATAGTGAGAATTAAATACCTTCACGAATCACACCTTTTTCTTTTCTCAAATTCAAAAACCTATTTAATATTTTTTAAATCTATTCTCCACTTTATTCTCTCAATTTCATGTGTATGAGAGAAATTTACACGTAAAGATTCCAATAAAATGAGGAAAATCCAATGGGTTTTGGGACTGAAACCCAACTAGGAATGACATCAAGGTTTTCAATTGGACAATGTTTAATATGTTAAATAAGACAAACACATCATCTAATTATAGAACCCACACAATAGCCACTATTTATGTTTCACTTTATGGAACATATCTCACTCTCATTATTCACTTGAGTGAAATTTATGCTTGAAGGGGCCTAAATAAATAATAGGTAAAATACACTAGGTTGATTAATTGAAACCCAACTAAAATAATTGTTTCTTCAACCACTTAGTATCCCCATTTACAATTCTAAGCTCGAGTAAGTGTAGGGGAACAAATAATGTATGGAAAATCATTGATAATTGAGTTTTATTTATTCATTTGAGTGTAATTTATTCATAAATGTGCCAAAATAAAATAAAAAAGAAAAAAAAACAATTTATGTTACATGTTCGAAACACAAACGAAATGTTTGTTTCTTAGAGAACTTTGTAGTCCCCATTTATGGTTCTAGCTCAAGTAGGTGTATGGAAATAGGTAAAGTGAAAATAAACATCAATAATTATTCATTATATTCATTTGACTTTATAATCTTGATTTCCCTCACATTATTCACATGAGTGCAATTTGTGCTTAAAGAAGCAAAAATTTAAAAAAATGGGAAATTCCTATAGGTTTCAAGGTTGAATTCTAACCACAACGGATGCCAATTTTTATTATTAGATAATATTTTATGTATTATATAAGACAAAGACATCAATGGAAAGTTGGAAATAAAACATTGAAAATTAAATGCATGCACAAGTCACACATTTTTCATGGATCAATTCATAATTCCCAAGTAATATCCTCTATTTGTGTCCCTTTTAATCTAATAATTCTTGCTCACATTATTCACGAGAATAACATTTTACAATTAAAGTGGACAAAATAAATAATGGGTACATTCCAATAGATTTCACTATACAAAAAAATCCAACCTACATTTTTTATTTACAAAATAACATTCGTTGATTGACTTGGCCCATAAGAACAAATAAACTCTAATACATAATTATTCTTATGTCAATATAAATGAAGACATATTGGAAGGTTCCCTCTTACTAACATAATAGTTAATTGATTCATTTTTATGTTTATAATAATATTCGCTCATCCTACTTTTATAACTCTATAAATCCTCATTCACCATTTTTACCCCAACTAACAAATATTTTTAATATACAAAAATTTCTAAAGGGTCAAAACCCAATTACGAACGAAGTAAAGGATTTTGATTGGACAATGTTTAAGTTTTTATATAAGATATAGGTGTCAATGGAAATTTGGAAATAAAAATTGAGAACTAAATACCAAAGCATTTATGATAGCTTTTCCACAACTCAAATTATAACACCAAAAAAACATCCACTTTTTTGTTACGCTTTATCAACAGTGTCCGACTCACATTATACATGTGAGTGTAATTTATGATCAAGTCGTCAAAATAAATAGTGGGAAAAATACGATAGGTTCCTTGTTTGAAACCCAATAAAAATGTTTGTTTCTTGGACAACTTTGTAGCCCCACCTTAAAAAAAAAAATTGAGTAAGTGTAGGGGAATAAACATTGTGTGAAAAATTCATTGGTAATTGAGTTTTATGTATTCATGGGAGTGTAATTTACATGTAATGGTGCTAAAATAAAAAGGAACAAAACCAATAGGTTCCACGTACAAAACTCAACCTAAATGTTTGCTTCTTTCAACACTTTTTATCCTTTATAGTTCTAAGCTTGAGTAAGTGCGGTGAAATATGTGTTCTACAAACAAACAACAATAATTATTCATTAAATGTGTTCCACTTTATCATCTTGATCTCCCTTGCATTATTCACATGAATGAAATTTGTTTTTAAAGAGACCAAACTTTTTAAAGGGAAAATATAATAGGTTTCAAGGCCGTAACCCAACCAAAAAGGATGTCGAGTTTATTGTTAGATGCTGATGGATATTTTAGATAAGATGAAGACAACAATTGAAAGTTGGAAATAAAACTTAAAATTAAATACTTACATGTGCCATGCCTTATTCATGTATCAAATCGTAACATCCAAATAATATCCACTAATTTTGTTCCACTTTATTAACTAAATCTTCCATACATTATTTTTTTATTAGTTAAAAGGAGGGTTAAGGGGACCCTCTCTTGTTACAACACGATTAAATGGAAACAAAGATTTATCAATGAGAAACAAATGGAGATGCCTCTACTAGCGGTAAAGTGGGTTAAACATAAACACAACCAAACAAATAGTAAAACATAAACCAAACTAAACAATACACCATCTTATCCCCGAGACTCCTTCCCATGGACTCTTAAATGCATCTTAAATGGATAATTAACAAATTGCTTTTTCTTTTTCTACCCACCGTAATCCATCCAACACCAAAATTTGGATTTATATTATCATCAATGTGAATCGGTATGATGATTTAAATATTATTCTTATCCATATATTCCTCATTCGATCCATTCAAAGGAGTCCCAATAGGAGTTTCGAGCACAAATACTACGAATCGAGTTAGAATCAAGTACACTTTTTGGTTTTTCATTAATCATTATACAATATGGGAGTGCATATTTCCACTAAGTAGATATCACATGCTTACGCCTCTCAAGATGACAAATCTGTAACAATATGTTCCAAATAAAAACACCTTCTACCTACGAAGGAAGCCTTTCATCATTAAGGGGTTGAGTCCAAGTTCTGTCTTGGACTTTAAGATCAATATTACCACGAAGTTCGTTTGAAGTATCTAATATGACAAGGACTTAGAGATAGGTTGTGTGTGTATGGAAAGTTGTGTCGGTGTTAATACTAATGATATTACTCAAAGCATTTAATCTAGAAACAAGACAATTTGGATTCCAAAAGCTGAGGCGCAAATGAGACAATATAATCCAAACCGGTTTGGTTGAGAAATATTTAATAAGAGGGTTTAAATGTGGGAACTAGGGTTTTAAAATAAAATAGTGGGGGTTCCTGGCCCAAATAATTTAGTGATAGAATTCCTATCCTTGAGGCAAGATAAAAACACAATAAAAATACTTTTAACACAACGATAAATGTCTACCGAGCCTTCAATAAAAGGGATCCAACACTTTGAAATACATGTGTGTACGTCCGGTAAAGTGGGCCACCATCCACTAAATTTTCAAATCGTTGAAGTAAGATTTGGATTTGGACATTTCTTCTTTAAAGATCACACATGGAGTGCAAGCGTCAAAGGTCATGGGGACAAAATTAGATCCTTTCTTAACTGCCTCCCTAAAATATTTTTGTGTTTCTCTGGAGTAGTTGGAGTTTTTTTAGAGGCAGCAAGAGGGGAGCCGCCACTCTTCTCTGAGTCGACCATGTCAAGATTGGGGATGTTGTATACAGGGGTAGCAACAGGCCCAGATCCGACAACCAAACTCGATCCCGATGGTGGAAGGTGCACCGCGCTAGTAGCACAATAGATCTCAGAGACAGGGGAACGAAAAATACCCTGATTGCCATGAGTTGCAGCAGTTGGAGACAAAAAAATGAATCCAATCTTCCCCTTAAGCCCCTGTACAAACCTGTAACCGTCAGAGGAACCGTCACCAATCACACAGAATCTTTTACCGCATCTTTGCCTAGATGTGTCCACGGTCTCAAGAAGAGAAAATACATTAGTGAGAGGGAGATATTTATATCCTCACATTCCAAGTTCTCTATTCCTCCCTCTAGATTCGCGGTGCACAGAACCACCGCTGCCCCATTGCCCTGTACTAGCTACCGTGAGCCATCGTTTAGTTAATAGTTTTCATATTATTCATTTAAGTTGAATTTGTTATAATTAAAGGGACCAAAATAAATAAAGGGGAAAATTCAATACCGCAATAATATATAAAATCTAATACATTATTATTCTTATGTCAATAGAAATGAAGATACAATGGAAATTTCTATCATACTAACAATATAATTTTCAATTGATTCATTTTTATGATTATAAGAATGTTCATTCATCCTACTTAAATAACTTTGTAAAACCTCACTTATCATTCTTACACCAACTAAAAATATTTATAATATTAAAAAATATCTCAACTAATACATATTATTAAAAAAATAACGAAAAAATAAAATAAAACAAATATAAATAAAATTTAATAGAAAATAATACTCTTAAAAAACTTATTATTATTATATATAAAATATAAACCCAAAAAAATAAAAATAAATTAACATATATACACAAATAAAATGAAATGAATCTATCTTTAAAACATTAAATTAAACAAACAAAAAAACTTATCAAAACCTAAGTGCTTCACCTATCATAAAGGTTTTAGTAAAAATACAATTGAAATTAATATTATTCATAATCGTTCTTTGACGAACA
The DNA here is from genome assembly GCA_018340775.1 of Taxus wallichiana var. yunnanensis. Lineage (NCBI taxonomy): Eukaryota > Viridiplantae > Streptophyta > Pinopsida > Cupressales > Taxaceae > Taxus > Taxus wallichiana. The sequence continues at coordinate 1,034,195,812 of CM031239.1, read as the reverse complement.
TGATTTGAAACCACGGGTTTCACATAGTGAGTGTCCAATTCCATCAAGTCCCCTTTCAATTGCTCTGAATTATGTTGATGTATTATTATGATGAGCATATATTGTTGTCCCAAGTAGGGAACGATGGAAATAGGGAATAGTGGGAACATATCTCGGCTATCATGATGGGACCAAAGAAGATGCAAACAATGAAAGAGTAAAGAACAGAAAACAACCACAACATATGAGAATAGAGATAGATTCCAACAATTTTTCACGATGATTAACAGAATCAACTCCATGCAGAAAGTATTTAAACATAATCAAATGAACAGATAGACTAAGGGCATCGACTACATTTATGTGGAGGGCATAATTGGTGAGAGAACCAATGGGGATTGAGCCTTAGCTAAATTAGGTAAATTAGGTAATTTAGGAGGGTGTTAATTTATTTGATTTTAATATTTTTTTATAAAGAGTAGATTAATTTATTAGTTTCATATATGTATGATTGTAATAGTTAGTGTCCATCATTGCATAACAATTCAATTCACTTCCTTCAAAATAAAAATAAAATTACATAATTATATTAAAAATATTATATTTACGAGGCCCGAAATATGTACGCAACTAGCATTGTTGCGGGATTCTTAAATTTGATTCATAATCATGTAATTTTCATACTTTGTACAAGATATATATGATAAAATACTATATATTAGAGAATTTATTGGGATTTTAGGAAATAGTAGGTATCAAAAAATTATAACGAAGTTTTTCTCTATTCGTAGAGGTATAACATATCAAGTAATACAATAGTTGGTCACGGTATTTTATTTTTCTACTATAGATTTTATTGATAGAAGGTGGTAGCTCTATCATTTCCTAGGGCGTTCATAACCCTTAATTTGTCCATAGGTGGTGACTGGGAAGCCCTAACTAAAGCACACACAAATGTCTTCCGTGTTGCTCAGAACCACAATCTAAGTACAACCGACAATTTAAATGAAGAAAGTTTGTATGGGGCCCATATTATCCTTACATCATTTCTAAATGTATTTTTTGAGAACAAATATTCAATACCAAAACACCAAGTACTATCAATTCATTTCATTGGATGTACCTAATCATTATATGTAATCAATGTAATTATACATCAATTTGTAAATTCGGCGACGACGACATCGACAACGCCTCAACAAACAAGCGACCAACCAAACGTCCCGAAAATGCGACAAACTTTTTTTTTTTTTTTTTTTGATGATGGTGTGCTCGCATACAGGCTCGAACTAAATTAGTCCCGTTAATGCTTCGGGAACGATGATAAGAAGAAGTTAAGTCTCATTCGACGTTTCACCAAGAATGAAGGAGGGTCGTCTTTTGAGTTATTTGTCTGATGTCTGGTGCTGTCGTGATAGCAATGAAACGGAAAGGTAATTCGAGAGTAAGGCATAATTTACTTTGCGTCGAATTCAATAGCCACTTCGATTTCTTTATTCTTACTTTGTTATTTGGTCAAGTTACGTTGTTTCAAAATTTAATACATTTTAATATACATATGTTTAATACATTTTAATATACATATGTATATTTATGTATATATATACATATATATATACTTACTTTATCATTTTGTTATATTACGATCTTTCGAAACTAATACGTTACATTATATGTAATTGTAGATTTATTATATATATATATATATATATATATATATTTATATTTATATTTACATACGTATCTATATATATATATATATCTTTATATTTCGGTATGACTTGATACCGATCTTTTTTTTTATTGTAATTGTTAATATACTTAGATAACATACTCCCATACTTACCTATAATGCGTACAAGGAAGTTTTACTTACCTGCTTTGATGATTTTATAAGGCGCTAAACCTAAATTTGAAATTCCTTTTATGCAAAACAAAGAAGAATCGACTTAAGGATCACTTTTGAAACTTGGCATTTAAGTGTGTGGTTGGGGGGAAACGAGCTACCTAACCAAAATTATTATACCTCTTGCGTGAAAGCAGCAAGCAGCCGCACTCTTTCCTTGTTTTCTTTTCAGCGATTCCCTTAGATTTGCAAGACTTTTGTTTTACCAATCTACTGTATGATAAGATGTTCTGAGCCGCGTGGAAGGAGCCGTGGAGGATAAGGAAGTAGATACAGCTAAAAGTAGGCGCATTAACTCTTCCAGAGACGACCACATCGCGTGAGAAACACGTAATGTTACGGGCGCATGAGGTAGGCATGAGTTGTTTTTCCTTTTTTTGATGTGACAGGCGCGTGGACTTGATGGGGAGTAATGGGGCGCAAGAAAAAGGCGGGTCGATTAACTATGTTGTTATCTGTTCAGAATCGAATGCACTCTCAAATAGATTTCACCCTTAGATCGATTCAAGGGACAGTGCAGGAGTGAGCAACATCGTGGGTCATCGCAAGAAGACTTCTTGGCAAAAGAAATTCTTTACCCTTAAAGAATTGATCCTGGGAGAGGTCGCAAGGGGCTCTCATGAGTCTTGGTGAAGAGAACATCGACAACTCGAGAGCATCATTCATTAAGCCAGGTGAAGACCAGAATGAACCAAAAAAGCACTTGGGAATTTTGCAATAGATTTACATCCCTATAAAAAAACTACAGATCTGACTTGGATACTTCCAAAAAGGTCCGAAAAAACTGCAAATTTGATTTGTAAACCTGTATGTGCAGTATCGAATGCATCCTCAAATTTGAGGTTCTCCTTCAAACTGCTTTTTTTTCAAACTTGATTTAAGAGACAGTAGAAAAGCGTTGAGGGCGCAGTTTGTCCATCCATATGTTTTTTGTTCAAAGGTGTTGATTGCATCCTCAATTCGAGTTTCACCTTCCGAGATATTTATATATATATATTTTTAAACGAGATCAATGGAGGGACAAGTGAACGTGCTATGAAGAGGCTTGGAGGAAGGAACCATTTAAAGGTGGATGTGCTTCATAACGAGAATAGACAAGAGGCGCCATAAGCTTCTTTGAGGCTACGTAGGTTTAGATATATATATTGTTGACATTATTGCTTGAATGTAGTTTATCTACATACATGTTAGTGGTAGTATGCTGAGATGTATTTAGATAACAAAATAATAATTAATGGTACATTAATTTCATTATAATTTATTATTACTAAATTTATTAGTTTTAGTATTACTTAAATATCAATTATATTGAAGGTATTAGTTTCCTATTAGGTGAGAGATGGGTAAGAACTAACTGAGCTTATAATTTTGTGTTAAAACCTCTTTCTTCATATAACAATAGGGGTATTTGCATAAAATATCAAGCGGGTTCGATCTCCCTTTTATAATTTGCAAATATATTGACAATGATTTCATAAATGAGAAACATAATAGAGCTAGAGCCTTGATAATTTCATGGTGATATTGGAGGCAATTTAAAACTTAAGTCCTTTCTTCAATAGTACAAGGAGGGGAAAAATGCTAACATTCTACCTTTCAATACATATCCTTTTAAACAACAAAAATGAGATCTAATATGCATATTCTTTGTATTTTTCTTTCCAACATCCCACAAAAGGTTTTAACAACGTTTCCAATAAATTTTAAAATAAGGAAATTAACATCTCAATACAACTTTTCCTTCAAATCTTATTGCAACATACCCTACTTCATGTGAAACAATTTACAATAATGGAAAACTAGAGAAAACAAGGCAATATTACATTTCTTTCTCCACTCAAGGTGGGTAATTACATGATATTTTTAACAATGTCAACAACAAGGTTCTTGTGCTCCCAAGAGTTCTTCTTCCATGCTCCAAGTTCCATGAAGATCAATCACAACCAAGATAGGGGGAGAGGCAACACTCTCCTCCCAACCAAATCTCAATGGAGAAGAGAAGCAATCTCCTCCATTGACCCCCGAGCCCCAAACACAACACAATGGAGGGTGGTCTCCAACTCAAGGCAACTATACATGCTTCCACAATACAAGTTCTTCACAACATTCAAGCAAAAATAGAAGAACAAGAGACACACAATAACATTAAACATTACACAACAAGGCTTGCATCCAAGCCAACAAGAGAAGGAACTATGGGAATATTTTCCTTATGCCTCCCAAATGAGATGAGATGCCCATCCAAAACCCTCCACAATATACACAAGCCCCTATGACTCTTATGCCTCCCTCAAGTACCCCTTTTTCCTCCCATACTCTTATGCCTCCCTCCTCTTATGGCTCCCTCAAAGACAAGGTAGAATGTAAACATTCCTACCCAAGATGGGCATCCCTCTCAAACTCCCTCCACAATATCCTAATCTACTCTTTTGCCTCCCTCATGTGTATTCCCATAGACCTCTCCTATACTACACAAAAAGCATTCAATCCATCTTTCACAATACACCAAAGTAAACATGCATTTTTTTCACAATTTTAGCATAGAAGCAATAATAATATGAAAGCAAAAACAAAGGAGAGGGTTCCCTACCTCTCCATTGGAGTAGCCTAAACCAAGAACTTGTCCAAGCTCCTTCCCAAATCAATCCAAGCATGCAAGTCCAAAAACTCTCTTATCTCTTTCTCCCAATTCTTCTCTCTCAAAATCACAAAAGAGAACTCTTCAACAACACAAAAACAAAGCTCTAACCCCCTCAACAAGAGAGGAAGTTTCAATAAATAGATCAAAGGTAAGGGTGAGGGTGATGTGGCTCCATGTAGGATGCCACATCACACATCCTCAAACCATCTCCCAAGGTCAACTCAAATCCCAAAACACCATAAATGGGTGGTTGGGTTGAATGACAACTCTCTTCCACAACCATCCCTTTCCCATGTGCCTTAAGGCACAAATAAATGCAAAATGAAGAAAAAGTGCACTCCAAGTCAATATCACTTCCCAAAACAATAACTAATCCCTTTTTGGGCTTCCCAACCCATAGATATGGTTGGTAAGGGGTTTTGGGAAGTGTGGGACAAGTTTAACTTGTCCCACAAGTCCCCCAAAATTGCCCTCAAACTCAAATTCGAGTTTTCAAGAGATTTGGAGTGGTCAACACTCAAGATAAGCATTCAATACAAGAGACAACACATGGCTCAAGGAGCCAACCAACAAAATTTATTACACCCACATGACTAAAACAAGATATTAAATTAATCTAAACTTACTTAGCAAAAGTAATAAAAGAAGGGCATCCCAAATGAAATCACCTACTAAAGTAAATAAAACAATTAAATAAAATTCTCAACCCCATGGTCACATTAGAACATTACCCCCTCAAGAAAATTTTCTCAACACATACAAGAACAAGCTAACACAATACAGTTTACAAGTTGCCTTGACGACCAATGTTGTAACCACCCGACATTCTGTTGTGTTTGGTCCCCAATCCCCCTCATGGTTGTGATCATGCTGTGTTTCCTGCAAAATGCAAAATACCCTCTTCGGCCTTGCGGCCATGTCAAAATATCCAAAATAATCATATGCATGAAATTTATTAACATCTATACGTAATTCAAGCAATCATTATTTCTAGGTCTAATTCACAATTTAATCATGCATTTCATCATTTTCCAAAATCATAGTAATGTAAATTCAACAACTACATTCTACTCATCAGGGCGAAGAAATCCAATGTTAGAACACATGCAATATATCTATAAAAATAATATCAATATCCAATAGTCTGTCCATGAGTCAGTGCAGATCATACTGAAAACAAAATCCAACCATAATCCAAATGCGTCTAGTCACAAAACATCATGCTAATCAACATAAGTATAAGCCATGTCCATATCTAAAGTCTGCATAACTCAAAATGATAATCACTAAGCGTCGTAGGGAAGTGGGCATTACAAGTATATTCGTGAATTATTTAAATATTAAATTATTTTTCTAATTGTTTAATTTATGTTTTATTTTCAATTTTTTAATAAAGATATTATTAAAATATTCAAATTGCAATAAATTTCTATATAAAATATTTCTGAACTTAAAGAATATGTCAATTCAACATAGATTAATAAGTAGGAAAAATGTCAATTTGAAACAAATATATACATATATTTCTAACAAGAATATAAAATCTTTAAATCACCCAAAAAAAAAAAAACCACAAATAAAACAAATTACACAACGAGAAGAATGCATCATAAAAGATACGGAATCCCTTTAAAAAGAAATCAAAATACTCCCAAAATTGTCCTCATTGTAACATATTATCTATCAAAAGGATAAGACATAATTACATATTTATTAACTGCTTTTTTAATATGAAATGTGTCCTTTTATTCTCTTATATATGTGGTTCCATCAGGTGGTCATTTTGTTATACGCTATACATTTTCAATCATAATAAAGATATACGGAAAGGTATCAAAATTTTGGCAAGACAACTAAGAAATATTGTCTTTGCAGTTGTTACTCCAAATGCGGTTTATTCTAGAATCTATTTACTCGCATGGATCCTCGTGAATAACAATTTTAAGGAACTTTACGAATAACTTTTTAGCTATGATATTATTCAATCTCTTTTCTTTATTTCACATCGGAATACATTCTGTTCTAAATTATTGAATCATATTGGCAGCCATCCTCCTTAGTTTCCACGCAACCCTTGCTTTTGGCTTCTTATAAACACTAGAATAACAATAAGAAGTTGGCATTTTCATACTGCAAAGATAGTTTCCTCCTGCAATTAGTTGGGAAGTAGCGAGCTAGTGAGTAATAGGAAGGTATGCGGGCCTTTTTTGTTTCTTCCATGTTTTGAAGGGGTCAAAATCAGACAAAACTGACGAGTTATATTGTTTAATTAGGGGAATTGGGAATGGAAGGTGCAACAACTCTGGTGTTGATGGGGCGCACAGGCAATGGAAAGAGTTCAACAGGCAATTCCATTCTTGGATACAATGCCTTTAAGTCATTCTGGAGTTTTGGCTCTGTTACCAAAGAGTGCAAGCTGGAAAGTCGTACGTGGAAAAATGGGCGAGTAGTTAATGTGGTGGACACTCCGGGTAGATTTTATAACTTTTTCCTTCACTATTATTAGAATTCAAAAATATTGAATGAAAACATGTAACTTATCTTCTTTTCTAATTTTAAATTTAAATTTAACAATTATCTATTTAATTGTTATTATGAACTTTTTAAATTTATTTTGTAATCATACAATAAAAGTTGGAGTGAATTTATTTTCTTTTATTCAAAGATTGTACATTAATTTTGGATGATTAACACCATTTTGCACCATTACAAGAAATTTGTAAAAATGTGATGAAGTTATTAATAATTATGGAATGTAAAAAGTTCAAGATTAAAGCCTTGAAATTGATACATATTATTATTTTTTTGGTATATGTTTTCAAGATATTTATACAATTTGTTAATGTATTCATTTAGTATATCGGGTAGGTATCATGTACCTAAACACAACATAAATATTTATGTCTTTCTTATTATGATTATTATTATTATTATCGGATATTAGAGTTATTGAAATATTCGGTCAAGAGTTAGTCATTTGTTTAGTATGGTTTCAATGGTTTGAATAAAGAAAGGAGAAAATCCCTAACAAATGTATTGTGTTGACAACTACAACATATTATTACAAAGAGATAGTTTACATTATGTGAGAATGCATTTGCTTCATTTAAATTTGCAAGGGGCCCACTTCTATTATATTTCATTTAGTAGTATTTTTTTTTTTTTGGTGTGTTTATAGTTCCCTTTATGTTGGAATATTGGAATGCTTCTTGTGGAATAAAAGATTTTGTCAATTCTTCTAGACAATATCAAAATATAGTACATAATTTATCAAAAATATAGCCTAATATTTTTACAATACATTGAAGAGCATGTTTGATTATTTCCATAATGAGGTTATAAGCGATATATGTTCATTGGGAAAGATTTTAGGATAGCCACTCAACGAGGAGGGAATGACATAAAAGAAGAATTAGGCCTTGCGTTATACCATGAATATCACATGACAATGAAGAAGAATAACCATTTTCAAATTGGAGGAAGATCCACTTTGCAATGAGAGGAGAATCGCCTCTTGTGAAGGAAAGTGATGCGGGAGCATAAATTTTAGAGATCATAACTTTTGATCCGACCATCGGATCATCTTGAAATTTTCAAGATGTTATACTTTGATTAGGAATGTGCCACGCAATAAATTCTTAAAAGGTTAGGCACATTTTTAGTATATTTTGGGGCCCAATTCATTCATCTAGTGGTCTAAAATTGGCTTTGAACCTTTTTGGTGGTTTTGTCTAGCACTTAATGTTTTAATATCTTTTGTTATATTTTATGTAATAAACCAAGATTTGACATATGCCTTAATTTACAAAGGAATATTTTGTACACAAAAATTGGGGTCCATCTGAGGTGTTTTACTTTTTAGGGTTTTTGAGTTTTAGGGTTTTTTTACATTTTAGGGTTTTCTTAGAGATATTGGGAAATAAAAGGAAGATTGTAAGGTTGTAAAAGATTAGTGTGAATATCAAAATGAGGAGATACCTATTTTGAAGCTTCTATTTTTGGAAAATTGTTTGTGTGTGTTTTGGAGGTATTTCAAAGTCTTATAGAGGGATGTACATCACTTGGTATTGGAGCGGGATTTGGATGTTGCGGGAACAATTAAGGTTATATATATATATATATATATATATATATATATATATATATATATATATATATATATATATATATATATATATATTACATTTGTCTTTATAATTTATCATGCAACTATTTTATATAAGCATCGCTAGACGTGGGAGTGGATGTTATTCCTAGATGAATATTCATATTTGGAGCTACAAAGACAAGTTCTGAACTCATAGGAGAATTTAACCACCTTAGAAGGAGACATGCAAATGGGGATACAAACCCAAATAGTGATACTAAAGAATTACCTTTGTTAATGAATGAAGGAGGAAATGAAAAAGAGGATGAGAGAGATGAAAAAAATTGAATGAGAGATCATTTGAGGAGAGAATTATCCGAGAATTGGAGGGAAAGAATGAAAGCACCGAGATTAATGTCCCTAATTATGGTGGATGGTGTCAACGAGAGGAGTTGATTGTCTAATTGAGTTGCATGGAAAAACTCTTTGAGTGGAAAACCCTTTTAGAGGAGAAGGTTAATTTTGCATACACTAAGTTGGCAAGACATGCATTGATCTAGTTGGATTACATATAAAATTAAAGAAAAAGGAAAGGAAAGGGAAAGATCTGAAATTGGAATAAAATGGTGAAGAAGTTGAAAGAAATGTTTCTTCTTATGGATTATGCTCAAATACTTTTAAAAGGTTTCAAAACCTAAGACATAAGGATCTTAGTATTGTACAATATAAAAATGAATTTTACAATCTAGAAATCTAGGTGGAACAAGGAATGTGTAAAGAATAAAAGGCTACAAGTTATGTAAATGGGTTAAGTTATACCATATCGGATGAACTAAGTACGCTCTTGATCCATATCGAGGATGATGCTTACCAACTCGCATTAAAATCAAGAAGAAAAAAAAGACGAATAAATTTAGAAGAGTTGTGGAGGGGGCCATCATCATCTTGAATAATGGAAAAGTAATATTTGATTATATAAAGAATATGGTGAAATCCATGGTAAATACCAAATAGGTAGGGATTTTAGGAGGGTAAGATTTAATAATGGAGGATGGGGTAGGAATAGACCACCCTAAAGGTAGTATACATGTTACCAATGTGGTGAAGAAGGGAATCATGCTTTTAAGTTTCTGCACTCTCCTACACTAGATATATGTCAAGAAGAACAACCATGAGTAAAATTGGTCAAGAAGCTGAAGAGGAAGAAGAAATGGAGGTTTCTAAAAAATTGGTTTAAGCCCTCGTGATAAGGAGGATGATGATCGTACCAAGGAAGGAGAAAGAACAAGATGGTACTAGTGTTGAATTTTGGATGCAAAAATATCTTTCGAACAAGATGCACCTCTAGAGGAAAGGTATGTAAAATTATTATTGATGGTTATAGTTGTGAAAATATGGTCTCAACTGTGATGGTTGATAAAATCAATTTGAAATGTGAGAAGCACTTGTATCCCTATCATATATCATGATTCAAGAAAAGGAACAGGTAACCATAGATAAAATATTCCTTATAAATTTTTTGATTGGGAATACCTACAAGGATGAGGTGTGGTGTGATGTTATCTTGATGGATGCATGCCATATATTACTAGGGAGGCCTTGGCAATATGATAGAAAGGTTACACATGATGGAGGGAAAAATACTTATACTTTTTGGAAGGATGGTGTAAAGGTGGTCTTGTTACCCTTCAAGGAAGAAGAGAAGAGTGAGGGATTGTTGGATACAAAATATTTTGTTACAAAAATGGAATAAATTATATTTTGTTATCCATAGATGCCAAATAAAGTTGAAATAGAGGCCTTTGATATACCCTATCTAGTAGCAAAGGTACTAAAAGAATACATAGATGTCATATCGGATGAGCTACCAAATGGGTTACCTCAAACAAGGATATATAACACCATAAATTGATTTGATCCCAATATTTCCCTTCCAAATCAGGTACCCTATAGGATGAGTCTGACACAAAGTGAGGAGTTGAACAAGCAAGTGACATATCTAATGCATAAAGGGTTGGTGAGAGAAAGCATGAATCCATGTGCAACTCTTGCGTTATTGACTCCAAAAAAGGATGGAGATTGGAGAATGTGTGTGGACATTAGGGCCATAAATCAAATCACATCTATGTATCACTTGAGAATTCTAAGATTGGATGATATGATGGACATGCTAACGAGAGACCGATATTTTTTAACATTGATCTACTAAACAGTACTACCAGATTCAAGCCCATGAAGGGGATGAATGGAAAATGGATTTCAAAACAAAATATGGATTGTAAAATTTGATGGTGATGCCATTTGGGATATCTAATGCACCGAGTAAATTCATGAGGTAAATGAATAGAGTACTACGAGAATACAATGATATGTTTTTGGTTGTCTATTTTCATGATATTTTGATATTTCGTAAGACAATGTAATAACACTTGTCACATATTAAATTGGTGTTAGAACTAATATGAAAAGAGAGTTTGTATGAAAACTTAAATAAGTGTATATTTCTTTAGAAAAGTTTAGTTTTTCGGGGGTTTTTCATCTCAAAGGATGGATAAGGAAAAAGTGCGAGCAATTTTGGAATGGCCTATTCCATAGAATATGACAGAGGTTCGTAGTTTTCATGGATTGGAATATTTTAATAGGAATTTCATCGGGAATTTCAGTAGCATTGCCACACCATAACAAAGTGTACGAAGGGAAAGGAGTTTGTATGGACCAAGGTATAAATAGCTAGTTTTGAATTGTTATAAAATAATGTCGGAGACACCTATTTCATATTTCCATATTTTAGTAAGGTCTTTGAGTTTTATTGTGATGCCTAATATGTCGGGATTGTAGTTGTATTGAGTCACGAAGGAAGACCTTGGACATTTTTCAATGAAAAGATAAATGAAGTTAGGATGAAATATATTAGTTATCATGTGGAATTTTATGATATTGTTCAAGCATTAAGGCATTATAGACAATATTTGGTCTAATGAATTTTTTTCTTTATGACCATGAAGCATTGAGGTATGTAAACACACAAAATAAACTAAATAGTAGGCATGCAAAGTGGGTTTCATTTTTGAAAGAATATGATTTTTATTAAATAATAAGTTGGGTAAGAAGAATCAAGTTTTTAATACCTTGAGTAGGCTTGTATTACTTAACAATGGAAAATTAAGTAGAAGGGTTTGAGGTAGTTAAACAATTGTATGAAAGTGATCTAGATTTTGGTGATGTTGTGAGACAATTCAAGGACCCTACATTGGGTAGTGGTTCTTGTAATTATTTGATGTGGGATGGCTTTTTATTTAGGGAAAAACAATTTTGAATCCATGTTGGTTTAATGAGATAATATTACAAGAGAATTTAATAGTGGGGGTTGGTTTGATACTTCTAAATATGTAAAAAAACTACTCATATGGTAGAAAAGTATTATTTTCCAAAGCTCAAGAGGGACATAAGTAGGAGAGTATCAATATGTGGACTTTTCAAATGGCTAAGGGTCATTCATAGAATACTGGGTTGTATATGCCATTACCTATCCCTACAAGGCCATGGGTTGATTTGAGTATGGATTTTATGTTAGGACTTCCTAACAAACAATGAGGGAATGATTCTATCATTTTTGTAGTTGATATATTCTCTAATAAGGAACATTTAATTGCTTTTAATACAACTAATGATGATTCTATAATTATATATATTTTTATTTAGATGTTGTTAGGTTGTATGGAGCTCAAAGAAGGATCATTTCAAATTGTGACACAAAGTTTTTGAGTCACTTTTGGAATACTCTGTGGAGGAAATGGGGGACACAACTATAGTTTAGTAGTGCATATCACTCCATCTTGATGGGAAGACATAAGTAGTGAACATAATCTTGGGAAATCTCCTATGTTGCATAGTTGGAGAAAATCCAAAACAATGGGATTTGGATTTACCACAAGCTAAGTTTTTTTATAACAACTTGGTAATCGGTCAATAGGGAGGTCTCATTTCCATATTTTCTATGGTAGGATCCCCAAGGAGTCTAGAACTGATTTTTCTATCTTGTGAAGATAAAACAAGTGATGATGCAAAAGAATTTGCATAACACATGCTACAATTGCAAGAAGAAGTGAGGGAAAAGTTGAAAGTTAGTAATGAAAAATATAAAGCAGTTACAGATGCAAGTAGGAGAGTAAATATTTTTAAGAATGAGTTATGGTGATGGTTAATATTAGAAAAGAGAGGTTTCTAAAGGGGACATATAATAAACTAAATTATAAGAAGATTGGGTCATATAGGATTTTGAATAAAATGAGTGATAATGCCTAAAAGGTGGAGGAACTTGACAAATTGTCTATTTCACCAATTTTTAATGTTTCTAACTTATATAAGTTTCCATATTTTGAGGAAGATGTCATGGAGGAGAAATAAATAAACAAGGAGCAATCGATGTCAAAGAATAAAAATCAGAGGGTAATGCATATCTTAGACCAAAATATTGTCATTACTAGGAATGAAAGCTACAACAAATATTTGGTACATTGGGAAATTTTACAATAGGAAGAAAATACTCGGATTATTGAGTGGGAGTTAAAGAAGATTGACAATATAAAATATGACAAATTCCATCAACTGAGTTTGTGGGAGAAGAATTCTTTACAACCAAGAGAGAATGATGTGGAAACATAACTTATAGAGACCATAATTTTTTATCCAAAGGTCGATATTCTTGAAAATTTCCAAGGTATTATATTTTGATTAGTAATGTTCCACATCAACAATTTTTAGAAGATTGGGTGACTTTTTTACATTTTTCGGGGCCCAATTCATTCATCTAGTTGTCAAATATTGGCTCTAAACCTTTTTGGTGGTTTTTTCTAAAACTTAGAGTTTTAATATCTTTTGTTTTGTTTTATGTAATAATACAAATTTTGACGTATGCCTTAAATTAAAAATGCATATTTTGTAGAGAAAATTTGGTTGCATCGTATTTGATTTACTTTTTAGGGTTTTTTGAGTTTTAGGGTTTTTCGCATTTTACGGTTTTCTTAGAGATAGTGGGAAATAAAACAAAAGTTTTAAGGTTGTAAGAGATTACTGTGGATTTTGGAATGAGGAGAAAACTAATTTTAATCTTTTTGTTTTTTTACAAATTATTTGTGTGTTTTTTGGAGGTATTTCAACTCTTACACCTTGATACATATGAGAGAGAACTATCCACAAAATTTGAAAGTTATTTAAAGATTTTGGTTTTTTCACAAATTGTTTGTGTGTGTTTTGGAGGTATTTAAACCTCTAGAAGAAATCTATTTTGAACTTCGGGTTTTTCAAAATAAATTGTGTGGGTTTTGGATCAACATCATGGATCCATAAACATAACTATTAACAAATTTCATGAAAGAATTAAAGTAAAAGAAAGGAGAGTAAGAGAGACTATTTAATATTAAAGTTACAAAATGTAAAATATTTGATTGTATTTAATACAAGGTAAGGGATATATTTGATGTTGTTGAGGAAGAAACCCTTGTATGTGTATGGTAAAAACTATGATCTAGAGGGAAGGTATATTTAGTTGAAATGTATACATATGAATGAGGGTTTAACAAAAATATTGCATATATGAAAAAGTTGGTAGAGAATATTGTGTATTTTTTTGTAAAATAATATTGAAGAAAGTATCAAATAAAAAGTAAAAGAAGACGCAAGGTACATATCTAGTTTAAGATATTTTGTAGTTTTAAAACTCCATTTTTAATAGCATGTGACTCTTAAGAGTCTTTAAAAAATAAATATTTGCATGAGGGGTAATATGTGGAATCTATTTACATGCATACATACATACATATAAACATACATACATACATACATACATACATGCATGCATGCGTACATGCACATACATACATACATACAAAATTTAGGACATTTAGGGTCATATGCGGACACTACAAAAGAGAAGATAGGAAAAATAAAATTCCTAGTGTGTCCTAAATTTAACATTTTCAAGGTAAGGGTGAAAGGTCATTTGGAAATGTTTCTAGAATGCTAGAAAATATGAGAATGTGTTTTTAAAAATCCATCATTGACCTTTATCTAGATTATATGAATTAGTGGTGTTTTCTAGGATGATCAAACATTACTTGTAGTAGGTAGAGATTATGACTACTATTATCATAATATAAACTTTAATAATTTCTCTTTTTATGTCTAAAACATTTTATCGTGATGAAAATATGTTGTTTACCTAAAAGCTATATATATATATATATGGGGTCTTTAGTTTTATTTTTACAATAATATGTTATATACTAGATGATGATAGATGGCTCAAATATCCCATGGAATGACTTGCAAATTGATGGATTTGAAATCAAAAGATAACACAACATTTCTCCATGTAATTAGCAAGTAAAACATGAACTTAAGGAAATTGTGAATGAATTAAAAAAGTATACTCATACTCATAGATCAAAAATAGAGTACATATTTGGAGTGGCGTGTAATCGCTATGCTCGAACAATCATACCACCATGAAGGGGAAAGGAGTTAAAATTAAAAAATGGAATATAACTCTTCTATCACACTTATGACAAATATGAAGGATGTGACAATGACAGAGTCTATGGAAAAATATGTTATACGCTATATAAATCTTAGAATCTAATGACTCATCTAAGTGAGATGACTCACCTTGTCTAAAGTGGAAAATGCCTGATAAACTAATAAAAGGAAAAATTAAATCCTCACACTAATACCCCTTAATCAAAGCTTATGTAGATGCATAAAAAGTAAGAAAGATAAATATAACTCCCCTATAAAACTAAGAAATATATGTCATATGGGTTATGGTAACTAAATTTATTACAAGGTACTCATGTACAAAATACAATATTTATCAATGTAGAAGAAGAAGAGAAAAGGACTTGTTAGCCCGAAGAAGATTAGTAGCTTCATTAGGCCTCAACCCATAAAGAAATAACAAGTGAAGAAAATTTGGTTAAGTAGAGGGTTTGGTAAATATGTCTACAACCTGATATGTTTTCTAAAGTACTAAAAATCAATGATGTCTACATGAATCAAGTTTTGAATAAAATGCATGTGGATTCAAATATGCTTCTTACCCTATTGCTATAATATACTTGAGTGAATTGATAGAGTGCTAAGGTTGTCATAATAGATGAAAATAGACCATCAAAATTGAATATTAAAATTTCTTATAATCCCTTATAACCAAATAGATTTTGTACAAGTGCTAACTACTCCCTTGTATTCTATCTCTATAGAAGATATAGAAATCACATTTTCTTCTTGTTCGACAAAATGATGAGACCTTAACTAAGAGAAAATTTGTAATCAGAGGTATAATTTTGATGATCAAGATCACTAGCCTAATCAGAATATTTAAATCCAACTAAATTAACATTTCCCCTCCTATTTAATGAGTTCCATGGAAATAATGATCGATCCAATTATCTATTTTATAATACAACTCATGAGGATCCTACATGAATCTAGACATGGTTCCAAAACTAACGAAATATCTAGCCTAGTATGAGTTAAGGAGATCAAGATCCCCACCAACTCATTATAATTTGGGTACCATCATCAAAAAGGAGTGGATAAATCAACTAATAAATTGAATCCAAAAAGGAATGTAATGGGATATGTCTTAGAATCAGTCATGTTAAACCTAACTAATAAATTACGGGCATACTTAGGTTGAGAAATAATGATCCCGAGTGATATTTGTTAATATAAATCATGTGGAAGTAGTGAATAAAACCCAAGTCTCTCATGGATAATTGTTTGGATAAGGAAATATTCATAGAATAAATGACTAAGGAATTGGTACTTATACTCAAAATGTCATTGACATAAAAATGAGGATGATAATAGAAATGTTTTCTATAATATGTAAAAAATTGGGTTAAAGTGACACCTATAAAATCGTAATGCAAGAAGAAAGGAGACCATATTGGCATACAAAGGTAAAGGAAATTATTTAAGGATGTATATAATTCTGAATTCTATAAATGAGGGAGGAATCTTGGACATAACCCATAGGTTGTTTCATATATATATCTTCATTTAGGTCCCTATGTAGGAAGGAACTCTTAACATACATTAGTGGAATTCCCATATGTTAATGTTAGATATGGCTAGGGTAAATTAAATCGATGACATATTCATAGTGGGAGAAAATGTATATTAATATCGAACAATAGAAACCTAGGTAAAACCCTTAGCTATGTGTCACTCTTTATAAATTTTTATGTTCCCATCAAATCATTACTTGGTTCGATACCCAATTACACTAAACAATATTTATTCCCTAAGTAATTGGGGTGAGATCCCAAGTACCATTCTTCATAAGAGATGAATAGTACTCCTCCATAGAATAATCCCACTTTAGAATTCTTGTAACCTCTAAAAATGACTATGAGTCGAAAGCATTGGAAAACAATACCGGGGCCTAACGAATTCTAAATGAGTTCATGTCTCAACTGAAGGATCCCTTATCTAACCTCTAAAATTTTATAAGGTTTTCCTATTCCAAAGAGAACTAAGAGGACTAAGAGGAGAGTCGGGATACATGTGTCATAGATATACCAATTATGGTATTTGACATATTTCAAATGGTGTTTTACATTCACTACATATGTCATAGATATACTAATTATGCACACACAAATCCTTAATGTTGTAAAACACATGAATTCCAACCTCAACTTCTATGACATATTTTTTCTTCATCTCATCACTTCTATGACATTTTTGACTTCCCTCTTCTATGCATTAGCAAATATGTGTATCTCAATAACAATATTAATTTCATGTGCCACTTATTTAAATTTATCTATAGAATAATGAATTACAAATATTTATAGTCTATGCATTATAAAAATACCAAGTGAGAAACATAAATTTCCTTTAATTATTCATTTTCTATTCAATCACAAAATATTCTTAGTCAAATACCAAATATTTTATTTTCCTTATTCATATATGTTGAAAGAAGATGATTAGCTAATTTATTGGATCAACACTAAAGAAACTTTTTCACTAATCATATCATAATGTACTTGAAAAAACTTGTGAAATTTTATAATTTTAATATCAATCATCCCACTATCCTATCTGTAACTCATTAAAATTCTCTTATCATCCTTTTTCCATAAAAGTGGAAGGAAATCTCAGTCCATTTTCTCCATGATCACTACACAAATATTTCTTATTTTATAGATTCAAAATATATATGAAAGATATATATTCTCTAAAAAATTTGAACTCCTCAAACACATTGATAGGTCATGGAATAAATAAGACTTCATGAAGATTTTTATAATTTATCTTTTGGACTTAATCGAATATGATGAAATCCATATTGAGATCTTCCTTCATGAAGCTACAAATCTTCATGTTCATCATAAAATTCTCCTTCTAAAACATCTCCAGCAATAAATTTCAATTTTTCCTCCTTGGTAATAGTTATAAAATTATTTCATCAAGTTATAGACTGAAAAATTCCTTAGGAGTGGATTAAAAACCTCATTCATCATCTAATGAATTTTCATGGAATGATAGTCAACACAAATGACTTGAATATTCATTGACATAGGAATTTATTAATATTGAGGGTTATTTTAGCTCATTCCCATAAAAAAATTGATGCAATATTATCATATATTCATAAACTAATTCTTGATTACCTTAAACTCCACAAACAATAAATTAGGTCAACCATGCATGAAAATGGAAACTAATACTAATAGCTATCATATTTAATTATTTTAATATTTCCACATGCACCACTCACCATTTTATTTTATTTTTAAAATATCTATAGGAAGTGGGAATGGACTCAAAATTTATCTTTTCAACACCTTATTTGACAATATTTCTACTTGATTATGAAATTCATTACTCTCCTCTGTTGACATCCTATTTTCTACATTTTTGATAATTTTTGAATAAAAATTCCAGGCGATGGATAATGTTATGTGGTTTTTGTGATACCTCTAGTAATTTGATTAAAATAGTTTCAGTGGATGTCCAATTTATTTTACTACATTAAAAATAATCATAATTTCCATCTCGTAAATGGGATTCATAGAATTGTCAAAAATGATATGTCAAGCCTAAAATTGAATGCATTTCCTCTATCACAAGATTACAACCTTAATTCTATACTATAACACACCACATTTAATAATGAAGGATTTCTAAAAATATAGATTACCTATAATTTTAATTATTATCACAAGAACATTTAGATTCTCAAATTATTTAATCATTACATCATTCCAATGGAAGGAATACTTTTTTTTACTATGGTTAAAGTGGGTTGAGTAGTCCCAAAATCCATAACAATATCTTACAAATTGAGAAAAATATATAACAATGCGGAACAAAAATAATCCTTTATTAATGGAAAAGAAGAACAAAGGCCCAGTTACACAAACAAAGAGAAAAACAAACATCCAACTCATCCCTCAAATTCCTTCCCACAAGATCATATATACATTTTAAGATGGTCATTTTCACTTATCCTCTTCTTTTTCTTCCCCAAAGTAGTCCAAGCTTCATCTCTGTTTGGATGTAAATTTTCCTTAGTGTGAACTAGAATGATGATTTCAAAATCCTCCTTGTCCTTCATGAGTATGATTCTCAATACGAAAGCCATTGGTATCCTTAGAAAAACAAGGGGCATAGTCTTCCTTACAAGATTATGATGAGGAAATATATCCACAATCGTCATTTAAGGAATAGATTTAATATGAAAAAATTCCATTTATTTACTTTTCAGTTGAACATACAAGTGACTAGGATATGAATTCTTCCACCACAAAGATCGACTTTTCCTTTTGATCTATCTTTTAGCCCTCATGAAACCCACAAAAATATGCCCCACAGAAAAATAACTTCTACATCCGAAAGGTAATATTTCATAATCCAGAGGATGGGTCCATGATCTATTTTCAAATTTATGTTTAATTCTAAGTGGAAGGTTTTTAGAGGTATCAATCTCAACTAGGATTCGGGAATAGGTTATATGTGTAATTTCCATGGTTTGGAAGTCTATGTTCAAGATATTTCTTATTGAAACAAGATATGATTGACAAAAAAATCAATGGTACGTGAGGTAATCTAATATAAACCGTTTTGCAAGAAAAGTTATTAGTGGTTGGATTAAAAGAGGGGGATAATGGTTTCATGTCAATATAATGAGATTGGCATGCCCAAAAACTTTCATCTATGGTATCCTTATCTGCGTTATTAAAGTAAAAACAATAATAAAAGTACATGTTGACATTTTTTGCACTCGTGCAAAAATGGGCAACTTGAAACTTATTCATTATGAGGAAAGGTATTGGTAAATTATACCTAAGCTAAGAAAGTTTTGATATTATTAGTAAGCTCGCTGAATTAATTAATGATTAAATGAAATCTGTAGCTATGTGTGATGTTACAAAACGTAACAAATCACATAGTCTACAATTTTCGATATCTTCAAAGTAAAAAAGAACACAAGGGCCCCGAAGGACAAGTTGTGTTGTCTTGATGAAGACACCAAATTACAGAATAGGTGAAATGTTGAGTTTTGGGATAGAAAACATAAGTGCAGATTGCAGAAATCAGAGTTCATTATTGAATGTTACAGAGTTCTCATTAATGCTCTTTCCTTCATAATTAAGACATTCAATTATATGACTGATTTTTTAGTTCATCATACAATCCATACAGAAAGCTGAAATGCGAAAGAAATATACAACTCATTTACAAAATTCAATATTTTATTCATAAGGAAATTTCAAATGTTCCCACACAAGCCATGGGATGTAACTAGAAAGTAAAGTACTCTCTTTGAAATAAGAGGTACACATGCATGAAAAATAAAGTAAGGAGTATGAGTGAACCCATCATTGCCTTGGGGTTTTCTTTGTTGTTCAGAGTAGCTCCATCCCATATTTTTTCCTTCTTCATCTTCATTGTAGAAGTCACTATACCTAAAAAGAAGAAAAGATGAACTATCAGTTACGAGCTTAGAGATCAATTCATATTCCTTACTGTCCTAGTTCATGCATATGAATCTCTTCAAAATAGGAGATATAATTTACTTGAATATCAGACTACATACATGCTCTACTCACTCAGAAAGAAGAAAGAGAAAATAAAATAAGAAAACATGGATACAAGAGAGGCCAAAAATCCTAAGTATTTTCTAACTATTTTCTTAAGTGTGCAGGTACAGGTTGCAGCCAAGAAGAAATAGACAAGTCATAAGTACATGCTGGAAAGAAGGATTAATGTAACTCAAACTCAATATTTTCTACAAATGGAAGAAGTTATAGTATAGAAGAGGGACTGGCAAATAGAAGTACATGTTTCAGTTTGCAACTAAAAAGGAAGAATCAGATTTCAAGAAGTTGAAGTTAGCTAGGAAAGAAAGGGTTACAACTAAAAATAATGAAAAGAAGGTTCTGGGAAAATTTTGATAGGGCTTCGCCATGTAAAATGGACATTTATGATGTTCTCATCATGTTGTTTTATCTACTACATGCTTTAAAAGAATTATTTAAATCAAGTAAGTGATACAGAAAAGTAGAAAAACATGCCATGATCAAGATAAATAGTTATAATGTTTCAATTTCAAACTACCAAATCAGCTTCAATAGAAAGTGTTATATTTTGTATTCTGAATCAGAAAATACAATTCCTACAACTGAAAAGGGAAGGAAGAGAGAATTCTAGAAAAAAATTGTCAGGGCTTTGCCATGAAAAATCAACATTTCAGATTTTCTAACATGTCGAAATGTTACTATAAAGGAAATAAAACATCTAAGTAAAAGAAACAAGTTACTGTTTTTCAAAAAAGCATTTAAATCAAGGCTTATGCCTGAAAACAAGATTAGAAAAGGATTAAAAGCGCTTGTCATTTTATAGAAAGCCAGTTGTAAACTACAGGTTACAAGGGATCAATTCAAAAGGTGAACCAACTGAGAAAAATAGAAATTGAAACCCACAATGAAGAATAATATATTGATGCAAAATCTCCAGGGAAAATCACAAGAACAAGAGCTTGAAATGCTCGGTAAGAAATAGCCCAAAGGACTTCCATGAAAATCTCTAATAGGGAGATTACAACAAAGAAAGAAGTCGAACACAGAACCCCTCCACAGAGATTCTTCACGAGTTTCAGAATGATAACCCAATAGATGGTCAGAGCTCCAAATTATTCACGGATCAAATTCATGGCCCAGATTTAAAGAAATAGAGAGTGCAAGATCAAAATATCAAGTCATTGGTCAAGTCATTCGAAGTCTTTTAGCAAGTACAAATAAGATGGAATGCAAAGAATAATCAAGAATATTCAGGGTTTCAGAAAAGGCTCAAGGATTGACCAAGAACAAACTTTGAATTAGAGACACATGTAACCCCATGAAGATATAATGGCCATGAATAGAAGCACATTTAGAATAGAAGGGAACTCCTCAAAGGAAAATGTATAATACCCACATAAATAAACATTCAGATCTAGAGAGTTTCAAGCAAATAGGGATACCCATTTAGTATTCAGAACACAAACTCAAATAGAAGATATTTGAATAAAAATGCATATACACATTCCGAGTTAAAGAAATATTCAAGTATTTTAGAAAATATCATTCCCATTGAAATCACTTTCAAGTTACAGTATAGAGGAAAAGGGTACATATCCTGGCTTTTATCGAAAAACATTAATGGGTATCAAGAATCAGAGTATGAAACAAGAACTCACTGATTAAATTGGAGTTGAGAAAACCCTCGAAGGATGATCAAGTCTAGGGCTAAAGAGGAGAAAACCCATAACGGGTTTTTCAACTCGAAAAAAACCAAGCCGAGCCACAAAATCTAGAAAATGCAAGCACAGAACTAAGTATCAGTGTCACATCAATAGCTAAGAATGAAATCATTTTCATGTTCAAGAGAAAAGGGATTACCCTTTCAAGCATTCATGACAACCAATAGAGTTGCAGAAGCTCAAAATAAAATGAACAACCCAAAAATATTCAAATAAATGAGCTCGAAAAACACTAACAGTGGCAGCAACCAAAGAAATAATATAGAAACTGAGCTCTAATCTCTCACCACCATGGAATCCATCCAAGGAAGTAACACAGAAACCAAATGAAGCTTAGGACAATGGTGAATAAGACATAAACTGAGTTCAAGCCCAACACAGAAGGTGGAACCAAGAGTTCAAAATTCCATCAATTGTGGAATCCTCCAAAGAACTTGCAGAGGCCCAAATAATATAGACCGAACTTCAACAGACAAAATGGCTTCAAGTAAAAAAATTTCCAGGGCATTGCTACTCTCAGCGAGCAGTGTGAAATGACCAAAATGGTGGAGTTTGAGTTGTTTTAACTCACCCACCTGAGCTTGGAAAACCTAACTCAACTTGAGTTAATGGTTAAATGGAAAAGATCAGCCGTGTCAAAGATCAAAGGCCGAAAATGATCCTCAAAATTTGAAGAAAATCACCATGATCAAGATGCCACTAGCCATATTAATTACGACATTTAAAACCCTAATCGCATGTTTGAGAATGATGATAGAAGATGAAAAGGATAGAAAACAACAACCCAAGATCATCACCGGTTTTCAAAGCAAAATCAATCCGATTAAAATACCACCGATAAAGCATGTGGAGGGGTGAGTCATCATGCAAAAGGGGCCAGCCCATGATTAAAACAAAATCATTGCTTTCAAAATGTCAAAAAGATCAACTATAGTCCGAGTTCCCAATATACCAAAAGCCGACCAAATCATTTATGCAATAATCAAATAAAAGGTATTTCCAACCTTTTTATTCGAATAATGCCAAGGCCGACAACTATAGGGTGGAAACTATATATTATAGCATGTTTTACAAAGTGACCCCCGTGTACATCTAGACACAATAATATGCTAAGTCCACAAAGGTGGTCCCCAAACCAAATGGAGACCATGGTGAAGTGCAAAGGTGGTCCCCACTATAGAAGGAGCTAGAGATGATTTGTAGAATGTCACCTTTGTGGCCATTAGAAACCAAAGAGATGTCAATATCAGAGCATGTGCACATGGGCAAGTGGTCCCCACAATGGATGTTTATTTTTCCAAATATTGTAATTATTGTAATTATTTTATTCATGCACAGGGAGTTTATTTTTGCATGCTTCATAAGAGGACAAAATAGAGAAGGAGACAAAGTTGCATGTTCAAGGAAAGAGACTTGTCAATAAGAAAGCTTATTATTAGAAAATTATTCACCCTTGTTTTCTTAAAAATAGAACAGTCAACTTCAGTTTGATTGTATTGTAATCAAGGCTATTAATGCCTATTTGTAATTGCATGCTCTATTTTATTCCTTTATCTATTATTAAATAAAGGATAAAAATAAGATGCATGGGCGAGTACAAGCCTTAGGCTATTTTTAGGAAGAGGGTAAATTTTTATTTTTCTATATATTGTGTGCCTTTTTGCAAAGCACAAAGGAGGACTTTTAGATATATGAGTATCAAGATTTTTTTTTCCAGCTTTTCCATCTGAGTGTGAAGTATTTTCTGCCTTCACAATTATTTGCAGTCTTGTGTATGTTTCTATTAGTCTTGTGAATGCAAATTCCCTGATTAATCATCTTACCCGTTGCAAAATTTAGTAATTTTTGCATGATATTAATGTGCATGTTTAACTTAGCAGTATTTTTGTGATAATCTCCCTCAATACCTCAAAGTTTTTTTCCCTTAACATTCTATAGAAGAATTGTTGGTTTGTGCATCAAGAATCCTTTCACATATCATTTTGCATATACTTGGTCAAAGCCCTCATACAAATTTGGTGTATCACCTTAGTTTCAATTATTTTATAGTCATATTTTCCCCTTAAACCCCTAGAAATCAATTTAGGATACATCAACAAGGAACCAACCTTGATACCAGATACTCACCTCAAAATAGGTACACCTACACACCTAAGGTGTTTCCATTGTATCTACGAAAGAGAGATCAAATTTTGTAAGCTTCGAAAACCTACACATCATCTCTACTGAGTGCATTTTGAGAGACAACAATACCTTTTGCATAAGGATATATTTATAACCTTCCATCAAGAAGAGGAAGCCAATAGGAAGGTTGGGCTATAAGCCATTGTATATATAGATTAGGCATGATCTTGATAAAACTTCTAATAATTTATCATTTTTCCCCAAAATAATTATTCAAAAACAATGTGAGTTTTTTTATTATTGGAATAAAACAACATATATATTTTATATATATATATTTATATATATATATATATATATATATAATATATATATATATATATTATATATCATATACGTGTTTGGTGTGTGTGTGTAATAATATGTGTGTGTGTGTGTGTTGTCCCATTGTGTGTGTGTGTGTGTGTGTGTGTGTGTGTGTGTGTGTGTGTGTGTGTGTGTGTGTTGGGGTTGTGAAATCTATATATAGATAGGGAACTCATAGGAGGAGAAAATAATATAGTGATATGGTGAGGGTAAAAAAAAACTTAATACGATGTACCTTAGTGTTTATTGTGTATTAATTTTGAAATACGTCAAAAATAAATATTTGGTTTGGTAGTTTCTAATTCATCATTAGTATGGCACTCAATTGGAAATGATATTACTTCATCATGTTCTTCTTTATTCAAAAATTTAATGTATAATAATTTATTTTGAGGACATTTATGTGAATAAATTAATGTTATAATATAGTTAAGACAAACATATCTACAATTTTTATTCCATTTTTAGGAATAAATATAGTGGCATGAGTGACTAAGTGTTCCCTAATAGACATTTCTCTTAGAATTTATAATTACTTCAATTTTTTACCAAGTTATTTATCATTTACTATTTATATGATAATAATGGAATCATATCTAGAACTTGTATAAAAAAATTGTATATTGTGTTTCATAATATCATTAACCAAATTGAAAATAATTGATTCATGAGTTTACCTACGAATGTATCAACTCAAAGGGATATGTTATCAAATTTTTTGTATAGTAATCCTCTTCCAATATTATTTTATATAGTTTAAGAAATACTAAGAAAAATTATGATGCAAGAAAGATATGGGTCTCTAATGAAGGAATTCCACAACCAAGCAAAGTGAAGTGATACACAATTCCATCTTATTGAAATAGTTTATTAAACATAATTATTATATTGGTTTCTCAAAATATTATAAAATATAGAATGGTTGATACTATACTCTTATGCAACCCATAATATTTTAGTGGTAACTTTGAGTTACAACAATACATACTAAATTCGATTTTATCTAGCTAAGGAAAAGTGTTCCTTCACTAAATTTCATGAGTCTAAAATTCAAGATGTAGTTTCCCCAACCCGATATGATTTCTATACTTATAGGCTTGCAATGGCATGTGACAATTGAATATAAATTTAAACATAGTATCCCTATACATAGAATGGTCACTTAATTGGATTTAATTGATTAATCCATATTTAAAGTAACTTATTGATGATGGAATTCAACTAATTTATGAAAGTGGAACTTCCACATTTAATTCATAACCTCTTACCTTGAAGGATTCAAATTTATTTTTATGAAAGTCCATGTGTTCCTAGGTTATACGGTGTTGACCATTGAGATATATTCCTTAGGAATTCATAAATTTCATAATTATAATCCTCTATTTCACACATATGAACAATTCTACCTTTGAAGAATAGTTATAAGTTCATGCTCCAAATAATGTTATAAGCACCTTGGATTCAAATAGTTGTTCCACCCATTACTTCACCAATACTAGTTCATATCATTATAAATTATGAGAGGTCATTCCACACATAGGATTTTTCTACATGAGGATTCAAGAGAAATATTTTTTTATATTTATCTCATAGGTTGATTTTATCAAGAGGATAACAATAAAAATTATTTCATAAATTTCTATTCATATTGAATCCTCTACTATGTTATATTATCTAGTATGATAAGGATTATATTATATTCTCTCCAAGAAATTCTCTTCACCGCTATAGAATTTAATTTTTTCTTTATCTCCTCTCTCTCCCCTTCTTTATTATTTTAGATTTATCATTCATTAATTAAACCTTATCTAGTTTTCTCTTTCATATTGTCGACACACCTTACAAATTCCATATTGATACGCCATGTTGAATATATAATAGATATTCATTACTTATGACAACTTGATCGCATATGTATTAGCTAAAAACCTACACAATAATCTACATGGAAAAAACCATTTTTTTTTAATGTATCAATTGGAAATAGTTTCTTTTAAAGCATGAAATGATTATGTTTCTTTGTTCACAATAATTTATGATCCTCTCATCTTAAAAAAAATCTCATTATCGATACTTCACTTCATCTCGCATTTGTACATTTTCATATGATATTTTCATATAAAATTAAATTATTTATCATATAAACACATCCCCTTATTTATTTATTATTCTATTAATTCATAAATCCTAAAGGACTCATTCTTTTCATGGTTCCAAAGTTTTTCTTCTCGGGCTTTAGTTCATAGATTTTTGATTAGGAAAATATTGAAATAAATAGATTCCTAATACTAATTATGTAACAAAACTTAATATATTCAATGAAATACAAAAATTAACCCATGAAAAATAAGATGAAATGTATTAAACCCTAGTTGAAAATAAAAATAGGAGAACTTAGTTAATTCGTAAATAATCCTAGGATTTTCCAAAGTGACGAATCGATAAAAATATGGAGAGAAGTGTCACAATGAACCTCAGGAAATTGTACGACCGCAAGATTTTCCTTGATCAGGGTGTTTGTAGGTATTACAAACCTATTCTTGACACCTGTGACTACTCATAACCTCATAATACATCCTTTGGAGGGTTACAAGATATTCATTTTTGTTCGCTCCTATCACTAGTACATCGCATCAAGTTTGCTAATGTCTCTTATAACATGCAATGAAGAAATGAAATGCAAAACCATAAAAAGAACATCAAATCCTAAAAATAAAATAATGCAAATGAGGGATTTGACTATCCTCTACACTCACAAAAGTGAACTTATGACCAAGCATTACACTACATCTCAGACCCTATGTAGTTCTATGTGTGTGTGAAGATATTTTTCCCTGGTGTCTCTTGTGCGTGTTGTACTTGTTAGTGAGAAATTAGCTAGATGTAAAATATGTAAATAGATGTGTGCATCAAAAATGAACTTCTCCTTGTATGACGTGTATGTAGAATAATGCAGTCCCTTTCCCTTTTCTAGATGTTAGATGGATGATTTAAAGCTCTTGATAATTCCTTTGGATGTAACCTTATGTGGTGATAGCTTAATGCTTAGAGCTTTGTTCTTTATTATGGTCACATAAATTTATATTTAAATGATTCCCTTATTTGAATTTTTTTAATTAAGCAAGAAAAGAATGACTACCAAAATTATAAGATTTTGAAATGTCTAGAAAGGACCCAAAACATGTGAGTAAAGTAAAAATAGGTCAGGGGTGCACCAGAGGTGATGGGAGCACTGGCGCCGGCATCCAGGCTGGGAGCTTGTGGCCAGAGTGATAGAAGTTTAAGTGTGAAAATATAGACTAGTGTACAAGGATTGTAAGATCAACAGAGGAAATAGAAAACAAGCAAAGAGGAACAAAGACATGGGTCAATTAATACTTTTCTTACTTAGGAAGCATATGAATAGTAGTATGTGATGAGGACTAGATAGATACCCAAAGTGCATGATTTAGTGGCTACATTCATCCCCACTTTATTTTTTTGAGAGAATGCTCGATAACATAAAGTAGATAAGAGATGCATACATGATAACCATGTAGATCGATGGCAAAAAAATGCCAATAAACAAGGAAAATTATGAAGTGATAAAATGTGAAGAATGGAAACTAGAGAAGAGGAAGTGAAAAATAAGTGATGATAATGATGATGACCTTAGGGAGAGAGCATATGTGTAGATGTCATGATTGTACCTGTTGTTGATTTTTTTTGATGTTGTGATGATATGTGAGTGATGTGACTACTGCTTCCCATATAGATGGACCTGCAAAAGAGAAGAGCAAATAAGTAGTCCCATAAGCACATGTATATGATCAAAATGTGTAAAAATATGAAATAAAATGAAAAAGGAACATGTGCACCTGATCCATGATGACTAAAAAGTGTAGAAAGGATCCTTTTTATATGATTTAGAAGAACACATTTTTTGGCTATCTCATGCCAAGAACGGAAGAAGGGTAGTGAAAAAAAAAATTGTCATCCTCTAACCCTTAAGTGCTTCCCATAATGTAGAACACCACTGGATATGGTGTGTAAACATTTGATCTGCATTTCAAACAATTTTGATCCAAATCAAAATTACAAAAGAAAGTGTAGTGCTTACACGCCGAGTGTTGAAGAATTTTCTATCCTCAGTAAAATCTATTGTGTAAGCTTCAAATAATTGTGATGAACTAAAAATGTTCTATAATTTCCCTTAGTGAGAGGCATCCGGAAAGGGTCATGGGCACCCAAGAGCTACTATCTATGTCTGGGGCTAGTATCTATGTCATGCTAAGGACCTAGGTCATGATCTAGAGCCATTGATGAGACCTGAACACTATGTTGACTTTGTGTTGAACTATTACTCTAGATTTTTATATGGGGTGACTGATTCACCCAATAAATTCTTCCTAATTTGGGGTACATGTAGTTTCATTGAGGATTATATGTCCAAAACGAGGAATAACTCCTAAAATGAATGGATGCCCTCCATGGCGGAAAAATGTGCTTGTTATAAACTAATGCACACATGAACAAAGTGGTTGGAAACAAATTCTAGTGCAGACAAGATAGATATGCATATAAAAGACAAGATGTAAGCTAATAGACAAGAAGATTATGTTTAAGCTAATATGTAAGAAGATAGTGTAAACCACAAGAAGTGAATGAAAAACATGGGACATCACTCACAACGTTGCAAGACACGTAAGGATGATATATATAAAATAAAAATAGTGTGCACACAATACAAAGGGAAAAGCTCACAAACAATGGAAGAAAAGAGAAAATAGTTGCAAGGAATGTAAGACAACCATGGAAGAAAATAGACCTAGAAAGAAAATTCTACACATGCAAAGCACCCATTAGGATGTTAGAAAGATAAAAATTATTTCAAAGTGTGTCTAATCCGATATAGTAATCTGCTATGAAAAATAAAATAATATCACATGTATTGTGTATGAAAGTGGATTCCTCAAGGATCCATTATGGGACTAGTAATAGGTAGTTCACCAAGTATACATGCTACGTGTAAAGATATGTGTAGGTTATTTGATCACAACTAGAAGGAAATTGAATGACATATAAATTATCCGACTAGCATGTGTAATAGATGTAAATGCAAGGAGTAAATGCAAGCAATATTAAATGCAATCAAGATATATAATATGTTATGGATGAGATGGAATGGAATGCAAAAGTATGATTGTGATAGGATCCACGTGCCCACAAGTGAATGTGAATGAGTATGCATGTTATAAGGTTCATTATACATGCCCCTCAATAGTCAAGAATGAACTATAGCACAAGGTTATGTTATCGAAAAATTCTTTTAATGTTCACTACAAATATATGATCCTTAAAGTGTAGAGCGCAGAGAGTGCCATTGAGTGAGTGTTGGAATGTGGTAAGGCTTATTTTTATTGAAACCCTCAATAGTTGAATATGCACCCTAGAAATAGAGTGCATCATATGGTAATGAGCACACCTGTAATATGTCATGAATACATTGAGTGTGAAATGTGTAGTATGTATGATGTGTAATAGACATTAAGAGAAAGACATGTGGTGAATGTGTGATATGTGAAGTTTGTAACATGTGAGGATCATGTGTATAGTATGCCCTTAATAGTCAAGTGTGAATCAAAGGATGAGATTGAGAGTTTAAACATGAAGTGTGAGAGGCATAAGAATGATAGGTGGGGTGAATAATCAGCATAATGCCCCCTAACTGTATGATAATGATTATGTTATTCAAATAAAGTGAGATATGAGGGTCCACCATGTGATGCTTGTGAATATGAAGGCATGTGACCATGGTCGTATGATCGGTAGTGTATGAGATAGACATTGCATAGGAAAATTATTCCTATGTGCAAGTGACCATTGAGGATAATGTGGATGTGACAGAAACCTATGTGAAGAAGAATTCAAAGGTGATGGAAACCTATGTGAAGTAGAATGTGGAGGTGATGGAAACCTATGTGAAGTAGAATGCAGAGGTGATGGACACAAATGTGAAGAAAAATCAGGAAGTGATGTATACCAATGTGAAGGAGTTATTTGTGGGGTGGACCTACATAGTTGTGATGGACTGGAAAACCACTAAGACCATGTAGGACATGTAGGAATAGGTGAGATAGGAGAAAATAGAGATTTATATTTTTGAGGCCCATGGGACCTATATATTCTAACAAGTGGAATGTCACCCTAAAGAGGAGGTTGCGGAAATGGTTTGGATGGTAGAACACCATTGATGGTGATAACTTCCTTATTATGAATGAACTTTAGACAAAAATTATTCATGGAGATGATATCTTGAGTTACATGGAGCCAAGGGATACCTAAGAGTATGTCACAACCTTCAATGGATGGTGCAACAAGAAAAGACACAATCATGATAAGAGGATTGATTGTGACTAAAATCATAACAAAACCGTATGATTTAGGAATCGGATATGATATTTGCAAGAGTAGAAATCTGATAGCAACAAGAAGTGCAATAAAACATGCCCTAACGTAAAATGATGGATGAATGATAGTGGTTTCAATAGAATCGATCCAATAGAAGCAATGATGTTTAAGCAATCAAAAGAGATTTCAACATGATAGTTGTTATCGTGAGAAAGTAATGATTAGAGGAGATGTCTCAACATGAGAAACTATAAAATCAAGAGCCCCTAATGTTGGAGGAGGAACTTTGTGATATGTATGATTGGTCAAGAGTCACCGCTTTCTTGTCATGTTTCAAAAAAGTATTATTGAAGATTTTGAGCTTGTGATTTCATTGAATGAAAAGAAGTTGTAGTCTTGGAAGCTCAATTGAATTTTTTTAATAAGATATTCAATAACATTAAAGTGTTTAAATCATAAATATGTCGAATGTTTGACACATTTATGATATTCGCATCCAAAATTTTCATTGTAATTGTGACATTTTGGACAAGATTGGTCCATATTGAGTGGAGGATGAATTGTAAAAATATATCTTTCGATAAGTTCATTGCAAGAGAAGATGTGAAGTGATATTCAATTTTGTATATGTATGCTTAGGTGGTTTCCATTGAAGCTATTTATTATTAAAGACAACGTTAATAGTTACTTTAGCAAGTTGGTAAGTTTTACAATTGGTTTAAAATTTGATTTTCTTTGAAAACGCGAGATGATGAACCTTGATCTTGATACTTAATATTTCCTATAGATAAGAGTTTCATTTCACATATCTTAAGAGTGTGAAAAAATGATTGAATGATGAAGGGGTTTGAAAGATAAAAATCTCCTTAAGGGGATGAAATAAAATATGAACAAATAGATCTTGAAGCTCGAGTCCATGAGCACATTAGATATCTTAACTAATTTATTCTTGTAACGCAAGACATAATCTTTATATGTTCATTAGATCGTTGTTTAATTTATTTGATTTGAGGATAAGATATATTAGAGATGATATAAATTGAGAATTAAGTGATAAAATCATTAGATAAATACATAAAATATGTCATTGAGTGGACAGTAGATCATAGATCTAACACATTGGATAATTGTGAAGAATTCTAAGAAAGAGTTTATCTAAGAGAGTATAATCATCTAAAAAATATACACATGCCACATACAAATCTCTAAGATGATCTTCAAGGTCATTGTGACCATTTTGTTGGACCACGATTGTCGTTAGACCAAAACCCATAGGTATTAATCTCCGCTATAATCGCTAGAGTTAGGATCTACGAGAGGTGGTTAGTCCATGTCACGAAACTCATGGGGATCATTGCACACACATGTGAAAAATCTCCCCTCAAGATTACCTCGAATGAGTTTCAAACTCAAGACCACCACTTTGATACCATTTGTTAGACCACAATTTCCATTAGACCAAACCCCATAGGTGTTAGTCTTCGCTAAAATTCCGAGTTAGGATCTACGAGAGGTGGTTAGTCCATGTCACAAAACTTGCGTGGAGCGCTGCACACACATGCCAACACATTGAAAATGAGGAGCTTGGGAGAGATGAAATTAAGAGGAAGTTGATAAGCAAAAATGATAGGTGAGAAAGGAGTATGTAGTAACAAAGTTGAATCTAGAGATGGAGATGCACGAGAAGTAGGCTATTACAATTGACATATTTTAACTTGAATATTTTGATAAAGAGAGGATAATTCTTGAGTTTTGGTAGAGGAGAATTTTTGCATGTGAAAAACAAGATGTGGAATGAAATTGTTGGTTGGAGTAGGAGTTGAAATGGGAATAGTAGAATTAGGCGGAAGAGTAGAAGAAGGCGGTTGAGTAGTGATATTCATAAGGTGCATGCATGAGGTTGCATTAACCTCCATAATATTGGTGGCCTCCTCATGAGAAGTGAATAAAAGCAATACTAGATCCTCAGGATTCTCATCGAGATGAGAATTGAGGTCACAAAGATTATCATCAGTGAAGGGTACAACCATGATGAAAATGAAGCAAGAATCCTAGAAGCAAAGGTAGGGTCGAGCATGTGGATCACCAAATAATTAAGAAAATATTGAAATAAATAGATGCCTAATACTAATAATGTCAAAAATGTTGAATATATACAATGAAATACAAAAATTGACCCAAACAAACTAAAATAAAAAGTATCAAACGCTAGCTATAAAGAGTAGACATCATAACTTAGCTAATTTGTAAATAATCCTAAAATGTGACGACATGAAAACTGATAAAAAAGGAGAGAAGTGTCACATCAACCTAAGTAAAATGTGTGACCACAAGATCTACGTGGAATAGGGCACCTTGATCGGGTTAAGGGCACTTGTTGGTGCAAAGCAAGAGCTTGTTTTGGCTTCTTGTGATTACTCAGAACCTCTAAAAACATCCTTGAGATGGTTGCAATATATTCACTATCCTTCACTTCCCGTGTCAAATCAATTTCAATGATGTTACTTATAACCTATAATGAAGAAATGACCTACAATACCCTCAAAAGTGAATCAAATCCAAAAAATAAAATATTAAAAATGAGGAGTCAAACAATCCTATGTTTTCAAACAAGTAAAGTTACAACCGAGTGCTCCACTACATCCGCATTCAATTTAATTCTTATTTGTGTGTGAAGAGATTAGGCCCTAGGTATTTCTTATGTGTGTGTTGGTCCGAAAATCTGTTGGGTGGATAGATCTATGGATAGACAGGCCAACAGTGTGCAGGGCATAGCCCCTCTTTGAGACAGCAAAAAGTGAAACTGGTTTATTGCTATTCTACTAGCAGGAATCTATGCAAGTCTTACAGTATTCTGCCTTCAAGGGGGTTTGGGATCTCATCCCGGTGGAAATAGTTCCAATGAAGAATAGAAAGGAATGAAGGAAGGAATGGAAGAAAGGTGGATTTGAAGGGAGAAAAGAAATGAATTCCAAAGTAGAAAGGTCAGAGGGTTTATGTTTTAGGCTAGTAGTAAATAGAGCCAAACTTACTCACATAAACAAACAAAGCAATACTGATAAACAAATGAAAAAAGTATAGGTGAATCCAATAGAATAAGCATGCAGATCTAACTTAAGAAAGATCTAACATGTAACACAAGAATTCAACACAAAGTCTCAATTTTGTATTAATAATGTTTTGTTACAAGAAGGCTCAAAGTCTTTCTCTCTTCACTCTATTTTTCATACAAGTTTTCTCACACAGAATACAACAAGAATTCCAGTATTTATAGAAGGAGAAGGAGAAAGAAGACAAAAAGGAGCCGAAAACCATTTATAAAATATCTACAAAATATTTAAAAGTCAAAAGTTGACTTTGGGGCAATTTTGTGGATGACAACATCTCATGATGCAACATGGATGATGTCATCATTTGTGCCAACATTCTTTTAAATATTTTACAAAAATGGGATAAATTCCAGGAGGAAGGAGCCTATTTTTCATCATCCCTTGGCTGGAAAGGAGTGTCCTGCTTCTGCTCGGAGAGGAAATGTGAAATTGAGCTCGATACTCCATGAACTTGCTAACCATCATTTGAAGTTGATCTTGAGCGGGACCTTTGGTGTGATCCCCGATGACTTTGCAAGTCTCCCATTCATCTCTGAGTCTTTCTAGGAGTTTGAAGTATTCATTACCTGCCTCCATCAGGTATCCAACAAAGTCACGACAGGCCAGAAGGTTGTTGATAGATTCTATATCAAAAGTGGCCTCTGACTCTAAACCCTACGATATGATTCCTTTGAAAAGATGAATAGTGTCATCTGCCTTCCTCAAGGCGTGTGATGGGGTGAGCAAACCTAGAGACATACTTAAGATGATTTTCTCCATTTGATGCATTGCATCCAAGGCTTCCTCCTTGATTTTTTCTATTTTCTCCAAGACAAACTCCATTTGGTCAACCCGATAGTCTAAAGTAGCAAGGATTTTATTGGGTGCTCTCGAGTGATCGAAGACACTGAATTTCATTAAGTCATCTTCGGGTAGTCAAGCATATTCTAGAATGTCTCGTGTTGCAACCTAGCATGGTCCAACTCTTTGGAGATAGGTCCTGCTATTGCCTGGAGTTCCTTGTTAGCTTGATCTATATTTTGATACAGCTCTATGAACTTTGTAATCACTTCCTCACTAACTTTGAGGATCTTCTCTCTCCAGTGGACACTACTACACCTTTCTCACTGATCTTAGCGTACTCATTTATCTTCTCCGACTAAGGGCTTCAGGAGTATTTGGTGGAAGATACAGAAGTGTATTGCCCATCTTCTACGTGGCTTGAGAAGATGTCATTTTGATATTTTAATATTCTCTTCTTTTCCTTTGCTTCTTGAATCTTTTTCCAAAGGGCATCCACCGCGGATAAGAACTCTCCTCGAGGCTTTCCGAGGATGTTCCCATTGTGACTGAGTCACCTGTAAATTATGTAGGAGACAAATCTTTTTCTCCTTTGTGGGATCAGGGTATGTGATCTCCATAACTCTTTCACCTGAAGCGCTTTGAGAGAAGTGGGTTATAGCCTTTTGCTTCTTAGCCCCTGAATTTGGATTAATAAGAGAAGTCCATAGGTGTAATAGGGAATTTCCTCTTGAGATGATTCAGGTGTTTGGAGATCCATTCTAGACTTAGGGGAGTGGGACCAGAGGAAGAAGAGGAAACAGGGTAGAAGGAGTAACCACAGTGGACATGGGGAAATGTGTCGAGACACTTGGTGGTGGCATTGAGAAAGAAACCAACCCTCAATGCTCACGGAGGTACGAGTCATGTAGGAGAGGAAGCCGTGGGGGTGGAAGGGATCATTGAGATGAGGGAAGAAATGTTGGGGACAAATCCGTGAGGGAATAGAAGATGGAGGAAGAGGAGGGGGAATGGTAGAAGGCGGAGGAGAAGACACAACCAAAGGAGTGGTTGGTTGAACGACATGAGGAGGGGAAGGAGGAGCAGGAGAGGGGATGATGGGAACCTCACTTGTTAGTAGTAGAGACAACATCCCGAGTGGATGTTCCCGTTGGAGCACTTACCGCTTCTTCTTCTTCTGGGGATATCAGGTTACTATCTCTCCTTGGTGGTGGAAGGGGGGCTCTCAGGAATTTCCTCCGAGTAGTTCTTGGCTCTCACTCCTTATATTTTCCTTTACATTTAGGAAAGTAATTTAGCTTGGTGGGTGCATTACCCAAAGGAGACAAGGTAAAGTCTACTCCAAGGTAGATGAGACTATTTTCTTGCACCAATGCTTAGTGCGATGTAGAGTGCCTTTGACCCTTTCCTCAATAGTCTGAGGTGCCTTGCTTCTATCAATTTCAGCAAACAGCTAATTGTCCCCATCCGTGTCTAGATAAACCTGATCAACCTCTTGATCAGTTGCTTGGAAGCCCTTTGGGACAATGGCCACACCATATTGAATGATCTCTGCCAGGACTAGGCGGGAGTGATCCTTTCATCTTAGCTAGACTTTGTGACATAGATTTATGTAGATATATTTGATATGAGGGATGTGAATTGGATCGAGCTTTGCCCTTGGAAGGTAATCACGAGGATCAAAGGTTGGCCTCACTAGGAAATTATGCTTTAAGTTGAGCAATTCAAGCTCTGCAAACATTTCCCAAGATTTTCCCTGTGAAGTGCAGGTGTACCTACCCACTGTGAGGGGGAATGGAGTTCCACCCTTCTTTATTTTCAAACACTTCTCATGGTATGTGATAAGCTATCTAGACAGCTCCAATAAGATCAGCTTGGGTCCCGCATACCTTGGTAACTTTGTGGGCTCTCCCAAGAAGTTGGCAGCTCTGAGATAGGTGAAAGTGGGGAATTGCATGAATAATGCTCCCCACTTCTCTCGTGGCGGATATGTCGACATTAAAATTTTCCTCCATAATTTCTATTTTATTATGTATGTATTAGGAATAGGATGTTGTTAAGTATGATTAGTAGTGGTGTCTGATAGAAGATAATGGCACCATCAGTATGGTGCCGCCAATAAAGTAGAGTATGGTAACAGTCAAAGTACAATAGGAATGTTGTGGTAAAAAGTAAATATTTGTCATAAGTGGTCCGGTAATGTTAAAATGTCAAAGTTGGGGTAAGTAGAGAAGTAGGGTCTACATGATTAGGAATTAGAAATATTATATTTGTAATAAGGACAAAGAGTGATGTCATAAATATTTTGTGTATTTTATTTGTGGAAAAGACTAAAAGATGGAACCCATGTGAGATGATAAGGTTTATCTTATCTTAGAAGATAATCCTACATGTAAAGGCAAGAGTTTAGGCATGGAATATGATTGGCTGGAAGATATTTCTTATCCTATCTTAGAGATAGGGTGGATAAGCCTGAATTCCTATAAATAAAGAGGCCACCCCTCATTTAGCATAGAGGGAAGTAGTGAGAAATATTGTATGAGTAAGTGTGTAAAGGAAGCCATCATTTTGAAGGTGTGTTAAAGAATCCATTGTGAATTTTCTCCCACAGTTATTGGTGGAAGGAAAGTGAAGTCAGTAATAGTTGAAGTACCTCATGGGTGAGATTGTAACAATTTCATGTTGATATTATAATTTACACCTATATTTTAAGATTTTTCATCTTTCCTTCGTATCATAGTCTATGGTATTCTTGTGTTATGTTTTTGTTGTGTTTCCATATTACATCCACCAAACTAAAGGCTATGCATTAGTAAATAATCATAAAGACGAGGAGTTCCCTGTAAGAATTATCATAGTGCCGGATTGGTGATGACTTTTGGTTCCGCTTCCTAGACCATTCCTCGTTGGTGGATTTTCTACGAAATAGTCCCACTTAGTCAAAAATCATTTGGAGGGTAACCTTGTTTTAACTATGCATAATGTTATAATGGTAAAGTCACTTGTTACCATGCATAGTATTTACCATAGTAACTTTACTTTTTACCGTGAATAGTATTTACCACAGTAACTTCATTTTTTATCGTGAATAGTGTTTACCCCAGTAACTTCATTTTTACCGTAAATAGTGTTTACCACAGTAAAGTCAGTTTTTACCGTAGTAAGTCAAGATTACCATGGTCATTCCTATTTTACTGTAGAAAGGTGTAAAGTCACTTTCTATTATTTGTGCACATAAGTCTTGTTGATTTTACTTGTAAGTTGGTATTTCACTATGGTTATTTTTGAAAATGGGGAACATTCCTATTTTTTCAGCTCAATCTAATGAAGATGCTTCATCTTTCATTCAAGAGTTTAAATGATCTTGTATTTGTAATGGCCTTATAAGAAGGGAACAATGGACTAAATTTTTTCCTACCTTTTTGGATGGTTCAACACTTAGGTGGTTTGAAACACTAGGTGATAATGTGAAAAACTCATGGGATTTATTAACTGAAAGTTTTCTTGAAGAATTTGGTGAACAATAGAAATATGTAGATCTCATGATCGAGATCACAAAGATAGCCCAAGAAGAGAAGGAGAAGATTAGAGATTATCATGCTCATGTTCTAGAGCTAAGGAGGAAGCTCGATGCCCAGATCCAGAAGGAAGGATTAGCGGATGGGTTGATGAATGGAATGGATAATCTCCTCTGTAAGAACTTCATTCTTGGGATGAAGCCAAAATCAGACAATGAGTGAAGTATGACCGCCCAACTACCATTGAACAAGCAAAGGAGATTGCAAGAAGGCAAGAAGAAAGCATGGAAGAGGAGCCCAAATAAATTGTTACTAAAGTAGAGCCTACACTAGCACCTTTGGTCCAAAATCCACAACCACTC
The DNA here is from genome assembly GCA_018340775.1 of Taxus wallichiana var. yunnanensis. Taxonomy (NCBI): domain Eukaryota; kingdom Viridiplantae; phylum Streptophyta; class Pinopsida; order Cupressales; family Taxaceae; genus Taxus; species Taxus wallichiana. The sequence goes on along the minus strand of CM031239.1, from coordinate 1,034,156,730 downwards.
TCGGTGAGCACAAATCTTTCTCCTAGTACATCTACTGAGTATGAAGATCTACTCAGGAAGATGGGCCAGTTAAATATTAATCTTCTTCAAGGAAAAGAATTTAGTTCTCAAGGAGGAGATAGAGGTGTAAGAAGAAATATTTCTAAATTTGTATGTTATGGTTGTTATAAAAAGGGTCATTATAAGTATAATTGTCATAGATAGAGCTTCTACATCATAAATAATGTACAAGAGATAATGATAAAGGAAAAGCACTGTGGAGAAACTAGTAAGAAACATATTAGAAGAAAGTTGGGTGTGTAAGATTTTTCGATTTCACAGGCAAGGACCATACTCCATCTTAAAAGATCTATCTAAAAGGCCTGCAAATATTACATATGGTCAATTTTGGCTATGTCTTCTTCGAGAAGAGGAGGAGCTGCGAAGTGGACTCAATGCTCGATGAAGTAAGGAGGTTGAGGTACTGTTTTTGAGGTAGAGCGGATCCCTACGCTCCACAAGCTGAGGTATTATGTAATGGTATTTCAATTCATGATGTCTTAGTTGATGGAGGTGTTGTAGTTAATGTAATGACTGAGTCTGTAATGAATATGTTGGGTTTAAAAATTGATCACCCCTCTACACTTATGTTAAGGTCATTAAATAAGGAAAAACTAAACCAAAAGGTGTAGTTTCAAATGTGGCAATATCTATTATGGGTGTTGTATGTGTGGTAGACTTTCAGGTGATGAAGAATGGTATCATTGCATACCCAATGTTGTTGGGAAGACCATGGCTAAGGAGATTTCATGCAAGAAACTATTAGAATGAAGGCTTCATGACACTTGGACATGGTAGAGAGAGGGTGAAGATAAACGTGATCCCTCAAAGATCATAAGATAGAACCCGTGGATTCAAGTGAAGAAACTGATGATTGGACATCCTATGATTACTCTAGTACTAGTGAAGTGGACACAAAAGATGAAGAAAGTGAGGTTGATGTTTTGGTCATGGATATCCTTCCAGTCACACCGACTCATGAACCCATAAAATTATCTGAAGAAGAAATTGATGATCGTCTCCAAAAATAAAGATTGGTGATCTTTGTGATGGAGAGTGAGAAGGAATCCTACCTCCAGCTCTTTCAAAGGCACATACACATATTCACTTTTGATTACAAGGAACTCCGTCAAGTAAGTTGGGTAGAACATTCTATTGAGTTGGTAGATGGTGCTAAGCCCATAAAGCAAATGCCATATAGAATGAATCCTAATTTTTCCAAGACTCTAAAAGAAGAAATAGATAAGTTGCTTGATGCAGGATTCATATTTGTTGTGGAGAATTCAGAATGGGTTTCTCCCATTGTGATCTCAATATAAAAAAATGGGAAGTTAAGCATTTGTGTTGATTATAGGAAGCTCAATAAGGAAAAAAGAAGGATCATTACCCTCTTCCATTCTCGATCAGATCTTGGATGAAGTAGCATTTGGCCAGAGTGCTATAGTTTTGTTGATGGATATAGCGGATAAAACCAGTTCGTATAGTAGACAAAGATCAGCTAAAGACCACGTTCACCACTCCTTGGGTAACGTTTGCTTATATAATTATGCCTTTTGGGTTGTGTAATGCTTCGACAACGTTCCAAAGTGCTTGATGAATAGGGTGTTTGAACCATACATTGGGAACTTCATCGAGTATTTCGGATGATTTTTGCATCTATGGGAGTAAGATGGACCACCGCACAGATAGAGACATCATTTCAAAGGTTAGATGAAGCACAAGCCTCACTAAACCCTACAAAGTGTGTCTTTGGATGTTCTAAAGACATTTGTTAGGGCATGTTGTATCCAGAGATGGTATTGGTACTAATCCCGATAAAGTTTCAAAATCAAAGAGTTACCATTTCCTATGAATAGAAGTAAGATGAGATCATTTTTAGGCCATGTGGGTTACTATAGAAGTATCATCAAGAATTTCTCAAAGATTACATAGCCACTAACCCATTCTTGAAGAAGGATGTTACTTATGAACCGGGAAATATGACGCATGAAGCTTTTGAACAATTCAAGGAAGCATTGGTATCTTCACCTATTTTAAAGAATCCAGATTGGAGCAAGCCATTCATTGTGTATACCGATACCACAGATGCAAAGACTAGGAAGTACTGAGCCAAAAGGATGAAAATGGCAATGATCATCCAGTTTACTTTGGGAGTAGAAAAATGAGTAGTCGCTTTGAGGTAAATTATATCAGAATCTGAAAAAGAGGCTCTAGCTATCATTTTTGCTGTAAAGAAGTTTAGAAATTACTTGCTAGGGCAAAATTTATAGTTATAATAGATCATCAGGATCTAAAGTATATTGTAAATAAGCCTAACCCATCAGGGAGGATAGCAAGATGGATAATTTTTCTACAAGAATTTGAATTTGATATTATAGATAGGCTAGAAAGAAGCATGTCAATGCAAATGCACTCTCTCGAGCCTATGATGGTTTAGGTTCATCTTGTGATGATGATGATTTCCCAGATGCAACATTGTTATCCCTTAACACAATCCTAGTGAATACATAGATATTTGGAATTATCTCGAATGAATTTAAGTTTCTTGATGGTGCCAATGCAAATACTAAGAGGAAGATTACTCTGCCACCATCCATATTTTATTCTGCATGGAGTATTATTTCGAATAGGACCTGATGGAAAGTACAAGAGGGTAGTTGGACATGATCAAGGGAAGGAGATGATAGAAGAATTCCATAATGGTACATATGGAGGACACTTCTCTGGAAAACTTACAGCAAGAAGGATCTTAGATAAGGTTATCACTGGCCCACTCTTTTTAGAGATTGTTATAATTATTGTAAGACATGTGATATTTGTCAAACACATGGTAACCGTAAGACTTCATCAGCTCCATTATGCCCTATTCTTCCACTTGGTCCCTTTGAAAAGTGGGGAATAGACATTGTAGGTCCACTTCCAACTACCCCATGCCAAAATAAGTATATTGTAGTTGCCACAGATTATTTAACCAAGTGGGTTGAAGCTAGGCCATTGAAAACAACTTCTATGGATGAAGTGGCAAGGTTCATATATGAATGCATTGTCACTAGATTTGGTTTCCATTAGAAATTGTAACAGATCAAGGAAGCCACTTCATTAATGAAGGTGGTAGAAGCCCTAGTCAATAAGTTTTCTATTAAGCATGAAGGAAACAACATACAAGCGAAGCACAAATGGATAGTGGAATGAAAAAATTTTTTGTGTTATGTCAAATTTTAGCAGAAGATACTACCTTGTAGGTACATAAGTGGGATAAAAGGATTCATACAACATTGTGGGCATACAGGGAAACATCAAAGTCAGCAACAAGATACTCCCCATTTAAGTTGGCTTATGACATTGATCCAGTTCTTCCTATTGAGTTTGATATTCCCACTATGAGAGTTATGAAAAATGAAAGGATGGATGAAAGTGATTCAGTAAAAGAAAGGTTGGTGTATCTTCATTTGCTAGAGGAAATGAGGGAAATAGCGAATGATACAAGCTATAAGAAGAAAATGAAGCAGAAGGAATACTTTGATCAAAAGATCCGTTGGTCTCCATTTCATGTGAATGACTTGATTCTAGTATATGATTCCAGATAGAAAAAAGAAGGCAGAGAAAATTTCTTCCCAAATGGATGGGGCCCTACAAAATAGTAGCTATGCATGAAAATGGTTCATATCAACCTGGAGGAATGGATGGCACACCCATTACGAAATGGGTCAACCACGACAAGTTAAAAAATTTTCAAGCACCAGAATAGTCTACTCCGAGGACGGAGTAGAAGCTAGGAAGGGGGAAAATGTCGACATTAAAATTTTCCTCCGTAATTTCTATTTTATTATGTATGTATTAGGAATAGGATGTTGTTAAGTATGATTAGTAGTGGCGTCTGATAGAAGATAACGGCACCATTAGTACAGTGCTGACAATAAAGTAGAGTATGGTAATAGTCAAAGTACAATAGGAATGTTGTGGTAAAAAGTAAATATTTTTCGTAAGTGGTCCAGTAATGTTAAAATGTCAAAGTTGGGATAAGTAGAGAAGTAGGGTCTACATGATTAGGAATTAGAAATATTATATTTGTAATAAAGACAAAGAGTGATGTCATAAATATTTTGTGTATTTTATTTGTGGAAAAGACTAAAAAGGTGGAACCCATGTGAGATGATAAGGTTTATATTATCTTAGAAGATAAGCCTACATGTAAAGGCAAGAGTTTAGGCATGGAATATGATTGGCCAGAAGAGATTTCCTATCCTATCTTAGAGATAGGGTGGATAAGCCTGAATTCCTATAAATAAAGAGGCCACCCCCCTCATTTAGCATAGAGGGAAGTAGTGAGAAATATTGTATGAGTAAGTGTGTAAAGGAAGCCATCATTTTGAAGGTGTGTTAAAGAATCCATTGTGAAGTTTCTCCCACAGTTATTGTTGGAAGGCAAGTGAATTCAGTAACAGTTGAAGTACCTCATGGGTGAGATTGTAACAATTTCATGTTGATATTATAATTTACACCTATATTTTCAGATTTTTCATCTTTCCTTCGTATCATAGTCTATGGTATTCTTGTGTTATGTTTGTTGTTGTGTTTCCAGATTACATCCACCAAACTAAAGGTTGTGCATTAGTAAATAATCATAGCACGAGGAGTTCCTGTAAGAATTATCATAGTGCCGGATTGGTGATGACAGATACCACACTTTTGGTCATCCGACCATGAGTCATATTGGGCCTCAAGAGGTAAATGATACCGTAGAAGAAGACATCATTTATTTTACTGAATTGTGCTATGCTATTTTCTAGTCTTAATCGTGGATAGTACTCGTATATCCCGACTAGGGCCATACCCGCATCGACTCAATGCTTGGGTAGTCCTCTCCGAGGCAAAGAGCATATACCACGTAGGAGTTCATATAGAACTTCCCAGTTGTTGAAAGTTGTTGAAGTTGCTCAGAGATTGTGCTACTGATAATCTCTCCCCATTCAAAATGTTGATCAGGAACATTTTTGCTCATTGTTTCTAAATATCTGAGCATCCACTTGTGAAAGTAATGGGCATCAGGAAGCCTAAACACCCTACTCAAGAAGGTGATGGTGTCACTCAGCTCCTCTAAAAATTCACTGCGATGAATGACTTGTGGCAACTTGCTTACCACCTTCTTGTTTTTGAGGTACACCTCATTCATCATCTATATGCATTTGTCTTCATTTTAATTCCATGTCTTCATGCGCAGTCCTCTTGGCTTACCACTATAAAATTTCGGTGGTGAGGATACCCAACATGATCTCAAATGCCAGGCAGGTGAGGTTGATTATTACCTCACCCTTCTCATTTTCGACACATCTTGTGTCTTTATTGTAACAACTTCCCAAAGAACATCATGAACTCATTGTTGATTGTGCTCACGGGAATTCCTGCAAAGCAAAGTGCAAACCACTACCAACCAATTTATCCATCCATGGGCTGCCTATGACCTTCTTGGTTCTGGCCCAGAAGGCCTCCATGTATATGTGACTGAGTTCTGAATCTCTAATATCTAGGTCACACTCTGCAAGGGATTCAGGTATCCTGAACCTTTGGTATTTATATTTCATTTCTTCTTCTATTAGCTTGGCTTTACCCTTGGACTTGGTTGGCTTCTTACTCGATGAAGACGTGTGAATTTGAGTTCAAGTTGTTGATCTACAAGAAGAATCAGGGAAGTCCATCGTAGAAGAGCCATGTTAGCTGTTAAGTCATCCATCAAAGCTTATAGAATGAAAAGTTAGCAATTTATGAGTCTCTGGGCGTAAGGCGCAACTCTAATATAGGCTACAGGGTCTCGAAAAGTAAGGCACACTTTGGGAATGTGTTGCATGGGAGGAAACAACGCCAAAAGGGGCGCAGGGCATGAAAAGACTAACAAACATTCAGATGTTGGTGTCAATGGATGTGCGCTTGCACCATATGAAGTGTTTTAACTAGGTGTAGATTTATTTGGTGTAGCAAGGTCTCAAGGTGTGCCTTTGGTGCAGATGTGGTATATGTTGCCAAATATTATGATGTGCCAAGGCATGGATTTAAAAGATGCATCATTAAGGTAAGGTGCACCAAGAAATTAAGCTTTGCATGGGTGCGAGAAGGACTTGCAAAACATTCATATGTTGTTGTTATTGTATGTGCACTTGTGCCTCGCGCTTGCTTTTAGGAAATTTTCTTGTTTTTACAAGGCATGGAAAAGGCTAATGTTGCATGTGGGGACAATTTCCTATGGCATGATTGTGCTTGATGTAACAATGATGAAGCCTGTGCCAAAGGAAAAATAGGGGGTTGATTGTAAAAAAATTATAATTTTCACTCTTTACTTTGTGGTCTTTAACTCTTTCAACTCAGATTTTGACAAAGCAAGGGGAATGGAAGAGAAAAGGGATAGGGGTTCATTCGAGGAAAAGCCTTCCAGATTAGTAGACCTAGAGGGAGAGTAAAAAACAGTTTAAAGGTGGGTTTGCAATATGTATTGGGAGTGAAGTTATCTTCTTAGGTTCATTGTTATTTTTAATAACACTAACCACCTAGACCAACTGAAAACCACAAAAAGCCACAAGAAAAGTGAGGACCACTAACCAGAATATATAATGACAAAGGAGACGATGTGGGATCCACAAATGCAACAAATGGCAAAACATAGGCTAACAGAACGGCGACAAGTATAGATGAATAAATTTTTCACGTTTTTTGAATTGTGAAAATGACAGGTCGGACGCGCCTATATATAGCAAAAGGTGTAATAAATGCGCCACCAACTTTTTCTATGGCACACTTAAGGAGATGCCGACATGAAAATATTTGCGCCATGGCGCAGCCTTTTGAAGTGTCGACACTTCATTTTAGTGCCTTGGCACAATATTAAGAGGTACAACATTAAGAGTGTTTATAAGTTGGCGCATATGCCTTAACGCATCTTTGACAGCCACAACATTAAGGTTCGTAACATTTGGAATGTTGACACTCAATAGAATGCACCAAAGGAATAGAGGGGCGTAGTTTTTGTTGATGTAATGAAAAAAATACGCCAAACCCAAAAAGGTTGAAAATGACCAAGTTTTAAAACTATATTTTCTAGAAAGGGTTTTATGCCATTCGAACGTTTAAGAGACCTCAATGAGGGTCCATAACGGAAATTTCAGGTATGGTTACCTACAAAATTGCCCCTGTCAATTTTACAGGATAACAGTTGGCTCTTTCTAGGGACTAACTTTGAGCAAAGCTTAAGGGTAGAGAACCCCAGATCAACATGTGCCTATCCATTGGGTTGGAGTCAAAAACAAGGGTGACGAAAAAGAAAAGGAAAACACACAACCAATAGAAAGAAAACACACGACAAAAACAAACACACAACTAAAGAAAACTATACAAAGAAGAGAGCAAGCTCTACTTCCTGAATATTTTGAGATGTTTCCCACTATAGGGAAGTGGGAGCTTAGTTCCATCTAGATATGAGAGATAGAAGATATTCTCTCCATTGAGCTACTTGATCTTGAAAGGCCCTCTCCAAAGAGAGTTGAATTTCCCATGCATGCCCTTTAGCTCTCTTCGCTTGTCCCATAAAAGGACAAGATCTCCCACCTAGAAATTCCTCTACTTAGCCTTTTTATCGAACAGTCTCTTGACTTGATTCTTATGTTCGGTGATCCTTTCAACCACCTTTACTCTCTTTTCTTCAAGTTCTGTTAGGTACATGATCCTCTTTTCTAGAGAATTCTAGAAAGTCTCATCCTCAATCACTCGTGCCAAGTGTAGAGCAGGGAGTTCCACGGAAATGGGGAGCTCAAAGATCGATTCCATATAACACTTGAAAAGGTGACATATTGAGAGATCTCTTCAGAGTAATACGGTCTACCCACAAAGCATCATATAATGACTTGTGCCAGGATTGCTGATTCTCATTGACTAGCTTTCGTATGATGGTCACTAGGTTCTTATTACTAGATTTTTCCTGACCATTTCCCTAGGGGTAATAATCCGAGGCATGGGCCAAGGTTATCCCGTATTCATAGAAAAAACTGATAACTTCCCATGAGGAGAAGTTGGAAGCATTATTAGCAACGATCTTGTGTGGGATGCCAACATCACAATGATATTTTCTTTGATGAAGTTGCAAACAACTTCAGAGGTGGCATTCTTAACAGGTATGGCCTCCACCCATTTGGTGAAGTAATCGATTCTTTGCACTGTTAGGACATAACTATGTCCGGCACTTGATTGGGGATGTAGTGATCTGATAAAGTCAATTCCCCATTTCCTGAATGGTTTGTCAATAATGACGGGCTTGAGGGGAAAAGCAGCCAATTTTGGTTTGCCAACAAATTGTTGACAGAGCTCACATTTTGCTACCAGGTGGCTATATCCTAAAATAGGTTAAGTAATAACTAGCCCGGATGATCTTATGTGCTATTACGGATGATGAGAAATGACCACCGCAGGCCAAGTCATGAAAAGTTTCAAGAAATTTGATTTGTTGTGGTTTGTCAATGCATCGCAAGAAGATGCCATCAATACCCGCCTTGACAAACCGTCATCCCATATGACATATCCGGCTGCCATGAGCTTTACTGATTCACTTATCCTTCAAATTAGATGAGTTGGGCACTCACCGTAAGTGAGAAAGAAAGGTAATTTTGAATACCATTTGTCACTAGTCGCAATGAATAGAACCATGGGTAGAGGATTAGCTTTCTCCATCCGACCTCGCGCGCTCCGTTGATGTAATCAACTTCCTCTTTAGGGACCTCTAAATCTTTTTTTTTCAGCCATAAGTTGACATAGGCCCTTGCCTCTTACCAGCTTGGTTGGTTTTATGTCTAGATCATACTCCTGGACCTTTGCGATCCAATTCCCTCATAAGCTCCCTAACTCCTGTTGAGTTAGGATAGACTTAACTGCCATGTCAGGAACTAACACTACCATATGAGAGTTTAGGATGTAGTACCAGAAGTTCTTGACTGCTTTGACCACTGCGAAGGCATGTTTTTCTAACTGAGACATCTTCAATTCATGAGGCTTGAGAGGGGAGCTCATGAAAGTGATTGGGGATTCAACATCCTCAAAGTTCTTTTGCATTAAGATGGCTGATACAAAGTATGCGCACAGATGCATAACTATACATGATAAAATCCTTGGAGAAGTCGAGACATACCAGGATGGGTGCATGGGCAATGGAGGATTTTATATCCTCGAATGATGCCTTTCCTTCTTCACTCCACCAAAAATTTTGTGACCCTTTCATCATATTTGATATGTGACGAGTCTTTTCAGTGAAGTCAGGAACAAAGCATCTGAGAAAATTCACCTTTCCGAAGAAAGAGTGAACACCGGTCTTGCTTGTGGGTAAGGTAAGGCTCTGAATAGCCTTAACCCTTTCGACATCTATCTTTGTTCCTTCCTTACTGACAATGTGTCCTAGCAACTTTCCTTCGGTTACCCTAAAAATACCTTTTTAGATTTAGGGAAATCCGTGTTCTCAGCATCTAATCAATACTTTCTCTAAATGATCACAATGATCACTTCACTTTTTCAAGAACATAGTTAAGTCATCCAAATAAACTATGATGACCTTTCCCATCATACCTTTGAATGCAAATTCCATCGCTCGCTGAAAGGTGGCACCAACATTGGTCAAGCCAAAAGGCATCTTGCTGTAGGTGAATGTGCCCCAGGGGGTAGTGAATGCCGTTTTGAATCGGTCTTTAGGTGAGACTTTGATCTTATTATAGCCCAAAAATCCATCAAGCATGGATAGCATCTCTAAACCGCTTATAGCCGAAAACTTGATCCATTATGGGTAGCAGTAGTTGTCCTTCAAGGATGCCTGATTCAGATTGTGAAAATCTACACATATGCGTATCTCACCATTCTTCTTTCATACGGGCACAATTTTTGCGACCTAGGTACTGTGATGGATAGGAAAGATGATTCTCGCATCCAACATTTTCTGTATTTCCACCTGGATGGTGCCCGAGATCTTGGGATTGTAATGTCTGTTTTTGGTGAAAGTGTTTGACATCATCCTTCAACGGGATGTCATGTTGGACGTCCTTTGGCTTGAAAGAATTTAGATCAGCATAAGACCATGCCAATACGTCCATATATTTCTTCAGCAATTTGACAAACTTCCACTTTTCTTCGAGTGTACAACATTTTCCAATGTTCACAAACTGCGGATGTTCCACAGTACCCAGGTTGACCGATTCGGTCTTTAGAGAGGAGTTAGGATCATCTTGTCACTTCTTCTTGACAAAACAATCATGTTTGTCAAACAATCATTCTAGAGAGACTAAACCCTTTGGAATTTTATTTCCCCTGAGCTGACATATGCCATCGCCTTCTTTAGATTTGTTCACTTGACCAATGACAGATTCACGACATGCAGAAGTAGATCCTTCAAAATGAATCTCATTGAAATTTTTTGCTTTCTCTAGAAAGGCAATAAGCTTATTGTCATCGTTGAATACCTACCAGTGTTAAGAATTGTATTACACGCTTTGGTGGAAGACTACCTCAATGGTATATGTGTCTGTTTTCAACCCTAGGTGAGGGAGCATAAGAGATGCTGAGATGGCCAATGAATCAACCATGTCATTTTGAGCTCTTGGAACAAATTTTATTAAGAAAGTGTCAAATTCCTCAATGTTGTCCCATAATGTGCTGCAAGAGTGCTCGAGTCTATCATTTTTCACTGGTACACCCTTTTACAGTTGTGATCGATTCCGCGCATAACCTTGTACTTTTAAGTTCTTGATTCCTCTTTCTTTTGTAGCTTGCATACTAAGTAACAAAGATTCATACTCAGCAATATTGTTTGTATTAAAAATCTACAATTTGAAATAGAGAGGAGAAATCTCCTCTTCAAGAGATATCAGGACAGCTCTAGTGCCACATCCACTCATTGCACAACTGCCATCAAACTGCAATGTCCATATCTTGTTAAGGTCCTCCTCCTGGACGAGAACATCCATTTTATCAAACTCAGTGGATAAGAAGTAGTTCCCCATCCTTGATGATTCAAAGAGGATTTGGGATTTGGGGTCATCACAATTGGTGACCAGGTACTTCTTTTGTGATTTAGGATCCAATGTCTGCGTAACACCCTTAACGGGGATTTTGGCTTTGGACCAGTCCATATGAATCTCTCCACCAACTTTTCTACAAAAACTACTCCCTAGTAGAATTCTATATGCTGCTAGGATATCAGTAATGAGGATGGTCATCTTTACCCTTTTCTTTGGGAATGCTGCAAACGCAAACTGTGCATCTTTGATTTGACCAATTAATGGAACCTGTTTGGTTTCCATGGAGTAACATCTGCCGAAAGGCTTAGTAAGAGTGAGGCCAAAGCATGAGTGACCTTTTCCGGCATGACATTATCGGAAGCCCCAAAATTAATTATATAGTTTCTTAGTTTGTGACCATTGATTAGGAGGGAGAGATAAAAAGGTTCAATTTTTCTTGACATGGAAGTCGAGGCAACATTTATGTGAGATGCAGGAGGAGTGGAAAGGATTCCTTTAAAGGAGATAGGAGAGGGATGGAAGCTTAGCTTTGGATATATTCGGTTAATCTTACAAGTTGCTCAAGGTTAGACTGAAGATATTCAGCTTCAGACATTTGAATCTTGGTCTTTTTAGCATGATCGACTATGTCGAATGCAACCAAGGGCTGCGTTGATGAAGGAATGAGTCCTTCATTTCGCGATGGTAGGGTAGGGTTACTGGTCTTTATGGAAACAAAAGAAGGCTGATTTGGAGGAGAGATGGGAGGAAAATATTTCTTTGTAAAAGGCTTAATAGGAGGTTGAGCAGGAAGAGGATTACCTCTTTTAGCAATGGTTAGAGGCATGTTCGACATAACCTTCTCTTTTTGTATCATGGAAGCAACTTCTACTTCTTTTCCTTGTGAGCAGGTGAAAATAGTATATGACTATCCGCTTGCATACCTTTGGGTACCCTCTTCTTCATTAGATTCCTCATCTTCAAATTTCATATACCCGATTGTAGAGTCGCTAGCTGGTTCACCGATATCTTGATCATCTCCACCTTGTGATGAAGGTTCTTCATAAATTTGCTCCTCTTCTTTGATCTCAACTAGGGCATTGACTGGAGGAGCCTCAAGTGCCAACCGTGGAGCAGTTGTAGGAAAATGTGGCCTTTGTGGGGTGTTGTTGGGAGTGAAGTTCCTCCGTGGGATATCCCAGCATGCGGAGTGTAGGACGAAGCCCTGAGCTAATTACTTTTTCAATGCAAGCAAAGTCATTTTTCATCTTTTGGAATGCCGATCTCGATAAAGTGGCTTGAGAAGGAGTTGAAGCCTTAGGCTTGGATGATTGTCATTTTAACTTGCTAGATATAAGTAGGTTGTCTTCAATCCAAATGGCCACAGCTTGAGCGAGAACCCGAGGTGGTAATTTTTCTTTGAGTAAGAAACTTACTCTTGAGCCCATGGCATTCACAAAGAAACACTTTTGATTTTTTCATGTTGGCAACATGGCAAGTGGCACACAGTTAATCAATGAATTGAAACGAGTGATAAAATTACACATGGTTTCATTGGCCTCCTTCTTTAAGTGAGTGATCTTTGATAGTAACACAAATGCATCTTCTGAAGGCTTATACCTGTCTTCAAATGCAGTTCGTAATGTGGCCCAACTCGTGATATATCCTTTTGACAAATGTTGGAACCATTCTACTGCGAGTCCTTGCAAGGTCTCTAGAAAGAGGCGTACCGACACATCTTCGTGGGTCACATATAGGATGGTGCATGACATAATGAATGTAGATATATGTGAATCCATGCTTTGATTTCCACTCCCATCAAATCTTGGGAAATTCTTGCGGTTTCCATGAGGGAGTGCGTGAACTGGATGCAACAATGTAAGAGGGCCCATAGCATTTCCCCATGGTACTACCATTTGAAAAGTTAGAAAGAGGACGCGAGATGGAAGTGTGGTTCCATTGAGTAACAGAGCATTATAAAGGGATGTGGAGGCTCCTTGTGAAAACCGGTTCTTTCGTGGAGGCGAGGCAACGTTTAGCGTTGACCGATTAGCTGAACTCAGCGATGTGAAGCGTCGTTGGTGTAATACTAAAGTTGTGCCTTTGAAGTAGATCAAAAATAGGATCAACTTCTCCATGAGCTCTCCTGCTATGGGTAAATGGCTCACCCACCAGTGTATCTTTTTAGATCTATAGTGATTTTTAGAATAGATCTATGGAACTCTTTTTGTTTGTACTTGCTGATTTTCTGATTTTTTTGACAAAAATCAGTAGCATGTACTTTTCTAAATATTTAATTTTATCCCTCTTTTGAAAATTGATTATGGTTTAATGACAAAGATTAGCGAGGATAAAATAATGGTTAACTTAGTAAGCTGATTTTGGATCTTAGATTTGACTTTTTGCAAGGGTTTGAAAATATTTGTAAAAAAATTAAGATCTCAGATCTACGGAAATATACGGGTTTTTATAAAAATCAGTGAACTAAAGGTATCTAACTAGTCTAGATCTATGGAACTCTCAAAAAATTTTTAGTTTGGATCACTTTTGCAAAAAATTTAGATTTTAAGCAAAGAGTTAAGATTTACAAATAGGTAGTGATTTTTATAGTTTTATCTATTTTCTTAGTCACCTCATCAGCTTTAAAAATGGTTAGTGTCTTTTAGCTGACATAACACTCACATAGATCTGGTTGTTTTCCCTAGGTGAGTCACCAAAATTTTTGTCCGAAAATCGCGACATGGTGGGTAGATCTATGGATAGACAGGCCAACAGTGTGTAGGGCATAGCCCCTCTTTGAGACAGCAAAGCAAAACTAGTTTATTGCTATTCTACCAAGCAGGAATCATGCAAGTCTTACAGTATTCTACCTTCAAGGGGGTTTGGGATCTCATCCTAGTGGAAATAGTTCCAATGAAGAACAAAAAGGAATGAAGGAAGGAATGGAAGAAAGGTGGATCTGAAGGGAGAAAAGAAATGAATTCCAAAGTAGAAAGGTCAGAGGGTTTATGTTTTAGGCTGGTAGTAAATAGAGCCAAACTTACTCACATAAACAAACAAAGCAATACTGATAAACAAATGAAAAAAGCATAGGTGAATCCAACAGAATAAGCATGCAGATCTAACTTAAGAAAGATCTAACACGTAACACAAGAATTCAACACAAAGTCTCAATTTTGTATTAATAATGTTCTGTTACAAGAAGGCTCAAAGTCTTTCTCTCTTCACTCTATTTTTCATACAAGTTTGCTCACATGGAATACAACAAGCATTCTGGTATTTATAGAAGGAGAAGGAGAAAGAAGACAAAAAGGAGCCAACAACTATTTACAAAATATCTACAAAATATTTAAAAGTCAAAAGTTGACTTTGGGGCAATTTTGTGGATGACAACATCTCATGATGCAACATGGATGATGTCATCATTTGTGCCAACATTCTTTTAAATATTTTACAAAAATGGGATAAATCCCAGGAGGAAGGAGCCTATTCGTCATCATCCCTTGGTTGCAAAGGAGTGTCCTTTTTCTCAGGAGAGGAAATGTGAAATTGAGATCCATACTCCATGAACTTGCTAACCATTGTTTGAACTTAATCCTGAGCAGACCTTTGGTGTGATCCCGATGACTTCACAAGTCTCCCATTCATCTTTGAGTCTTTCTCGGGAGTTTGAAGTATTCATTACCTACCTCCATCAGGTATCCAACAAAGTTGTGGTAGGCCAGAAGGTTGTTGATAGATTTTATATCAAAAGTGGCCTCTGACTCTAAACCTTGTGATGTGATTCCTTTAAAAAGCCGAATAGTGTCATCTATCTTCCTCAAGGTGTATGATGGGGTGAGAAAACCTAGAGACATCCTTAAGACGATCTGCTCCATTTGATGCATTACATCTAAGGCTTCCTCCTTGATTTTGTCTATTTTATGGATGAAAAATCCATTTGGTCAACGCGATAGTCTAAAGTAGCAAGGATTTTATTGGGTGCTCTTGGATGATCGAAGACACCTAATTTCATTAATTCATTGACTGGGAAGTCGAGCATCTTCTGGAATGTCTTGTGTTGTAACCTAGCAAGGTACAACTCTTCAGAGATAGGTCCTGCTATTGCCTGGAGTTCCTTGTTAGCTTGATCTATATTTTGATATAGCTCTGTGAACTTTATAATCACTTCCTCACTATCTTTGAGGATCTGCTCTCTCTAGGTGGACACTGCTACACCTTGCTCACCAATCTTGGTGTACTCATTTATCTTCTCCTGACTAAGGGCTTTAGGAGTTTCGGTGGCAGCTATAGGAGGTGCATTGTCCATCTTCTCGCAGGCTTAGAGAACATGCTTATTTTGCTCTTTTAATATTATCTTCTCTTTTTTACTTCTTGAAGCTTTTTGAAAAGGACATCCAATGCGAGATAAGGCCTCTCCTTGTAGGCTTTTTGAGGATGTTCCCATTGTGACCTAAGTCACTGTAAAATCTGTAGGAGACAGATATTTTTTCTCCTTTATGGGATCAGGGTATGTGATCTCCATAACTCTTTCACCTGAAGCGCTTTGAGAGAAGAAGGTTATAGCCTTTGTTTTTTTCTTAGCCCCTTTAGATGGAATAACGGAGAAGTCCATAGGTGTAATAGAGAATTTCCTCTTGAGTGACTGGGTGTTTGGAGATCCATTCTAGACTTAGGGGAGTGGGACCGGAGGTAGAAGAGGAAACGAGGGTGGAAGAAGGAGCAACTACAAAGTGGACACGGGAAATGTTTTGACACAATCGGTGGTGGCATTGAGAAAGAAGCTAACCCTCTAATTCTCATGGGGGTAGGAGTCACTGTAGAAGAGGAAACCGTGGGGGTGAAAGGGATCTGTGAGATGAGGTAAGAAATGCTAGGGGACAGATCCGCGAGGGAAGAGAAGATGGAGGAAGAGGGATGGGGAATGGTAGAAGGCGGAGGAAAGACACAACCAAAGGAGTGGTTGGTTGAGTGACATGAGGAGGGGAAGGAGGAGCGAGAGAGGGGATGATGGGAATCTCACCAGTTGTAGTAGTGGAAACATCCCGAGTGTATGTGCCTATTGGAGAACTTACCACTTCTTCTCTTCTTCTTCTTCGGGGATATCAGCTTACTACCTGCTCCTCGGCAAGAAAGGGGGCTCTCAGAATTTCCTCCCGAGTAGTTCTTGATCTCCCTCTTTATCTTTCCTTTTCCTTTAGTCAAGTGCTTTGGCTTGGTGGGTGCATTACCAAAAGGAGATGTGGTAAAGTCTACTCCAAGGTAGATGAGACTATTTTTCTTGCACCAATGCTCAGTGCACTACAGAGTGCCTTTGACCCTTTCCTCAATAGTTTGAGGAGCCTTGCTTCTATAAATTTTAGAAAATAGCCAATTGTCCCCATCCATGTCTAGATAAACCTGATCAACCTCTTGATCAGTTGCTTGGAAGCCCTTTGGAACAATGGCCACACCATATTGAATGATCTTTGCCAGGGCCAGGTAGGAGTGATCCTTTCATCTGAGCTCGACTTCGTGATATAGATCGATGTAGATATCTTCGATCTGAGGGATGTGAATTGGATCAAGCTTTTCCCTTGGAAGGCAATCATGAGGATCAAAGGTTGGCCTCGCTAGGAAATTATGCTTTAAGTTGAGCAATTCAAGCTCTGCAAACATTTCTGGGCTTTGTTGTGTGAAGTCCAGTGTACCGCCCATTTTAGGGGGAATGGAGTTCCACCCTTCTTTCTTTTCAAACAATTCTCATGGTATGTGATAAGCTGTCTACATAGCTCCAATAAGATCAGCTTGGGTCCCGCATACCTTGGTAACTTGGTGGGCTCTCCCAAGAAATTGGTGGCTCGAGATAGGTGAAAGTGGGGAATTTCGTGAATAACGTTCTCCACTTTCTCATGGTGGATACCACGCTTGTGGTCATCCACCGTGAGTCATATTGGTCCTCAAGAGGCGAGTGATGACATTGTAAAAGAAGGCAACATTGATTTTACTAAATTGTGCTATGCTATTTTCTAGTCTTAACTCTAGATAGTACTCGTATATTCTGACTTGGGGCCATACCCCACATCGACTCAATGTTGGGTAGTCCCTCTCTAAGGTAGCAGCATATACCACATAGGAGTTCATATAGAACTTCCTAGTTATTGAAAGTTGTTGAAGCTACTCTGAGATTGTGCTTGATGATAATCTCTCCCCATTCAAAACATTGATTAGGAACGTTTTTGCTCATGGTTTCTAAATATCTAAGCATCCACTTGTGAAAGTAATGGGCATCAGGAAGCCCAAACACCCTACTCAGGAAAGTGATGGTGTCACTCAACTCCTCTAAAAAGTCACTGCGATGAATGACTTGTGGCCACCTGCTTACCACCTTGTTTTTGAGGTACACCTCATTCATCAGCTGCATGCATTTGTCATCGTTTTCATTCCATGTCTTCACGCAAGACTTTGGCTTACCACTACAAAATGTCGGTGGTGAGGGATACCCAACATGATCTCAAAATGCCGGGCAGTGAGGTTGATTATTACCTTGCCCTTATCATTTTCGACACATCTTGTGTCTTTATTGTAACAACGGCCCACCAACATCATGAACAAAGTGCAAACCATCACAACCAATTTATCCATCCATGGGCTGCTGTTACATTCTTGGTTTCTTGCCGAAGTCCTCCATGCAATGTGACCAAGTTTTAAATCTTTGATATCTAGGTCACACTCTGCAAGGGATTCGGGCATCCTGACCCTTTGGTATTTATATTTCATTTCTTCTTTTGTTAGCTTGGCTTTACCCTTGGACTTGGTTGGCTTCTTACTCAATGAAGACATGTGTGAATCTGAGTTCAAATATTGATCTGCTGACAAGAATCAAGGAAGTCCATCGCAGAAGAGCCATGTTAGTTGTTAATTCGTCCATCAAAGGTTACAGATGAAAAGTTAGCAATTTATGAGTCTTTGGACACAAGGCGCAGCTCTACTGCAGGCTGCAGGGTCTCAGAAAAACAAGGCACACTTTGGGAAAGTGTTGCATGGGAGGAAAAAACTCCAAAAGGGGTGCAAGGAATGGAAAGACTACACACAACATTCAGATGTTGGTGTCAATGGATGTGCGCTTGTGCCATATGAAGTGTTTTAACTGGGCGCAGATTTATTTGGTGTAGTAAGGTCTCAAGGTGTGCCTTTAGCGTAGATGTGGTATATGTTGCCAAATATTATGATGTGCCAAGGTGCGGATTCAAAAGATGCATCATTAAGGTAAGGTGTGCCAAGAAATTAAGCTTTGTGTGGTGTGGGAAGGACCTGCACAACATTCAGATGTTGTTGTTATTGTATGTGCGCTTGTGCCTGTGCTTGTGTTTTAGGAAATTTTTGAGTTTTTACAAGGCGCGGGAAAGGCTAATGTTGTGTGTGGGGATAGTGTGCCTATGGTGCGACTGTGCTTGATGTAACAATGATGAATCCTGCGCCGAAGGAAAAATAGGGGTTTTTGCAAAAACTTTAAAATTTTCACTCTCTTTGCTTTGTGGTCTTTAACTCTTTCAACTCAGATTTTGACAGCAAGGGGAATGGAGGAGAAAAGGGACAGGGGTCCATTCTGAGGCAGAGCCTTCCAGATTAGCAGATCTAGAAGGAGAGTAAAAATGGTTTAAAGGTGGGTTTGCAATATGTATTGGGAGTGAAGTTATCTTCTTAGGTTCATTGTTATTTTTAATAACACTAACCACCTAGACCAACATAAAAACCACAACAAAGCCACAAGAAAAGAAAGGACCACTTACCAGGAATATATAACGATAAAGGAGACGATGTGGGATCCATGAACGTGACAAATGGCAACACACATGGGGATGACATGAACACTTGAAAAGTACATAGGAATAATTTTTCCATGATTTTTGAATTATGAAAATTATAGGTCGAGATGCGCCTATATATAGCAAAAGGTGTAATAAATGCACCACCAACTTTTTCTATGGTGCACTTAGGGAGATGTCGACATGAAAATATTTGTGCCATGGCGCAGCTTTTGAAGTGTCGACCTTCATTTTGAAGAGCCTTGGTGAAATATTAAGAGGCACAACATTAAGAGTGTTGACAAGTTGGTGCATGTGCCTGGCGCACCTTTGTGATGCAACACAACATTAAGGGTCGCAACATTTGGAATGTTGACACTCAATAGAATATGCCAAAGGAATAGAGGTGGCACTTTGTTTTGGTTTATGTAACATGAAAGAAAACTACGCCCAACCCAAAAAGGTTGAAAATGACCAAGTTCTAAAACTATATTTTACGGAAAGGGTTTTATGACATTCCAAACATTTAAGAGACCTCAATGGGGGTCCATAACAGAAATTTTGGGTATGGTTACCTACAAAATTTCCCCTATCAATTTTACGAGGATAACAGTGTGTCACACTTAATAGCAAACAAGTAGCTAGATGTAAAATATGTAAATAGATGTGTGCATGAAATAATGAAATTCCCCTCCTATGAAGTGTATGCAGAAAAATGCAGTCCCTTTCCCTTGTGTGGATGCTAGATGGATGCTTGAATTATCTTGATAATTTCTTTGGATGTATCCTTAGGTGGTGATATCTAATGCTTAGTTCTTGGTCCTTTATTATGGTCACATAACTTTATATTTATATGATTCCCTTAATTGAATTTTTTTAATTAACCTTCAAAAGGATGACTACAAAAATATAAGATGCCCACATGTTTAGAATGGACCCAAAATATGTGAGCAAAGTATAAAGAGGTCAAGGGAACCATGAAGGGATGGGCGATCCTGTCAACACATATCCAGCACTATGATAATTCTTCACCTGGGAACTCCTCGTGCTATGATTATTTACTAATGCACAGCCTTTAGTTTGGTGGATGTAACTGAAACAAAACAACAACATAACACAAGAATACCATCGACTATGATAAGACATAATGATGACAAATCTGAAATATCAAAATAAATTATAATATTAACATGAAACTGTTACAATCTCACCCATGAGGTACTTCAAGTGTTATTGACTTCACTTGCCTTTCACCAAGACTATGGGAGAAACTTTACAATTACACCTCTTAATGGCTTCTTCAACACACCTTTAAACTGATGGCTTCCTTCGCACACTTCCTACAATATTTCTCACTACTTCCTTCTATGCTAAATGAGGGGGTGGCCTCTCTATTTATAGAACTTCCAGGGCTTATCCATCTTATCTCTAAGATAGGATAAGAAATCCACTCTGACGAATCATATTCCATACCTTAACTCTTATCTGTACATGTAAGCTTATCTTTAAGATAAGATAAACCTTATCATTTTACATGGGTTCCACATTTTTAGACTTTTTACAAATAAAATACACAAAATATTTATGACCTCACTCCTTGTCCTTATTACCAATATAATATTTCTAATTCCTAATCATGTAGACCCTACTTCTCTAATTACCCAAACTTTGACATTTTAACATTACCGGACCACTTACGACAAATATTTACTTTTTACAACATTCCTATGACTTTGACTCTACCGTACTCCACATTATGGCAGCACTGCATCGATGGCCGTTATCTTCTATCAGACGCTACTACTAATTATACTTAACAACATCATATTCCTAATACATACATTAATGAAATAGAAATTACGGAGGAAAATTTTAGTGTCGACATCTTCCCCCTTCCTAGCTTCTACTCCGTCCTCGGAGTAGACTATTCTAGTGCTTGGAAAATCTTCAACTTGTCGTGGTTGACCCATTTCGTAATGGGAGTGCCATCCAATTCCTCCAATCGCAGTACGCATTACCATTTTCATGCATGCTGCTATTTTGTAGGCCCCATCCATTTTGGAAGAAATTTTCTTTGTCTTCTTTTTTTGTATCCGGAATCATATACTAGTAACCAAGTCATTCACATGAAATGGAGACCACCGGATCTTTGATCAAAGTATTCTTCTCCTTCATTTTCTTCTTATGGCTTGTATCCTTTTCTATTTCTCTCATTTCCTCCAACAAATGAAGATGTACCAACCTTTCTTTTTTACTCGAATCACTTTCATCCATCCTTTCATTTTTCATAACTCACAAAGTGGGAATATCAAACTCAATAGAAGAATCGGATCAATGCCATAGGCCAACCGAAATGGGGAGTATCTTGTTGCTGACTTTGATGTTGCCCTATATGCCCACACAATGCTGCATGAATCCTTTTATCCCATTTATGTACTGCAAGGTCGCATCTTTTGTTAGAATTTGACACAACACAAAATTTGTTCGCTCCACCTATCCATTTGTTCTTGGCTTGTATGTTGTTGCCTTCCGTGCTTAATAGAAAACTTATTGACTAGGCTTCTACCACCTCATTAATGAAGTGGCTTCCTTGATCTCGTTACAATTTCTAATGGGCAACCAAATATGGTGACAATGCTGCTCATACATGAACCTTGCCACTTCATCCATGGAAGTTGTTTTCAATGGCCTAGCTTCAACCCACTTGGTTAAATAATCTGTGACAACTACAATATACTTATTTTGGCGTGATGTAGTTGGAAGTGGACCTACAATGTCTATTCCCCACTTTTCAAAGGGACCAAGGGGAAGAATAGGACATAATGGAGCTGATGAAGTCTTACTGTTACCATGTGTTTGACAAATATCACATGTCTTACAATAATTATAACAATATTTAAAAAGAGTGGGCAAAGTTGATAACTTGCATCCAAGATCCTTTCTTGTTGTAAGTTGTCCAGAGAAGTGCCCTCCACATGTACCATTGTGGAATTCTTCTAGAAGTTCCTTCCTGATCACGTCCAATCGCCTCTCAGATCGTCCATCGTGTCCTATTCGAAATAATACTCCATGCAGTAATAGAATATGGATGATCGGCTTGAGTAATCTTTCTTTAGTCTTTACATTGGCACCATCAGGAAACTTGAATTCATTCAGATAATTCCAAATATCTATGTATTCACTAGGGATTGTGTCAAGGGATAACAATGTTGCATCGGGGAAATCATCATCATCACAAGATGATCCTAAACCATCATAGGCTCGAGAGAGTGCATCTGCATTGACATGCTTCTTTCTTGGCCTATCTATAATATCAAATTCAAATTCTTGTAGCAAAATTATCCATCTTGCTATCCTCCCTGATGGGTTAGGCTTATTTACAATATATTTTAGAGCCTGATGATCTGTTACAACTAGAAATTTTTGCCCTAGCAAGTAATTTCTAAACTTCTTTACAACAAAAATGATAGCCAGAGCCTCTTTTTCAGTTACAGTATAATTTACCTCAGCACTGCTCATTTGTCTGCTCCCAAAGTAAATTGGATGTTCATTCCCATTTTCATCCTTTTGGCTCAAAGTACTTCCTAGTGCTGCATCTGAGGCATCAGTGTACACAATGAATGGCTTGCTCCAATCTGGATTCTTCAAAACAGGTGAAGACACTAGGGCTTCCTTCAGTTGTCCAAAAGCTTCATGTTCCTTATTTTGGTTCATAAGTAACATCCTTCTTCAAGAACTCGGGTTAGTGGTCAGTGCAATCTTTGAGAAATTCTTGATGAACCTTCTATATAAAACCCACATGGCCTAAAAATGATCTCAACTTACTTCTATTAATAGAGGAAATGGTAAATCTTTGATTTTTGAAACTTTATCGTGATCGCACTAATACCATCTCTCTGGATACAACATGCCCTAACAAAATGCCTTTAGAACATCCAAAGACACACTTTGTAGGGTTTAGTGAGGCTTGTGCTTCATCTAACCTTTGAAATGTTGTCTCCATTTGGTGCAGGTGGTCCAACTTGCTCCCATAGATGCAAAAATCATCCAGAAATACTCTGATGAAGGTCCCAATGTAGGGTTCGAACACCCTATTCATCAAACGTTGGAATGTTGCTGGAGCATTACACAACCCAAAAGGCATAACTCTATAAGAAAACGTTCCCCAAGGAGTGGTGAATGTGGTCTTCAGCTGATCTTTCTTTGCTATACGAACTTGGTTGTAGCCGCTATATCCATCAGCAAAACTATAGCACTCTCGCCGCTACTTCGCCCAAGATCTCGATCTTAAAATGGAAGAGGGTAATGATCCTTCTTTATTGCCTTATTGAGCTTCCCGTAATCAACACAAATGTGTAGCTTCCCATTCTTTTTTATTGAGATCACAATGGGAGAAACCCATTCGAATTCTCCACAAAGAAATATGAATCCCGCATCAAGCAACTTATCTATTTCTTCTTTTACTATCTTGGAAAAATTAGGATTCATTCTATATGGTATTTGTTTTATGGGCTTAGCACCATCTACCAGCTCAATACAATGTTCTACCCAACTTACTTGACGAGTTCCTTGTAATCAAAAGTGAATAGGTGTATGTACCTTCGAAAGAGCTGGAGGTAGGATTCCTTCTCACTCTCCATCACAGCATCACCAATCTTTATTTGTTGGAGATGATCATCAACTTCTTCTTCAGATAATTTTATGGGGTCATGAGTTGGTGTGACTGGAAGGATATCCATGACTGAAACATCCACCTCACTTTCTTCATCTTCAGTGTCCACTTCACTGGTACTAGAGTAATCAGAGGATGTCCAATCATCAGTTTCATCACTTGAATCCACAGGTTCTGCCTTATGATGTCGAGGGATCACATTTATCTTCACCCTCTCTCTACCACATCCAAGTGTCATGAAACCTTCATTCCAGAGTTTCGCATGAACTCTCCTTAGCCATGGTCTTCCCAGCAGCATTGGGTACGCAACAGTACCATTTTTCATCACCTGAAAGTCTACCACACATACCACACCCATAACAGATATTGCCACATTTGAAACTACACCTTCTGGTTTAGTTTTTCCTTTATTTAATGACCTTAACATAAGTGTTGAAGGGTGATCAATTTTTAAACCCAACATATTCATTATGACTTGGTCATTACATTAATCGCAGCACCTCCATCAACTAAGACATCATGAATTGAAATACCATTACATAATACCTCACTTGTGGAGCATAGGGATCCGCCTCGCCTCCAAAACAGGACCTCAACCTCCTTCCTTCTTCGAGCATTGAGTCCACCTCGCAACTCCCGCCTCTTCTCGAAGACATAGCCAAGAGTTGACTATATGTAATATTTGCAGCCTTTGGATAGATCTTCCAAGATGGAGTATGGTCCTTGCCCCCGTGAAATCAGAAAATCCTGCACACCCAACTTTCTTCTCCTATGTTTCTTACTAGTTTCTTCTTTCATCTTCTTAGGATCATTTCCATCTTGATTATCTTTTTCTTTCTTTCTTTTTGTTACAAACACATCTACTTCATTATTTCTGCTCTTATCTACTACATCAAAAGAATTCACAGGTGCTTTTCCTTTATCATTATCTCCTTTACCAGATGTAGAAGCTCTATCTCGGACAATTATACTTATAATGACACTTTTTATAACAACCATAACAAACAACTTCGTAAATATTTTTTTGGACCTCTATCTCCTCCCTGAGAACTAAATTCCTTTCCTTGAAGAAGATTAATAGTTAACTAACCCATCTTTTTGAGCAGATCTTCATACTCAGTAGATGTACTAGGAGAAATATTTGTGCTCACCGGGAGTGGTTGTGGATTCTGGACCAAAGGTGCTGGTGTAGGCTCTACTTTAGCAACAATTTCTTTGGGCTCCTCTTCCATGCTTTCTTCTTGCCTTCTTGCAATCTCCTTTGCTTGTTCAATGGTAGCTGGGCGGTCATACTTCACTCGTTGTCTGATCTCCGGCTTCATCCCAAGAATGAAGTGCTTACAGAGGAGATTATCCACGCCATTCATCAACCCATCCGCTAGTCCTTCCTTCCGGATCTGGGCATCGAGCTTCCTCCTTAGCTCTAGAACACGAGCATGATAATCCTTTATCTTCTCCTTCTCTCCTTGGGATAGCTTTGTGATCTTGATCATGAGATCTGCATATCTCGTTGTTCACCAAATTCTTCAAGAAAACTTTCAGGTTAATAAATCCCATGAATTTTTCACATTATCACCTAGTGTTTCAAACCACCTAAGTCTTTGAACCATCCAAAAAGGTAGGAAAAATTTAGTCCATTGTTCCTTCTTATAAGGCCATTACAAATACAAGATCGCTTAAACTCTTGAATGAAAGAAGAAGCATCTTCATTAGATTGAGCTGAAAAAACAGGAATCTTTCCCATTTTCAAAAGTAACCACCGTGAAATACCAACCCACAAGTACAATCAACAAGACTTATGTGCACAAATAATTGGAATCACTATACTAGAAAGTGACTTTACACCTTTCTACAGTAAAATAGAAATGACCACGGTAAACTATGGTAAAACTTGACTTACTGCGGTAAAAACTGACTTTACTGTGGTAAACACTATTCACGGTAAAAAGTGAAGTTACTGTGGTAAATACTATTCACGGTAAAAAGTGACTTTACTGCGGTAAATACTATTCCCAGCAAAAATGACTTTACCATGGTAACTACTATTCATGGCAAAAATGACTTTACCATGGTAACTACTATGCACAGTAAAAACAAGGTTACCCTCCAATTGATTTTTGACTAAGTGGGAATATCTCTCCAGAAAATCCACTAACGAGGAATGGTCCCGCTTAACGGAACCAAAATGTCAACACCAATCCAAGCACTATGATAATTCTTCACGGGAACTCCTCGTGCTATGATTATTTACTAATGCACAACCTTTAGTTTGGTGGATGTAATCTAGAAACAAAACAACAACATAACACAAGAATACCATCAACTATGATAAGACAGAATGATGACAAATTTGAAATATCAAAATAAATTATAATATTAACATGAAACTGTTATAATCTCACCCATGAGGTACTTCAAGTGTTATTGACTTCACTTGCCTTTCACCAAGACTATGGGAGAAACTTTACAATTACACCTCTTAATGGCTTCTTCAACACACCTTTAAACTGATGGCTTCCTTCGCACACTTCCTACAATATTTCTCACTACTTCCTTCTATGCTAAATGAGGGGGGTGGCCTCTCTATTTATAGAACTTCCAAGCTTATCCATCTTATCTCTAAGATAGGATAAGAAATCTACTCTGACGAATCATATTCCATACCTTAACTCTTATCTGTACATGTAAGCTTATCTTCTAAGATAAGATAAACCTTATCATTTTACATGGGTTCCACATTTTTAGACTTTTTACAAATAAAATACACAAAATATTTATGACCTCACTCCTTGTCCTTATTACCAATATAATATTTCTAATTCCTAATCATGTAGACCCTACTTCTCTAATTACCCAAACTTTGACATTTTAACATTACCGGACCACTTACGACAAATATTTACTTTTTACAACATTCCTATTGTACTTTGACTATTACCGTACTCCACATTATTGGCAGCACCATCGATGGACCGTTATCTTCTATCGACGCTACTACTAATTATACTTACAACATCATATTCCTAATACATACATTAATGAAATAGAAATTACTTGAGGAAAATTTTAGTGTCGACGACCTGAGATTGGCATCTTGGATTGGCGCTAGTGTCTATAGTGAGATATGTAAAGTGTGACAAGAAATAATGGGCTAGAAGGAGTGTAAGATAAATAGAGGCAACAAAACCAAGCAAAGAGGTCAAACCACATGGGTTAATTATTACTTTTCTTACATAGGAATGATATGAATAATAGTATGTGATCAAGACTAGATATATACCCAAAGTGTATGATTTAGTGTCTTCAATTTTATTTATGAAAAATTAAACTACTCCAACAACATATCCCAAATTGATGGATTTATACGTTAACATCTTAGCAAGTATAAAATGTACTAATTGTTAAATACAAAATTTTCCATTAGGTATTGAATAATATATATAACTAAATATCTTATTTTTCCTATTATTTCAACAATGTTTTGATGAAATGAACTACAAATTATTTTGTCGGACACTATGTTATCTTGAAACCAATGACTGATTTCCACATCACAATGGAATAATTTGGTGATAATGGTTACATAATTGGTCTTTTTGCATGATATGAAGTGAAATATTTCTTGGGAATTTTTGTATAACCAAAATGAAGGCACTTAAGAGAGAATCCTAAATTGATTTATTCAAGGCACAAAAAGGAAATATATACAGTGGAAATGGTTAATATGGTGGCTAGTAAAAAAATAGAATAACCATGTAGTACAAGGATGCATCCATTAAAATAAATGAAAACAATATAATACATATAATTAATCTAACATTTCATCCTTATTGGATTTTTTTACAAATGAATCCTCGAAACAACTCAAATTTCACCTTGCCAAGAGACTTGGTGAGTATATCCTCTACTTGAGAATTTATTACACACTACAGGAGATAGATGTGGTGGTTCAATACTTGTTCTAAAATTTAATAACTTTCAACCTCAATGTTCTTTATTATTTCATGGAAAACTAGATGTTTCATAAGCTTCAACAAACCACGATTGAAGTAATGAATGATGGGGGTTTTCTTTAGGAATTCCCATATCATCCAAAATGTGATGTAACCAAATATCTTCACACATATTTCCTCTTGTTACATGATACTCTACCTCATTATATGAAAGATAATATTAGACATATTCTTTCTCATCCCAAAATATAGGTCTAGATCTTAGAATTTATCTTGTAGTTGATTTCTTGTCATCAATAGATCCAACATAGTCTAAGTCGGTGTATCCTTACAAGAGAAACTCGAGAGTTTTTATGATATTCCAAAACATAATCAAATGTTCCTAAAACATATCTCAAAAAAATTCTTGTTTTAACCTAGTGATATTTGTTTGGGTCTTGCGCATGAATCTAGAAAGATAGTTAATAGAAAAGTAAGAGTATGATCTAGTATAAGTCAAGTAAATAAGACTCCCAAATAATTTCCTCTAGTCACTAACATCTACTTGAGGTGAATCCTATAATCTAGAAATTTTCATACCTTTATGCATTAGTGTGTACATAGGTTTATAATTATACATCCCATACTTTTAGGGACTTTCTTGGCATATTTCGGATGGGAGATAAAAATGATGTTTATTTTTCCATATCTCTAAGCCAAGATAATAGTGAAAGTAGCAATAGTTTTTATTGTGGAAGGATTTCATCAAATCATTCTTATCATCTTCATAGATATTTTAATAACAACATATAATCACAATATCATCAACATAAAAACCAAAAATACAATCATTGTTCATATCCTTTTGATAAACATCTTTGAACCAAATTAGTTATGAGAGAATAAATGCTATAATAGGTGATTATATATTTTAATGTATTATTCCTTGGTAGCTTGTTCAAATTCATAAATAGACTTAGTTAGATGGCATACCTTTTTATGTATACTTTTTCTTTGAGATCACCATTCAAGAAATCACTTTTATGTCCATCTCCTGAAGTTTCCATCCTTTTTGTATTGCTTGTGCATAAAAAATATTATGTATTTGATCTTCATAGTGGCTAAAAGGTATCCTTGTAGTCAATTCCTTCTAACTAAGCATATCCCTTTTCAACTATCCATGCTTGTTACATGTTGAGAGATCCACCTAACCTATATTGTTTTTTTGAATATCTTTTTGTAGCAAATAAATTTCATTCATGTAGGTAGATGAAAAAGTTACCATGTCCCTTCATGAATCATGATTCATGTTCTACATTCATTGGCTTATTAAAATTTGGTTGATTGAGTTCCCTCGAACTATATCAAGTTTGGTTCTATTAAAATTTGAACTCATGAGTGTAAATTTTACCACATTTCTCACATGTCTTCTCTTTAAGAATCTTGATGAAGTATTTAGAATAGATTTTAAGTGGGTGTCCCAAACAGTTCTTTGGACCCACCGAGGACATGGATGTTGTTGCTTGATGAGAGAAATTAGTTTCCAAATTACCAATATCAACAAATAATTATCGTCATAACTCGTGTTTTTTTTTTGTGAAGAATATTAATGCTCATCATGTTCTTGTGAGAGAAATCTATGAGATTTGAGTACTATATTTTCTGTTTGTGGGAATAATTCAAATGATGACTTATCAAAACCACATCTGCACTCTCATCTATCTTATTTGTCTCAATATCCATGAGAGGATATGCCTTTGAGGTATAATTTTATCTTAAAAATATGTACTAGAGTGTCTTCACATTGATCTTCTTCCTCGTTTCGTTGGGACATGCACATACTCTTAGATGGGAGATCAAAGGCTTGTGATTATTCCATACCTCTTATGGTGTCTTGTCTCGAAAGATGTTTGTAGTTTTTGGTTCATAAGATACATAACTATCTCTGGATTGTTTTTGCCCAAATGTTTTCTCTAACCTCGAACTAGAAAGAATGCAATGATGCATCTCCATGAAACTCAAATTATTACATTCTCGTAATTCCATTCTATTGGATCGTATAGGGGCATTATAGTGTTGTGTGATTTCATGCTCTTTTAAGAATATCAATAATTTCTTTGACATGAATTGCTCTCCTTGATATGAGTGGAGGACAAGAGGTGGCTTCTCAATTTTTCAAACAACTCACCGTTATCTAAAATATAGAGAATTAAAAAATGATTAATTCTTCTTATGGAGAAAGAACACCCATATCTTACAATATTATTCATCATTCACTATATCTAAGTACTAAAATACATGTGACCCAAATAGAATCAAAGTATTGGATTTCTAGGAAAATTCTCACTAGAATAATTATATTTTCAAAACCTTTGGTTTACGGAATTTGGATGAACTTATCAATCAAAAAATGGAGGGAAAGGTATCCAAAAAAAAGTACTTTCAAGAAAATTGATAAGACCTATTTCTCGGGAAAATTTCCCTCCTTTTATTGGTTATTTAGTTATTGTGTTTTGCTTTCCCTAAGGAAAATTTTAGTTAATTTTTGTAAACTTGTGAATATAAGTGGTTTTAGAAAGCGTAAATGGTGAATTTTTAGAATTTTGTTTCCACCTATTTTGCTTAAATTTTTGTTGATAGATCATTTGTATGGACTTGTTCACCTATTATTTACACTAAAAATAATTTATGCATGTATTTCTTCAACATTTCTAATCAAACTACGCTCTCATTCATCATGGTATAATACATATCACTGAGGTACAATAAATATTGTTGGGTTTGGAGCCTAACCTTATTGGTTAACACTCATAGCATCGAGGAGTTGCAGAACGGGGTACCCCTTGTGGGTGTCGGGGACATGTAACCTACTTGGGGTTTGGGGTGAGTGCCCTTGAAAGCCACATTTTATATGAATTTAGTCATTAGAAAATCAGGGGTATCAATAAAAAGAAAAAGCTTTCCTTTTGTGGACACATAGACAACCATCCAATCCTGTCATCCTATACCTTTTATGACCATGAAAGAGATGTGCATATCCATATGAGATAGATTTACATAGAAGGTTATCATCCAACCCAACGTCGTCTAAACATGATAGACAATTGTCTAGTGTCAAAGAGATAGTCACGGTGGTAGGACGTGTGTCTATATATGGGAGAGACGTTCATCCGAAACAACATCGTCTTATGAAAGATAGACATCCATCCATCAATCAGCTAGATTTTCCTTGTTGGTTTACTATCAATCTCCCATCCAAAAACCTTGCGAAACCATGGAAATATTAGACATTTGAATCTCCTTTTTCGTGAAACGTATTTTTGGATATTTACCATTTTTTGAAACTAAATTTCTAAGATTCACCACCCATTCTATAAAAATTATTTGGAAGGGGATCTTAAAATGAATCCATGATTTCCCACTTTTTGTATTTTGTGGTGTTTTCTCTAATTGTTGGGTTGTTAGGTAGTTTTGATTTTGTGTTTTTCTTTTTCTTTTAACATTTAATCTATATTTTGACCCTTCTTTTATTTATCCTAGGTAGGGACCCAATCAAAAACCTTTCTCCTTGATAAAAAAGTAATAAAATACATGACATGAAATAGGAAAGGGTCTCCAAATATTGGTATGTATGACCTCGACATAGTTCTTGGCATGGAAGGCACTCATCTTGGATGGATATTGATGTTAGTTGTGTGCCAAACATCTAGAACATAGGGATAATGAATGGGAGAGTCGAGGAAGTCGTCATACCATATCATAAGAACTAATTTTATAGAATGATCCAACATAAATGTTATCTTGTTGATAATTCCAAAGTGTAGTAGACCCTATCATAAAGGTAGATAGAGAAACTATAGAGGAAAAAACTACATCTAGTACAAATAAATGATCCTTAAAAACAACTATAACAAGTATTGTACATTCTTGTGAGATTAAACAAGATCTTATGTATTTCTTGGCCATGAACTATAGCTTGAGCTTGAGATTCAAGAGCTAAGAGGAAGCTAGGAGATTTATGGTCAATCGTGAAACATAAAACACCGTCATGAGGGTATAACT